>OZ007594.1:144407363-145613196 GCA_963931845.1 Maratus michaelseni | reverse complement strand
AATTTTATTGTTCTAGACTTCAATTAAATATCTAATAATGCTTAACAAGTCAAAGCATAATTAAAGAGTTGAATTTCGTATACTTAAATGCTGGAGTGCAAAAGATTTATCTTCCCATACTGCATTGATATGCCTGTTGTAAACAGGTAATTAAATATAATTATGGCTATAATTAAATGAAAATCTGTAGTTTAAAAGTAATGTTAGATGTGTGTTTTAAGTACATTAAAGTAAATAAGATTCGTCTCGTGAAATGTTGTAATATAGTTTAACAGGACTTGACTCAATTGTACTTTGATAATGTGTCATAATTCTGTATAATGTTGTTCTGGATTTCCGTAAACTGCCTGAGGAAATATTTATTGAAATCCAAGAACATTTAGAAAGCGATCAGCGTGTTATTCTTAAAGTAAGTCTTAGACTAAGTCATTCTTAATGCTATAGGTGTGTGTGTGTATGTGTGTGTGTGTGTGTGTGGTGGGGGATAATTAATCTCGGTACTACTATAACATGTTTCTTTTTCAAAATTGTTTCATTTAAAAAAATAAAAACTGCGTTTTATAAGCAAAAGACCGATTAAAGAAGTTTGAATGTAAAACAATCCACAAATATTAATTATTTGAGCAATGTTTAAAATTTATGTTATTCAGTTACTGGTGACCCATGATTTCGTTCTCACTAGAGATTGAAAAACAAATAGACCAATTTAGTAACTATTAATAAAAATAAACTAACTTAGTAAGAGATGTATCTTCGAAAACTAAAAAAATTCACTTTCATCGTGGAAAAGAAAGAAAATAAAATAAAATTCTGGTTAGTTATCATAGCATTCTGTTTTCTAGTATTTATCGGTTATTTCGGCTGTAGGAGACGAGATAACCGATATGTACAGAAAGAGTGATATTTTATTGCCTCTAGAAGTATATTTCATGGAGGTTTCAAATTTAGTCTGATCAATTTTGATTTCTGTTTTGAAGTATTCAATTCGTTTAAAAGATTTCTTTCTTAACCACGTTAAAGACATATCTGTACGTTCTAATTTTACATAATCTTTAATTGCGTCATTATTACTCTTTTTTTATATATTGTATGTTGGCTAGCTATGAATATCAATGAAATGTAATCTAATGAATGAAGTTTAATTTTAATAATCAATTTCTAAGAAAACTAATAGTCTTTACTTGCGAGTGTTCATTAGTTAATTTGACATCGTTTAATTTAGTTTATATTTTAGGATTTTCGCCCATTTTTATTGCAACGAAAACAACGGAAATCTTTATTTTTACAGTTATTTACGAAGGACGGGTTAAAGGATCTTTCTCTTTAATCTTACCCTTATTACTCACAGTTTAATAAATAATTTCAGTTTTTAGTGATCTGGTTTTAGGCTTAATCTCAACCGTCTGTTTCGGTAATGTAGCACTTTAATAATAATTTCACAACTTCTCATAAATTTTAATTTTCCCCCCAAACTTATGAAGATTTTGACACCCAAATGCACAAGAGTTTCTAACCTGTAAAGACACGGTCGGTTTGTAATAACATAAGGCATGGGTGGCGTACTCCATTTATCAAACCATTTTAACGTATAAATATCAACTGTTAAGACTAAAGAAAATTAGTGTCGTATGTCTAGTAATGGTATAAAGGTAACAGACATCATATTTATAAAAAAAAGTTAAATTAACAAAGAAAACAAATGTATTACAGAAATACACGGGCGGTATATTCCGTAAAAATTCTAAGTAAAAATAACGAGATGGAGGATAAAAAATTGTGCACTTCTTCAACTTTAAATGCTGATTGAACATTAAAAAGAGTTTGATAAAGAGTGTAAATGAAGTGCAAATATTAATCACGTAATTATTTTAAAATTCACAACAGCTTTTTCACTGAGTGGTACACTACGAACGTCGCCTGTGTTTTTAATGGTTCATCACAGAATCATTTATTCCATTTATGACATATTGAATCAAGACAGAATCTTAAATATCACCTCAAGAACACAACTGCTTCATGACAAAAAAAATATTCATCAGGTGACTACATATATATATATATATATATATATATATATATATATATATATATTATATTCTTTTATAGAAAAAAATATTTCGGTAATCATTCTATAATAGTTAAATTGCAACTTGTATCAAAATAAATTTTCTTTTATGTCAATAAAATACTAAAAACTCCCGAAAATAATTTATTTTGCTAATATAATATTGCAGTAAAATAGTGCGATTTACTTGAGTTTTATTATTTTGATATTCTTTGAAACCTGGTTGCTAAGCAACTAATAAATTAAAGAGGAAAGTGAAAAGAAATGCATTTTAAAATTTGTAAAAAATATGAAAATAAAAGTTTTATATTTCCCTAACAGCAGCAAAACATTTTCCAATAATTTTAACAATTAATTTCTAAATTCTAATAAATGTATCGGGAAATTTTCAAAGCTATTGGATATATTTAAAACCTCCATATCGAAAATTTAGCACCCATAATTTTACGTTTAAATGCATTATTCAAAAATGCGATTTTCATTTCAGCTAAAAACTAAATTTGAAAATCGCCTGCCCTCCAATAGGAAAGCATTATGACCTAAAAAGAAATGTTCTATGTTTTTCGAACGAATGCACCAAATGTAACTAAAGACTATACAGCAAATTCCGGGTCTCACCAACATACCTACTAAAAATCAACCTAATCGGATCCCTTTTGCGGCAGTTATCGGGGAACAGACAGACAAACAGACGGAAACCAAAAACTTTTCGAGTCTCCACAGTAAGCTTCAACTGACGTTTCGGCAATAAATAACTAGAAAATCTGCAATCAGCAGCCTCAACGTCAGCTCTGAAATTCATTGATTTTTAATCATACTTTTCATATTATTTAGCATCTTACAATTTGCAATTTAATTATTTTTTATGTTACATACATATTTATAGGCATATAAAATACTTCAAAGGTTTCAGAAATTGGAAGCGTTAAATTAAACCCGATTTATGCAATGATATTCTGAAATTCTTATAAACTTCTTATTCTTGTAATTTTTTAGATAAAAAAATGCATTTCTTATTTTGATATTCTTTGAAATAGGGTTGCTAAGCAACTAATAAAATAAAGAGAGCAAAAAAGAAATCCATTTTAAAATTCGTAAAAAATAGGAAAATAAAATGTTTTATACTTCCCGAACAGTTGCAAATAGTAAGTTTCCAATAAATTAACAATTAATTTCTAAATTCTAATAGATGTATCGGCAAATTTTCAAAGCTATAGCATATATTGAAGACCTCCATATAAAAACTTTAGCATCTATAATTTTACGTTTAAATTCATTATTCAAATATGCGATTTTCATTTGAGTTAAAAAAGAAGTTTGTAAATCGTCTGCCTTCCCGTAGAAAAGGACTTAAAAAGAAATGTTCTATATTTTTCGAAAGAATGAACCAAACTTAAACCAAAAACCATACTGCTAATTCCGGGTAGCTCGCCAACATACCTACCAAAAATCAACCTAACCGGACGATTGCTATGGCAGTTATCACGGAACAGACTGGAACAGACACACAAACAGAAACCAAAAACTTTTTGCGTCTCCGCAGTGAGCCTTCACAGACGTTTCGACAATTAAATAATGTAATTCAGTTTAGTAATATGTATAATCTTACATCTGCATAAAATTAAGGCCTAATGCTTTTACAGAAATTGTATTTAAATAAAAAGAAACTTGATGATCGCAAACTTTATAAATAAAATATTTGCACCTATCATTTAAACGATATTTTTAAAGTGATTAATTTTTCAAACTCAAATTAGCTATAATTACTAACATAATAACAAATGCAAAAAAATCCAATTTATTAAAAAAATTTGAAGCTTTAACTAAACTTTAAAGACATATAACAGTACAATATTAAATTCTACAGCATTTCATGTGATGTATAATAATATAGAAACTGTATGTTTTGTCAAGCCCACTCATACGCCATAAATATTTTTCAAAAACTCCTGAAAAGTTTGAATAATAGAATTTATTTTACAATGATTGATTTTTTAATACAATCTTTCGTAATTAACATAATGCAAGCAAATAACTTCAGCGTTGAAAATTTGAGCGTTTTCACAAATCATTGAAAACTTAATTAATAGGGAAGTTATTAGACAATTTGCGCATCTACATTTCTAGGGAAATTAATATACGTTTACTTGAAATGTGTTTACTTTAAAAAGTCCTACCAGTCAGACCACATAGCTATTGTTATGCGATATCTTTTATTATAAAAGTAATTTGAAATAAAACTGAATCCATTTAAACGAAAAGTTCTTTTAAACTTCTCTCAAGCACTTGATTAAAATGTAAAGCTTAGTAATACTTTAAAAGTTAAATACCATTTCACCGTATAATTATGTCTAAAACACTGAAATATATTGTTTCAAGCTTCGGTTAACTGTCTAATTATACTTCACATTAAAGCCATAGAGGAATTTGAAAGTTTTTTTTTCTGAATTCCTAATTCAGTTGAGGAGAAATTTACTTTTTCTATGCACAATTAAAATTATTTTTGCTAATGTTTATATAATTAAATAAATACTAAAAGTATACACTAAATTTTTCTGTAGAATGTGTCAGGGTAGTCATGAAAATTAAAAGCAGTTACTCTTTAAAGTAACAGAAAAAAAACATACATTTCATTATTCTAATTTAAAGGTGTTATTACTTCATTGTGTTATCGATCTTGATAGTTAATGATAACAATTAAACTTTTACTATTAATACATATGTAGGCCACGAAAAGGCCATGAAAAAGGCCACGAAAGAGATAGATTGAGGCCGGAATAGGCTTATAGCCTTAAACCATGTTTTGGGAGATGATGATGATGATGATGATGATGATGATGATGATGATGATGATATATGAAGGAAGTGGACTCGTTTATTTTCTGAAATAGAGTTTGAAGAATTAAGTAAATGGAAAATTATAAAATTTTAGAATTATATTGAGTGCACTTGGTGATATTACTCGGAAAATAACAATCTAACTGTAATAGAAACATTTAAAAAGCCTAACTTATGTTTTGGGTACTTGATAAGCTTGATTTTAAGCAAAATACTTTATAAAAAGGATCGATAATGTATAATATCTGATGCACTTTCTTTAAAATTTAAACTAAATTTTAGGAAAAAAACGTATTTTTAATGTTTATCCAAAAGAGTATTTAAGTTTTCAAGGATTCTTTTTGAATAATAATATATTCAATAAAATACATTTTCTTTTTTTTTAAGTACATATTTTCTGATAAAACGGCAGTTACATAACTGAAGGTTAAACTTTGCAATAATTTATTTTTTTCAAACATCTTTAAAAAAAATTACCAAATTTGTGAGTGTTATTACAATTTAATATTTAATACATCAATATTTTATGCGCTGACTTTAAATTAAAAAAATATTCAACAAAAAAGCATGTGTACTTTTTATAGGAACTATAGGAAAACAATATTATGTAAATGATACATAAATCTCTATTACAATTAAATAATTTTAAAAATCGGAATGTAATTTTACAGAGTAAGTTCTCAGTTAACACAATAAATATTCAGTCATTATTGTTAAACTAAATAAATGCTCGATTTTGACTTGATGATGGCCCTGGGCAAAGAAGTCTTAACCATAAGCCACAACAGCGCATTGTAAAGAATAAAAATAATTTGTTAACTAGTGACTATATATTGTTTATAGACATGCCAATGTACAATACTAGTATCAATATAATGAAAGTGATTAAACAAAATAAATATTAATAAATGTAAAAGTAACACATCGGCTGATAAGTTCCCGGTCTGGCACACAGATGACGTTGCAATCGCCAAACAGATGCTTTTTTAATTAAATACTAACCTTTAAAAGGTAGCAGAAAAAAATGCCATGACGATTCGCCGTGTGGATAAAACATTAGAGTGGTTTTAGTTAAACGACTTTGTTGATAAACAAAAAAATGGATAAACAAGAATTTCAAAAATTGTTATTTGATGGGGAAAAACACCGTTCAAATAAATGTTTGGCTTGATAAGCATTATCCGGACCATGCACCAGGTAAATCAAGCATTATTGACTGGTTTGCTGAATTTAAACGTGGTCGTACGGACACCAGTGATGCACCCCGCAAAAGAGGTGGTTATCCGGAAAACATAAAAAAAGTCCCCAAAACCTACCAAAAATCAACCTAATTGGACGACTGCTATGGCAGTTATCACGGAACAGACTGGAACAGACACAAAACTTTTCACGTCTCCGCAGTGAGCCTTCACAGACGTTTCGACAATTAAATAATGTAATTCAGTTTAGTAATATGTATAATCTTACATCTGCATAAAATTAAGCCCTAATGCTTTTACAGAAGTTGTATTTAAATAAAAAGAAACTTGATGATCGCAAACATTATAAATAAAATATTTGCACTTATCATTTAAACGATATTTTTAAAGGGATTAATTTTTCAAACTCAAATTAGCTATAATTACTAACATAATAATAAATGCAAAAAATCCAATTTATTTCAAAAATTTGAAGCTTTAACTAAACTTTTAAGAAAAATAACAGTACAATATTAAATTCTATAGCATTTCATGTGATGTATAATAATATAGAAACTGTATGTTTTGTTAAGCCCACTCATACGCCATAAATATTTTTCAAAAACTCCTAAAAAGTTTGAATAATAGAACTTATTTTACAATGATTGATTTTTTAATACAATCTTTCTTAATTAACATAATGCAAGCAAATAACTTCAGCGTTGAAAATTTGAGCGTTTTCACAAATCATTGAAAACTTAATTAATAGGGAAGTTATTAGACAATTTGCGCATCTACATTTCTAGGGAAATTAATATACGTTTACTTGAAATGTGTTTACTTTAAAAAGTCCTGCCAGTCAGACCACATAGCTATTGTTATGCGATATCTTTTATTATAAAAGTAATTTGAAATAAAACTGAATCCATTTAAACGAAAAGTTCTTTTAAACTTCTCTCAAGCACTTAATTAAAATGTAAAGCTTAGTAATACTTTAAAAGTTAAATACCATTTCACCGTATAATTATGTCTAAAACACTGAAATATATTGTTTCAAGCTTCGGTTAACTGTCTAATTATACTTCACATTAAAGCCATAGAGGAATTTGAAAGTTTTTTTTTTCTGAATTCCTAATTCAGTTGAGGAGAAATTTACTTTTTCTATGCACAATTAAAATTATTTTTGCTAATGTTTATATAATTAAATAAATACTAAAAGTATTCACTAAATTTTTCTGTAGAATGTGTCAGGGTAGTCATGAAAATTAAAAGCAGTTACTCTTTAAAGTAACAGAAAAAAAACATACATTTCATTATTCTAATTTAAAGGTGTTATTACTTCATTGTGTTATCGATCTTGATAGTTAATGATAACAATTAAACTTTTACTATTAATACATATGTAGGCCACGAAAAGGCCATGAAAAAGGCCACGAAAGAGATAGATTGAGGCCGGAATAGGCTTAAAGCCTTAAACCATGTTTTGGGAGATGATGATGATGATGATGATGATGATGATGATGATGATGATGATGATGATGATGATGATGATATATGAAGGAAGTGGACTCGTTTATTTTCTGAAATAGAGTTTGAAGAATTAAGTAAATGGAAAATTATAAAATTTTAGAATTATATTGAGTGCACTTGGTGATATTACTCGGAAAATAACAATCTAACTGTAATAGAAACATTTAAAAAGCCTAACTTATGTTTTGGGTACTTGATAAGCTTGATTTTAAGCAAAATACTTTATAAAAAGGATCGATAATGTATAATATCTGATGCACTTTCTTTAAAATTTAAACTAAATTTTAGGAAAAAAACGTATTTTTAATGTTTATCCAAAAGAGTATTTAAGTTTTCAAGGATTCTTTTTGAATAATAATATATTCAATAAAATACATTTTCTTTTTTTTTAAGTACATATTTTCTGATAAAACGGCAGTTACATAACTGAAGGTTAAACTTTGCAATAATTTATTTTTTTCAAACATCTTTAAAAAAAATTACCAAATTTGTGAGTGTTATTACAATTTAATATTTAATACATCAATATTTTATGCGCTGACTTTAAATTAAAAAAATATTCAACAAAAAAGCATGTGTACTTTTTATAGGAACTATAGGAAAACAATATTATGTAAATGATACATAAATCTCTATTACAATTAAATAATTTTAAAAATCGGAATGTAATTTTACAGAGTAAGTTCTCAGTTAACACAATAAATATTCAGTCATTATTGTTAAACTAAATAAATGCTCGATTTTGACTTGATGATGGTCCTGGGCAAAGAAGTCTTAACCATAAGCCACAACAGCGCATTGTAAAGAATAAAAATAATTTGTTAACTAGTGACTATATATTGTTTATAGACATGCCAATGTACAATACTAGTAGCAATATAATGAAAGTGATTAAACAAAATAAATATTAATAAATGTAAAAGTAACACATCGGCTGATAAGTTCCCGGTCTGGCACACAGATGACGTTGCAATCGCCAAACAGATGCTTTTTTAATTAAATACTAACCTTTAAAAGGTAGCAGAAAAAAATGCCATGACGATTCGCCGTGTGGATAAAACATTAGAGTGGTTTTAGTTAAACGACTTTGTTGATAAACAAAAAAATGGATAAACAAGAATTTCAAAAATTGTTATTTGATGGGGAAAAACACCGTTCAAATAAATGTTTGGCTTGATAAGCATTATCCGGACCATGCACCAGGTAAATCAAGCATTATTGACTGGTTTGCTGAATTTAAACGTGGTCGTACGGACACCAGTGATGCACCCCGCAAAAGAGGTGGTTATCCGGAAAACATAAAAAAAGTCCCCAAAACCTACCAAAAATCAACCTAATTGGACGACTGCTATGGCAGTTATCACGGAACAGACTGGAACAGACACAAAACTTTTCACGTCTCCGCAGTGAGCCTTCACAGACGTTTCGACAATTAAATAATGTAATTCAGTTTAGTAATATGTATAATCTTACATCTGCATAAAATTAAGCCCTAATGCTTTTACAGAAGTTGTATTTAAATAAAAAGAAACTTGATGATCGCAAACATTATAAATAAAATATTTGCACTTATCATTTAAACGATATTTTTAAAGGGATTAATTTTTCAAACTCAAATTAGCTATAATTACTAACATAATAATAAATGCAAAAAATCCAATTTATTTCAAAAATTTGAAGCTTTAACTAAACTTTTAAGAAAAATAACAGTACAATATTAAATTCTATAGCATTTCATGTGATGTATAATAATATAGAAACTGTATGTTTTGTTAAGCCCACTCATACGCCATAAATATTTTTCAAAAACTCCTAAAAAGTTTGAATAATAGAACTTATTTTACAATGATTGATTTTTTAATACAATCTTTCTTAATTAACATAATGCAAGCAAATAACTTCAGCGTTGAAAATTTGAGCGTTTTCACAAATCATTGAAAACTTTATTAATAGGGAAGTTATTAGACAATTTGCGCATCTACATTTCTAGGGAAATTAATATACGTTTACTTGAAATGTGTTTACTTTAAAAAGTCCTGCCAGTCAGACCACATAGCTATTGTTATGCGATATCTTTTATTATAAAAGTAATTTGAAATAAAACTGAATCCATTTAAACGAAAAGTTCTTTTAAACTTCTCTCAAGCACTTAATTAAAATGTAAAGCTTAGTAATACTTTAAAAGTTAAATACCATTTCACCGTATAATTATGTCTAAAACACTGAAATATATTGTTTCAAGCTTCGGTTAACTGTCTAATTATACTTCACATTAAAGCCATAGAGGAATTTGAAAGTTTTTTTTTTCTGAATTCCTAATTCAGTTGAGGAGAAATTTACTTTTTCTATGCACAATTAAAATTATTTTTGCTAATGTTTATATAATTAAATAAATACTAAAAGTATTCACTAAATTTTTCTGTAGAATGTGTCAGGGTAGTCATGAAAATTAAAAGCAGTTACTCTTTAAAGTAACAGAAAAAAAACATACATTTCATTATTCTAATTTAAAGGTGTTATTACTTCATTGTGTTATCGATCTTGATAGTTAATGATAACAATTAAACTTTTACTATTAATACATATGTAGGCCACGAAAAGGCCATGAAAAAGGCCACGAAAGAGATAGATTGAGGCCGGAATAGGCTTATAGCCTTAAACCATGTTTTGGGAGATGATGATGATGATGATGATGATGATGATGATGATGATGATGATGATATATGAAGGAAGTGGACTCGTTTATTTTCTGAAATAGAGTTTGAAGAATTAAGTAAATGGAAAATTATAAAATTTTAGAATTATATTGAGTGCACTTGGTGATATTACTCGGAAAATAACAATCTAACTGTAATAGAAACATTTAAAAAGCCTAACTTATGTTTTGGGTACTTGATAAGCTTGATTTTAAGCAAAATACTTTATAAAAAGGATCGATAATGTATAATATCTGATGCACTTTCTTTAAAATTTAAACTAAATTTTAGGAAAAAAAAGTATTTTTAATGTTTATCCAAAAGAGTATTTAAGTTTTCAAGGATTCTTTTTGAATAATAATATATTCAATAAAATACATTTTCTTTTTTTTTAAGTACATATTTTCTGATAAAACGGCAGTTACATAACTGAAGGTTAAACTTTGCAATAATTTATTTTTTTCAAACATCTTTAAAAAAAATTACCAAATTTGTGAGTGTTATTATAATTTAATATTTAATACATCAATATTTTATGCGTTGACTTTAAATTAAAAAATATTCAACAAAAAAGCATGTGTACTTTTTATAGGAACTATAGGAAAACAATATTATGTAAATGATACATAAATCTCTATTACAATTAAATAATTTTAAAAATCGGAATGTAATTTTACAGAGTAAGTTCTCAGTTAACACAATAAATATTCAGTCATTATTGTTAAACTAAATAAATGCTCGATTTTGACTTGATGATGGCCCTGGGCAAAGAAGTCTTAACCATAAGCCACAACAGCGCATTGTAAAGAATAAAAATAATTTGTTAACTAGTGACTATATATTGTTTATAGACATGCCAATGTACAATACTAGTAGCAATATAATGAAAGTGATTAAACAAAATAAATATTAATAAATGTAAAAGTAACACATCGGCTGATAAGTTCCCGGTCTGGCACACAGATGACGTTGCAATCGCCAAACAGATGCTTTTTTAATTAAATACTAACCTTTAAAAGGTAGAAGAAAAAAATGCCATGACGATTCGCCGTGTGGATAAAACATTAGAGTGGTTTTAGTTAAACGACTTTGTTGATAAACAAAAAAATGGATAAACAAGAATTTCAAAAATTGTTATTTGATGGGGAAAAACACCGTTCAAATAAATGTTTGGCTTGATAAGCATTATCCGGACCATGCACCAGGTAAATCAAGCATTATTGACTGGTTTGCTGAATTTAAACGTGGTCGTACGGACACCAGTGATGCACCCCGCAAAAGAGGTGGTTATCCGGAAAACATAAAAAAAGTCCCCAAAATCGTTTTGTTGAACCGTAAAGTGAAGTTGCACGAGATAGCTCAGCCTCTGAAGATATCCAAGAAACGTGTAGGTTTTATTTTGAATGTACATTTGTCTATGAAAAAGCTGTTGTAAAGTGGGTGCCGCGCATGTTGACTTTTGACCAAAAACAACAACGAGTCGATGATTCTGAGCACTGTTTGGAGCTTTTTCGTTATAAAATTATGTTATTTATTATAAAATTATTTTTTTTTTATTTATTAAATTATTACTGTTAAATTATTATTATTAAATTATTATTATTATTATTGTTATTATTATTATTATTAAATTATTATTTATTATTAAAGTTATGTTATTTATTAAAGTTTTAAAGTTTAAAGTTATAAAGTTTTAAAGTTATAAAGTTATAAAGTTATAAAATTATAAAATTATGTTAAAAAGTTGTGTTTCTTTATTAGACCGGGAACTTACCAGCCCATGTGTTAAAAATATTTTTGATAAGACTGAAAAACAAGTGAGATTTTATATTATAGCGATTCTACAAATAATTTTTGAAATACATTGTACACCTTTTTCTTATAATACAATATTATACACGTAACATCGAAGTTCAAAGGCCACATCATCAAAATTTAATTTCGAGTCTTTCGAGCCACAAATAGGTGTAAATATGATTAAAATACCATTAATAATACCACATTATAAACATGATTAAAACATTGTTACTATTAAAGATTACATAATAAAATAAAAAATATGGGATAGTCACTTTCAAAGAGATGATACACATAAAATAATGTTTAAATAGTTTTTGCTCTGATTTGGCAATAAAACTAATTACATCATCAAACTACATTTTAGAGATAATTTAATTTCAATTGACAACATTATGATTAAGACAACATTAATAATAGAGCTATGAATTATTTTTAAAAATTGATCTTTTGCTAATAAAATCAAAAACAAATAGTACTAAACCTATCCACTATTACTCGCTAAAACATATGGCGGCCATGGGCAAACGCCTCCATTGACGATGCGGAAATTGGTATTTGGATAGAATATTTCATTCAGTTTTTGTCTATTCAACATTAGAACTCTTATCAAATGTAATGTGGTCTCAACACAAAAGGCAACCAACATGAAGTTAAATTTATATCCCCTGTCGGGATAATGTGAGTACAAATATCCCATGTTCGTAATTTTAAAATATTGCAGTTGTTGCATATGACAGGATTTCTTTTTTTTTTTTTTTTTTTTTGGCTTTTTTTTAGCAATGTGGTTTCATAGAATGAAAGTATGTAAGTGTGTGTATAAAGATTTAACTATACACTCAAATTACCTTGTGAATGTGGGAATTTGATTAGAATGTATGTTAACAAAGCAATGTTTTTTAAATTTTTTCTGTACTTATCTTACCACATTATAAGTAAATTTAGGTGTGTTAAGAAATACAAAAATTTTAGAGGTTGTAATGAAAATTTATTCGGTCTAAATTTAGAATAATCAACATAAAATGATTGCTATTATATACACAGATAAAACCTTCTTGACATATTCTATACATATTTTTAGGTCATTCCCCTTACATCTCATGGATCTATAACTTACACATCTACGAGACGTATCCGGAAAAGAAAAACTAGGTTAGTTCATATGTTTAGCTTTCAAAATTAGACCGTATATCAAAATTACTCGAGATTTTAAAATTCGAAATTATATACTAAGCACTGCCGTTTAATATAAAACTTTTCAGTCAAATTATTGTAATCAAATGTAAAGTAAACGTACCTGAATTAGAAAGCTGGCGATCAAATAGTTTATAACAATGATCTTTTGAAATTGATGGTTCTGCTCACAGTACTCAATAAAACTGATCTAATATGATATCAATAAAACTGATCTGATATGATATCAATAAAACTGATCTGATTATTAATAATCAATATTAATAATAAAAATTAATTAAGCAATATTTAGTTTTTTTTGGAAGAAAATGTAGAGAAAAATAATAGCTTACAGAATTTTGACAATGAATTCCTTAAAAAAATAAGTATACTCAATGAACTATTGTTGGAATATTTCACTGAATTAGCGTTTATTTTACTGAAGTAAAATATTCTAAAGTCTATTACAGTCTCACTAAAAAATGAAAATAATATTAAATTTGAAATTATATTATATATTTTTCAACATAATTTTAGACTATGAAAAAACAACTACAACATCTTTGAACATGTAATACTAATGAATCAGTTTTCAAGAAAAGTCGAATGATACAATAATCGAACAATCTGCCAGTTTAAATTTCTTATTTCAAAAGCGTGAACGAATTTTTCCGTCCTTACTTTTTATAGCTAAAATATGAACTAAATCGAAGAGCTCTCGAATATTACTTCCATCTCATCTAGATGTATTTGCGTTGTTGGAAAAATGAGAAAATTTGAGCTTTGCAAATGTAATTCACATTTGACCTTTGTCAAACCTTGTCACTTATTAAGATAACAAATTGTGTATCTGAAGATAGCTTTTTACGCTACGTCTATAAGTGTTAAAAAACCTAGCTAAAAGAGAATAATTGAACCGATTTTTTAAAGCTATAATTGTATCATAAAATAGTGCATGATTAAATATAACATTAATTGTCAGATAAAACGTGTTCTATAAATATTTATATATTATTACATATTTAAATGTAAACTGGTAAATACTGAAATATAAGGTAATGCATACGTACGGATCATCAAATATAAACATATATATTTAAAAATAACCTCGGCGATATAAATAAAACCTCGTATCAATCCATGCATTTATATATTATATATTTCAAGATATGTTAGTTAACCCTTAACAAATGCCGCCATTTTCCCGAAAATCTATTTTATTGTCCGCATATGTTATTTCCAATTAGAAAAGAATTTTTACACAGACAATTTAGTCTTATCTAATGTGAAAATTTCATATATTACGTAATGAAAAAATTCTGCCAGTAAAAATGTTGCCAAAACAATAATAATTAAAAAAAAAACATTTAGACAAAAAAAAAATTGTTCTCGCTAATTTGGCGGCATTCGTTAGTTAAGGGTTAATAAATGAGTATGTAAAATTCAGAAATATTTTATTGGTATAGTTTGAAGAAGAAAAGTTACGTCCACTAAACTTAAATAAGAACGAAATATCATGCGTCAAGCAGAGATTATGAAACGCTTTCCAACACTTCAATAATATTTTGACAAAACTTCATTGTTTAACAAGGTGAAAGATGATGTCTAATTAAACAAGAGATGACAAAGGATGACCGCCCTGATGTCTAACAAAACAAAGTCAAGGTCAAACCAGGCAGGGAGGCCTACCTTTCGGCTTAAACACAACTAGCCCCGCCCAGCAGGTTTGTTTACCTAATTATACTGAGCATTACTAAATTATACGTTGTAATATTGAGCAATAATTATACTATGTAATGCTGAAATACAAATTCTGAAAATACAAATTCCAAAATCACAATTTAATATCCTACTGAGCAGTACATAATACTACTATGTGATATTGAGCAATAATACTACCGTGCAATAATACTGTAAGATGTTGAAGTAGATAATTTGGAAACGCATGACTCATTTGAAAAGTCAACTTCAGGAATTACCAGCAATAATCAGAAAAATATCCGAATTCTTTAGTGCAGCCCTGCATATGTTCTATAGATTTGTATATACACTACATAGTATGCTAAAATTGAGTTCAGTTAGGAAACGCATAGCACAGTTGTAAATTCTCCATCGGTAATTTCCAACAATAAACGGAAATATACTTTTGATCTGCACTGTATATCATTCATAGAATTTATCCACAGCAAATAATCGGCAAAAAATTAGTTTAATTTAAAAACGCGTACCACAAGTTAAAACCCACTCCCAGCAACTATTGTTCATAGACAGTACTGTAACTGAATTATTTCATGTGTCACTGTAAATGAACAATCAATGCTATGTACATCACATTCTATAGCAAGGCTCTTGTAGTGCACTTCAGTGATATATATCAATTCAAATATGTTTGAACATCATATAGTGTAACATCATAAAAATACACCGCAAACGATTTCTCCACATAGATTATAATGTAACAAAATTATTTTGAGTGTCCTTGTAAATGCAGTATAAACTGTACATACGTCATTTTCAATACCAAACATGTCATAGTAAAACTCACTATAATACGAACGGCAGACAGACAGTCAAACCGAATTCATAAACAATTTTCATCTATGTTAGAAAGTGTTAAAAACTATATCTTATGGTGAATACGTGTTGAATTATATGTCAAGTTTTTTTTTTAAATGTATTTATTTATTTATTTTATTTTTAATTATGGCACATTGGCGTATATGTAATTATAATGGGTGCATGCATAAAACTGATGTCTGTACTCAAAATGTAAGTGTGATCGAAGATCGTACAAAGGGTTTCGTTTAATATTCCTTTCAAAACCTACTAAATTCAAAACATCAAAAATAAATTTCATTTTCCAAAAAAAAAAAGTAAAAATTTTTATAAAGTTAAATTTTCTCCTTCTACTTTTTCGATTTTTCGAATAACTAAACCGGCCCAATAGCTGGCGAAGACGGCTATTATACTTTGTCATAATAATAACTGTCTAGTGGACTAAATACGATATTAAAAAAAAAATAAATTTGAAAATTAAACATGTTGCATAGAGTCAACCTTCAAAATGTTAAATTATACCAATATTTCCATAATCGGGTTTTTGTCATGTTTCAATACGTTTCTCAAACTCATATGACTTTATAATCACTTGTTTACGTCATATCTACTTGCTTTCTCTATTACTCATATTGATACTCTGTTTGTATTATTCTCAAACATTTCAAAAAGTCCGTTAAACTTCCAATATGATGTCAGATTAATTTTCTTTTTAATTCTCTAATGATGTCATATTAACCTGCTTTCTGTACTTACACCTACTCATACTCCTTGTATCATTGAAAAATTTTTGAAAATTTCCTTTTTATTACCAATATGACGTCATATTAATCTTTTTTCTTTTTCAATTGGAGAAACTTTTTATTTCTTTTTCATTTTTCACATGGAAATATTGGAATAGAAAATTAATTAATGTAGAAAGAATTTTATTCTTGATTTTTAATTGTTGGCAACTGTTATTACGAAAAATGTTTAAATTTAATAGAAAAGTCTGTTAAATTTATGTTTTTTTATCTCTCTATATTAAAATAATACGAGTTTTTCGAATTTCACGATATTTAGCGTGACAGTAGGTATTCAGTTGTAAGTACCCAAAATTTCAAGTCTGTAAGTTATACAGTTTCTGAGAATTGGCGTTTTTTTAATAGAGTTTCTTGAGATGAACGAACCTCTAAAAATGAGCAAATTTTGCTTTTCTTTTAAGTATCAACTTCTAATAGCGCAGTCATTTATTGCCCATTCAACTGAGATAAATTGTAATAAAAATTTCATTTAAAATGCATATAACATTAAAATTAAATTTCTTACATTTTCCACAAATTGCTCAAGACAAAAATGAATCTGAAATGGCTCCTGAACATTTTATATGAACTAGCCTTCATTCAAAATCGGAATGATGCAATAATCGACCAATCTGTCACTTCAATTTTATGCTTTCGAAAGCATGAACGTATTCCTGCTTCATTACTTTTTATGGAGAAAATATGAACTAAATCGAAAAAATTTCGAATATTACTTCCATCACATCTAGATAGACTTGCGATGGCAGAAAAATGAGAAAAAATTATTTTTACAAGAAAAAGGCACGTTTGACATTTGTCGTCAAGCTGTGTGTGATTGCTTGTCACTTTTTGCGTTGTCAAATTTATGTCTAAAAGTCTCATTTTATGATAAGTTTTGATTGTACATTTGTAGATGTATTGTTAATAGAGAATACTCAAAACGTTTCAAAACAACAATGTTCTAAAAATGCAATGAATTGTAAAAATGTTGATTTTTTTTTTTCAAATACCATAACTTCAATTTATATTTATATTAAATTTCATAGTTCACATGTGCCATGTTCTATCTGATTAATTTACACCTTTTGGAATGCCAAATTTTTGTCTAAAAATCGCTTTTCATGATGTTTAAACTGCATATTTATAGCATAGTATAGTAGATGTATTGTTAATTTAAAAATACAAAAAAAATGTAGAAACATTTACAAAAATGCTTTTTAACAATTTCTCACAAATGTACAATGTCAAATTTATGTCTGAATAATCTCTTTTCATAATAAAGTTTTTATTGCATATTTTTAGATGAACTCTTAATGTAAAAAAATATAAATAAAAAAATTTTCAAAATTCTAAAAATGAAAAATTGGTTGGAGTCTTAAACAAATATTTTTTGTAAGATATTAGTTTGTTTTAAATAATACAATTTTAAATATGTAATAAATGATTATATAAATATGTAATAAAGGACATTCTTTCTGTTTATTTAATTTCTTATGAGCATTTCGTGAATTTAAAAGACAAAAAGCAAAACACCATGAATGCAGTAGCAAGCTATTAACTTTTCTATGTTTTTGAACCAATAAATATGACAATAAATTGTTGAAAATTTGGTGTTATACGCAAATATAAGCAAGGAACTTTTTAATAACACCATACAATTTTTACAAATTAAAAATGTACAAGCCATTTTAAAAGAACGTTGTCTTTCTTAATCAGGCGCAAAAAGACGTGCTACCACTTTGAAGACAGGAGCAAGATCGCTTTCAAGGACAGACTTCAAAGACAATCTTGCTCTTGCCTTCAAAATTGTAGCACGTCTTCTTTGCGCCCGTTGAAGAAAAACAAAATTCTTTTGAAAGACCTTTGGGCATTTCTTAGTTTTAAAGTGTCATTAATTGTGTTTCATATTATTTTAATATATATGAAACTGGAACAAATTGTTATAAATTTTATACCAACACCTTAAGTAAAATACATATATACAATTTTAGAATTTCACTGGTTATATCAAAAATTAAATTTCCAAATAAAGAGCAAAAATGTATAAGATTACATAGAAAACTTTTAAGTACATATATGAAAAGATTTTCTTTCAATTTAGTTAATATAATTTTACATACCAGGCGTGCAGAACCAAAGAGGAACATGTCCCTTTTTTCGTTTAACCGAGTTTGAGTGAATATTTATTCTATGGAAAATAATTTGTTCTGTGTCGATAAACAAATAAAGTCTTAGGTTGAAAATGTGGAAAACAAAAGGCACTATTCACTTATGATTCCGAACGAAATGCACGAGAACCCATTATCTCCAAATATATGTAGATAATTTTTTATGGACTTTATCCACTCTAAAATAGTATGCTTCATATTTTCTTAGGGCTTTTCTAAATATCCTTATGCATTTTCTTATTGTTATTTGAAGGATCTAACTTTTGGGAATTTTTTTTTAAACAACGCCACATTGGCGAAATTTTCCGGGAAAACTGGCGAAAAGCCTAACATCACAGTTACTTTCCTTCAGTGTACAACTTTTGCTGATTAATGTCCCTTGAATATGTTTAGATCGCCCTTTTCGCATTACTAAAATGCTTAACAGTTTGTTTTAGAACATACTCCTGTGCTGTTGATACAACAAAAATTAAGAGAAGCATGCGGAATTGTGGTTTTAAAGAAAATGTGACTCGAATTCTTTTTCTCCTTTATGTAAAGAAAGTAGTGGAAAACTTACACAACCAAACTATTTAGTCTTCGTAGATAAGAACCTGGAACTTTTTGCTTCATCTTTTAAAGATTAATCATTAAGTTTAAATAACCAATTACGGATGAAATCATAATTAATTTTTACTATTGTGTTCGAAAGATTGTAAAATTAACTATCCCAAACAGATTTTGTTTTCTACGTAAAATTACATGATTTGTACTTTGATATGTGTTTGTTTCAGTTCTCCAACCAAAAGTGCTTATTTAACAACGGGAAATGTATATTTAAGTAGCCTCAGGAAAAAAAGATCTAATGATGATATTACGAAATGTGCAACAAAAGACCATCTTTTGCAGAACACACAGCGGATTCTATTTCCCAATGCATTACCCATTGTGCACTTGTATATTCTTTCTTCATAATTATAGAAAAAAGAATCGCCACAGGCAAGTTCAGGCTCATCTATTGGCTTCTTGGGGAATTATGGTAGGTATTGACATCTAATTCACACTTGTTATGACCAGATATTTTCTAACATTCTAAACTCACCCGTGCTCATGACACTTCGGCATTACCTAAATTTTTTGTTTCCGATGATTTCTAAAATGTAAGTACTGATATTTTTCATGGTTTATCTATACTAATAAAATAAAGTTTCGCTCTGTGTGAGTGTGTTTGTTGGCGATGGCTAGGAAAATTTAGCGCACCTAGAAGTCTGTAAATTTCGATTTAGGTAGTCCAAAACCTCTTTTCGTGCACCTGACCCTCATAATTTTAATATTTTGATAATTAGCCTAGATATTAATTAGATTCTTATTAGCCATCGCTTCTAAAATGACATCTTTTAAATCAAAATGGTGAAAGAAACGAACCGGTGCATTGGATTTGCAAGCGAAAATGGACGAATTCGAAATTATTTTACTAATTAGCGAATTTTAAGAAAACTAATTGAGATATCAATTTGAAAATTTCTGAGCATATGTAAAAAAATATTCTGCATCAGACTATGTGATTTTTGAAAAAATCGGTCGGTAATTTTCTTTTAATTTATGCAAAAAACTGCCAAAAATCTGCCGGCGCCAGTGAAAACGGTCGGAGAAAGTTTCAGACAGGGATCTGTTTTCATTAAAAGCTGAACTACAAAGAGATCTGTTTCTCTGGCCGATCCCTCTATTTAGTTTGCGAAAATGAAATGAAATAATTGCCAATTTTTACTAATGAACAAAAATTTAGGTAACTCATTAAGATATTGATTTGAAATTGAGGTCGGGAAGGGGGTGTCATCTGCCGGCTATTTTAGCGTAGCGTCTTCGTTATGTTCTAATTATCAGAAAAATGTAATTATTTTTTTAATGATCGCGTTAATGTAGGTGACGGTGGTTCTCTTGAACAAATTATTCATTATATTTGCGGGAATCGGGAAGGAGGGGGTTCGTTAACGCCTTTCTCTGAGATTGTAATTATCTCGGGCCCGGGCAACGCCGGGCGGGATAGCTAGTCGTTAATATAATAGATTTGAAAATCTTGTGTATGAAATCTATTATGGAATCATCTCTTCAGTACACGATGCATACTGCAGTGTTTAGTATAGTGAGGCCACGTACTATTATGTGACCATCAGCGCACCTGCAAATGTGCTGATTTAGCGAATTCACCGTTAACATAGGGGTGGTAGGACAGTTGATTGGAAGAATAAAACTTTTCATGTTGCACGAGGTTTTGAGATTGCAAAAAAATAAATATTTGTTTCATGAATGTTTCCTACATGATTATAAATTGTTTTGTACTTTATAAAATAAGTTTATTCGTCATTTCCTTTTTTAAATTAAACTAGTCGTTGGAGGCCACCGTAATACTTACCCATCAATGAATATGCATAATATAAAATATTACAATAAAAAATGTGTAAACTACTTATAAAATGCATTGCAATTGGAATAAAATCTTGGTTGATGACGTCATAAACTTTGAAGGCTCGATTACTGAATTTCTTAAAAGAAACATCCTTATAACTCCAAAAACAATAATCCTATTAACTAGCGGTTTATTGCATATAATTAAGCGTCTCATTTCCAATTGAAATATATCTTCGAACTGAAATTTGGTTGAAATACAGGGTCATGAAAAATCGAAGAGTGTGGAAATAGGATTACAAATATCTCCGCAACTACTCATCCGATAGACTTCATGCTTTATGCAAAATTTATGTTTTTTATTGTCTTTTATATTCACTCCTTAAAATAAACAATTTCGAAAATTGCTATATACCTTTTATCAAAACGAATATTTTGAGAGTCCGAAAAAAGTAGTTCTGGATAATCGAGGTTACTGAAATTCAATAAGCTTCTTTCCATTATTACATACTAAGTACATACCAAATTTCAAGTCTCTATCTCAATTTTTTCGGGAGATAGAGCGTTTACAGACACACAGACACACAGACGGACGGCAATTTGTTTTTTCTAAAAATATATTTTTCGGAATTTCCAGTGTCTGAAACGTGTAAATCCGTCAATTTTTTTTTCGATTTTCAAAACGATTACAAGAATTACCCTATACTACGTATGATGGATAAGTAATAGATTATTTTTAAATATGAGTTCAATTGACGTATTTTATCGCATGTTGTTTAGTAACTGAACTTCGTTGTTGTAACGTTTGTTGCAACTCTACAACATTTGAAATCACATTGTTGCCAGCATCTCTCATGTTTGATGACAATCTTGGTTGCGGTCCACATTATGGCAGATTAATCAGTTAATTTGGAGACAACTTGTTTAAAAACCAGTAGCTACTTTAAGATATCAAATTTCTATATCCGTCGGATTTGCTTGTTTCATTGCATTAGTAATAAGAATTAAAATGTTCCCATTTTGTGCCGCTTGATAACCAAATTTAATTGTAATGAATATAAGTGATTTAAAATAAATTCTAAGAGACTTTCCATACTTAGTAGTAGACATTATAAAGGAAAAAATACAAACAGTAGAAAATAGGTCGAAAAGTATCGCAATTTCAATTAGCACGCACAAAAACGATAGAAAAGATAGAAAGCGAAATAAAGCATTTTTCTGAGCCCGCCTGCCTGCCTGGAGCACCTCCAAAAGTTTGGAAACGCCCCTACACTGAATGAATATGGGTTGGTCTATACTATAACAATTAAGTTTAAACAACAAGACAAAATAAACCATTAACACATGCATACACAAATGTTTAATTTTGTTTAAGATGTTAAATAATTAAAAATAATTAAACAAAGAAAACTTCTCGGCAACTAAATGGTTAAAATGGAATCCATGCCATTAAGAACGTACAAGCATGAATTGGGATTCGCCATTCACGTTTTACATGCAGCTGACTTTCTAACTCACTAGTTTACGTTTCGAATTATAAGACAGAGAAAAAAATATCATATACTTCACGCTTTCTGGTAATTTTGAACTCGGAAATATTTTAATACATTTCAGAATTAATATTTATGTTCCACTGAATAATTGAATTAACATTTAAATATTAAATAATATGTGAGTAATGAATAACATTATCTAATCACAAAAGCGCATTTTAAAACATAAATTATATTATGTGTCTTTAATTTTTACTTTCTAGTACTTGAAATATTTTTATTTTTTCTTTGTCTCTATCTACATAAATTCTAACATATAGTGAGATAACTGAATTTGATTTTCTTCTATGAAATAAATGAATACTCTGCAAAAAAAAAGGAAAAGTGATCGATTGAAAAATATTAATTATCTAACGAATCATCGTGGAACAGATGTTACAAACAGTATTCTGAATTTTACTCTTATAATCACATTAAAAATATACTGTTCTTTCAAAACATTATGATGCATCACGATAGAATTTATTCGAAATAGATATTCGAAAAAATAAATGTTTGTAAAATGTTTGTAAAATGTTTGTAAAAATATTTTTACTTAATATTGATTATTATTATCATGAATGTATGAAATGTTATTGATTTGGACTGACGTTATTTATTGAGACTTTCTCGAAAATAAATAATAAAAAAAAAATATTTAATTAATAATGTCGTAACCAATGAAATATAATAAAAGAAAGTAAATATATACTCACTATAGCACTTAATTAAAAAGAAAAAAAAGGTCTTCATAAATTTATTTACTAAACGAAAGCTGCTACCACATTTTGCGTTTTTACGACTTTCCAACACAATTGGAAGTGTTTATTTGTAACTCCCAACACAAGTTGGTTACAAGATATTGATGCAATAGCTGTTGCACTCTTATGCAAAAATACATGAATACAAAATTTATTTCAGGTGCAGATTTACGTATTATAGATATTAATTTTATTTTATGAAATCAAGTTTCAATACACGTTTACAAATAAATTAATTACAATTATGTTACATTAAAATTACAGTATGCGCAAATATCCAATACAAGACAATTTAAAAAAAAAATCATCGTTATTATTTCAGTGAAATGTATTATATCGTCTATGATTAATTTCCGTAATAAAATAAGTACATTTTAAGTTGGCAACATTTTATCTTTTGTTGACATTTACTGAAAATTCCAATGGGAAACATAAGCCTAGCTTTGAAAATTACAACAAAATGAAACAGGGGCTGAGGGGGGATGAGACTGCTTTTTGTCAAATAACTAATTAAGACTACCGGACTACTTGTTTAAAGACTGGGAATCGTAGAAAAGTGTGGACCTTAAAAAATGCTGAAGTTACTATTCGTAAATAGTGGTGATTATCTATACATCACAGCAATTAAACGCTACGGATAAATGTAAAAAAGTTAAATTTGTTAAATGGAATTAGTTATGTTGAAATCGAGTCTTTATATATGTATATATTAAAAATGTTGTCAAATAGCGATAAACCCGTCACTAGGGGCTCGCGGTACACTAAATGCGATATCTATTAAAAAATCCCCCCATCCCCGCGATTAAAAAAATACAAATATCCCTAATCGATCGATAAACTTAATTCTCACTATCGAACATGATGCGTATAGAATTTAGCATTCATTTACAGATACACACAAAAGAATTCGATTACAGAATTGTCTATGAAGAATAATCGTAGACGTGCGTTTTTAATTGTGGTATGCGTTTTTAATCCTAACTAATATTTTGCCTATTACTTAGTGTGAATAAATTCTGTGGATCATATATAGGGTGCACAAAAGTGTACATTTTCTTTTATTGGCTGAAATTGTTGTAAAAATCTTCTCAACTATGTTATGTGTTTCCTACATGAAATAATTTTGTGTATACTACAGTTATGTTGTATATTTATAAATCTATAGTTCATGTACCAGTCTGCACTATTTTTTACGATTACAGCTGAAACTTATTACGGCTATAGCTGAAACGCAATAGCTGAAACGCAATAGCTGAAATTGTGTTTTCAAATGTGTTTTGCAATTTTCCAAATTGTTTATTTAGACATAAATATTTCCCCTTATAAAACGGCGAGTTTGGTTGCAGTTCTCTATGAGTTGGTAAATTTCATAATCAATGCTGGGTGCATGAGGTTTCTTTCCTGTTCATGGTTTCAAACGTGTTTATCTATTAAGATGATATCAGTACAGTTTTACAAAACTGCCAGTGCGCTGGCGTACGCATAATGTAAAGCCAGGAGAGATGTCGCGGTTGGAGAGGTTGCAAGAGGTTCAAGGGGAAGGGGTAGAGTGAGCACGCAGCGACTCCAGGTAGTTGTACAACAGCAGTAGTGGAGTGTCTACTTAAAAGTGCACGTTGATTGCTTTGAGCGTCTAAGAAAAAGCATTGCTATTTTGTTTTGTTTTCCTAAAGTAAGTGCTTGAATTTTCATAGCTATTCATCAGAATTTCTATACAATGTCAGTAGTACAAATTATTTTAAACTTAAACGATTTCTCATAAGCTACTAATGTAGACTAACAATGTGAACATCAACAATTCGTTTTAGTAGCGGCCATGTTTAAATAAAATGCCTCCGAATCTCTCCTACCGAAATTGGAGAGTTTGCGCATCTGCTACTTAGGAGAGATGGCACATTGTTCCCATTAGTTTCCATGCTAGGAGAGATTACGTAGATTATTAGTAAAATTGCATAAAAAATGAAAAATGAAAATGGACTAATTTTAAGTTAAACGTGTTCTCAAGTAACTTAATGTTATTTTGTAATCTTATCTGGACTTGCTTTTTCTGATCCTTTATTTTTTTTCCTTTGATTAAAATTTTTTAATCGTTTTTAAAAGTTTTCCTTTTTCTGATTTTTTAATCATTAGGTTGAAATATTCACTCCTAAAACAATAATATTTGTTCACAAAAACCTTACAACAATGTCATTTAAGTGTAATTATTATTGCTAACAATTTAATTGTAGTTATTATTAGTAACAATCTCTCCTATCCATGTGCGCAATCATACCAACCCTGTAAGGACAGATTGCGCAAAATAACTTTCTTGGTTTTATTACAACTGTTCTATTAAATTTCAACATAACAACAAAATAGCAATGGAAATGCATAAAAAACAAATGAGGTAAAAAGTATTCATGGATAGTTTAGCAAAAAATAATATTTAGATTTTTTTATTGTTATTTTTTTGAATTGTGCGCAGACTTTCCTAGCTTTACCTTATGTAATATATGTGTACGCGGTCAGTTTCCTAATTTTTTTTTCACTATGAAATGATACAGGATGATACAAAATCAACAAATTCATTTTTTAAAATTATTATAGCTACACATATTCTTACAAATGCATCCGTATTTCATGAGAACACATTAAAAAGACAAGTATTCAGTTAAGCTAACATACTAAACTGCTTAATGCCACGAAGGAATGCAAGGGTTGCATTTCTGAAAGCTGATATTTAACCATTCCATTTCGCTAGCGAAAGCATTCATGAATTCATTAACGAAAATCATTCAAACCGTGAACCTGTTTAAATAATTCGAAATTAATTACATTTTGAAGTCGACAGCTTCATTAAAACGTTTCCGCTTTGTTGAATTGGATTCTATTTATATATCACAAAGAAATTTGAAAGACTAATTCAAACAATGCATTCGCTTAAATGATAACACCTGAAATGCATTTATATGTTAATATTTGGGGGTTTTGTTTCGTTGAAAAGTGCTCAGCTATTTTGTTAATGAATAATTGAAGTTTTAAAATAACCTTTTCATATTTATTCTTAAAATTTAATTCTGTAGTTATTTTAAGATATCCCACGTTAAAATAGCCAAATTTCACAAATATCACAGATTTTTTTTATTTTATTATTTGAATGACAGAGCAATTTGAAATACTGACTATCGGTTGAGAATTTCCTGAAAATTTACAGTACTTTTATTAATTAACATACAGAAATTATATGAAACATTACAACCATGATAATATGAATGGGTATATCTCTGGAAGTATTTATTTTATTGCTTAGACTGTACGAGTAATTTATTACATTTTTAGTAATTCAAATTATATATCCGTAAAAAAAATTATAATTTAACAAATTACAATAATCATTGTGAAAATGTTTCAAAAGCTTAAAAAAATACCGTACTTTTGTGTTATAGCGGCCCCACAATTATGATTATGCCAAGGTTGCTGTTATGATTTCGCCAAGATCATCGCAAAGCTTATATATGCATCCTATAGACGCATGCATATTAGGGTGGAGTGAAAATATATATGAAAAAAAATCGACTTTTTTTCTTCCGATTGATCTTAAAATTTGCCTTTTGGTACACTGAATATTAGTTTACATTTTCATTTCATTTGGATTTCATCTTTAGGGCTCTACCATCTCTTAAAAATCATGCCCTTTATATGTGAAAAACGAAGATTGCATTATGTAGTGTAAATTATTCAAATTAATTTTTTGCAGAATTTCTCTGATTTTAGTAAAATAACACATAAAACATGACTGATGAAAGTATTACTTGTGATCAATCGAGGCTAACGCAAAAAACAGGCTACCACGGTGCTTTACGCGTATCTTTTTTTACAGACCGCGGGAGTCACGTGGTGCTCGAATCCACCAATGCAGGTGTACGAAAAGAGCATCACGTCACTCTGGTGGTCTGTAAAAAAAGATAAGTGAAATGAACCGCGGTAGCCTGTCTTTTTCGTTAGCCTCGGATCAATCCAGGTGTCGTCATGTTGTGACATCTTGAAGGTAACGATAACCCTAAAAAGGGAATTGTTCACCAAGAAGATAATGAAAAGCACAATAATTAGATATGCACTTCACTTTTATTTTTTGAATATACATGAAAGATAGTTCTCTGAATATATAGGAATACAATAGAAGGAATATATAAGATGTACTGTAAGACGATCCGACTTTTTACTCTAATTTATACCGGCCTTTGGTATCAAAACTAGGCTTTAGCATCTTTTGTGATCTAATTTTTGCTAGTATGTATCCGTCCCTTGCTTGTACTTCTATAACTGCTAATGATGCTTCAGTAACTAATTTCACGCATCTTTCAAACTTTGTTTCAAAAACTCTAATAGCATCATTTTTTCTCCCAGTGTTTACAGCTGTTCCGTCACAACCTATATCCATAAGTGTGTCAAAGTTTAAGTTGTTTTCAGTGCAGTATTTTAAAATGTTTTCTGAAATATGCTTTCCTGATCCAGAAGGTGGTTTAATGTTCCAGCTACAGTAAATTTGACTCTTCAATCACAGATACATGTTCTCAACTTATAGTTCTTCGATGTAATCTATCTCCAATTTTCTCTTGATGTATTGTTTTACCTTTTCTTCCATAAAAAATATACTTTCGATTCCTGTTTCTAAAGCTTTCAGATTATCTTTTATTAGAACATTCTTTAGTTTTCTTTCGTTCTCTGCGTACTTTACTTCTGTCACTTATATGTGATAAATCGTTTTCTTTTACAATGCCAACATCTTGTAGAGTTTCAGAAGCTATTGCTGTCATGCATCTATCAGAAACTTTTGAAACCGTAGGTAGGTTGTCTTTGTAACTCTTCTTTAGAAGTAGATGTTTGTGATACGATATTAATTGTTCACACCCCGATGAAGAGCTACTACGTATTTCTTCGTCACCACTGTTACGATACATAACAACTGTACTGTCCTGATTAGCTGCAGACTTTAAAATTTCCTTTTCAGCCATCGTTGAGTCCCTTGTCATGTTTCGATCTGTCTTCCCTTTATATCAATTTACTAGTGTTTGACTTTACCGATTGGGCCAATAACCATCTTTTATGTTGACTTTTAGTCAAGAAGAAATTCTTGTTGTTTTGGAGGCGCATTTGATTTTTCAAAGGTATATTTAGGATTTGCCTTGCAATTGCACGCCAAAATTTTTAGAAGTTTAATTACAGCTTGAACTTTGAAAAACGGAACCACCTTCATGTAATAATCGTTTCTGATGGATTTTGAGTAATCGAATAAGTTTCTGGTATTCAGAAAAATCGTTGTCTATCATTTGATCAATACGCCTCTGGGAAACTACAGGAATTCAAGCTTTCTTCAAAATTTCTTCGATCTTTTCTCTTAGGATTTGAATTACCTGTACTTTTCATGGATCTTTACCATTCTACTGTGTTTTAATTCTTGTCTTATATAAGAAATATTTTATAGCGTCTGCTATTGTTCGCAAAACAACTTTATTTAGTTTTGAGGGCGAACCAAATGTGGGTCATTCCACTGGACTTCTAGTAATGGTAAACTTCGGTTTGCCTCCACTTACACGAAAAATAAATTGTAAAACTTAATAAAACGTTTCAAAATAAAGACATAAGGTTTAGAAATGATAAATGAAATTACACTAAATATAGTAAATATAAAAATGTTGAACACTGTAAATGTACAATTTATGGTAAAAACCAATTGTGAAAAATAATGAAAATAAAAAAGGTCCTGGTAGAGCCCTGATGGTGTTTTTCAAAATTCATGAAATTTTGCACATACATTATAGGTACTGAAAGGAAACTTTTAGCTGTTATCCAAAATCAAAATTACAACTTTCGTTTTTTCACTCCACCCTAATGTATATATTCCAAACACTCTTATATGTGCCATATACGTCATTATACAAATATTATTTGCTCCTTATATGTCGTATATACATCATATACACATATCATATATATACATCATATATGCATCATATATGACTCATATATCACAATAACTTGGCGACACACGTCAAGAAATGATATATATATATATATATATATATATATCATACGAGGGCTGTAAATTAAGTAATGGCAACATAGGTATAAATCAATTTTTAATGAACTTACAAGTACAGTTGCATTACATTCCTTCTATATAATCACCAGCAAAGCTTATAACCTTTTACCAAATGTCGGGAAGCCGTTGGAGACCAGTGGCAAGGTGTTGATTGTTGATGTGAGCGTCCGAGCGCCCTAGTGCGTTGCAAATCCGCAGTCTCATTCGGACCCGAACGAAACGCTTGAACCCCTCGTGCTACTGTCCTATACGGTAAAGCATTTGTTCCACAGGCTTCCACGAATCCTTGATAGCATTCTGTTGCATTTTTGCCACGGGCAACCTCAATTTTAAGCCACGACATGCTTTAGAGCGACATGCTCATGTTTTGAAAACATGCTTTAGAGCGATGGAACGAAACTCCTCACTTTAACGCCACACAACAACTACCCTTCTAAGCAGATTGACTGATTTTTGCACTCTACACATCGACAACAGCGCAACCTCGCCGCTTCCATATCCTATTTGCGCATGCCCACCCTTCTGCGAGTTTTAAGGTTAAGTTGCCACTATTTAATTTACAACCCTCGTATATTATTATAATGTCATACATGCTTTATAATTTGGTGATAAATCTTGGTCGCTTGGCGATTCATCCTTGGGGCCGCTATTACACGAAAGTACCAAATTTACAATATATTAATGAAAACAGAAACAGCAAAAGTTTGGTACAATTTCTATTTGTAGATCAACCTCTAAGCAAAATGCAAGTATTCCTTTAACTCTTGTTTAAATTGATATCTGAGCTAAAGGTATTTTGCGGAAATTAAAGTTGAAGGCCACTTTTTTTGCTTTATAAGACGATTTTTCATCCTACGTCAATTTTTCAATTCGTCTTTTTTTCATATCTGATAATTTGCATCTATTCCTCTTTTAACTTTTACATTTTTGTAACGATGTTATGCATTTTTATTGCCTATTAAAAGAAAAATTCTTCTAAATTTACAGAATTTCGTTAAAAACGCTTAAAAATGAACTTGTAAAGTTACAGACTTTCGTTAAAAACGCTTAAAAATAAACTTCTAAAGTTACAGTGTTTCGTTAAAAACGGTTAAAGGAGTAAAGTGCGTACATCATTTGGTCCATTCTCGACCGTAAGTAACAACCATTTGCCCACTAGTTAAAAAAAAAAAAGATGTATTTTTTTTTTTTTTTTTTTTTTTTTTTTTTTTTTTTTTTTTTGCGGAGATATTTTGGTAAGTATGAAATATTTAAAATGTTTTCAAAAACAATCGATTAAAAGAAACTATCTAAAAACATTATACATACGTTTTTTCTTTCTGTAAATCGTTTTAATTTCACAAAAAATGTACAATACGAAGAAAAACACCCATCCGAACGATGGTTATTACTCCAATTCTAAAAGTTGGAGAATAAATCTGTTGTCAAAAATCTTCTTGTTCATTATTTTCTACAATACTTTTATAGTGAAATTTCCTCGTATATATATTGAAACTGTAGCAAAATTTAAAATTTTCAATACTAACATCTAATACTGACATCATATTTGATGTCACCGGTAAGTTTCACCTTCAGACACCAAACGGGAAGAAGTCAGTTTTTACTCGTTGGAAAACAGATTGGAATGCGGGTAGTTTTTTTCAAGCATAACCCAAAAACTATTTTACGGAATGAGCTGTGGTTTTTGATTCTCATATTTTAATCTTTTAAAAATTAATTTATATGAAACGAGTATTTGCTTATAATTCTAACTGTTTCGAATATTAATTTCAAATAATATATACTTTTGCATTATTATTCGCACAAAATTAGAAGTATAACCTGTTATTATTAAAAAAAATCTATTTCTAGGAACTTAAAATATATACATTTCAAAAATTGCAGCTCATTCCATCGAGTAGGGTTTGAGTTATGCTTTAAAAACCACCTGAATTTAAATATGTTTTGTAATGATTAAAAATGAATTTATCACTTTTAGTTTCATTTTCAGGAGTTTTAAATTTTATATCAGCATATCTCCTACACTACTTGACCAAAAGGGACTTCCCGTTTGTTCTCCGAAGGTAAACGTTATTGACAAATCCAAATATGATGTCAAATATAGGTATTAGTAATACAAATTACAAAGTTTGCTTCAACTTCAATATGTAGACGACCCCTCATAATTTTTTTTCTAAAACGGGTTTGTACAAAAAAATAAACATGGAGCTTTGATGAAACAGAGTTATTCAGTGACTCAATAACCCTCAAATACCGCATGAAGAGTGTGTAAAGGTCATTGCTATTCATCAATTCATTTTTTCCATTCCCTATGCTGTATTGCGTGTCTTTAGAAAAAAATGCATTCCGTGGATGTTTTGCAAGTAATGCTGTCTTTTAGGCCGTCCATTTCGAGATAGCGACTTCATTGTCAACGGAAATTTTCTTACAAACTTTAAGAAGATTCATAACTCGTAGATGTTACCGTTTGGAAACGTTTGTAGACGTAAAGGCTATTATATATTCAGACAATGGAAAATATTTTGTGAGAGCCGAAAATTTCATGAAAAATGTTGACCGGAATTTAGTATCAAATGATAGTATAGCTAGTAAAATTGTTTGGAAATTTATCCCTCCTGTAGCTCTTTTGTGGAGAGGGTGGTGGAAGAAACAAATTGGAATAACCAAGAGAATCTTCAGGAAAGGTTTAGGGAAAAGGAATTGGTTTATAAAAAAATGGTTTAATTGAATTTTAAGTTTCCCGAAATTCCGTGCATTAGTCATTTGTTTGAGAGGCCACAAAATTTGTGTCACATTCAGACAGATAGTCATACATTTTCCAAAAATAAACACATTTTCTTTTGGGAATTTTATTTTAAAAATATGTAAACCCATCAAAATAAGGATGTTGAATTTTTTCACGAATTAAATGTAGTCTTCTTATGCATATAAAAGAAAATAAAAATATTAATTAATGTTCCTGCGATAATTAGGCTGACAATGCGGTGTTAACTTTTAAAAGAAATTCAATAAATTCTTCTCATGTATATAGGAAAAAGTAAAAAAGTAATATAAATCTAATTCAACTAAACTTAAAAAATAAACATATAAACTGAAGAATCATCCATAATTGGAGTACTCAATAAATTTAGAAATTGTAAAGCTCCCCAGCAATAAAAATGAACAGGCAATTTTTTAGTGCCGGAAAGCTCAGAAATTTCATAAATTTCAATGTACCATAAATCGACAAGTCTTCTTCGTATAATGATGGGATTTTTACTGTTTTATTTCTAAGAGCATGGAGAAAGTTTTTTTCTAATTATAACTTAAGGAACCCATGAACCGTGGAAATTTTTTTATATTTTAATACATATGCAGTACTTGCACAATAAATACCGTTATCTAAAATGTAAATTGCATTCGTATACTTTTTGTTACTTTAGAAGTATGTTTCTACCATCTACGGTTTAATTGATAGTTCGCATAATTTCTATTTTGAATCATCGGATATGCATATTTCCAAACGCAAATTGCCATGCTTTTCCCCATATATTTAGTATCACCTGCGTAGCAACACCATGATGTCACACCAGTAGTGTGACTGATCCTTCCGCATTTTTTACTATAAATTTTAAAGTACAAATTGCATTCCTCTAGTCTAATTTAATCCTGAGCAGGAAAAGAACATAAAAATTTTAAAATAATAATAAGAACTTCAAAACCTCTAAATATAAATTATATTTTTGAAAACTTTCCAACAAAAATCATGAAAAATATAAAAAACTTCAAAATTGTGCGCTAAGTTTCTTAATGAGGATATTTTACTGATGAAGTTTCATTAAGGAAAGTAATTTCTGAAATCCACACTGCAACAGAAATCATACAAGGTGCTTCTAAAAAGTTCAGTTGATTGTCTCATAAAATAAAAAAAGTGAAAGATACAAACAGAAAAATCCTTATTGCCTTTCCATGTAATCCCCATTAGCAACAACACTCTTTCGACAACGATTCTAGAGCTTCTAGAAGCAATCAGAAACACTGTAATCGCTCGAAGCATTGATGTTACATTTCCGTTACATCAGCAAAGTGTGTGCTTTTCATGATTCGCTTAAGAATGGGGGGGGGGAGCAAAAAAGGAGTCTGTTGGTGCCAGATCATTCGCTGTTGCCTGGAGTTGCGGTTGTGAACGGGCGACTCTAACGTGGCTTATCATCGGCAGTTTCCTGTACAACTTGGAAACGTTTGCAAAACAGTCATAAACACATTTCGTACTCACTGCTTCTGATTAGCACACTTGCACCAACATTGCATTGGTCTCCGTTGCCGTTTTGCCCAGTTTGGAGTAAAACGTGGTGTTTATACGGAGCTCCATTGTATTTGACACGATGTGCATCACTGACTGCTTTCGATTGGTCCCAGAGGGCAACTCCGTTTCAACTTAATGGTTTCAACAACAGCTGGTGCTTCTTCACATACTTCTCAATGCGCAGGTGCGCGTGCGCGTTTTTATCTCAAGTTGTTACTTAATTATCAAACCATTCACCTAATCGTTTACACACAGCTTGTATCAAAGTGTAAACTAGATTTACTTACCCACAACAAAACAAAGTCTTAAATAAATCCTTATCAGTTCTGTTTTGGTTCTACTGAGTGGAGAGTATTGACATATTTCAACAATACTTATTGTATCACGTCGATACTGTCGACACAGAAGAACCAGGACTACTTTAATTTCGTTGAATAACTAGAAAACTTGTTTTTGTTGGTGGTGGTCTATGAAATTTAACAGGGTCCAAATAAACCCGAATCGTCCACTTCTTATGTACGAATCAATACATCATAATCTGCGAAAATAATTTTGACAGCACGTTTTCTCTCATAAATTGTACTTAAATTCTTACACTTCTTTTGTAGCCTTTGTTTCTTTGGTATTTGTTACTTTGTACTCACGGTGTCAAATCTGAAGTTTTTAACTCTTAAAATAACAGAAAACATAAAAAAATTACAAGTGAAAAAGTCAAAGTCAAATAAAAATGTATAAGCTTTTTATTCTTGAAATTAACTTCCTGAAATGTAATACATTCTAAGACTAAAGAAAACTAGCTAATAAAAAATATTTACTCTTTTATTTAGTTAAGTGTAAAGTCTTTGGAACGTGATATGTGAGGTTATTATCAAATTAGAAATCACATAGACTGTGGCAATGCAACTTGTTGTAAGCAATCCACGCATCAAATCACGTGTTCAGGGTTTAGAATTTATTTTTATGTTTTAAAGTATTCAATAAACAAGAAAGAATGAATCTGAGTGTACATTTTTTTATTATAAGATTTCTAAGAAAAAATTTTTAAAAACATAAACGGATCAAAATTTATTGTGTATTTAGTGAACTTGAATTATATTATGCGATTTATATAATAGTATTTCCTTTACAGTTTATCCCTGTGTTAGATATTGAATTTTAGAAAATGCTTAGTGAAGTTATAGCTGGATAAAATGTTTTTAATAATTTAACACTAATTTTTAATACTGACTGCATATTCAAGCATACGTAAAAGAACATCTAAATGTATAACTGCCAATCCGTTTTTCTATTTGTCAAAAAATATATGAAAGAAACAAGAAAATTTATATAGTAAATAGTATTTTGTTTCTGTTTGGTTGTTTTCTTATTTCATAAAAGAGATATTAGACAAATCATCATAAGATAGTTTATTTCTTGAATCCGCAACGAACTCTACTTGCAATAGACAGGGCGTTAAGTTGATTGCAACTCGGAAGCCACTTAACCCTATCACTATGTCCTATCGAAACATGTCCTGTTGTTGCCCAGGACAAATATGCTATCTATTTTTCAAATTAAAAAAAAAACAAGTACCACTTATATTCGTACAGTTTAATTTATAACGTGTGTTACAAACATTATGATATGAGATGTCACCGGCTGAAACTACTCAGTGAGTGATGGATTTTTTGACAACTTGTTGAAAGTGCTTGGGGTTCGCGTGGACCCCAGGACCTAGTGATAGGGTTAACCGACATCAGCTGTTCGGCAACTGTTCTTATTTCATATAGTAAATTAAAATCGAGTTTAAAATATTTTTATCAGAAACTTCGGAAGATGGTTGTTATGATAAATGTAAAATGCTACATAAGTAGAATTGATTTTAATCGTATTTAAACATTTTGCTCCTCATGAAAACTCTTTCCAGTGTGCAAATATTCAGATGATTATCGGCTTAATACTGGTTTCCAGCAGTAGTCCGACATTATTTTAAAATTGCACTTAACTTGATGCCCCACATTCCTCATTTAATTTCTAATATGATAATTTATTCTTTCTTCTCACTAAGTTCTGGAATGTTAAAAAAAAATAATCATGATGTAGGAGGTCCATTTTCAAATTGCATAGCAACCTTCAGCTTTGGATGCTTTCATATTACAGTAAAACTTACATTATCCGTGACTATTTTAACCGCTAGTTACTGCTAGTCTATCTATAATTTAAAAAGAAACTATTGTAACCAATTTTTTTTCTATTTCCGGTTTTCGTCGGATTTACACATTTTAGGGGTCAGAGATCCCCAAAAATATGTTTATACAAAATGACTCTCTGTCCGTCTGTCCATTTGTCCGTGTGTCTGTCATCATTGTATCATTGAAAAGTGTATGAAGTTATGCATAGGATTGAACCAAAATTTTTTTATAGATCTGTGACTATGGCCAACGGGAATTTTGTCATATTCTGCCTGATAATAATGATTTTTGTGCCATTTTCCTTGACGTTGTTATAGCGAGTTTTGAAGTATTAGCATGTATGAGATAGAAGAAAGTTTTGGGATAGGCACGTCCGAATATAGTTTCTAGTTACCGTCAATAATTAGGAACAGTATATGTAAAATAAATAATTGCAAATTGTTCGATCGTTATTTACCGGTTTATTGCCGATGTTTGTAAGCTGGAAATTGACACTGTACCCATATCGTGGAATGCTGTTCATTTGATTAACCGAGGCGGTCTAAAACATTTCTCACGAGTGGGTGCGCTACAATGCAATGTTTTATTTTTATTACGCAACTACAATTGCACAATAATTCATAATACTAATAAAATAGGTACGTTAGATAAGCAATTATACATATCATTAGAGAAAGTAAATTTTAGTCATATGTACATGAAAAAGTTTCAGAAAAATATTTTAAAAATATGTAGACATAATTTATTAATCATGAAACAATAAGGTAATTTCATAAAAATATATTTAAATCTTGATTTAATCGAAGAAAACAAAGAAGAATTAAAAAATCTATTATACTAAAACAAAATTTACTATTTTCAACGAATGATAATCCATTTTTATCTTCTACATTTTTCGCAAATTTTGTTTTATTCCAGAGAGAACAATGCATAAGTTTTTCGTTTTTGGCATCGTGGTATATTCTATTTTACTCTATTTTGTTTTATCTCTACAAATATAATTATTTTATATTCCATTGATTCTTCTGAATCTTCGGGAAATATATATTTTATATGTTTCATTTTTCCAAATTTAGCAAAACTTCTATTAAATATTTTTCATTTGACTATGAAAAACAAGACAAAAATAATATCCAACGTTAACGTATCAATTTGATTTATTACAGAAATAACCCTTTAAAACATCAAATAGTTAATTAATACATCTACTCTCTGCAAATTAACGAATTTATCAAAGACGCACAAAACTGCATTGGAAATGGGAGAAACCGATTAAAAATCCAAAGATCACTTTAGGAATAACAATGAAAAATAACACATAGGAACAAAAGTTTTGTGCAAAGAAACAATCAAAGCTTTACTGGCAAAGATTGCAGCCAAAACATCACATTAGCTGCCAATTTGCATGTGGTTTTATATACTTATTTTCTCTCTTAATTTTTAATAGACAATATAATGTCAAAACTACTTATAAACGACGCGACGCTAATTGACGACTCATCAAGAACACAAAAACTTTATTATGAGATTATCTTGATCTATTGATAAAATTTAATTCGAATCATGTTAAATATTCATAGTGACAAGGATTTGGTAAACAATAACGAAGATAAATGATAAATAATTTGAATTTGTATTCCATTTAATTAAAAAAATATGAAAATAGTAATCACATTACAAATTATTGTTAAGTTTTAAAAATCATTAGCATTAAATTGCAAAACAGATCTTACATTATAGTGAATTAGATATGATGCATTGATGAAAATACAAGGAGATTAACTTGAAAGTAGTTCCTAAAAATGTAGGTTTTAGAAAAAATAGTAGGAGAAATTAGAGTCAAACCGGTATATTTGGGTGAAACCCGATTTCGTAGTTTTGCGTCAATTTGACCAACCGTTTAGATGGTAATGGTTGAAATAATTTTTGGGCAGAAGGTCAAACGGCCGTTACGATATCTCATATTGGCATTTATGTATTTTCTGTGTATAAAAGGTTAATATATATATTTTTTTGTTTTAACGTTTGCTAGTTTTCGAAATTCTTAAATATAGACACATTATTTGAGCTGAGATTTTTTAGTTTAATATGTGTAAAGTATTTAATAAGGATTTATTTCAAATAATTAAAATGTTACTAGCATTTAAAAGGGCGTTTTTGTTTTCAAGGGACTCTCATTCTCCTAGGATAAAATTGAATATCTTACATGGGATAAAAAAGGATATTTGAAAACAATAATTGAGGAGTCGGTAAACGATGTTTGAAGTAAAGGCAGCCAAAACTACATGAGCAAGAATCATTATACTTTTTATATAGCTGACTATAAATTAAACATTGTTTCTGAAATTTCTGAAATTTTAATAAATATAATTATATTTTTGTCATGGAATAAAAATCAATGGATCTATAATTGAGATACTATTAGTCTATAATTTTTAAAATGAAATATATTGTTAGATAGTTATTGATTAAAATGAAATATATTGTCTAAGCTTTTTCATTTCCTGTAATATTAACATATCCATACGGATTTACCGCACTGTTAGGGTCATAACGAATAATTTGACTTAAAATGAAAATAATTTATTAATAATAATAATACGAAGAACTAATATATTTAAAATGATATTATACTGTTAAAAATATGCAGCAATATATCTCTATTCTGACCAATGAGAAGGCTTTAAATTATGGTCAGTAACAATTATCTATAAAAACTGTTGAATGTCTGGGCAGTTTGCTGCGGATTTTTAAGAGTGAAATGATACCAGTATTAGTGCATGCAAAGTCACTTTAAATTCTGTTGAAATTTCTGGCTCCAAGAAGCAACTGAAAATAAAATATGTGGTTTAACGTTATTTTTTCTACAGTTATATGCTTTGATGCTGTGTTTAAAAACTCAGGACAAAGTGTTTTTTTTTTTTTACAGCACCTCCTGTGAATTTTTTCTCCCTGTGCTTGTGAAAACCTCTTTTCATAAGCATGCAATTATTACATGCAAGTATCTTTTGTATTAGATTTGCCTGTATATTCTTCTAAAACCAGCATTTTCTACAAAGTTAAAAATTTTCAGCATACTGCCCAGCCATTCGACCATTTTTATAGAAGACGGTTCTATAATCATAATTTAACTCTATTCGGACCATTATATGGGCAAAAATATGGTCAAAATGGAGTTAAATTAAGCTTATGTAACAGTTTTCTATAAAAACGGTCGAATGACTACAGTTTGTAGCACATTTTTAACACACTGTTAAAAATTTGCAGCAAACTGTCCAGTCATGCGACCGTTTGTATAGATAACGTGTACTTAACTGTAATTTTAATTGATACTGATCATAATATAGTCAATAATATGCTCTTAATACCTGCATAATATTGTGAAGTAGCCGTTATTTACAAAATCGGTCGAATGGATGCACAGCTTGCTGCAAATTTTCATCAGTGCAGCGCTCTAAGTAAAAAAAAAAAAAAAAAAAATGTGATTGCCAGTACAATTTTCTTATTTTTTGGAATATTTTCCAAGGGAAGTATTTTTGTGAATGCGTCAAAACGTATGGATTTGAAAATATTTTTGACCGATTAAACTAAATTTACATTTTCTCTAAAGCAATGGGATTTGATTTAAATTTAACACTCTAAACGAAAAACAAAAAGCCATAAACATACGGAAATTATACTGGTAAATAAAGGAATTCTTTTTAGAGTGTAAAAAATTACATATATATATATATATATATATATATATATATATGCTGCCAAAATTTCACTAATTTCTGAGGTATTCATGAAATAATTTTATCGCAGAAAAAAAACAAAATCCGGACATTGTACTGCTAAAGAACGGAATTTTATGTTTACAGTGTACCATCTAGAGTGACACACAGTACAGTGATACAATAAAATAGAAAAACAAAATTTTGTTAATAAAATTTCCGTATTTTTACAGAATATATTTTCCGATGAAAGAGATTATTTGACCGATTATGCTAAATTTACATTTTCTCTAAAGCTGTGGATTTGATTTTAATTTTACACTGCAAAAGAAAACAAAAATTCCGTGAAATTCCGGAAATTATACTGGTAAAATAAGGACTTTTTTTTTAGAGTGTAAAATGTATATATATATTAAAAAAACAAAGCATTAGTGAGAACGACAAATTGATTAGACATCCATATTGACAAATTTTTGACGACATCATTCACGACATCATTTCATCAGAAAAAAAATTCCTGAAATTGTACTAGTAAATAACAAATTTTTTAGTTTTATAGCGTACAATCTAGTGGGACACATTGTACAATGATACTATACACTGTTAAAAATTTGCAGCAAACTGTCCAGTCATTTGACCGTTTTTATAGAAAACGTTTACATCCCCGTAATTTAACTCTAATATGAGCATATAGAGCCCATATTATGATCAGTATAGAGATAAATTACCGTTATGTAACAATTATCTATAAAAACGATCAAATGACAGGATAGTTTGCTGCAAATTTTTAACAGTGTAAAATGGAAAAAAAATCAAAGTTTTGTCAATAAAATGTCCGTATTTTTACAGAATATTTTTTCCAATGAAAGCTATTCTCTGACCGATTATGCTAAATTTACATTTTCTCTAAAGCTGTGATATTTGATTTTAATTTTACACTGAAAAAAAAAAAAAAAAAAAAAAAAAAAAGAAAAAAAAGAAGAAGTAAAATTCTGTAAAAGTACGGAAATTAAACTGGTAAAATAAGAAAATTCTTTTTAGAGTGTAATATATATATATATATATATGTATGTATGTATGTATGTATGCCGTGATTTCAAATTCGAATTCGTTCTGAATGGCAGTCGAAGCTCTTTGATAAACATGTTTAACTCTGTGCAAGGTTTTCCTTTTCGATCGCTATCAGGAGGCCGTGTGGTATCACCAACAACTCAGACTTTAGTCAATTTTCAGTAGAAATAAAGACTTTATTGACATTTTTAAAACGTCAAGTCAGGGGGAATACTCGACTGATCAAAATTATCTCGAAGAACTAACACATTCCATTGCTACAGTCTCCGACGCCCCCCCCCCCTCCCCCCCCGAAAAAAAAAACTTTCTCGCTTTCTTCCAGTCACCAGCCATCGTCGAAAAACTTCCCGGAATCCGGATGTACGAGCAGTTTTAATCTCGCCTGCGCAAGAGCACAAAACATGTCACGGGACCAACCTTCATCGAATCACAAGGTTTTTTAAAGAAACTTATTTGCATTTCCGGTGCAATTATCTTCAGGTAAATCCGTTTCCCGGCGGGAAAAATATTCTACACGTTTCTATACTCTTGTACCAGATGCATGACGTGTCAACAAATCAAAGTCTCTGCTTTGAGATTGTTGGTTAAACTAGCTCAAATTTAATACGCATAAAGAAAAAAAAGAAAATGAATCTTTCATGTAGGAAAAAGAAAAGAACAAAAGCTTTTCGGAAATATTTTAATAGACATTTAATATTTAATAATAGAATAATTTTACGGGAATAGGGTTTTTTGAGCAGAATAATTTAAGAGATGTGATATTTTAGCATTTAAATAAAGAAGTTATAGCAATTTGACTACACGCGAATAATAATAATGAATTTTAATAATGGATTAAAAGTAAAGATGTTCTATTTAAAGAATGAATTAAAAAAGCTATCACCATTTTTAGATCTAAATACTTTCATAAACTGGCTTTACATATGGATAGTAAAAGACTATTTTAAGAATAATAATTATTTTAATAAGCCTTGGTTATACACGGAACATTATAAATGGAAAAATTTTATAGTATAATTTAGCAGACTGCGGAAAAAAGTAAATTTTGTAATATGTATATATATATGTAAACAAAGAATTAGTGACTATGACAAATTAACTAAACTTCCACATTCTCTAATTTCTGACACATTCACGAAATCATTTCATCGGAGAAAAATAATACGAAAATTATACTGGTAAATAACGAAGTTTTTAGTTTTTACAGTGTATCATCTAGTGGGACACATTGTACAATGCTATTATAAAATAAAGAATAAAAATAGATTTTCCGTATTTTTACGGAATATTTTTCCGATGGAATTGATTTTGGTGATTACGTCAGAATGTAGAGAATACGGAGTTAAGAATATACTTGAGACAGTTAAATGTCTACTTTGTTACAAATCTGTATCGAACGATCGAGTCATTCTAGCGTTTTTATAAAAACGGTTATATAACCATAATTTATCTCTATTTTGATCAATGAAAAAGCTTCAAATTATTGTCAAGTAACCGTTCTTTATAAGAACGGTTAAATGACAGGAGAGTTTCTGCAGATTTTTAAATGTATAGTTACAAATCTGTAAAAATAAGGGAATTATACTGATAAAAAAAAGGGAATTCTATTTAGAGTTAAAAAACAAAGCATTGGTGACAATGATAAATAAGTAGACATCCATATTTGCTAATTTCTCACGCATTCACGAAATCATTTCATTAGAGAAAAAAAAAATCTGGAAACTGTACTGGTAAAGAACGGAATTTTTAGTTTTACAGTGTACTATCTAGTGGGTTACACTGTACGATGCTTCTATAAGAAAAAAAAAATAAAAATTTTGTCAATAAAATTTCCGTATTTATTCGGAATATTTTTTCCGGTGAAAGCGATTTCGTGAGTGTGTCAAAAAGTAGAGAATATGGAGTTGCGAATATACTTGAGACACCTAAATGTCTAGTTGGTTGCAAATCAGCATCAAACTGTCCAGTCATTCTACCGTTTTTATAGAAAACTGTTAGATAACAGTAATTTATCTCTATTTTGACCAATGAGAAAGGTCAAATTATGGTCAAATAAACGTTATCTAAAACGGTTAAATGACAGGACAGTTTCTGTAGATTTTTAATTGCGTAGTTACAAATCCGTAAAATTACGGAATTTTACTAAAATTGCAATATTATTATAGTTGCCAGTGCAATTTTTATACTTTTACAAAACACTTTAATGCGTAAATTAAAAATAAATCATATAGCTTTAGTAAAACTGACTATTGAACTACACATTCATCACTGTGGCATTTGAAGTAAAGTCTCAAATGAATATTTGGCAGTTTAAGTCACATTCATGAAATCACGTTCATAAAAAAAAATTCGTAAGAAATATTAAAAATTTTCTAGCCAAATATAGATTTTTTAACAGTGTAGAAGACTATAATAGCATAAAAATAATTGTGATAGAGTAAGATATTTTTTTATTTATCTCCAGTCTTTTTAAATATAAAAAATAGATATTCATAGTATTAACACAAAAAGTAAGAGATAAAATAAATTCTTACTTTAGTCATATCTTTTTTTTTCTCTGAAAACAAGAAAACAAGTAATTATTGAACATACGTATTGTCAATAGTTTCCGCTTATAACAACATTATTCTCTCGACACTCCTTCATATTTATCAGTTAATTGAACAGTAATGCATGGATTCCTTTCATATTATTTAAAAGACCAAGCATTAAATATTAGATTTAAAAAAAAACAATAAACTACATAAAAAATAATCACGTAAATTTTATTTTAAGCAAATAATGCGTATAGGTTTAGAAAAAAAAATAGAAAATTTCTTTACAAGTTTATTTAAGCGGTAAAAAGTTTTTGCAAATACATGGTCAATTGAAAATTACTTAAAACAATTATTTTTTTAAGAGAATAAAAGAACGCGTAAAAAAACAGAACTTGATTTTGAGAAGATAATACAAAAAAGAATATCAGTTGTATGCAATTTTTAGCTTGATTTAACTGAAGAAAAAGAAAAAAATAATAATCATTAGGGTGTTTCGTAATAGTGTTAAAGTGTCTCAAGTTTTATTGAAACAGTAAAAGAAACTATTCTTTATAGTTGCAAGACCTTTTAAAATGTTGTTTTTCTTTAAATCTACGAAGTAAGAAAAAAAATCTTAAAGGATAGACATTTCTGGAAGATTTATTGATGCTTATTCGACACAGAAAAAAAAAATCGACACAAAACAATTTAAACAATAACAATAGCAACAATAATAAAAAAATTATTGGCAGATTTTATTTATGCTTTGGGTGGAAATTATTAAAAAAACGTATATTATTAATCTTTTAGAAATTAAGTAACATAAAAATTTTTTTTTTAAATTTATAAATTACCAACATGCTGAATATTCCATACTTAATACATTATCTTCATATTTACGTACGCCTTTCCTTATTTGGTATCTTACATACATGCATCAATTTTATATACTTGCAGACATCCACTAACGTACATACATGATTATGCAAAACAATATTACATATATGCAACACATACACTGTTAAAGATTTGCAGCAAACTGCCCAGTCATTTGACCGTTTTTATAGATATTGGTTACATAACCGTAATTTAACCATATTCTGACCATAATATGGGCAATAATATGGTCATATTAGAGTTAAATTATGGTTATGTAACAGTTTTCTATAAAAACGGTCAAATGACTGGACAGTTTGCTGCAAATTTTTAACACTGAACAGAAACTCATTTCAGCAAATTAAATTATTAGTGGCTAATGAGGATTCTTCTATAACTTAATGAATTTATTAGCTTGATGCGAAAATTGGCTTCGTTTGGTTCTTATTTGTGATAAAAAGCTTTCAGATAATTAATCAATAATAGATTCTTCTCCAGAATACAACAAAGGTATAAATAGGGTTTCTTTGCGTGATTGATGCGCTTTTATAAAAAATGACACGATGTAATTTGTGACACAGAATTGTGTCACGACGTTTCACCATCCATTGAAAGGAATAAGCAAACCTATCACTTAAAAACATAACTTAATATAATTATTTATCAGTTTACAGAATTTAAATTTTTACTATAATGTTTTGAATAATTTTCAAATGCAGATGCAAGGGGCGTCCAGAATAGCAAGTTCCGTATGCAATAATACAGTAATAGTTAAAATTGTATGTAATAAGAAATAAGTTATATTTGTATTCAACAATCATCTTGATAAGAAACTCGGTAGGCAATACTCTGCCTATCTCTGATAACAATCGATATGTGCTACGAAAGAAAGAATTTTATTCACCTGAGATCTTTTCTTGCTGACCAGAGAATTACGGATAATGATACTGTCAGGCAATCTATTACCACTTGAATATCACCAAAGTCGGCCTCAATAACCATTATGGGGATATAAATTGTTATGTTAAAAGGAGAGTTTCAACAGGTGTGGCAATTACATTGAAACGTAGTGTAAAGTTGCAAATTCAGTGCACAATAAAGTGTCCGTTTTATTACATTTATCGTTTTTGAAATTGTAAAATGAAACTTACGATGCAACATGTAATACGACATTAATTAAGCATGTAACGTATTAGTACCGTACAGGGTGACCCAAATTGATTTAAACGCGCTTTAAATTTTTACTTGTTGGAGATATGTAGGTAATGCACATTGCAAAAGTGTTCAATAAACATTTTCAAAATACAAGTGTAAAATATAATTAATATTTTTGTTGGTTCTCACTGTCATGTTAAATTAAATCAATCAAAACACGGTTGATACTGTTATTTACACATTTTTAGACCTTGTTTTTTATGTTTTATAAAGAAATGTAAAATTTAAGATTATTTTAAAAATTTAGTAAATTGTTTATATATGCCCCACCAATGGAGTAAGTGTGACCATGCTCTGAGAGTATAAAACAAAGATAAGCAAGTTGGAAATTGTACGTCAAACGTGACAAATGAGGTGCGTTCGTAGTATAATTAGTTTTGTAAATATTGAGATAATGGCGCAGTAACTGTTGCACTCTTATGCAAAAACTCATGAATACAAAATGCACTTTAGGTGCAGACTTTCATATTATAGATATTAATTTTATTTTATGAAATTAAGTTTCAATACATTTTTACAAACAATTAATCACAATTCTGTTGCATTAAAATTATACTATGCGTCAATATCCAATACAGGAATATGTAAACAAATCATCGTTATTATTTCAGTGAAATAAAATATATCGTCTGTTATTATGATATGATTAATTTCCATAATAAAATAAGTACATTTTAAGTTGGCAACATTTTATCGTTTGTTAAAATTTACTGAAAAGTTCAATGGGAAACTTAAGCCTAGCTTTGAAATTTTCAAAACTTTAAATCTATATTTAGACTCTTTTACCATTTAATATGTATTTCTCCGGAAACATCTATCAAAAAAACTGTCGGTAGATTATAGGATTGCTATAATTAAACAATTTTATTCCACAAATTCGGTTTTTAAATGCAGTAATGCGGAAATAATATGACTCCGTCTCAAACAGGACGTAATCCCCATGGCAACCTAGAGTCATTACCTATCGTAGGATATCATTGAATTAATTGCACACGGTAGGATTTAATAGAATGAAGAAAACTTTTATTAATATCTTTTTAAGTTTTGATTCGATTTTCATAATATTTAAAATGATTCGACAAAATTCTGCAACAATTATATATTAAATTTCAAACCATTCGGTTGAGTAGTTTTTGCGCTGTTATATGCGGAGAGATGGATGGACCAGACGACGACTATAGGTGCTATGTATTTATATAATTACGAAAGCACCTGAAAAGGAGTAGAGTTCACACAGTACGCGATAATTTGATACCTTTTCCTTATCTTTATACCAAGCAATCTACATAGATCGCTTTCTATCTTGATCTATAAAAACCAAGTGGAGATAAATTATATTTTCTACATTATTGAAATATTTATATAAAATTCCTGTTCATATTTTCCGGTGGTAATTTTATTATTCGCATTAAATTAAAGGAAAATAAGTATATTTTAGATAAATTAAATGTAATTTTTTTTTAAACATGCTTTCATTAAAATTTACAAAAAAATCAACTTATATTAGAAAACCCAAATGTGTGCTTTGCTCAATCCTGACGTCATTATGATGTGGACAACAAAGTGGTTAAAATGGATGAATGTTGCAACAATGGAGCTATTTTTTTAATTAATACTATACAATCGTTACGTTATTTTCCTGTAAAAAATTCAAGTTTTGGGCCGACGTTGCCCCTCCTTAGGGATCGAATTAAAAAAACTCTATGTCCAATTCATGTATTGCCCTCAACAATACATATATATTCCAAATCTAAATTAAGGGGTGGGGTCAGCCCCCCCCCCGTTATCCCCTTTATACTTAAACAATGAATCCTCAAAACAAATCAGGAAAGCGCCTTATCACCATTAACCTACATACAAAATTTGAAGAAAATCGGATAATTCTGCATGAAAAACCCATTTATCTAAATTAAGGGGGGAGATTAACCCCTCTTTTCGCTTTTTATATTTAACCAACGAACCCACAAAACAAATCAGGGAAGCGCCTTATCATAAGGAACCTATATCCAAAATTTTAAGCAAAACACTTACTTCTATCAAGAGTTATCGCATTACGTACATACATACGTACATACAGGGTGATTATATAAACTATCCCGACATTTGGGCCCCTAACTATCATACCATTCACAGAAACTGAATGAAATTTTGGCAAATAGTATTTTGAGATATGCGCTTAAGCATGATATGGAAAACAACAGTGTCACTCAAACAGTTACGGTTACAGTGAGAAAATTTCGAAAAAATCAAATGGCAACACCCAGTCTTTTGTATTGGAATGTGATCTCCATTGTGATAACAATAGCATTGGAACGGCAACTGTAGCATGAAAATCACCGGCGGTAGATAGGCTAAACGTCAGGACAACCAATAAGGATAGAGAAGCAGCATAAAATAAAGCATTTTATTGTGTTTCAGAAATTTTCCACATAACCTCATTCACACACGATGACACTTTGCATGCGGCTGATGGTGGATAGCACTACAACACGTATCATGGCAATAGGAATCTCTTGAATCGCAGTTCTGATGGCATTTTTCAAATCAGATACAGTTTCAGGACGAAACTGATACACTTTGGATTTCAGATATCCCCACAGCCAGAAATCCATTGGTGTGAGATCAGGAGACCTTGGTGGCCACGGAAACGGGAAATGACGGGAGATAACTCTGTCACCAAACTGTTGAGTTAAGACACGTTTCACTGAAGACCCGACATGTGAAGGAGCGCCGTCTTGCATCCACACAACTTCAGATAGAGCATTTTGCCGTTGCAATGCGGGAATCGCGTAATTAGTTAACATGTCCAGATAGCGAGCACTCGTTACTGCACACGTTTGCAGATCACCGGCAGTAACCTCTTCAAAACAGTAAGGGCCGAGGATGAACGTACTCGTTATACCACACCACACAGTCACTTTTTCGTCGTGTAATGGACGTGCATGCACATAATGTGGATTATTATTTGCCCAGTGCACACAATTTTTCGAATTCACGTTACCAGTTAACGAGAAATGCGCCTCATCTGTCCACAGAATGCGTAAAGACCAGCTGCTATCTTCATCGTACCGGAGAAGGAATTGATTTGCAAAATCCAGCCGTAATTGATAGTATCCCGCTTCCAACATCTGGACTCGCTGGAATCGATACGGAAACATGTTTAGAACAGAGCGCAGAATCTTGCGTACAGTTAAATTCGGCAGATCCAGAACACGTGAAACACCGCGTGCATTTGCGGGACGAAATGTGCTTATCGTCTGATGGACTTCTGCAACAGCTTCCACAGGAACGGTTTGTCGTCCAGACCGAGGTCGATCGCATGTGGAACCAGTTTCTTCAAATTTATGAATCAAGTCCCGTACAGCTTTGATAGTGCACGGGCCTCGCCGTAATCCATGGTTTCTGCGGTAAACACGCAATGTCTCTGCGGCATTTTGTCCATTCAGGTAATAAATCTTTACGATGGATAGGTGTTTCCGGAGAAATAAACATTAAATGGTAAAAGAGTCTAAATATAGATTTCCAGTTTTGAAATTTTCAAAGCTAGGCTTAAAATTCCCATCGGTTTTTTCAGTAAATGTCAACAAAAGATAAAATGTTTCCAACTTAAAATGTCCTTATTTATTATGGAGATTAATTATAACATAATAACACACGGTACAATTTATTTCACTAAAATAATAACAATGCATTTTTTACATTGTCTTGAATTAGATATTTGCGCATAGTGTAATTTTAATGTAACAGAATTATAATTAATTTTTTGTATTGAAGCTTAATTTTACAAAATAAAATTAATATGTATAATATGAAAATATGCACATAAAATAAATTTTGTATTCATGCATTTTTGCATAAGAGTGCAACTGCTATTGAACCAAGATCTGAATATTTATAAAACTAGTTATAATACGAACGTACCTCATTTGTCACGTTTGACGTTCAATTTCCAACTTTTCTATTTTAAGGGTAAAAAAATATTGTAGTATTTATGTATTTAAATACCTCCTCCCGGCACGTGTATCAATAATCTGCTCAGATATGGCCGAATTTTAATGATTTCGGTTTATAAACTTTTTTGTAAAGTATTTTCAAAATAATTAATTTTTTTTATTCTATAGATGGGATGTCTGTTCTAATTTCATGATTTGTGTTCCGTTTCGTCTTGTGGAGTGATATGCGAAATATATCTTTTAAAATGAAAATCAATGAAAATTATACTATAATGTTAATATAAAAAAGTGTATGTAGTCTGTTTTATAATAAATATCGTTTATTTCAAAATGCCCGACTATCTGGTATATCATCTAGAATTTTCCCATTAGCTTAATATTTTCACGCTTATTACAAAGTACGTATATGGCTGTAGGCTAATTTAAAAATGTGAAACTGCCTGTTCAAATGGTCTGATTTTATCATGGCTTATTGCGTTAACTCCTTCGCGACGAGCGTCCTTTACAGAATATTTAATCTTTTACCACCGGTTTTCCAAAACAGAAATTTTCGACTAATTGAATCGCAGAAATGCTATAATTAAATAAGGAAAGTTTACAACAAAACGTAACTGATGGGAATAATTGAGAATTCTGAGCATCTTATGCGTCACGTATACGTGTTGCTCGTCCCCAAGGGGTTAAGCCCGATGTATTAAATATTTATTAAAATCTTATGTTAAAAAAAATAAGAAAGAGACGATTTTCTTCTACTATTTGTGATAAGTATTTTCATTCAGCTGTCTATCTTCTTTACGTAAATCTGCGGAAACATTAAAAATGACACATTCAATATGTTTTTAATATTTCTCTACGGGGTATTTGGAGAAAAAAATATTTTTTAATAAAAATAAAGTATTTAGTAATCTTAAACTCTGAGTAGCGAAAATTAAATTTGCCAATAATACACATTTCTTATATATTTTTATAATTATTACTTATCCATCATACGTAATGTAGGGTAAATCTTGTAATCGTTTTGAAAATCGAAAAAAAAATTTTGACGTTCTTACACGTTTCAGGCATTAGAGATTCCGAAAAACATATTTTTAGAAAAAATAAAATTGGCGTCCGTCTGTCTGTGTGTGTGTCTGTGTATATGTGTGTGTGTCTGTAAACGCTCTATCTCCCGAACAAATTGAGATAAGGGTTAAATTTGGTATGTACTTAGTATGTAATAATGGGAAGAATCTTATTAAATTTCAGTAACCTCGATTATTCGGAAATATTTTTTCGGACTCTCGAAATATACGTTCTGATAAAAAGTATATAGAATTTTTCAAAATTGTTTATTTTAAGGAGTGAATATAAAATATAATAAAAAAACCCATAAATTTTGCATAAAGATTGAAGTCGATCGGATAATTAGTTGCCAAGATATTTGTAATCATATTTTTCACTTTCTTCGATTTTGCATGACCCTGTATTTCATTCAAATTTCAATTCAAAGATATATTTTAATTGGAAATGAGATGCTTAATCCGACGCAGTACACCATTAGTTAATAGGATTATCAATTTTGTAGTTATAAGGATGTTTCTTTTACGCAATTCAGTAATAGAGCATTTAAAGTTGATGACGTCATCAAGGCACGATTTTATTCGAATTGCAATGCATTTTATAAATAGTTTACACATTTTTTATTTTCATATTTTATATAATGCATACCCATGATGGGTAAGTATTACAGTGGCTCCCAATGACTAATTTTCATTTAGCAGTCAATCTTCCCTACGTAATCCTGCGACAATATCTAAAATAGGCCTTATCTGCGGTTTTTATTGATTTTATTAATGCGGGGTTCTTGTACAAAATATTACTTTTAAAAAAATAAGGCATTGACTAATTTTAGATAATTAGACGCGTAAATAAATGCGCTGTCAATAAGACAGCTGATTTATACATTCGTATCACGTTCCTGCTGCTGTTTTCAATACTAAAATTATGCATAAACATTTATTACCTCCGACATATTGCAATAAACCTGGACTGAACAGGGTTTTTATCTTGCTTATTCACTCACTACCAAAATGTTAAACGCAGAGGAAAATGTTATTTTTTGGAAGCCAATCTGACTTGAAGATGCTGAGTTTCGCTGCGGAGTTAGATGGGTGTATAAAAATTTTTTATGCAACAGCCAATCACAGTTTCGTGTCGGGAAAAATCTTGAATGAATGTGCAAAAAAGGCAGTTGTATAAGACGCCAGCATTGTGAATGGTTACAGGAATTGCATGTAAGCGCTGATAAAGAATGCTTAGAACTTTAGTACGTTTTGTTTTCAAGACAGACGTGTTTCTATGGCTTCCAGAAGACCAATAGAAGATTCTGAGCGTTGCGTTCTGACCGTACGCATTGAAGCGGGACAATCAATCACTGATGCTGTTCTTTTTTTCGGCGTTCATCATTGCGTAATTTCAAGATTATAGACACAAGTCCTAACCAGCCAAATAGTTGTCCGAAAACCTGTGGCTGATCTTCCAAGTGTTACGAACCCGATGATGACGATATATTTTTGCTGTTGCCAAGCGGAATAGAAGAGCGACTTCCACGCAATTTGACAACTATGGTTGCAGCGTCCATTGGTAAGACGATATATGGCACTACTGTGCGCCGAAGTGTACACATGAATGGACTGTATGCCCGGTTACTGTGTTCTTCTATCCGTCCAATCCGGAGGGACACGATTAAAATGCTGTCGGCAACATATCATATGGACTGTGTCTAATTCGGGCAACGTTATGTTCACGGATGAGTCGAGATTTGCCCTGCAACCAGATGATAAGTGTGTAAGTGCCTGGAGAGAAGTAGGTACACGCAATCGGCCCCAGAACTTCACGGAAAACAACGCTTTCCGAGATGGAAGCCTCATGGTGGGTCAGGAATTTCATTCGGGCATTGCACCGACCTGCACGTCTTTAGACGTGAGTCTGTGACGGCTATCCGGTATCGGAAAAAAGTCCTAGACCCACTGTGAGATTGCACGCTGCATCAGTTAGTCCTGCCTACGTTTTAATGATGATATTGCGCGTGCATGGTGATATTGCGATGGTATTGCTCGGCATACTTGCCCGTCCTTAATCCCATTGAATATCTTTGGGATGCCTTCTGCCGTGCTGTGTGTACACGTTTCCCACCCCCAGCTGCTCTCATATAGTTGCAAACTGCTCTACAGTAGAAATAGCGATTCCTTGACTCTACTTTGGTTGATCTCCTCATAGAAAGCATGGTCACAGGCTGTAAGCTTTGCAAGCAGGGGAAGGGTGCTCACATACCCTGTTAATGTCGGTTTTGTTTGTTTGTTTTGGCTTTAAACATGTTTTTGTTACTGACTCCAATATGACTTCATCTTATAACTTAGGAAAATGTAATATTTTTTTCCTCTTTGCATGTAATTCTTTATTTTGTTTCATGCATAAATATATTTGCTACTTTCCTGCCGCAATTCCTGTCAATCTAATCAGTACTTGTCAATTTTGCCGCATTTTACTGCTGCGTATTTAATTTTTGGCAGTGTATAATAGAAGAAAATATTGTACTAGCAAAATTTTTCCACTTTCGGTTTTTGACGGCATTACTCGTTTAAGGGATCAGTGATCCCAAGAAACATGTTTTTACAAAATGTTTATCTGACCGTGAGTTTGTTTGCTATCCATTTACTACATGTTTTATATATGTTCATATACTATGGACAACAGATCCCAGTTCAAATTATAGATATTTTCCCAGAAGGGGGCGCTGTGATAGCAATTTTTGTGTGGTTTTCTCGATTTTTTTAAGTTTAAGTGAAGATTGTATGTCATAGGCTGCGGTTTGTATAAACGTTCTAGAAAATAGGCGTGAAGGTGTCGCAGTAATAGTGAATTTAGGTAAAATTTTTCTTTTTTCTCACCTGTATAAAGTTATGCGTAGAATTGAACCAAACTTCATATATACAGGGTGGTTAAAATTAAACTGACGGTACTCAGTGGCTTATAGCTCCGGTTCTACTGATCGGATCCGAATGAAACTTCAAATATATGTTATGTAGACCATGCGGCCAAGGTTTTCGTAAAAATAAAAGTTTGAAATTTCACTACCAGATGGCGCTGTATGGCTAAAACCATATGCAAATGAGTAGCTAATGTAATTTCGCTATAAAAGCGATACGTATGGTTAAAAAAAATCATACGTCCACAGTGAACATGCCGATGAACAAGAAGGACCCATATTGATCGAAAACTTTTTTATCAGAATGAGAGTAATGCTTCGGCAGCATTCCGTGCTTATCCGTGGATGAAAAATGTTTCTAAATGAAGTTAGAGGCACGATTCGTAAGTTTGAAGAAACCGGTCCTCTGTATGTTGCACCGGAAGCGGACGACGAGCAACTTAGTCGGCGATTGTGGAGGAAATTGTATTCAGAGCCTAAGCATTGCTCTCATTCTGATAAAAAAAGTTTTCGATCAATGCGTGTTCCTTCTTAAGGCGGGTGACAGCCAGACAGCCAGTCCATCGACATGTTCACTGCGGACGAATGATTTCTTTGAACCATGCGTATCGCTTTTATAGCGAAATTACCTTAGTTACTCATTTAGATATGGTTTGAGCAATACAGCGCCATCTGGTAGCGAAATTTCAAACCATTTTTTTTTTACGAAAACCTTGGCCGTATGTTTTACATAGCCTATATTTGAAGTTTCATTCGGATCCGATTAGTAGAGCCGGAGTTATGAGCCTTTGAGTACCGTCCGTTTAATTTTAACCACCCTGTATATATTTGACTATGGACTTCAGGTCCCAATTGAAAAAGAAGGTATTCGCTTGGAAGGGCGCAGTAATTGCGATTTTTGTGCGATTTTCTCAATTTTTTGCAGTTTTAGTGAATAATTTCTGAATATTTTTCGATGACATTTTATACGTAGATGTAATGTAATCGATCAATATCTGTATAACATTTAGAAAAAATCGGCCAGAAGGTCTCGCTGTGATAGCAAATTTTGGAACGAGTGCGATAGCTGTTGAAAATAAATCATACTAAATCACCCAATTGTCCAATCTCGGTTTAATTTGCATATTTGTAATAAATAACATTTTTAACGTTTTTTGAAATATTACCCGTTGATTATGCTTCATTTTGAAATTATTTTCTTCTTCCGTACCACATGGTTCTGAAATATTAATTGAAAAAAAAAACTTGAAGTGAAAAAAAATAATAACAGATCTACTAATTTTTATTTTCTAAAATGCATTATGATTTTTAAAGTACAGTGGTGGCTAAAATTGTGGGCACCTTTTGTGAAGAATGCTTTTTTGAATTTTGATTAATCATAACACCCAATATTTCTTAGTAATACCATAAAAAGCTATATACCATTAGAAAGATAATTTAATCAAAAATATTATGCAATATAGTATGTTGAATTATAATTATTTTATCAAACGTTATAGCCCAATAATCAGAAAAAAGCAGTAAAACCTGGTTAGGTTGATGATAATTATTTTTCCTTTTTTTTTAAATGTAGCCAATGCATATTAATATATGGAGTGACAGGCAGATTCCATTTTATTTGGTAATGTGTCAATCAAACCTAGGGTAGGATTTAAAAAGATATACATCATATTTTGATACTTATAGGAGGACTTTTATCACTATTTTTTATGATTGCTATTAAGTTGCTAAAGTTCTTTGCCACCTTTCACTTTTTGAGCTAGTACATTATAATAAAGGTAAAAAAAAACATCATAAACAGTTGATTAGTTACATAGAAATCAATGTATAACAATATTTTTAAGTGCATAAAGCTATGGTTATGAAGACATTGGAAGTAAAATCGGAAGTAAATTAACAAAGGGATCACGCAAAACAAGACTGATAAAGTCAGGAAAAGGTGCAGGAGAGCAATTGGCGGTAGTAGCTTAAGATCCCTGTGTATAGGTCACAGAAGATAATCATCTCGCTGTATGCAACATGAAATGGTGCACTACAATGTGGAACTGAATCAAAGTACAGTTCTGTAGAGAGTGTAGCATTTTGGTCTAAATGCTAGAATTTCATGAAAAAAAAAATTCTAAATCAAATGAAGGTTGAAAATATAAATTGAGCTAAAAGTCATGTTTACCAGAGAGAAAAATAGTAGGGTCATGTTATTTGGAATGTTAAAATGTTTTTCTTATGGAATTCTAGAATTTAGACCAAAATACTTGCACTCTGCACAGAACTGTATTTTGATTCATCTTTCCATTGCAGTGCACCATTTCATGTTGCGTACACCGATATGACTGACTTTTTCTGATTATTCGTGTATAACTTTTGATAAAATAGTTATAATTTAACAAACTGTATTGCATAGTACTTGTGATTAAATTATCTTTCCAGTGGTATATAGCTTTAAGGGTATTACTAAGAAATATTTGGTGTTATGATCCATGAAAGTTCACAAAAGCATGTTCCCAAAAGGTGTCCACAATTTTGCCCACAATTGTATTAGCACAATTGTATGAGAAGAACGTTTTGGGATTGGCGCATCCAACTAGTTGGACAAAAGCTTTGTCAATTTTCTGATTAAGGTGAAACTGCCTAGCTCATTCCAATGAGCCTAAAAATTATCTTATTAATTGGCAGAAAATTGGTCATTTTCTACTTGCCCTAAATGACTAAAGAAACACATTGGAGTAACCCTGATTTTTTACATTCTGACAAGGAAACAGCAGGTTATGTTCCAATTAGTCCTAAATCTGCATAGGCTCGTTGCAAAAATCCGGAAGTCTCACTTCACTCTCATTCACTGTCTACGACAGATACATTATAAACAGAGTTATATTAGTATGTCTTATTTTATAGAAAATTAAACTGTAAAACTTGTCTTAAACCGTTGTTTAATCCGAAATTTATTATAGAATATTTTTTAATTGATTTCTTTCTCTGTTTTATACAATGAATGATTTGTTTAATTGTTCTAAATATATCCAGTTTTAAATGAAAAATATTATAACGCATGTTCGATAATCCTATGTCAGAAGCAAAATCGATGTTTTAAGAAAACATAAAGGAATATCGGATAAACTGGGGAATACCCTATGTCGCGTTTTACAAGTATCAAACTGTAAGACAGGTGACTCATTAAACCACTTCTTTTCTAAAGACTTACACAGACACATGACGAGCACTTATGTCGAGAGAAAGCATTTTGTGTGAATTTAGAAAGTTAAAAAAAGATTCGACAGATTAAAAATGCTGTTATTTTAAACTTTAACACATAAATTGCTTTCATAAAATTTCAAAATTGTTTTCATTTTGAGTTTGAAATGTGCTCTAAAAAATAAATAAGAAGAAAATCATTTCTAATTTATTTTGTTACCCCATAATCATGTACCACTGTCTTTATTTTGAACTGTGTAATTTTTAATATTATGTATTATCATAAAAAAGCACCTTAAAAAGACATCTTTTCATAATATTTTTTCTTCAATTTAAAAACTTTCTGTGATAAATCGCTGATTTTGTAAAATATTCCGACAAGTAAATAAGACGAAAAATTCTATTCGAAAATTGAGTTAAACCTGTACGCAACAATGATTTTTTTTTAATTGGCCGTCAACTGCGGTTATCTGGAGCAACTAGGAAAGAAAAGTTTGAATTAATACTGACTTTAATTGGAGTATTGTCGTGATGCACCAAGAATTGTTGAATTGTGTCAATACGCTCAACACAGTCGAACCAGGACTGATTTAAAAACCTTTTTTGTGTTCACGAAACCACACACAGGATACAACTACCGCCAGTTTATAAGTACCAAAAATCGATTTGCATAATATACACCGTATACAGAAACTATACTATACTATACAATATGGTTACATTGTATTTGTATTAACAATACAATTTGTTATATATATATATATATGTATATATATATATATAACATATATATTTGTGTGAGAGAGTATTGAGTGAATGCCAGGGTCAAAATATTATTTTCTTTATTTATAGGCAATTTTTAATTATATTTTTTTAATCTGTTTTCTATAAAGGGATGCACAACCTGTGGCCCGCGGGCCACCAACAATACCCCTATTTTTTACACAGGAAAATTTACCTTAGGTTAATGACGGAAACCTTGCTATTAAATATATCAAAGCTTGCCTTTCGAAGATAGTGGTGGCAAACGATTTTTATGCAGAAAGATTGTGCAGCACTACAGTATAAAGATTACTTTTTAGATGTTTTAAAAACTTTCATTTTTTTAATTTCAAAATTTTAAATTTTAAACTTATCTAACTTTTGATATAACTCATGAACCACTTCCCCGAATTCATCATTTTTTCACTATTTTATGCAGAAAAGGTTTCTTGTTAATCTGTCTTTGGGATTTATAAAAATATTACTTACAAAATTTACATTAAATCTCAAAGCTTAAAAAAGGGAGAATTTTTCAGTGCGAGTTTTACTTCGTGGAATACGTTTTAAAATTTTTCACATGAAATTAAAAGTTCTAAAGACGATTTATTAAAAATATAATACAAAAACTCTGCGCAAAATTTCATTCACAATCTTCCAAGATTTCTTCCTTTTAAACATGACAAATTATAAAAAATCAACTCTGAGATAAATGGACGTTTAGTCACGGGCAGGCCAGATCCAATAATACAACACAGAATTTTTTATATCTGTTAATGCAAGAATCGTAAATATACACGGTTTGCTTTATTTAATTTATTTAACTTTGTCGTATTTTAATAGCAAAAAAATATATATATAAATACATTTTTTGAGAATTTTCACCCCCCCGGACACTCTTAATGTATATGGTTGTATGTAATGTATGAATACTATATATAAAGTATATTTTGTATTGCACGTATATTATATACTAAGGAGGCAAATTTTTTTCGTATGCCTGCCAAATATTTCAGAATTATTATATACTCACTGTCAAACGTTGTAGCAACACTTTAACATAAAAAAAAATCAACAATTACTTTTTATGGAATTTTTATTTATACTAAAAACAATTCCTAAATTATTCATTACACTGTACTTATTCAATAATACAGCCATGTCGTATCGAATTACGTATTAACAATTTATAAATTTGATTTTTTTTGTATTTGTGCGATGCCGAGTCTGTACTGTACATATCACGCCATTTTTCGTTCTTCATGTAGAATCAGATTCATCGGGTACATTATTATACAAACTAAATTTTAAATTAAATTTTCAAAAACAAAACCTGAAATAACCCAAAACCCCAATTTAATTCTTTATAAAAGAAGATCTAATTATCATTTTAACTATCTTTTAAAATACGATATTCAAAAATAAAATCTTTAAAATTTAATAGAGAAGCAAAATTATTTGACAAACATCATATGTTGAATGAGTTGACGACAAAATGGCGCTACAGAGCGCTTTCACTCACAAGTAAAGGTACTATAGTCTGTGGCGGCGAATTTCGATTTTTATAGCTTATTCGATTCGTCTCAGCGAGCTAAGTAATTTGCAACCTCGCTTATCGGCTGTTGAGTTTTGATAATGACAAGGGGCCAGGTCAAAGTTTGAAATTTCGTTCATTGAGAACCAGTTGTCGTCATAGAATAAGTAAGATTTAAATTTATTTATGGTTCTTATGATAGTCGATTTTTGACACATTGTTCATTCCGAAGAAGTGAGTAAAACAAAAATATTTCTCACAGTGCGCAAAACCAACGAAGGCTCCTTCAGCTGACTCTACGATGCATTCAAAACCGCTCTGCTTTCTTGACAGGATGAACAAATCTAGACGAGGACATCATAACTTGCGAAAACCTGCCTGTCAACTAGCATACGAATATTTTATCTGCAATTACAAATTCTTATAATAACAGCAATAATATAACCTTATAGATGTTATTCGCAATGTATCGCACTGTAATAAAAAAATTTGTAAACTTAAATCGCACTTAATTTTTTGTAGGCATCTGATTTTCACTGAACGAAATTTTGAGCTTTAGCCCCCTGTCTTTATAAAAGCTCAATAGCCGATATGCGATGTATAAAATTACTAAGCTCGATGAGTCGAATCGAATGAGCTATAAAAATCGAAATTCGCCGTCACAGACTATAGTACTTTTACTTGTCAGGTCTCTTAAACATTAATTAATTCCAATATAACTGATTATTTTTTAATAAGTTATATGCGTATTACACAATACTGTACATGTAAAAATCATAAAACGGAATTTGAGCCATTAACTGAATATTATCTGTATATGTTTCGAGTGCCAGAAAAATACTTACCTGTCAAGTTTGGCACACGTGACACAGGTTTATCATCGCTACTATATACACTATATTGAAAGTCATATTTCATATGTATTATTTTATGATAAATCAAACTGCAAAACTTTTATCCAATTGCTGCAAGCAAAATGTTCCTTTGAAGCCTGTTTAAAAAATATCAACCATTTTATTTGATGAAATATTCTTTATTACTTTTAATTTATTCAGTTTTCAATACAAAATTCTTATATTGCAGGTTCGATTATCGCATGCCAGAAGTACAATCGTCGTATGAAGAAAACAGAAAGAAATATTTGGGATGTTGACAGATATCCTTTTTCATGTTTTAGGAATTTCAAACTGCCAGACTGTTGTCTCTTTAAACCACTTTCCTTGTGAAGAGTGACAGACGAAGAGCACTTACGTCGACGACGAAAGCATTTTGCGGTACTTTAAAACGTCGAAGAAAGATTTGGAAGATGGAAAATGGCGTCATTTTTAACGTTAAGATACAAATGGTTAAATAAAGTTAAAAAAGTTCTTTAATATTGAGATTGAAATGCTCAGTGAAAAGGCTGACATAATATAAGAACTAAAAGAACGTTTTAAAACACCATCAAAAAGTTTTAAATGCGCTGATGGTGTTTTAAGAAGTTCTTTTAGTTCTTATTGTTTCACACCAGTTTCAACTTATTTTCTTTCATTTTCTTTAACATAATATAACTTTTTATATGAATTACTATTTTAAATGAGTAATTCTGAACCATTGCAGTTTCGAATATATGTTATTGAGATATGATGGTTATAAATTATTGCCTGGATTTTTGAAGTGGTTTTAGTTTATTATTAGTTTTAATAAAATATACATTAAAAATAATTTAAATTGTGATAACAAAGGGAGTTTAAAAATGCTTAATTGAAGATTTCCAATAGAATGATTTTTTAAACGTACTGAAAAGCGGTTTGCATAATAAACGCTGCATACAGAAACTATACTGTGCTATTCGCAAGGGCCTCACTAAACGGGAGAGACGTTTCCGTGAAAGTTCATAAATTTCTCTAGACTTTGCAAAAACACATAGCTTAGTTTCCAAACATGTGACACTTTCTTTTCTTTTTTCAAAATATATAGAGTAAAAGTTATAAAAATGAATCACTAGGTATAACTATTCAATTTTAGACAGGGTGTCGTCTTAGTATGTATAATTGTATTGTATATTTCGTCCTGCATTATTTTTGTCTGATTAAAAGTGATTTCCGTTATAGACTGGGTACGTTTTCAGAAAGTTTACTGTAATGCACTAACTGGTTCAATAGACAGTTGGAAAACAACGATAATTGACTTAGAAATTTTATGACCCCTTCTACCCCTAATAATAAGAGATATAGATGGCTCTGACTGTAAGCTTACCGTAATATCGTACTGACATATTTTTGGGTTTTATATGCATATTCCTGTATGTTTGTCAGCTATGTATAATTTCTATGCAGTATATTTAGTATCGACATGTTTAATTCATAACTTTGCAAATAATAATATTTGTACGTACTATTATTTTCTGAAAGAAAAAATATAGAATTTCTACCAGAATATTATAAGTAAGATTTCTATTTGAAAATTATAATATTTTTCTTTTAAAAAGTTTTATTTCTTTATCTGGTACCCTGAATGATTTTTTTTAATATTTTTTATTTATATATTTATCTACTTAGTTTAGAGTCGTCCTGTACGGGACAAAAATTCGGCTTAAGGTTCAACCGGAACCCGACACGTTTTAACATGAAACCCAATATATTCGAACCTGAAGTGGAAAAAATTAATCCATATATTCTAAGACTATGTATAAGTAGCCTACAATTATATGTCTAATACTATTAGGAACGTTCAAAAAGTAACGAACCGGAGGCCTAGGAACAGAAACTAGTACATGTATTTCAGAAGTATTGGCCCTGGCTGTTGAGGCACAAGGCGGTGAATGGCTGTCTCATAAAATTCCTGGTGCTGCGATGTGAGCCAGTTCCGCACGTACTGCTTGGCGTCGTCGTCCGAGGTGAATCGTTTGCCCCTCAGAGCCTTTTTTAGGGGACCAAAAATGGCGTAAGGAATCTATCTACTAGCTGGACTATGTCATCTGTAATGCGTTTTGTTGTTCCGACCGTGCATCATCGGCTAAGAAAACCCGTCCTTCCCTGAAGCGCTTGTGTCACGCATTGTCCCTTGCAAGGAACATGCAGTGTTCACTGTGGATTGTGACATTCTTCGATGAATGTCCGTTCCCCTTACTCCTTCCGCTGTCAGAAAGCGACCAATACCTCTTGGCTCTTCTTTTGTCGCCTCCATTTCACTGCTTACAACAAGAATGAGCGTTGGACGACTGATGCATGCTTCTGCTAGCTTTATAGTCACGTGACTTGCACTCGTGAACCTCTAGTGGCGGCCATGTGGACTTCCGCGCTCTTGTCGGAAACCCTCTTTGTTACTGACGTTCCAGACTCCGGCTCGTTTCTTTTCGAACGTCCCTTATACTTTTACCTTCTTTGTATAAAAATAAACACATATTAGGGTGAATTAAATGAAAACGGAACAGGAGCCACAGAATGGAATGACTTAGCTTATTTCAAACATAATCTCCAAAGCTACACAAGCACCTGTCTCACTGTTTCACCAAGTGTTGAATACCTTGCTCGTAGAAGTCCTTTGGCTGAAATCGGTACCAGTTTCGAACATTGTCCGTGACTTCGCTGTCCGAGTAAAAACGGGAAATCTTCAATACCTTTCTCAGATAACCAAAAATGGGAAAGTAATAGGGTGAAAGATCCGGGCTATACACGATGGATATTGCAACACTGTCCCCCGAAACTTCACCAGATTCTATCGTGGAAAGTGTTTGTTTCCGTCCTGCACGCGAATCATTGACAGAGCATGTTCTTTGTACACTTCTTTATCCGCACTTTGCGAAATACAACTTCTTCTGCCACTAAATAACGAAAAATATTACTTTGCCCTATTTTACTTGTAAACATTCCGCAAAATAGGATGAGTAGCAACAACAAAAGATTGGCTACCAGATGATACTGTTCGCCGACAGCCAGCACATATCATTTGCTTCTGCATGACTACTTAAGGCAAGTCCATTTCCGCAGTAGGGGTTGCCTTCATTACCTCCCTCTATACTTTTTCACAAAATTTCACCAAACTCATACAAAAAAAACCAAATTATAGCCACTGTTCCGTTTTTATTTTATCCACCCTTATATATACTAATTAATATTCAAATACATATTTTTTTTCATTTGGAAAATATTAAGTACATTCTTCTAAAAAATATATTCAACTCGACCCGTGAAAGAGTCAAAACCCACTCGAACCCGAAAATTTAAAATCAACTGACCCGAATCCTTCCGTAACGAAAACAATTCGTTAACCCGACCCGACCCGAATTACGGTGTCGGGTTCGAATAAAATGTGCTTCTCCGAACAAACGCAGAATTCTAATTCAGTTTTCAATACGACATTTTTGTGTCACGAGTTTTAATATTGATGCTAGTAACAAAATCGATATACCAAAAAAACAGAAAAAAATATCGGGAAAATTGACAGATTCCTCGTTTTGTGTTTCCCAAGTATCAAACCGCCAGACAGATGCCTCATTAAATCATTTTCTTAAGAAAGAGTGACGCATGTTCATGGTTCCATTGACTTTAAAACGTTAAGAGAAAGATTCGATAGACTGAAAACAGGGTTGTCAGTTTGTTCATTTGTTTTGTAAAATGTCCAGACAATGAACGAAATTGAACAAAATGGAAGAAATGGACAAAATTAAAATCTACTGAATGTTCATTTTTTGCATATAAAGTTTTTATTATGATGCAGCAAAATTTTGTTCTGCAATTCTTTATTAACAATGTATATGTTACGGTCAATATGATTATTCCGGTCATTATTAATAATAAACGGTTATTAATAATGACCGGATTTAAAGGTCGGTTATTATTATTAATAACAGCGGTCATTATTAATAATAACCGGTTATTATTAATAGTGACCGGATTAATGATATTGACAGTAACATATATATATATATATTTTACTTTAAACAAGTAATTTAATAAAAGAAGTAATTGCATTAATCTTAACCTAATATATCCATGGAGAAAATATTAAATGCATGGCGGTACAATTATTTTAATTGAATGATAAAAATCTGATGAAATGTATTAAAATTAGTCATGTATAGAATATTAAAAGCACTGTTATAATGCATATTAATAGAAAAAGAAAGTGTTCCTTTCTTGGTATAACCTAGAATATAGACAGAAAAGAGAAAAAATTACCTTCACGGATTTAATTTTACAGATTATTTTTAAAATTTCTTCATGAATCATATGAATGAACTATCATAAATACATACACGGATGAAAACATACATACATGGTCTCAGCAGATTCCCGTGTTATTTTTATTTTCATCTAAATTTCGTCTTGCCTTCTTTTTGACCCCAGCACACGGTGTTTAAAATTAATAAAACTCTGTATTTTTTTTTTTCATTTTTCTGCCGTATTTGTAATTTTGTTGTAATAATAAATAAATAATAAATCACCCGAATTCTCCCTAGAAACCAGCATACAAAGTTTAAAATCTTTAAAACTTTTTGTTTTACATTTTTCTACCCGACATGTTACTCAGTTGCAGCAATAAAAAAAATCTTCAATCATCTAAATCTCTGCCAACTTCTCCCCCAATAAACAAGAACAAACGGATTTATAATCTTTATAATTCGTTATAATATGTATTAAAACTGTAATCCTTAAAATCAATTATTTTTTTTCCTTTTTTGTCCCTCTATAATAACAATAAATAAAAATCAAAAATTAAAGTCTGTGTTTTAACTTACACATTGCAATTGACTAATCTTGACAAAACGTAATGATTAAAAGGATATTTCGTCCGATTCGGTGTTTTCCATGCATTTTCCGGTGTTTTTTCTACCGTAGAAAAAAAAAACCCATACAACTCTGATTGAAAAGCTGTTATTTTATATTTGAAGAAAAAAAGACGCTCACGAAGGTACTCAACGCACCGATTGTAAATAAATTTTTCAGTTTATGCGAAGGGTATACCAAGATACACACTGGCCTCCAAAAGTTAAGGTACAACCAGTTTTTTGACCCTCACTATTAAAAGAATGAAAATAAAAGTAAAACATATGGTTTATATGAATGATCATAAGTAACTTCAATAAAACCTTATGAAAAAATTATACCCATCTCAATTATTTTAATGTATTGGATACTTATATGTTTGTCAGGAGGAACTGTGAATTTCCCACTTTGGGAATTTGTGTAAAATTTTTTTATGGATGATCTTGAATTGTTGGTACTAAAATTGTGTTGTCCATGTCTAAGAGATGTCGTTTACTTGATCCGTTAAGTTGGCGGGCAATCGGATGGATGTAAATGAGGATAAAACAAGCAGGTGCTTCTAGATGTTTTACTGTGTCTCGTAGTGTGGTCCAAAGTCTCCAAGATCAATTTCAGACCAAACAGTCAGTATCAAGAAGACTTTTTCCAGACCACTCATGGGTTACAACCCATAAGTCCGTTTGTCCCCCTGTACAAGATCGCTTTCTAGCTCTTTTGGCCCGAAAGAGGAGCATCACTACTGTGGCTCAGCTCATTTCAGATCATCGTAAAGCAACAGGGATGACAATACCTGCGATTACGATGCATAGACGTCTTCACAATGAAGGACTCTATGCAAGACGACCCGTTGTTTGTGGACCTCTTAATCGACAACACAGAAGTGCCCACTTATGTTGGTCAAGAGAGCACGTTACCTGAAATACACAACAATGGGCTTCCGAACTATTCACAGATGAATCACGGTATGCTTTGGAGAGTAATTCAGTTCGTATGCTGATCTGGAGAGAACAAGGCATCAGATTCTACCTATGTAACATTGTTGAAAGACACAGTTATAGAGGAGGTGAACAGTGGCGTAGCCAGGAAGGGGGCCCAAATGCTCTGGATACCAGTAATATTGTAAAGTTTGCTTTCCCTTCATTATCGCAGAAAGTTCTCCGATTAGATAAGGAAAAGAAAAACTGGTATACAGAGTATCTGGACCTCCCCACCCTGGTTACGCCACTGGAGGTGGAATCATGGTTTCGGCTGGAATGTCACTTTCGGTCACAGTAACTTCCATGTGTGCCATGGAAGAATTATGACATGTAAAATATCGGGACGAGATCCTTGTCCGTTTGTCGTACCGTATGAGGGTGTTATTGGGGATGAATTAATCTAAATGGTTGATAATGCCCGATCGAAATGAGCTAGACTCGTTCGTGAATATCTAGAGGTTCAAGGTTTGGAGCGAAAGGAATGGCCAGCGCAATTTTCGAACCTTGATTTTATAGAGCATATTTAGGACTATCTCAGGAGACAGGTGGCTGCCGTAGGTCCTCCTCCGTAGTCGTTAAATGAACTGGAACAAGCGTTGCTTCATGTATGTGAGTTGTTTCCCTTTCCAATGTCCGACAGCTTGAATGACAGTACGGAAAGTCGATGCCACAAATTCATTACAAGTAGGACCGGACACATGCCTTATTAACCCCTTGGGAACGAGCTACACGTATACGTGACGCATAAGATGTTCAGAATCTTCGATTATTCCCACCAGTTATTTTTTATTGTAAGCTTTGTCTTATGTAATCCTAGCATTTCTGCGATTCAACTAGGCGCAAATTTCTGTTTTGAAAAACCGGTGGTAAAAGATTAAAAATTCTGCAAAGGACGATCGTCGCGAAGGGGTTAAAAATCCGTTAATCAACTTTTTTTTCACAAAAAACTGCTATTTATTTTTTTATTTATTTTATCAAACAGTGGACATTTTCAAAAAAATTCAATATTTTATTTGTAAACCATGCTTGATGGTAAAATTAAGTAAAATTCGATAAATAACTCTTTAAAGCACAATTCCTCTAAATTTTATTTTTTTAATCTTCATTTGTTTTCAAATTAGGCACAAAAGACTAGTTGTACCTTAACTTTTGGACACTAGTGTAACATATATATTCCCACCAATTTTCATTTGCAATCGTTACTTTGGCCAGACAAATTGGGGTTTAAAAATACCATACAAAAGCACATTTGAATGAAAAAATTAACCTCAATGTTAGAATTTCTGTTAATTCCTGGAACAAAGTTTATTTTATTAAAATGTATATTTATTATATTGTACACATTATACTATTCATTATATTATATACAATATTTATTAATATGTTATAACATATTGGGCAAACTACTTGGAGGAATGCTGACGGCCAAAAAAACAGGAATACTTCTGCATACCTTTAGTGCATACCATAGTCCTGAAAAAAAAAGCAGAAAACAATAAAATAATTTACACCAGGAGCAACGAGGAAAGAATGTTCACTGTTATTGGATAAACACGCTATACAACCAGATAAATCACTGCCTGTGAAATAAAAAACATCGGATGTATGCCTGGTTCATAATCCTCAAGATATCCACAACAGCCTCAAGAATACTATTAGATTTTCCTATAAAGTGAAGACAAAATCTGATTGTGAATCATTTAATGTAGCTTGATGATTTTGTTCCATTTATGCAGTTACACAGAGTGTCCCATAAATCCGTTCAAATTTTAAAAAATCATAAGAAAAAAGTTTACAAATTATGTATCAAACATTGGTTTGCAATTTAATACTTATCTTACTTTCGATGTTTTTAGTACAAACAAAACAATTGTTAAAAATTATTTGAACTGTTTTTGGCTAAAAAAATGTGGACTATTTATCAATTCTTATGGTGCAAAATTATTATTTTTTTTATGTGTTTTTGAAATGTGAACGAACTAATGAGACTCTTTGAGCTAGTTTGTTTCCCTAAAAACAAAATAATCCACTTTTAGACTTTTGACATACACTGCATAGCGATACAATAATTTATTTGTATTAAATTTCACTGATGTTTTGAAATCTGAACTTAATTTTGAATCTCTTTGAACTATTTGTCCTCCTATAACAAAAATTCCGACTCGTTCCATGTTTTATGGTGAACACCATATCTGCATATGACAATTTGTTAATTTTTTATGATGTTTTAAAATGTGAATAGATTTATATGATACCCTGTATATCGGTGGGGTAAAACATTATGTAATTTGTATTGGCGAAAATAAATTTTAGAGACATGAAAAATATATATATTAATATAATTTTATAAACACGGAAGAAACGCTAACAATGTGAGGCCTTTTTTTCTTCAAACATTCTTTTGTATGGCATTTTAGGAAGATTTCGTAAGAAATACTACATATTACATTCTCCCCTAAATGGAATTTTTGAAAAATTTTAGCAGATCTACGCCGATTATGACTACCAGAAACCAACTATCTATCTATCTATCTATCTATCTATCTATGTCACTTATTTATGGACACGATAACTTCAATAATTCTGCACAAATCTTTTCCAAACTGATACATAAAATCAAGAGGCATAAAATCAAGGGGATCTCAGTCAAGTTCGTTAATGGGCAAAATCGAACCAAGAGAGTGGGGGAAATGGGGGGTCTTTTGTGAAAACAGAAAAAACCCCATAACTTCTTAATTATGATACGTATCGAATTCGTTTAAAGTTGTTATTACTTCTAGGAAAATGGCCAAAAATTTATGTATGGCAGATTTTTGATATCATTAAAGATGGGGTTTAGAAGAAACAAATTCATAACTTCGTCAATTCACAAAATATCAAATCCGCTTAAATTTATTATAAATCCTCTTAATATTATCTAAAACTTTTATATTGACAAGTTTTTTTTATAGGACCAACCCTTATAGCAAAAAAGAAAATTAAAAATTAAAACATCTCTGCCGGCTCCGCCTGCAAACAAGTTAGATATCGAAGTGGGTGGTCCCAACTGCGGCATCATGGCAAAAAGGTCATTTCTTCCGCAATTCCCAACAAACAGGCACCCCACGGTCTGCGTCTTCGAAATCTACCTGTGCCTGTAGGCCGATCCTTCAGGGAAGTTTTAAATTCTAATGTCTTTGCTCCAAATTAACGATTGTAAACGATTTGGAATTAGCGATTTGGTGTAGGTGTATATCTTGGAACATTACACCCACCTGCAAATTTTCGCTATTGCCGGTGACTAGAACTTCGTGAGTGTTCTCTGTAACTTTTAAAATATACACTAAAACACTTTTTATTTTACTTAAAAGACGTCAACATATCAATATAAACATTAAAGATGTTAAAATTTAAAATTTACATGTTTCCATTTGTTCATCAAACCGTCATCAGAATATACACAAAACACAAACACAATGTACATAAAACCAGAGATTCTGATCAGTCACTATGTGAAAGTAGGTACAACGCGCCCTATACGTTTAATTTTAACACCGCTCTTAGCTCCATCTACAGACCGCTTCCCACTATTATTCCACCACTCAACCCAAATCTTCGGAATATTAAATGGCAACTACTATGATATATACTCTCTGGTTTTATGTACATTGTGTTTGTGGTTTGTATATATGCTGATGACGATTTGATGAACAAATCGAAACATGTAAATTTTAAAATCTTTAATGTTTATATTGATATGTTGACGTCTTTTAAGCAAAATAAAAAGTATTTTAGTGTATATTTTAAAAGTTAATTTTAATGGACGTATTTCGACTCTCCACTTTATTTGAAATATAATAACATTTGAATGTTCTCTATAAGATAATTGATTTTATTATTGAAATTTAATAAAAAAAGGGTAATGTAATATATCATTTTATATCAGTTAATGTGACATAAAGTAAATGGAAAAGTATGAAATTTCCGATCATATATAGCACTTTGTTATTCATGAACTATTATTTTGATTTTTCAAGTGAATGTTTAATATTATGCACCTTTTAGAAAAATTTACTTTAAAGATAATTTAAAAAATGCTAAATGAGGAAATTAATACAAATTAAACACAGATTTCAAAAAGATTTTTTAACGTACTGGAAATCCGTTTGCATTGTACACACATCATAGAGAAGCCATATCGTACATTACAGTAAATTTACAGTATATTTGTATTGACAGTACATTATGTTTGGAATATCTGTGTTTGTTACAGTTTATTTGTGCCGTATATAAGTATACCATGCGTTGTATTGAGTATCGGAACCTATAATATAGCAGCTGTATACAGCACGTTACATTTATGTTTTATTTTCTTCAAACAACAGCTCCTGAAATTGTATCCAAATTGCTGTAAGTAAAATTCATGTTTAATCTCTATTTTGTGTATTTTATTTTATTTTTTGAAAGATTTCTCAATATCTATTTTTAAAATGAATATATATATATTTTAATATTCTAAATGAATTCAGTTTATAATACGAAATTTCTAAATTTTATAAATTCGATTATTGAATACTAAAAAACATAATCGATGTATCAAGAAAAAGATTGAATTATCAGAAAAAATGGCAAACACCCAATTTTACGTTTTACAAATATCAAATGTCAGACAGGTGCCTCATTAAACCACTTTCTTGTGAAAGAGTGACACATGAAGAGCACTTACGTCAAGGGCAAGCATTTTGTTTGACTTTAAAATATTAAAAAATATTTGATAGATTAAAAGTGGTGTTAGTTTAAACTTTAAGAAATTGTTTCGGTAAAATTTTAAAAGTATTTTAATATTGAGTGTGAAATATGTGCATTGCAAAGTTTATCGTAATACATCTTTTTTATATAATATAATAAGGAAAAAAGTAATTATGAAAGACAAAAAAAATTCGAATATATATTGTAAAATGTTATTTATGGACTTACTGCCTTGATATTTTAAGTGTATAACACTTAATATAATGCATTATCGTTTTAAAAGAGACAATTTAAATGGGAAATTAAAAAAAGTTTATTTAAAGATTTCAGAATTATTTTTATACGCATTGTAAAACAGTATGGATAGCGTATGTACCATAAAAAGCTATATTATAATATATATTAATATTTATAATATATTTCTATTAACAATACGGTGTTTTCGTTCACTGCGTTAAGAAATTTTAAGACTGCAGAAAAAATTCGTAAATTCTTGCAAAAAATATTATATGCAAGTTTTAATTCACGTTTTCTAAATTGCTATTAAAACACATTTCGTACGAATCACAATTTTAAAAATAAACTCAAATTCTATTAAAATTTACACAATCTTTTTACTATATTATTATATTATTAAAATTTATTCAATCTATAAATTAAAAAAACATCAGTTAAAAAGTATTCTCATAGCTATTAAATCGATCTCAAAGAATAGAATAAAAACACGTGACAATGGATGATTTTTTCGGTTATCTATACTAATAAAAGGAAGTTTCGCTCTGTGTGTCTGTGTGTGTGTGTGTGTGTGTGTGTGTGTCTGTTGGCGATGGCTAGGAAAATTTAGCGCACCTAGAAGTCTGTAAATTTAGATTTAGGTAGTCGAAACACTCTCCTGTTATACCTCAGCCTCAGAATTTTAAAATTTTGAAAATTAAAGTAGTTATCAATTAAAAACCGATCAAAGATCACAAATAAAAAAGTCATTATTCTGAAGCGAGCTGGCGCGTGTGCAGAAACCAATTTCCGTATCTTCCGGAACAGAAGAAAGAAAGCAGAAGACATTCCGTTTTTGTTTAAAGTATTTCTAAATTCGCCATGGACAAAAGGCTAAAAATACGGAAAAACCGTCTACATATTCTAAAAGAACATACTTTTACGTCTCGAACGATCTGATTCGTTTGAAAAAAATTTACATTTAACCCTTTCAAAAAAAAAAATCAAAAAGCATCGAATTAGTGTTTTTTATTTTCTCCCGTTTTCCGAGTCTTGCATCTACCGGAACACAAAAGATACGGAAAAACGAAGGTCACCAAATTAAAAAATTATTTTTGTCCTTTTCAAAGCCACCTTTGGTTTTAAAAACTACAAAAATTAACCCTTCAAAAAAGTATATGTTCTGTATGCCGTTTTGCGATTTTTGGAATTTTGGCAATTTTTAAAATTTCGCATCGGCGATTCAGAGACAGGTACGAAAAACTAAAAATACCAGACAATATCTACATTTATTCCTTTTTCGACATATGTATTTGTTTTTGAAAAATACGAATATTAACTCTTCAAAAAAATTCGTGCGCAGGACTCTCTTTTGCGAATTCCGATTTTCTGCTATATATTAAATCTGGCATCGGCTTTCTAAAATAACCAAACAAAAAGCAAACACACCTAAAGACATTTACGTTCTATCTGGTTTAGGCAGAAACCTTTAGTTTAAAAAATAAATCACGTTAACCCTTTCGAAAACGTTTTTTACCGTAAGTCAATTTCGCTTTTTTAACTATTTCTCCTATATTTAAAAATCCGAATTGGCGTTTATAAACAAGATACGAGAAACTAAAAATACCGTGCCTAATCTATATCTCTTTGTTTTTTAAAATCTGGTATCCGTTTTGAAAAAAAATTAATTTTAACCCTCCAAAAAAAATCCTTTTTAAAACTCACTCACGCGAATTTCCTTTTTTTTTGTCCAGATTTAAAAATCGGCATCGACTCGGGAAATGCAAGTACGGACAAACAGTAGACTCCAGATCATAGACACGTTCATTTTCTTCAAAATGCAATGTTGGGTTTTAAAAAATATCTACATTAACTCTTTAGAAACCGATCGATTACGTATCCCACTTTCGCGATTTCCGCTATTTTGGTAATGTTTACCCGTAGTTAAATTTCAATTCTACTAGGAAATTTGATTGGGTCAAGTGTTCTGAAAAAGCCTCTTCCAGAACAGACTGCGCCCCCTGGCGGTGGAAAGTGGAACTATAGGAGTATATCTGGTTCTATGGACCCGATTAGGATGGGGTTAGGCTCATTCGACTTCATATCTATGGCCTTAAATATTTTAGCTGCATATTCAACCGCCAGGATGCGCTTTCCCATCTTTTGTTTTATGAGCCTAATTACGACGAAGTTTGCCTCATTCGACCTGATTTCGATAGCCTTACAGATTTCAGTCATATTCGTATAGAACAGATTATTAATATTTCGGGCCCGGGCAACGCCGGGCGGATTAGCTAGTCTAAGAATAAAAGAATTTAGATTGCTGAAATTTCAAAATGTTTCAGAAAAAAAAAACATATTTAGCATTAAAAGAGTCATAAATCCAATGTTAATACCAAATTTAGTAAAATGACATAAAACCAAGATTGCTGAAACATCATCAAGAGAAAAGACTGAAATTTTGTTTAAAATATCATTGCATGGTACAATGAGTGGAAATAAACGATCTCCGATGAAAACAAATTTAATCTCCACGAACAAAATGGCTACAAATACTATTAGAATGACGAGGAAAGAACAAAAATAATGCTTAAGACGATAAAATTTGTGTAGACTCCATAATGGTTTGGGAGCTTTTGCTTATGAGAGTTTGTGTAATTTACAACTAAGTTCGGGGCATATGAACACTGTAAAAAGTCAAACTGTGCGACAAGATCTTCTCATACCGTTTGGGCCCTTTTACTTACCCATCATACGTAGTATAGGGTAAGTCTTGTAATCGTTTTGAAAATCGAATTTTTTTTTTGACGGATTTACACGTTTCAGACACTGGAGATTCCGAAAAACATATTTTTAGAAAAAAAAATTGCCGTCCGTCTGTGTGTCTGTAAGTCTGTGTGTCTGTGTGTCTGTATGTATGTGCGTCTGTGTGTCTGTGTGTCTGTAAACGCTTTATCTCTCGAAAAAATTAAGATAGAGACTTGCAATTTCGTATGTACTTAGTATGTAATAATGGGCAGAAGTCTATTTCATTTCAATAACCTCGATTATCCGGAACTATATTTTTTGGACTCTCGAAATATTCGTTCTGATAAAAGGTATATAAAAATTTTCGAAATTGTTTATTTTAAGAAATGAATATAAAAGACAATAAAAAACATTAATTTTGCATGAAGCATGAAGTTGATCGGATAATTGGTTGCCGAGATATATGGAATCCTATTTCCACACTCTTCGATTTTTCATGACCCTGTATTTCATCCAAATTTCACTTCAAAGATATATTTTAATTGGAAATTTGACGCTTAATCAGATGCAATAAACCGCTAGTTAATAGGATAATTATTTTTGAGTTATAAGGAGGTTTCTTTCAAGCAATTCAGTAATCGAGCCTTTAAAGTTTATGACGTCATCAAGCCACGATTTAATTTGAATTGCAATGCATTTTATAAGTTGTTTACACATTTTTATTTTAATATTTTACATTATGCATATCAATGATGGGTAATTATTACGGTGGCCCCCAACGACCAGTTTAAGTAGTGTTGCGTGAATGTTTCAGCCATATAATTCTGTTGCTTATGCATTTAAAATCATCCGGAGATGTTTTTAAAGAGAAAAAGTTGATGTTTTAAAATTGCCTGGTCGAGGTGTAGCCCGATGGAAAACATTTGTGGTACTATAAATCACACAGTTTATAATGATATTAAACATTTTCCTTTTGAGAATAAACTGAATGTTGCGATTAGAAGAGAATGGAAGAATATTCCTAAAACAGAACTTTAAAAAAGTCATTTCAATTTAAGGCAGAGTGTTTGAGGTTACAAGAAAAAATAAAGGATTGATATCATATTGATACAGATGTCATTGATTTTTATTCCATTTTTGTTTTTAGTCAATTGATCTAACAGTGTACTTTTAAATTATTTCTAATATTTTAATTAATTTAATCATTTATCACATCATTATATTTATAGAAACCTAATTTTAAGGATAACGTTCTTCCATCATATTTATAGAAACCTAATTTTAAGGATAACCATCTTCAATCATATTTTATATGTTAAATTTCTTATTAGAACCTTATATATTTCATAATTAGCAGAAATAAAGTAGTTTTAAAAAATCGTAAGAGTTTGTATTAGTTATGAATGTTGCAGTATTTTTGTATGTTTTGTAGAAATACAATACAATATGGTTTGTAGAGGGATGTATTGTATAAACATTATACAGAATCAAATGCTATATACAATTATATATATATATATATATATAGTTGTATATATTATATATATATATATATATATATACAACTATATATATATATATTGTATTAATCTTTCTAACATTCTAAATCTGTGTTTTTTAGTTATGAATTTTGCAGTACGTTTTGGGTAAATGCTATACAATATGGTTTGTAGAGGGATGTTTAGTATAAACGTTATACAAAATCAAATGTTATATACAAAACCAATTTTTAGAAAATCTATCAAGCTGTGAGTAAAATGGCCGTTTGAATTCTTTTTCGTTTGCGTTTTTCTTTCTTAATTTTATATATCGTAATATTTTTTTATCATTCTTAATCTGTTCAGTTTTTAATACAAAATTCTTCTGTTGCAAGTTCATACCATAAAGAAAATCGATGTTTCAAGGAAACAAAAAGAAATATCGTGAAATTTGACACATACCCTTTTTCGTGTTTTACAAATATCAAATTGTCAGACAGGTGTCTCATTAAACCGCTTTTTTGCGAAAGACTGACGCATGGAGAGCACTTACGTCGAGACCAAGAAGTTTGAGTGACTTTAAAAGGTTAAAGAAAGTTTCGATAGATTGAAAATGGCAAAAGCTTAAATCCTAAATATAAATTACTTATGTAAAGTTTTAAAATTAATGTAGAAAGTGGAACGTGCATTGCAAAGATTATCGTAATATGCCATTTTATGTAAGTTCATTACAGCAATAAATAGATGAATAAACAAAAACAATTAAATATTTAAAACCAGAAAAAATATGCTGTAAACGGTTAATTAATTTTAAAGTTTAGGTGTCTAAGTAGTGGACAATTCTAGTAATTCTAGAAATTCATGATACAATTTTGTCGCCGTTGACGGATTGTTATTAATGTACTTAATATTAGTCGACAATAAAGTTTAGCACTTTTCCTGAAACGCGCTATTAAGTTTGTAACGTAATTGGCTGCTCAGCTAATATGTTTTACGAATATAAAAATGTAAAATAAATACAATACAATACAATAAAGGCAAGATCATATCCTGATGCATAGTAACTTTTCACAAATGTAACATAATTTAATATTACCCTTTAGCATCTGTTAGTGATCTCACAGACCGCTGTTTTTCTGTTTCCACAGTTTAAATAAAGTAGATACTAGTGCAATTCTGTTTAATTTGGAACCCTAGTACTATTGCTATAAACATCTAAAGAGGTGAATTTATATTATGATTGTCCCTTACATACATAAAAAGTATATTATGAGTTAAGCCAGTCTTTTATATATATTTTCATCAAGCGGTTCGGAAACCGTTGACAGAATCTGTGCTACAATTTTCGTCCCAACAGTTATGACCTAACTTTATATTGAACAGAAAATCAAAATATGCATTTTTGTTGACAAGAACGTATATCTGTTTCATATCAAGAACAGCTCATAGCAAATTTTGGTAGATATATTTTTTTGGATACATTTTGATCCATTATTTTAACATTGTTTATAAAATTTGGACATTTCTTAAAGATCATTCAATATCATTTGGATGGGCTACCTCTATAATTTTTAAATGTTTTAAAATAAAATAAATAATATAAATGTCGTGGTTAAATAAATATCAGCCTAAATACTCAAAATAGTAAAAAAAAATATTCTAAAATACTAAATAAATGAAGATATATAATATTTGAAAATTTAGACACTCACATTTATCGAAAAACGTAAACAGTAAGTTTTATATAGATATTTATACATCTAATTTGATATACGTTTGCTGTACGCTATCCAAAACAAATATTCAGTAATTTTAAAAGAAAGGTCTTATCGCGAGGTTCTTTAATAAATGCAGAATTTAATAAAACATAGTCTCATACAGAAATATGCATTACTTTTCTCTGTAATTCTAGTAGAAAAGCCGCTATAAGAACTGTGCAAACCACAGTAAATACCTTTTCCTAATAAGCTGCTTTTATCTCGAATACATGGGCGCTCACACAATACTCATACATAATATTGCTAAGACTGTAAAGTGCAACTTTCAATATCCGGATTTAAGCAATTTTTTATGAATTACGGAAGAGCTACCGACATTTATCGTAAGAGTTATGTAAAATACAAGTATGAAGAAAAATTAAAAACAAGTTAGATTGTTCGTCAAACGCGACAAATGAAGTTTCGTTCGTACAATAATTAGTTTTATACATATTCAGATCTTGGTGCAATAGCTGGTGCACTCTTATGCAAAAATGCAAGAATGCAAAATTTATTTTATGTGCAGATTTTCATACTATAGATATTAATTTTATTTTATGAAATTAAGTTTCAATACACTTTTACAAAATTAAATTTCACTGCACTTTTACAAACAATTAATTACAATTATATTACATTAAAATTATACTATATGCAAATATCCAATACAAGACAATGTAAGAAAATAATCACTATTTTCAATAGTATTAATTATTTCGCAGAAAAAATGAATTACTGTTATTATGATTAATTTCCGTAATAAAATAAGTACTTTTTAAAGTTGGCAACATTTTATCTTTTGTTGACATTTACTGAAAATGTCAATGGGAAACGTAAGCCAAGCTTTAAAAATTTCAGAACTTGAAATCCATATTTAGATTCTTTTTCCATTTAATATCTATTACTGCAGAAACATCTTTCAAAAAACTGTCGATAGATTATAGGAATGAATTCATTAAACAATTTTAGTATACAAATTGGGTTTTTAAATTCCGTAATACGAAAATAATAGGACTGCATCTTAAATAGGACGTAATCCACAAGGCAACCTAGGATCATTACCTATCATGGGATATCATTGAATTAATTACGTATGACAGGATTTAATAGAATAAAGAAAACATTTATTAATATCTTTTTAAGTTTTGATTTGATTTTTATAAAATTTAAAATAACGCGATAAAGTTCTGCAACAATTCTAAATATTAAGTTTCAAACCATTAAGTTAGGTAGTTTTTCTCTGTTATATGCGGTCAGACGAACAAACCAGACGATGACTATAGGTACTATGTATTTATATAACTACGAAGGTACCTAAAAAGAGTTATTGAATTGGATGTTATAGATAATATGGAATACAACATAGGAGAAGGGGCTGTAGTTACGCAGTGCCTACCCACGACCTACCACTACATAATATGCTCTTATGCTTAACCTCTTCTATTTTTACTTTTATTTTGCTCTGCGTAATCATTTTTCAATTGTGGTAACTCAACCACAAGTAAGTTTCCATTATTATAGCAAACAAATGTGCATTGTTGATATATATATATATCCTAAAAGTCATAAAAAGTCACTAATAAGCATTTAAATATGTATTCATAAATCACCATAAAAATTGTATGTTCAGCGTCCTTCAGAATAGCTGTATGTTTCAAATACTTTTCATCTATACATTCCGAAAAAATAGATAAATTTAAGAAAAAAACCTAATTTTTTTTTCTGATTAGACAATAGATTGACTTCTAAAGCACCATCCATCAATTACGTTAAGCAAATTTCGTTGATTTTGTTTAAATAACAAAAAAAAAATGAACAAAAAAAAATGAACAGAACGGGACAATCCCTAGGAGCTTAGGAACTACGTCTTTAAAGCTTTATAATATGAGGGCAGGTTTGATAAATACACATAGTACAGGATTTGAATTTAAGAACTTCCTTAAAAAAACAGTTGTCAGAAACAGAGGAAAAATTTCATGCCCGAATGGAACTACCAGCTTTAAATTTACTGCTCACTGGATATGATCAGCTAATGCAGTCGATTTAGCCAGATGAGTTTAAAATATAAAGAAAAGAGCAGACAATATGTAAAGGATAGCTCTTATTGGTAGACTTCATGCAAGATTGTTCTATAGAGTAGTTAAACGCTAAATTTTCCTAATGACGCAATATTTTGCATGATAATTGTATGTTTATTTGCATGATAATTGTATGTAAATGTATATGTTTATATACAATGAAGGAAATCTCACAAAAATTTCAAAGTATTTTGAAGGATAGACACCTCTTTCATTACTACCATAAAATCGCCAATGACTTTATTAAAATCGTTGTACTATAATCTAATCTTTTTATTTCTACATATTTAGTAATCGGTCTGTTTATGACTGATTTCCCCAATGTCAATATGAAATAAAACAATCGCCTGAATAAACGGAAGAAAAAGAAATAACATGACAAACAAAACCATTTATAATGCTAGCCCACAACTTTCAATTTGTTTTCATAATTTAGTTGAATATTCCTTTACACCTGTTTAAATATTTATGTTTAGAATTTGTAATTTTTAATGTGTTCTTTCTTGACTTTCTCTGTAGAAGAATGTCAAAATTCAGTTCAAGCGTGTCAAGAATAAGATTGTAGACCACCGAAAAACTATAAAACAAACTATAAAACAGCACTTTCAGCATCCCCATTAACTGGTCGTTTTGTGTCCGGTGACGGGAATAGCCTGATCTCATATATCAGTCTGGTAATGTCTTGTCGAAAATCAAAAGGATCATGATCTTGGGCCCAAGCACTGAAAAATTTCACCTGCAAGATATCGCCACAGGAAACAGTAAAATTTGTAACATGGATTCTCCAGAACAGATTCCACGTGATTTGAATGTATAACTACTGTCTACATCTACAGAATGTGTTTTTAAATAATGTTTGTTTTATTTATACAATATTTATTTTTAAGATTTTCCGATGTAGGTTTAATAAAACTCTTTTTTTTGTTGTTGTTTATTGATTTAAAATTCTATGTAATTTTACAGCAAAACAAAGATAAAAACACACAATAATTTGTTTACGGATTGCAAAAAAATATTAAGTGCAAGCACCAGCAGCAAACAGAGATATTACAAATATGCTTACAAATATTTCTGTTTAACAAATTGTAAGTAGTAATGTTTACAATTCGTACAGGCTAATTCATTACGAGTGAGACAAAATTTACGAGACAATAGAATGCACTTAAAGAAACACTTTTTGTGTGGGAATGTTGGGTTAATGCAATAATTTTATTCAGTCATAAATACAGGATATCCCACTCCCAGTCGTACCCGGATTTTCGTTCAAAACGTTAACAGTAATGCACATAGTTTATCACAGGGATCGCACGCTTTTAACACATTTTTTAATAGAATTTTTCACCTTATTTAAATGCATAAAAGTATTACAAATCCTGCAATTAAACGAGGCGAGTAAAATTTCTGTTATTTAAATATTAAATAGAAAAAAATTCTATTAAAAAATTGTAATAAAAGCGTACGATCCCAGTATCAATATTTTAGACAGACTTACTTTATTTTGTGTGAAATATGATGATATCATGGGAAATTCTAGATATCTAGATCTATAAACCATATGAACTGTGAGCAGTTATCCGAATTACGGAGCGCCTATATCAGTGTTGTTTTGATGGAAATAGCATATCCGCAAAGGGATGACAAAAAGTCAGGATGCATGTTAATATCTTTGCATCAGAATAAGCAAAAATTTTTAAAATACTAACCAACTATGTATTAATTTCTTATAGGTAAACATTCGTCATTGATATTTCTTTCAAAGAATTTTCAGTATAGCGTAGCGCTTGATTTCTCTTTTTAGACTCCTTTATTTAACTTAATTTGGTTTTTGAATAGAAAGGTGGAGCTTTTTAAGCGATTTTTTACTCACTTCCTGATATGCTGGAATTATACAAAATACATACGCAGGTGTGAACCCGATAACAACACAACATTGTAATACTTTTAAAACTTATCAATAAATAAAAAAAATATTTTAATATACGAGTTACAACGATAACTGTGGGTCAAATCACAATATGCAACTGGCTGTGCAACTGCAACAATGAAATATTTTAAATACTAAACAGTAGAAAATATAAATAAAAAATAAAGAGTGTAATATTAAAAAAACATTCTTCTATCATTTAATAGTTAATTGTTAATTAAATGATGATTATATGCTGAGAAAACAACTTAGAAATCTCGAATTGGTAGTTAAATAATGTTTTTTTTTCTTTTTATATATTATAAACGGAATAGAGTAAAAATTAAAAATTGTTGTAAATAAATTTACAGGATCGCACATTTTACCAAGCGTAAATCAAAACGGAGAATTTTCAATAATCGACACAAACGCCAAATTAACGTACTGAATCGGAATTTTTTGAATCAACATGAACTGCATTTAAGAAATTTTGCGTAATTTTTCAGATACAGATTGAATGCCTTGGAAGAGTGTTTCTTTATTCTTTAAACTTTCAACATCTATCAACTATTCATTCATTTACAATACTTAGAGGACTCAATAAATTATTACAATGAAAAGTCCGAAATTCTTATCTCTTCAGTACTAGTTACATCGAATCTTAATGCAGATTTGGATTCTATTATTTTTTTTTTTAATTTGCAGTTTCATTTTTATTTATTGTCTGTAACAGAAATATCTCAAAGGAACTTGGCGAAATTGTTGAATCTTCAATTACAGAAATTACAGTCAAAGATGCAGAATATGAATTGGTTTGCATAGGTATACTTTTATGGTACAAAATCAATCGGTCGATCTTACGAATTTTAGCTAAACAACTTCATGATTCCCTATTGAATATCATTTTTCTTGACTACATAAAATATGTTTTGTGGATGAACTCTTCTATCTCTTTGTAGTTTTTAATTACGCACCATTTCCTATGTTAAAAAATACGCAGGTGTAATCTTGGATGAAACTTTTAGCTTGAGGTATGAAACTAAGTTGTGAAATCAACCAGCTGTCGTTTCATATCATTCCATTAAAAATCTGTAAGAAACTTCTATTAGAGTTAGGAAAAAATGACAAAACGCATAAGCTACATAAGAAAATAAAAATACAATTAAAGTTTATTTCTCTTTTTATTTGTCATGGATGCTTCTAGCTATATAATTGAATAATATTATTATTATTACATCCCCCTGCACCGATTCACTTTAGCAAACTGAGTTTGATGGTTGGTAAATAAGGCTATGTTACACATATTGCAAATTTTAAATAATTTACCTAAGTTATCATTTAAGTGTTGCACGTCAAAAATTTTGAAGTCTGACAGAAACGTTTTTCTTATCAAAAACTTAATGTTATGTAACGTATGTTTTTTTTGTTTTTTTTTTAGTGTTATCGTAATGAATATGGATACTGGTAAATGGATATAAGTAAATTAACGCATTGCTTGCAATGTAATCACAATGCCAATTTAATTATTATAACAATTGGTACATTTTTGTATCTCACAATAACCTAATATTTTGGATAAATCATATTAGCCCCGAATGACCCTATATACAGGAAAGTAAAAATGTTCATCTAGTCTCTTGCAGGGGTCCTGTGCTGTCTTTCTAAGCAAGCCTCAAAATACGTTCCAATTATAATAGCAATTAAAGGGAATGTTTATTCTGCAATGCCAGAATAAAACAATTCCAGAAATGACATGTTTAATTAATTAAATAAAAAACTACTTAAAATTAAGAAATTACTGCTTCAAGGCGCGCATGTCCAGATATATGGGTATCTTCTTGCCTAAACCCTGTAGCTCAGTGTGCAGTAATGTCTTCTATAGAGAGTATATAAACACGCAAAAATGTATAAACACATTTCTCTCTTTTTATAGTAATACAAAATTGCTTTTTTGGTACAAAGCAATGAAATTTTAGTATACACACTGACAATAAACAATAATACACTGAATGAGAACCGCATAAAAAGGTTTTTATTGTTTTCAAAGGAAGAGTTAAGAAATCCGCCAGTAGATTTTAGTATTTTTCTTCAGCTTTCGTTAACGTTTAGATCATTTCTTAATCCTTTGACCTTTTTTTTATTGTCAGGAAGTATTAAAGCGAAGAAGTGGATGTGCTTTTGCTGAATTAAAAAAGAAAGAAATGAGTGTTTCAAAACGTAAAATAGTACTTCATTTTGGCAAAGTTCTGTTTATAGGACGGGTATTTCAACTGCTTATTAAACTGACATACACCCAGAAAAAGGAATTGATTAAAACAACAAAACATGTTTTGTTGAGTACATTTTGGTTGTTTTAGTCAAAATTTTAGTTCAAGTAAAAAAATTGGTTTTGTTGCTTGGACAAAAAAATATTGTTAACACTCGTACAAAATTTTAACAAAATTTCACCAATTTTACTTGAACTAACAAAATTTTTTTCTTTTAATTTTACAATATTTTTGTAATTCCAGCAAAATTTTGTTATTTTTGAAAAATTTAAATTCTTGTGTAGTAGCCATATCTCTCTTACGTAACTTGATTTATTTGACTTATATAGCTATATAATTACATGATTAACATAATTTTGGGGTAATTAAAACTTTTTTTCACTGGGACGGACAAAGGTAGTTTTAAAAATCCCCCTGTCACATTTATTACCGTCTTCTATCTTTGCAAGAAGAAAGAATTGGATTCATGAAAATTTTCGATTTCCGGTTGTCCTGAACGCGATTTCGCTGTTTTTATCTCAAGAACTAATGCACGGAATTTAATAAAACCTTTTATTCAGTTACTTTCTGATATAAATTGTTGCTGATTACTTTTTACTTTAAATCGCGCAACAGGTGGCGCTGCTATGTTGCAGTTTTCGTGATTTCTGCAATAGCTCTATCTCATTTTCAGCAGTCAAATACGCCTGCAATCTTTGAATAATAACAAGGAAATTTTTATCCTGCTTTTTACAGGCGTAATTCACTGCTGAAAATGAATAAAAAATTAACTATGTGTTGCCGTATGCTGTGCTTTGTACTGTCGTCTCATGTTTGCCGCAGAAATTTGCGTGCTCCTTATGACATTCCATCTTGTGCTGCGATTGCAGCCGTTCCGACATATATAAGAGTGAGAAATGCCGAACTCAGATATCGTTCCTGGTATCGCAGTGGTAAAGCGTCAGGCTGCTGTTCTGAGGACCCGGGATCGACTCCCGGCATGAACAATTTTCATTCTCTCGTTTTGCGCTTGAAAAAAAGGCCGGATAAAATGCACTTGTTATTGTTCAATGTTTACAAATGTAATTCACTGTTGAAAATGAATTAAAAAATAGTTAAAATTTTCATTTAACAAATTCCATAAACATAAACATAACAAATTCCAAAAAATTTCATTTAACAAATGTTTTTGTAGTATAAACAAAACAAGTTCGTAATATAACATATTTTATTGATTAAACAAACAAAATATAGTTTGTTGAAAAAAGAAAATAGATTGTTAAAAAAACACAGAGCATATATCTATGTAACAAAAATAATTTTGTTAATTCAAGTAAAATTGAACCATTTTACTTGAATTAACAAAACATTTTTTTGCTGACGATACAAATTTTTTTTTTGGAATTGCAAAAAAAATCAACAATATTTTTTTTGTTGATTCAAACGAAATTTCCATTGACCAATATTTAAACAAAAAGTTTCGTTTCTGTGTGTAGGCATTAGAAATTTTTGAAACTTTAATAAATAAATTACATATAATTACAATTTTAATTCAGACAATTTTAAATACACAAACCAAACATGAGTGAAAAATTCACCGGGGCTAAGACTCGAACCTGGGACTCTGAGCGTAACGTGCTGATGCTCTGCCACTGAGCAACCCCTGGGCGATATTCTAGCCCAGCAATTTCTCACGTGTTTACATGTTGGAAAGAGTCACCGGCTAACATTTAGCAGCTTCAGATGACACAACAACGATGAATTCTGATGTGTCATCTGAAGCTGCTAAATGTCAGCCGATGAGTCTTTCCAACATGTATAATTGTGAGAAATTGCAGTGCTAGGAAATCGGTCAGGAGTTGCTCAGTGGCAGAGCATCAATACGTTACGCTGAAGGTCCCAGGTTCGAGTCCTGACACTGGTCAATTTTTCGCTGATGTTGGTTTTTGTATTTAAAATTGTCTGAAGTAAAATGTTATTATAAATAAAATTATCATTGTGTATATGTGCTTTAATAAATAAGTTATAAGTTTTAAGATGCAAAGATAATTTCCTCCGTTTTATTTTTTTCAGATTTTTCTTCTATGCTTTATATGTCGTCGCTGGGTTGTAATACATTTATTAAAAGTTCTTCTCAAGTGAACGAATGAACGATTTTTATCTACATGCGGATAATAAACGATAATCCTGACATTTTGAATTACTTATAAAACTTCTCTTTTACATTTTAACAAGACAGAAAAATCACGTGTCAAGCATAAATTATGAAAAACTTTCCAACGCAGTCAGAATAATATGAAAAAATTTTCCCTTTTAATACGGTGAAAGATGACTGCTTAATTAAACAATTTAGAATACTCATAATAACGAAAAACATGTTTTCAGCAATAACCATCTATGGACGGCAATGTATTCAGTTACTTGTGTAACCCAGTATACGAATTTATTTATATTTTTAAACGTTTCTTAGTATAATAAATATAGTACCACTTTACAGAAAAAATAACAACTAAAACGAGTAAATACTGCGATTTGGGTTGAAAGATTCTTAGGTATGATGTTACCCAGTTTGGGTTCATGTCATATCGCTTACCTGTTTTAGTTGCCACTGTGTATCCATTTTTAACACTGTTATATACCCATTTTGGGTGGTGTCGAGAATGAGTCTTAAGATACACGAAATGGCTACACAGTGGTAATCAAAACAAGCATGGGTCATGACATAAAACCAGATTGGGTAACCTTACACCTAAGAATCTTTTTACCCAAATCGTTTGTTTTACCCGTTTTAGGTGTTATTTTTTTCTGTGTTGAGAATGCATAACTCAATTAAAAGCACAGTTAAACAATTCAATCTTATACACAGTATTGCTTACTAACCGTTTTGTGTATCACTGTGTATCATCTACAGAATTTAGAACACACCATGTAATATGCAAAAATTTAGTTAACACATACCAAAATTGAAAACGCTCTTCCAAATTTTATAGGTCATAACAATACAGTAACTGAAATTTTTGTGTGCACCCGTAAATAAAATATAAGTGTTATGTACGTTATATTCGACAGTAAGACTCTTTGAGTGCATCTAAATAATATATATAAATTGTATTATGCTTGAAATAGTGTAATATTTTATAAAATATACTGCAAATAATTTTTGCATGTAGGCCATTATGCAACCAAATTTTATTGTGTGACCCTTTAAATGAATAGTAAATGCTTTCCACTCCATACTGAACAGATAGCATGCTTTAGCACACGACAAAAATACATATGAATTTATTATGCTTTACATTGTATACCACCATATTAAACCCCATCGCAAATGATTTTTTTCCAATAGACTATAAAGTAATGAAATTTTTTGAGTGTGCCTGTAAGCGAACTAAAAATAATACAAACTACATTTTCAATAGGGAACATGTCATACCAAACATACGAAAATAGGAGTATTTGTAGTATCGCCAAAAAACAAAAACCAAATTAACTAAACTACATTTATTTTCACAGATAGCATTTTAATTTTCAATTTTTTTTTACTTGCTATTTACTCAATAACATATATAAATTACATGGAAATCCGTGTATATTTACCACAGCAGGCGGCAAACAGACAAACCGAAGTCATAAGCACTTTCAACTATGTTGGAAAGTGTTATAAAAAAGTGGGGGACAAAGGATAAAAAATCTAGCGAATGTTTCAGTTTTTCAGTTTTCTTTGACTTTAAAATATTTCGGAAACCATTAAAAGTTTCAGTATGGCAGGAAGAATAAAATACAAATAAATAAAACAAGCATGGAGGACATTTTAATACTTGGTGTATTTTAAATAGAATAATAGAAGTATTTTCTTTAAAATAGAGTGCTTTCTTTCTTTCATGTTTATTTATTTATTTGCTTATTTTAGAATGCTGAATACTTTTTTCCTGTTCACCAAAAACCGAAAACCAAATTAACTAAACTACATTTATTTTCACAGATAACATTTTAATTTTCAATTTTCTTTGTTTTACTTGCCATTTACTCTTCATTAAAACAACAATAGAGAAGGTTTGTAATTTTCGCTATTTTAAAAAGTATTTCGTATAATAACCCAGTAACAATGCAAATAAAACTTCGATAAATATGTATTTTTGACAATAAAGCAATAATAATCCAAACAGAGGATCTATTGCTCTTTTATGTATGTCTCATGCTTGCTTTGCAATAACACAGAATTTTCACTTCGGATTCAATAAAATGAGGATAATAAACTTTCTGCTATTTAATCTCTGTATAAAATATGAAAACAACAATATAAAAAGTTTTTTCTAAATTATTTTTAAGTGTTTTATTTAATAACCAAGTACAAATGTCAATTCCGCTCCAATAGAATTGTACTTTTGTCATGAAAGTCATAATAATATAATAAGAGTTCCCATTGCACTTTTTCTGTGTTTCACATAAATACATTTCAAAAGCCCCAAATGTTTTCCTCGGAGGCAGCAGAATTGAATTAATGAAAGTTCTGCCGTATAATCTCCGTATTAAATAAATAAATAAATAAGCAATAGAATAAGCTTTTAATGCAGACTTAAAAAATAATAACTATTCCATGCAAAATGTAGAGTATATTTGTCCTTTCTGTGTGTCTCATGCTTACTTTTTAATACCACAGAATTTTCAATTCAGGTGCAATAAAATAAGGATAAGCTCTCTGCTATTTAATCTCTGTATGAAATATTAAAACCACAATATAAAAAGTTGTTTTCTAAATTATTTTTAAGGGCTTTGTTTAATAACAAAGTACAAATGCAAATTTAACTCCAATAAAATTGCACTTTTCTCATGAAAGTCATAATAATATAATAAGAGGTTGCATTTTACCTGTGTTTCGCATAATTACATTTCAAAAGACCCGAATATTTTCATCGGATGTAGCAGAATTTAGTTAATGAACTTTTTATAGTATGACTTCTGTATTAAATAATTTTAAAAAAAGCAATAGAAAAAGCTTGTATTTAGTGCACACTTAAAAATAGTAATAACTATACTACGTAATAACCCAGTACAAATTCAAATGGAACTGTAATAAAAACATATTTTTGACACTAATTCCATCATAAGTAAAATATAGAGTATATTTGTCTTTTCTGTATGTCTTCTGCTTACTTTTTAATACCATAGAATTTTCACTCCACATTCAATAAAATGAGGTTAATAAACTCTCTGATATTTAATTTCTGTATGAAATATTAAAGCCACAATATAAAAAGTTTTTTTTCTATATTATTTTTAACTGTTTTATTTAAAACCAAGCACAAATGCAAATTTAACTCCAAGAAAATTGCACTCTTGTCATGAAAGGCATAATTATATAATAAGAGTTACCATTGCACTTTTTCTGTGTTTCTCATGATTACATTTCAAAAGCCCCGAATTTTTTCATCAGAGGCAGCAGAATTGAGTTAATAAACTTTTTACCGTATAATTTCTATATTAAATAAATAAATAAAAAAAAACAATAGAAAAGCTTGTAATTAATGCGGACTTAAAAATTAGTAATAACTATTCCATGTAATAACACAGTACAAATGCAAATGGAACTGCAATAAAAATACATTTTTGACACTAATTCCATCATAAGTAAAAATATAGTATACTGCTCTTTTCTGTATGTCTCTTGATTACTTCTTAATAACACAGAATTTTCACATCAGATGCAATAAAATTAGGATTATAAACTCTCTTCTATTTAATCTCTGTATGAAATATTAAAACCACAATATATATTTTTTTTCAAAATTATTTTTAAGTATTTTATTAATTACCCAGTACAAATGCAAATCGACAACCAATAAAAATGCAGTTTTGGCACTAAAGTTACCACAGAGAGAGAGTATGTTGCTCTTTTCTATATGTCTGATTACATTTTTTAACACCTCATGCTTTTTCATCAGAGGCAGCCGAATAAAGTTAATGAAATGTCCATGACTTATAATCTCTATATAAAGCATTAAACTATCAATAGAAAAAGTTTGTAATGCAGACTTTAAGAATAAAACCTATTTCATGCAATAATTCAGTACAAATGCAAATGGAAGTCCAATAAAAATGCATTTTTGAAACTAATGCCATCATTAGTCAAAAATGAGTCGATCACACTCTTCTTTATGTCTCATGATTACTTTTTAATATCACAGAATTTTTCTCTTCAGGTGCAGTAGAAAGGTGATAATGAACTATCTGCTGAATAATCTCTGTATGAAACACATTTCAGGATGCCTAAAATTCTCTCAAATATGCTTTTCATTATAATGAAATGTAAAGTTCTTTTTCGGAATAGAATTGGATTATTTTGAACTTTTTACTGTATGTGATATAGAATAAAAGATAAAAGATAAGGATTGTTAAACAACACAAAAATTCTAACTAAGAAATATTTTTGGATTTTTGTAACGGAATGACCATAGGTTTTCCAAGACACAAACATTTACTTTTTATATTTATAACCATTTTTTTAATGTTTATATAATAATTATTTATGTTTCTGAAAACTTCTTTTTACGTTTAAATTTATTTTCTGAAAAATTAAAAATTCTGATTTAATCTATGTTTTATATTTGTTATATTTTCTTAAAGAATAAACTTATTGTATATTGTCTTTTTCATTTTACAGTACACAAATAAATGAATATTAATTTGTTTTGGTAGTTAGAAAAAAATTATTAAACATTTTTGATAAATTTTAAATGATAAAAAATATTTTTAATAAGCCCTTTTTATTCCGAGAGTCATATTTTCAAAATTGTTTCTCAAAACTAAAAAAATGAAGTAACTTTAAACAATATAAAACTGAAATTCATTATAGAAAGTGTCGTCGTATCTGTCATAGAAATGTAGATATATCAATTTGGATATGACGAATCTTGAAGAAGATCATTGTGACTAAAATATTGTATAAATTTATGGGACGTTGTAAATTCTGTTAATGTTGTAAAACTGTATGGAAGTAGGCGCTCAAATGGCGGGCGGCCAAAATATAAATTATTATGTATATTTTTAAATCTAATTGTCTTTTATACACGTTGTTTACATCATTTTATTTTAATAGCCGTAGAGTACATTTAAGTTAAAAAAAAATAAAAATGAGATTATTTCATGATTTTGAAAAATGAAATAATCTCACATAAAATAACACATTTTCAAAATTATTATTTAGTCTTTTAAAATATAGTATAAAATTATTTTTTATGATAATATATTAACTTACTTTTTGATACATTTGTACATTTTTTTCATTTTTTTTTCGGAATTCCTCATATTTTCTGACCTAAACAATTTTTATATTGTTTTAGTAGTGTTTTTCACCAGACCATAAAAGGATGTTTAAAAACATTTACACTTTTACGTGGAATAGCTATTCTCTGCAATAATTCCGATTCAGAAATATGTAGATGGGAATTGAGTCATTTATTGGAAGAGTCACAGAAAAAACTTACATAATTAATTTATGTGTCAACCCAGAGTACAGTTTTCGAGAATTTTACGGATGTGTCGAGCGAAGGCCGGTGATTACGCATTCGATTGTGCTTAATCTAAATTGGGTCGACAAAAGTTTAAAAGACTGTTTTCATGCATATTACTTACCCATCATACGTAGTATAGAGTGAGTCTTGTAATCGTTTTGAAAATCGAAAAAAATTTTTTTGTCGGATTTACACGTTTCAGACACTGGAGATTCCGAAAAACATATTTTTAGAAGAAAAAAAATTTGCCGTCCGTCTGTGTGTCTGTAAACGCTCTATCTCCCGAAAAAATTGAGATAGAGACTTCAAATTTGGTATGTACTTAGCATGTAATAATGGGAAGAAGCTTATTGAATTTCAGTAACCTCGATTAACCGGAACTTTTTTTTCGGACTCTCGAAATAATCTTTATGATAAAAGGTATATAAAAATTATCGAAATTGTTTATTTTAAGGAGTGAATATAAAAGACAATAAAAAAACAAATTTTGCATAAAGCATGAAGTCGATTGGATAATTAGTTGCCGAGATATTTGTAATCCTATTTTCCACACTCTTCGATTTTTCATGACCCTGTATTTCATCCGAATTTCAATTCAAAGATATATTTTAGTTGGAAATGAGACGCTTAATCAGACGCAATAAACCGCTAATTAATAGGAATATTGTTTTTGGAGTTATAAGGATGTTTCTTTTAAGCAATTCAGTAATCTAGCCTTTAAAGTTTAGGACGTAATCAAGCCACGATTTTATTCGAATTACAATGCATTTTATATGTAATTTACACATTTTTTATTTTAATATTTTACATTATGCATATCCATGATGGGTAAGTATTACGGTGGCCCCCAACGACTAGACTAAATAATGAATTTGCTTCCCTCATAACCATATTAGATGAAGATCTTGTAGTGAATTTCAAGGAAGAGTCTCAAAATCGCTTAGGATGCTTAAGAACATATTGTATCGACATTTAGTACAAAATATTAACATTATCTTCACTAAAACTTTTCATAAAGATAAAGATTACTACATTTTATGAAAAAAAGAGGTTTTCGTTTATAAACAGTTCTAAAAAAATGAATACCCTCCATCTATCTATGCCGCACATTATCGTTTAAAAATTATACTGGTACTAACCGATTTAAAATAACGTCTACTAACTTATATTTAAATAATGCTTCGAATCTTCTAAATACTAAAAACTGTACTAATTTGAAATTTTCAGTTGGGACACGCTTTTGTGACGATTTTATTGAGCTCACAATTTATACCGAAAAAGTATATAGTTTAGCCCTTTTTTTTTTCTTAAATCATTATAGAGTTAGAGAACTTCGAAGTTTGGATATAATAATTTTAAACCCACGTGACAAATATTAATGTCTTCCCATTCGGTTGGGTGTTCTAAACCTCCTGTATTCTTATCCTGTGTTTTCTGAAAAGACCAACTTTTACTGCTGCATAAAAAGTTAAATTCTGTATTTTTAAACATATACCTTTGTAAAACAAATCTCATATTTAAAAGTGATACTGCATTTTAAAAGATTTTGTAATGGAAGTTTATTTTTTTCTTTATCATCCAGAGTAACACATAAGATCTATTTTGAATTCCTTGGTACATATAAAACAGAGGGTTATTTCAGGAAACCCTCCTAAAATTCAGTAAACGTTTCTCTAAGCTACAACATTTATCAGGAAATTGTTTTATTTTCTGATAAATGCCATTTAACAATTCCATTTTGCAAACGAAAACCTTCTTGAATTGCTTTTAGAACATTATACAAACAGTGAATTCATTTCAATAATTCAAAATTAATTTCATTTTGAAACCGAAGACTTAGTTAAAAGTGATCCATTAAGCTGATTGTATCCCATGTAGTGATTTGAAAGAGTAATTTAAACAAGGCATACATTTAAATTTAAAACACTTGCGTTCCAGGACCTTTGTGAATATTAATTAATATTTCTCCATTCTGTATTCAATGAAAATGAACTACCTGTAGGCTTTAACCCTTTATCTACCGAATTAGGAATCAACAAATTGTTCAATCTCAATAATTATCTTCCTTGATGTCTGAAGTTATATTAGACAATTTATGTTATAATAATATGAAATTTAGATAAGGTTTTTCATTAAATCTGATTTAATCATGCGGTAGTAATAGCTCTTTTTGTGAAATATTTATAAGAATAATTAGATTAATTAACAAAAAATGCTGTTAAGGAAATATCACAATTCTTTATCGGAACAATGTAAATAAATGTATTGTGATCCTATCATTAAATAGAAAGGTTTTTATAGTTGCAAAATCTTCATTTAACAATTTTTAAAAAGAGAAGATCTACACTTATGTAAAAGGTTGAGAAAAATACGACTTTATAAAATATTTAGCGTTCACTGTTTTGCTGTGCTTTCTAAATGTGATCCAGAAAAGTATTTTGTATAAAAACAAAACCTTATTATCATTATTAGACAGATTAAAGAAATTTTATACAAAGTTTTCTCTGATGGTACTTAAAAGTACCGTCAGTAGATAAAGGGTTAAATAATATGAAGTTTATCTCAAATCAGATATCAAAATAACAATTTTATTTTGCAATACATTTCATTATTTTAGCATTATACTTGTTATAAGAGATCAATTATAATATTTAATTTGCAGGTGTAAATTGTTGATGTTCCACAAATAAAAAAACCCGAAATTATAATTACGCATATATAGACAGCAAATAGGGAAAATGTGGAAGCCAAATCACTGATATTTAACACCTAAAATGCAGTTTATAACTCATTTTTCAAAATTCAAGCAGATGACAATCGTATAGTTAAAAGTTAAAATATAAAATTTAAAAATGTAAATTGAGTTCGGAGCATATTTTGTAGCAAAATATCTTTTTTTTTAATTCATCTTTTATGAAATTGAATTGAAATTTATATTAATTTTCTATCAGACATAAAATAAAAATACGTCTTTTCGGGAGGTAGATTTTATTTAATCTCTAAAGTATTTTATGGTTAATTTGCTTTTTTCTATTCTATTATTTTTAATTTGCTCTGTGCAATCAATCGCCAATTCTGGTAACTCTTCTACATTTTACTGTACACCATTGCAGTTTAAGTGTTCCTTCTTGATATAGCTTTTAAAAATTTCATCCTTGAAAATTATTTAAAAAGTCAGTAAATTGAGATACAGTTTTCTAACAAATTTCTATCGAAAATGCATTATTTTTTATGATCGATGAAATAAAAAATTGAAATTATTGTGAAGTGATGGGCAGGCGTCCAGAATTGGCCTACGCATGTCTGCGGATAAAGAAGTCCATATCGAGAAAAACGTGATTTTCTCGATGCAAATATTTTAGAACATTCCTTTTTGTTATTTGATTCTTTTCTATCTCTTGATTCTAGGCTGTAAAATTTACGGAAACGTATTCTAATCTGTAAAAAACCGTTACGAATATTCGGTGTAACTTCGTAATTTTTCTCTAATCTGTAATTATTTCTTTTATCTTTTGGAGAAGAATCAATTACAAACTTATAAAATTTCGAAATTAACAAAAAATCTTTTTTCAAATTTTATCGGCAGAGATTGGTCTTTTTTATTTTAAAACGACGGTGTAAATCACGATTTTAATTTTTTGTTTTTCCTGACGTTTGTGATTGGTTTTCCTAAAAATGCCTTTTGAAAATAACGCAAAGTTTTCTGGAATCACGGCGAATAGCGAGGTTACTGTGACTTTGACAGTTTTCTTTAATTTTTACAGTGTATGTCACCGGAGACCTACGTTCCAACCTCTGTGTGAAATAACCTTCAATTTTGATATTTTGGCAATTTTTATTTTAATGGGATAAATAGCTCTACGCTAGGTTTCATCTCCAAATTGAATTTTGAAAGATGATTTTTTTTCGTAATTTATTGAAAATTTTAAAAAAGAAAAATAAACAGTTCTGATAATCATCTAATTTTTGTTTACAAATATCTTCAACTGAATATTTTGCCTAATTAACTCATTGTTTTTATTTTTAAGCCATAAATGGCAACAGTCTATTTTAACTGCATCTATGATTTAGCTTTTGTTTGTTTGCAATCGGCATAAACAGTTTTATTGTTAATTTTTCCTCTATATTTCAGAGTTATTTGAAGTGTTATGTTTCAAAATTTAATACTGATTTTTTATTGATTCAAATAGTTCATTATAATGGATCAACAATGTTCTCGATGGAGAGAAATCATATCAGTCGTTCTACAAAAAACGGTAGCTTGCCTGACAGAAAGCATCGGGAAGGTGGAAGGAATAAAGATAAACAAAGTGTGCCTGGGGTGTCTGAAGAAAGTTATGAATCACAATTGTGTGAAACTATGCCAATAGTGGCTAGTGTCTCGCGGCTGACATCACGTGACCATACTTAGATTCCTGCCTTCATATCACAGATTTTATACTTCTTTAAATGTTTTGTAGCTGAAAGGCTATGTGCTTGTTGGTTGAATGGTTAGGGCGATGCATTTGAGTCTAGATAACATGGGTTTGAATACCACGCCTTCTTTTTCTTCCCAGCTTTACTTCTAGATCTTTATTTTAAAATGTTTTATCTGTTTAAATATTCTATTTTAGGATTTTTTTATTTTTTTTTATTTATAAATGTTTTATTGGTAAAATATTCTATGTTATTTTAATTTTTAAGTTTTTTATTAAAAAATATTTTATCTGTTGCTTTATATTTTTCGTGATAAATAGAATATTTTCAATAAAAGTAAATTTTGATGTCAATAACAATTAAACAAATTATTTCTATTAATAAAATAAAATACTTTTTTTAAGTACGATAACTTACGATATGATTAAATGTTCTTAAAATTTTACATTAAAGAGCTTTTTAATATTTAATGTTTCATTTCAGTGAAATATTATGAAATATATGTATTTCTTGAGGCAAAACATATTTAAAGATGTAAAAAAGCAAAAATCTATGTATTGTCACTTGATGTCTGCCGCGAGACACTTGTCAATAGATATTTCTGCTAGGACCAGTGATTTTACTTCTGAAAATAAAATTACAAACTGTAAAATAAAATTAAATAACATACTGTATTGTATCTATCACATCTAAATGGTTTTTTATTTAGAAATTTTGTGAATATAACAAAATGCACGAGCTAGAAAAATCAAAAGCAAAATAAACTTTTGCTGATGTAAGTTATTTTACTCTTTAAAGCAACATGTTACAATGTACCGAATTCAAAGACAAAAAGCGTATCAGGAAACAAGAAAATTTACTTCCTTTATTTTCTTGAGCGTAAAGCTTTTGGAACGTGATAGGTGATGTTAGTAGCAAATTAGAAGTCATATGTCTGTAAAAGTGCAACTCGCTGAAGGTAATTCACGCATCAAAGCACAGTTACTGTGTGGAATTTATATTAAGCCTGAGAGAATGCACTAAAGAAGGAAAACTATTTTTGGTTTAAAGCTAGTATTATACTGGCATCAGTTTCTAAAAAAAGTGTCAGATTTATTCAAACGTTTCCCCAATCCATTCACGATGAATTATTAAAATTCTTTTATACATTCTTGAATTTACACGTCATTCTAACATTCATCTAGATAATAAGCGAGTATCTTGTTAAAAGAGTAGTAGCTGGAAAAGTAAAAATTCAATAATTAGAAAAATATAGTCTATTCTCTATCTTTTCTCATTAAGCAGAATAACATGCCTTAAATTTAATATCATAATGAATGAGTCTGAGTCAAAAAAGATAATTATGTAATTATTGTTAAAATGCACGCTCCAATTTTTACCGAAACTCTCCAAAAGATATATTTGTCAACGAACGTTTATACACGCATCGAGCTGACTTAATGAAATGCATTGTAGTTTCAGAGTAAAACGTTATTTGAGATAATCAAGCCTTATCACAAAATTTGAAGAAAATGATAAATATCGCTTACATTTTAGATTCACAAACTTCATCAGATTAACGCGTCTATAATAATGTATACCAGATTGGTCAAAAGCGCATTACAATTTTAAAACAAATCACAAAATTTAACATATTGTGCTATCAGAGTCCGGGTTACGCTATGAGACAAAAAAAAAATTATGGCAATAGAAAAAATATTTTAGAGATCTAAACTACTATAAGTTCAGATTACAAAAAGTCATTAAATTAAAGAAGGTTTCTTATGAGAGTGCAGTTTAAAACCACAAGTCTTACCAAAAAGTGGAAATATTCCAGGCAAACAATAACTTCAAAAAGTCCCATAAGTCCACTCAGAATTTACAAATGGTCGGGATTGCAGTAGCGAAAATTAATTCAAAGAAAGTTTGAACTTTTTAAAAAATTTCCACAAAATTTTCTACTGTTTTATGGTCATCAATTCACACCACAAATGCACCCCGGGGTATATGGTAATTTTGAGCGAAATTTTAACATTGTATTAGACTTATGACGCACCTGGTATGCATCAATATATCAGCCTGCATCCATATAAAAAAATGCATTTACGCATACAATATGAATCATAAATAGCAGATTGTTGTTCCATATTTGTCAGCTTATGGGAACCGCTGGGAAGTGGTAGGTAGATCTCTATCTTGGATAGTATGTAATGAGGATTATAAGCAGATAATTGTTGAGACTTTGTTCGCTAATGCTCGCTAGCCAATGCGGACATTTCTTACCGTGGACAGCGAGCCACAAGAATTTGTCAAAAATTAGCCAACTCAATACTCTCAACTAGGGTCACAGCGTCCTTTATATATTTGCTTTTATACGAGTATACCATTGTCTTTAAAATATAACCTTCGTGATAGTTCTTTTAATATGTGCTATACGAATCTGACAGGAAAACTATAGTTTGAGAATACTGGCAACAAACATATTAAAAATATATCGCTCTGTTACCCCGGCGCTCAACACAGTAGACACAGGACTACTTTGAAACATGATTTTGTTTTGGGCTTAAGCAGTCTCAAAAAGCAGCATATTTTATATTAATATTTTATGAAAATCACCCTATTTATTATTTAAAACGCAAATGTTAACATAAAATAAAGAACAAGTGCAATCTCTCACACTTAGGATACCGCACCGTTATGTCGTATTAACGTAAAGCTTAGTAAGTCCTATTTTCTGGACAAATATACAAAAATCCGAAAATCATTAATTATAATTTTATGACGATTTATTACATGAATGTTCAACAATCGGTATTCCAGATTAGGAAAATTCATGAGTTTGTCACGCAATAGATCGACGTAAAATTATAAATTAGTGATTTTTGGATTTTTCCTTTACAAGGGTTATAAGACCTTCCTTTGTGCCAAATTTAAAAAGGTCAAAAGTCAATGGGATTGTAGGTCAACGAGAAGTATCCTGTAAGTTTAAATATCCAAATCTATCGAGTATTTCTCGTTGACCTAGAAGCGTGAAATTGGACACGAATTAAGGTCTTGTAGTATATGTAAAGGAATAAATCTGAAAATCATTCATTTATAATTATATGTCGATTTCTTACATGATGTTCTCGAGTTTTTCAAAAAAAATTGTTTTAAGTTAGTAACTTTTTATTGCATGGTAGAATCTCAAGCCTTTTACGCAACGATACCACATACATTAGATTTTTATATTAATTTCAAAAGGATACCCTCTGCCGTTCGTGATAAAAAATGTCTTGACAGACAGATGGACAACGATCAGTTTTTTACTTTTGAGGTACGGAAACCTAAAAACATATGTAAACCAAACAAACCTCTGAAACCAATATTAGTTTTAACATAAGTTTAAATTATTTCCTGTAGTAAATTTACGTATTCTACCAAAAAAAATGAATAAAACTTTCTTTAGTAATAAAGTATTTTCCTGGGAGCAACACAAACTGAACATTGTCATGTTATAAAATATTAAAAAGGGAAAACAAAATAAGGAATAAATGATCATTTATATTTTCCAAGTTACGTTCCAAGACGTGAATGTATTACTTAATGGAGAATTTCTGAACATGCCTGCCGGAGAATTTAAAGCTTACATGCTGAGAACAACTCAGATATTAGCACGAAAAACACTGTTTGGAATTGTTACATGTGGCTTCTGTTTACTTGAAATAAAAATTGATTTTCTTCTTTTCTTTTTGGATGATACATTAAGCATTCTATTTTTGATGAAAACATAAGGATTCTAAGTACATTTTTTTACCTCATTAACTTCATTAATACATGCGTCCAATTACAGAAAGTTTTTGACAATTTTAGCCGTTCTATATGTAATTGTTTTTGCTGAATATAAAATCACAATAAAAATGGTGTATCGCCTACCATTGTCACACAAATTTATATTTTATTATATGTAAACGATATTAAAATCTCCTTATTGGAGTTCCAATGTCCTATTGAAATTAAATGGGATTTATTTTCTTTTATATATATACAAGAACTTTTGTTATTACACGAAATTGTATGTGTGTAATGTTACATAGAACCAGTGTGTAGAAAAAATTATTTCTCCTATTTTGGAGTGAACATTGGAGTTCATGATAGATCATGGACTATTTTTATGTATATAATTTAATAATATTGTCCAAACTTAAAAATAAGCATTCCTATTTTGTATCCTATTAGTTTGTACGGAGGTGAGGGATGTTAAATATCACACTGATTAAAGTATTTTTCCCTCATGTGATGTCGGAAGTAATAAGTCGAAACCAAGATAGCCTTTATATACCTAGTTCTTCTTGAGATTTATTACTTATCCCCCACGGTCTACAAATTTCTGACCCTCTTTTACAGGCCATATTTGAAAACGCATTTGATTGTGATTCCAATACTGCTGATGATGACGATTTAATCTGTGTAATCTAGACAATCATGTCTCTCAGTCATTTAAATAAGCTGAACATTCTTATTCAATCAGAGATTTGTGATTGTCAAAGATCTGCTGAAATTTCATGCTTTAGACAAAAAGAAAATTGAACTTTTCTTGTGCCTTCAAATTTACCACTGAAATTCTTTACCACTAAATTTGATTTAAAGATCCTTTTCTTAATACATTGAACACATTTCACGTAAGATGGAACATTAAATTACCACAAGGAATACAAAATTGTTCCATTTATTTTAATGATATTTTATGACGAAATATGAAACATTGAACCACAATAGCACAACTGCATTTATTCTGCCTGTTTTTTTTAAGATTTTGAGACGATTGTAGTGGACAATATATACCAAAAAAGTATTAAATAAAATAATAAACCTGTTTTTTTAAAATCAAGGCTTAAAATACGTTTTCTATCCAGTCTTCTAATTGCATCTTTGCTGCGGTTAAAAAGATTGAAACACACAAGAAGTAGAAACAGAATATTCATTTCGTGCGCGCCATGCAAGTGCTGCAGTTGTTTACCACGATATTGCGATACCAGCTTCTTCATGACGCTTATATTGGTGATAATCTAGAAATTGAGCTATAATCAAAGTGTTTGTCAAATTAATCTGTGGATATATTAAAGTACTTGCGACTGCATATTGCTGTAAAACTTTACTTCTAAAGAGATAAATATTATGTATAAACAGCATAAATTACGCACAAATTCTAACATTTGACATTTCGCTGTAATAGACTTGTTCATATGCATTGCTAATTAATTGTCTTTTCTCTTTTCGGGTTAATCATTAAAGGTTCTCTTTTAATGAATAACAAAAGGATTAATTATCAATTTATTTCTCACATTTTTTATCATGTTGTATTATTTATAATTTTCTTTCTATGTATTTGAACATGTATAACACACACGATAACCTATATATTTGTAAATTTTAAAATAATTAAAATTGAACGTTTCTAATGACTTCAAATTTATCAGTAAATTTGTGTTAAAGTTATTTGCATTAGTGTTAATATTTTTAACCACTCTAGACAAAACATTAAAAGTTCCACAGTCAAGGAAAATATTGTTCTACTTATTATATCAATTCCATACTATTCCAAGTATTCCATTTCTTCCGTTCTACTTATTATATCGATTATATGGCTAAGAATATCTACCGTGCGTTGAGATTTAAAAATTTGGATGAGACAGTACAAGGCAGGTCCTGATGCACCTGAGAATTAGATTTGTTTTAAATGATTAGCCAAGGTATTATTAAAACATAGTATATGTGCTATGTATTACGAAATAATAGATAAATCATGTATTAATTTATCTATATATATTATACAAATCAATTAGAAGTAATTTGTTAATTGCAATTAATAACTGGTTCTTTTATGATCTAGTTACATGATCTCTGACATCATTGATGACGTATTGAATGATACCACATGGTCACGTGATATCACTTAATCAATGACGTCACATATCACGTGATCAAATCGTATCAGTGATTATATTAGCTGATAAGGCCCTGAACAAGCATTCACTTTTCTCAGAGTCTTGTTGTGAGACGGTTGGGTGTTCAGCTAGCTGGCGTATTAGGTAAGAACAGTATCTGCATATATATTTTTAATATGACTTTAAATTAATTTGGTACCTGCTATGTAAAATGATATGAATATGTTTTAAATATTAGAACTAAAAAATAATACTTTAAAATAATAGACTAACTAAGCAGTAAAATTTAAAGCTATGTAGATAAATTTCCTAAACTAAGTTGAAATGAAAATAGTAAAAGTTTATTCAGACTCATGTTAGTGTTTATTATATTAAATCTACAAAAGAAATTTTTAAGTGAGAATACTAATAATCCAAGTTACCATATAGATATTATAAGTTAGTAGATTCATAAACTAATGAGAATGTATATAGTTTTAATAAACTATGCTGATTTCTACAGATATTTAATAAAATACAAGTGAGTTTTCGAGGGAATTGTACAGAGTTTACCAATTTACTTCCCAGCTTCATTTTACCATAGGCAATGGTCTAAATCAAGTTAGGACATATACCTTGGAAATCCTATTCATGTGACTAAATAACCTGGGGCTCACTCAGCCCAGTAGTTAGCGTGGTGGCTATAAAATAACCTGGGGCTAACTCAGCCCAGTAGTTAGCTTGATGGGTATAAAATAACCTGGGGCTCACTCAGCCTAGTAGTTAGCGTGGTGGCTATAAAATAAGCGAGGGCTCACTCAGCCCAGAAGTTCACGTGGTGGCTATAAAACAACCTGAGGCTCAATCAGTCCAGTAGTTAGCGTGGTGGGTATAAAATAACCTGGGGCTCACTCGGCCTAGTAGTTAGCGTGGTGAGTATAAAATAAGTGGGGCTCACTTAGCCCTGTGATTAGCGTGGTGGCTATAAAATGACAAGTCTGATTATATGTCTGTGGGATCGAAACTCGTGCGCTTTAGACGATGGGATCTTGAATAACTAGAGAAGTTAAAGAAATCACGATATTGTTCCATATCCTTATAAATATTGTGTGTGTGTGTTTGAATATGGTAAGTTAAGGATTCTTTATAAAGTTATAATGGAAGTCATACATGCAAAGTTTAGAGACCTCTAGTATAGCAAACCCAACATATATATAGGCCTATTCAATAAAATACTAGTTTTCAATCTCTCCACAACAGTCAGGTATTTAATGCAAAAGAAACCTTATAATTATATCTAAGTGAAAAAAAAAAGAAAAGAAAGAAACAAAAGCTGTAATTTTTTAAATACATTTCCAGTATGAATTATTAAATCTAATTCACTTATTTCAGTACTATTTCAAATTCATAACAATAGTCTCATAGCATTGGAAAGTATACCATGACGCGTAATTTTTCCTTCATATTTATTTATTGTCACTTGCTGTAGATCCTATTTTATAATTTACGTTAAAATTCTTCATTTATTTCTACCCTTTTTCTGGGCACTCTGTATATATAAATAGTTAATTTCAAACATTTGGCTACAAAAAATGTGTCAGAAACTGTTTAAATTTGTAAACACCTCCAATACACGTATTTCTTATCGTGAGTGATTCATCGTGTCAAGTCAAAGCAAGATATTCGCTTATCTGCTAATATGACTCATTGTGTTTCAGCAATCCGTCTGTTGAGGGGATAAGGGATAACCCTCTGTTTTTCTTAATTTCAATTCTAAAATATATATTTTGCACGCTATACTAAAAATGCATTCGTGTAAAACCTATTTTTACATTGCATGAATACGTATTCAATTGAGAATAGCACTATTTCTTAAAATATCTCTACAATCATAATATTTTTACAGGGTACATTGTTAAGGGGCCTTTTCATTCAAACAATGATTTTGGATTTTTGTGAAATGTCAATGTCCCTCGTATTTCTGACGCCGTAATATAACATGAATCTATTGGATTTATTTTGTGTAGGGGACTGGGATTCAAAGGTACGTTTTACATTATTTTGTGAAGGGCTCTGGGATACAAATAGTCCCATTATTTTGTGAAGGTAGCTTAATATCTATAACTATGTATTTTGATCATATCGATGCGTAAGCTGTTTGAACTGCTAACGCGATAATGAGCTAACTTGAATTAAAAAAAAAGGTGAGGTGTAAATTACCTGATTTTAGGAAGGGATCTGTAACTGTTCACTATTTTAATTAACTATGCACTAGATGGTAAAATTATATTTTGTTCACATAACATTTCGTTAATGTTTGAAAGTGATTCATAAACTATACCGCTACGCATGATTTTTCATTGTTGTTTACTTGCAATTTTATATATACGTTAAAATTCTTTTTGTACCACTCTGTATTTTTTGTGGAAAGTGATTCATGAATTATGACGCTATGCATGATTTTTCATTCTTGTTTATTTACTATTTTATATATCCGTTGAAATTCTTCTTTTTATATCACTCTATATTTTTTTAATGTGTATATTGTTAGCCTAACTTCTATCGAAGGTCTCCTCTGGGTAAAAAGAAGGAGGGGGAGGGGGGAGCTATTACATTTAGTGCAGTATAATTCATACGGGACCCTGTATTTTTTACCATAACATGTATCGAATGCATTAAAACTGGTCTGTTTGCCCCAAAAATGTTTAAGTTCGCCAATTAAAATTAATTAAGGACCATTTTTAATTAATATTTTTCATTAACGTCCACCATTCTACTATACATTCAAACTGCATACTCTCGTTAAGAAAAAAAAATCTCGTCAAAATTTCTTAAGTACGCTCATTATTTCTTAATCACCATTTTTAATTAAACCATTATTAACTTTTAAATTTCACCTCAAATATACTCTAACATGTATATAGAATAGTCTACTCTAGTTGAAAAAAAATCGCTAAAATTTCTTAAGTTCTACAATTAAAATTAATTAATGACCATTTTTAATTAATTATTCATTCACTTCTACTGCATACACTTATATTCAAACTGCGTACTCTCGTTGAAAAAAAAAATCTCGCGAAAATTCTTAAGTTCTCCAATTAAAATTAATTAAAATTTAAAAAAAAAATTAAATTTCACTTAAATAAGTTCGTTGAAGCACACCTCGTACTCTAGTAGGAAATTCTCCGCCAAAAAAAAATTTGCTTCGAAAAGTCCTGCAATTAAAATTAATTAACATTAATCCTCAATTAATCCCTCATCTTACCTTAGGTGGTGGAGTAGGGCACTTTCAGAGGAGGAGGGCACTTCGGGTGGAGGAGCTGAGCTGCACTTTGGGAGGAGGAGCTGAGGAGCCGGTGCTGCACCTTGCACCAGCTCCTCACTCCTCCTCCTGAGGTCGGACTGTCATTCTTTCTGTACTTTTATAGCAAATTTCAATAATATGCAACGCAAAATTATCGATGTCGAAAATAACTTCATGATTAGCAGGAAGTGGTAATTTCCATTCATAGAAACAAGAAAAAAAATAATAACTCGATTGCCTGAAAAGGAAAACAAAATTTGACGAGCCTTATTTCTTAAAAGCTTTCATTTCAGGAAACCTGAAAAAAAAATTACTTTTTTTAAAGTGGAATTTTTGTCCATTAAAACCTAAAGTTTTAATATTATTGCACAATTTTCCCTCTACGGTATTAAAATTAAGGTTCGGGGGCTTGAAGTACATTGGTACAATCGAGACACGTTTGTAGATCGTGGTTTGGCAACCGGATTTTAATTCCACGTTTCTGTGAAAGAACTTTAAAGGAGTAGAAATTTTATTGTCATTTTTAAAAATGGCCTTTTATTTTTTGTAATAGATTTTTGTAAACTTTCATAGGATGAGAAAAATGACACAGATTCCTTTAAAATGTTTAAATATATTTGCAATGTTTTTAAAATTTCTTAATAAACAACGATGTTATCGAAATGAAAATAAAATTTATCAAAAATTCGCTTAATGCAAGATCAAAGAAGAAATAAAAAAGTAATGAAAATTTTTCCTCAGTCCAAATTGCGTAAACTTGAACCAGCCAATCGTGCCAACTCCTAAAATTAAGCAAATTCCTAATATTATAAATGTGAAAGAGCGTCGTATATAGTAGAATTTTTTTCATATATAGACAGAAAATAGCCAATAATAGGATGGTTAAGGTCTGCATTCGGGTCCGCAGTCAATTTGTTTTCATTAACGAGCGAAATTTGTCGCAAAAGTAAGTACATGTTTATAACCAGGATTTTTTTTTTTTTTTTTTTTTTTTTTTTTTTTTTGCTTGGTTAACACTTAATAGTATTCTAGATGATCATTTCTTCTATCACCTTGGACTCCTTTTCAATTGGTTTCAGTTTCATTTTCGAGATTGTTTCTATTATTGGGCACAAATATTCAAATTTTTAGAACAGAGTTATATTAATGCCCTTATAACAAAAAAATGTCGCACTGTCTCCTATAAAAAGTGATAAAGTGTTGGTTATTAATTATCAGGAGTGAAATGTTTTCCTCAATTAATGCATTTATTATTCTTTTAATGTTAGGTGAACGCAGTCACGGCAGCAGTATTTTATTAACAGTAGTAGTAACAGCTAGTATTTTATTATAAAACGACGAAATCGGTTATGAAAAATTTAAATATATTTTGGCCCGCGATACCAGAATTTTTCGGAGGGTTTTTTTTTTTTTTTTAAGTAAAAATTCGTACAAGATCGTATTAAAGATATTAATGTCACATAAATTTGAATTTTATTTAAAGTTATTATTATGAGACGGACAACACTGTGCGGTTCAGCTGGTACAGAATAAAATTAATCAAACACTCCTTTTCGTGTGTGACATACAGAGTTGCAGTTATTAATAGCAGAATACGCGACAAATCTCAACATGACATTGTGATATATAATATTGGAGCTAATCTAAACACTGAACCGTAACCAAACTAAGTGTTTCCCAAATTAATCTGTGGATCGATTAAAGTACTACTTAAAACTGTGGTTGCTTATTGCTGCAAAAGTTTTATTGGTAAATAGATAAATAATATGCATAGAAATACGTTAATTACACTATACTATTACTTAAGGAGATAATGTCTGACTGACTGACTGACACATCAAAGCCCAGCTTAAGCGACTAATGTCAGGATCACAAAATTTACACAGTAGATTGTTGTTATGACCTAGGCAACCAATAAGAAATAGTTTGTGAAAATTACCTCCGAAGGGGGTTAACCCTTCATATCCTGATTTTATTTTCAAGCTACTTTTTAATTGTATTTTTGCATCGTTGAATAAGTTTTGGTTCAGAATAAACATAGGAAAGAGGAAAATAATTTTTATAGTGTTTTAGTGGTTAATTATGCAACTGTAACCACCATAAATTTTTTACCCTATGATATAAAATAAAATAGTAAATTTCAAATAGTAAACGTCAAATAAAATATAGGAAATGTTCACCTTTAGAGTATAGAAAACAATAGAAAATAATAGTACTAAATAACCGGTAATAAAGCACTAAAATTAATCAAATAAAGAACAACATGCATGTCAATTCTATTGCAAAATGGATTTCGAATGTAGCGTTTCAAACGTAAAATCCCTACAATGTAAAGAAAGAGGATATGTGCTTGAATTTGCCATCTCCTGCCTGCTGTCAGAATACACTCTTTGTGCCATTGTGAATACCGTTAGGAAAAACGGTCATATTACGAATATATAGGTGTTTTATTAAAGTGGTACTTATAAGTACCGTCAGGATAAAAAGGGTTAAAAGGGAGGAGTTGAACGTTTTATGTCATTTCGTCATATCTCAGTAGCAGTTTTAGGTAGAAACGCGAAGTTCAAGAAAAAAAAAATCTACAAAAAATGGCAAAACACATATTTCAGATATTTTAGAGATTCACCCTCTAAGGCAGTTAAATGGGCCGGTTTTAGATAAAAAAGAATGAATTTTGCAACAATACAGTTACATAGATAAACACACATTTTAGCTATTTTGTCACCAACATCGGCAATGAACTCTATTATGGAAGATTATACGAATAAGACAACTATTGCTGATTTTGTATTACATATTTTGCGTGAGACATTTTTCTAAGGAGGTCGACAAATTGTCCATCCAAGCGAAACCGGGACTGACCGATAGTAATTAATAAAATGTGATATTTCGCCATTGACAGCCCTTTCATTTGCATAGAGAATTAAGTATCTCTTTTTTTTCTCTTTGGATGACTCTTTATTGGTCCTCTGTTTTAAGATAAACAGAAGCATTCAAAATATTATTTTGTTTTAAATGTTTTCTTTTTTATTATTATTCAAGTTCGCCATTCTAAATATTGCAGCTAGTATACGACAGAACGTTTTCACTTCTATAGTTTTAAGTTTTCTCGGAAATCAAACTGAACTTTTCCAGTGTCTTCAATTTTACAACTAAATTTTAATTACTTATAAAATGTAAAATGTTTACTACTATTGTCTGAAAGGTGTGTCAATTAATTCTAGTATATTTTACAAGACTGGAAGAAATTTTAAAATTACCATAAGGAATTAAAATATTGTTCTACATAATTTATGGATTCCTTCGGTGAGTTATTAAAACAACAAACAGATCAGTGTAAAATAAATACATTTATTTTAATTGTTTTTCAGTTACCACAAACTTATACCGGAAAATATAGACAATTTTTTAGATTATTATGAAAAAAACTACAGATGAAACTGTCCATATTCCTTCATTAAGTGATCTTGTTCTCTAATTGCTGCTTTAATGCAGTTAGAATGATCAAAATACAGAATAAATAGAGACCGATTTATTTATACGTTAGTGGGATGTAGTGATATAGTTGTTGCTCATAGCGAAGCTGCAATCCTAACCTCTTGTTATAGCGTAATATCTTGATGGTAATTTAGAAAATCGTTGTTTAAAAATTGTCAAATTCGTCTCTGAATAGATTGCGGATGTTATAATATATTTTACCTGTAAATAGATACCGTATATACCTGTTTATAACGCAAGCCAGCACATAACGCATACCTCGAAACATTCATGAGGTATATAGCATAAAAAAACATTCGAAGTATACTAACTAATCCGAACATAAACAAATGAAAAAATGCCAAACTAGGACAAACGATAGGCCCAATACTGTCTGTCTACCAGAATTATAGGCCTGCACAGGCCGAAATTTGCTGGCTGTGTCCCAACCCGAACCAATCAGAAATAAAACTACAAAATCAGCCTCTTTCCGAACTGGGCCCACCCGAATTTCTAAAAAGAAGTTTCATCTCTTTAAATTCTTAATCAACATAATCAAACGATTACTTTTTTAAAGATGTTTAATTTCATAGATATTTTTGCAAAAATACAACATTTTTTAGCTTATTTCACTACAGTGCAAGGACTACGGAAACGCACATTCAAATGAAGACTTCATAGAAAAAATAATGTAGTTTAAATCAAAAGAAGTAAAAAACAATTAAATAAATAATAACTTAGAAACTCTCTAAAGAAAAATGGATGGAATTAAAAAAAACCTATAATTTCAGCATCGATAAGTTCATAATAAAAGTATTAAAGATGGATGTTTACACCGTTGATTAATATAAAAATTAAAAAATATATAATCAGTACATAATTGTACTTTTACATTGCTAAAAGTAGTGTAAGATGAAAATATTAAAAATTGTTAAAATATATACACTTCCGTATCTTTATAGCCATCCTCTAGGACATCAAAAGACAAATGAATCTTACATCTTGACGATAGAGACATAAGAAATGTAAGGGGAAACTAAGGTCTATAATAGTATAGTCCTCTATCCTACTATAGTCTCCTATATTATATAAGCATATAATATACTGGCGTCAATTGTGATGTTATAATAAGAACAATCAAGATTATTTATGATAGTTAAAAATTAATAATTGCTATTATATTATTGAACCTGTGAACGCTTAGAAGATTAATCCTCTGAAGACGGCTATAAAGTTTAGCCGAAACTGTTGGTAAGTTATGACTTTTAACTAAGTTTTAATATTTCCATCTGACATTGATTTTAGAAAAGTACAAGTACAATTATGTACTGTTTATATTTTTAATTTGCAAACTACAAATTGACCAAAGTAAATTTATAAAGATGCCATGTAAGAAATATACAATATCACTATTAATTTCATAAACTATTGCCAGCCTAACACAGCCCGGAAAAAAGGATTACCAGCCCCGAGCCGGCTTGCGTCTAAGGACAAACTCCTTCTGGCCTGCACTGGGACTAAATGGCAGTTTCCCCATTTTTTGTTTTTTAGAAGATTTTAGCTAATTTTCCTCGAAGACACAAAGCTAAAATGCAAAGAATCCGATTAGAGATCATTGATTACGATTTTTCATCACTACCGAATTTGAATGAGAATTTGGCCAATTTATTCAGCTATAGCCAAGTTTTGTCTTGGCTTCATTAATCTCGATTTTTTATCGCAAAATATGTCGATATTTCCCCAAGTGATGCCAAGCGTGTCGAGAATTTTACGCTAGCGGCTATGAATATATTATTTTACAAATGTGAGATTTGGAAAAATGGTTGCAACAGTGAATGTTTATTTGAAAGAACCCGCGTTCACAAAAACTCATAAATTATAAACATCTTCCCTTATTCTTTAACCTTTTGCCTTGTTTCAAAATATCAGTCAGCCTAGAGTTTCAAACTGCCATGTCTCAGCAATTTTTAAAGAAAGAGACAAAACAAAAATTGCTCCTGAATCCTTGTATCAAAGCCTAACACTTAAGCAAAAAATAAATTTGGATTTCATTTTATTTTACTTTGAAATCTATAAGTGGCAGCCATTTTCAAACAAGATCGCAGACCAAGCAGGCCAACGAACCCGGTCGATATCTTGTTAAACCCAATTAACGTGCTTGGTTACATCGATTTATAAATACGAGTGCTATCACATGGCAAAGATTAAAGAACGATATATATATATATATATATGTACAAATCAACATTTGACGGAAGGCTGGCCTTATGGCTTTCGAGTCCTGTGTCCATGACCCGTTTAAATATAAGGACATTTTCCGGAATTGCTTTCCTCCGGGCGGCTGTAATTGAGACCTTCTGATTTTTTGTAATTGACGCTATCTAAAATCATTCAGGAACCGTACCGCCCCAAGCCTAAAAAGAACTCAAGTTCGGCCATAAACCCGAGTCTAATAAATGGAAATCGGCCCTCGTCCATGCAAACCTCTAATCTAAATCCCAACTCACCTCCAAGCTCCAAGCTTTTCGAAACGTACTCTCATTTATTCTATTACTAATCGTGGCTTTTTTCCTGTTCGTTAATGCAATCTTAATTCATAGCGTATATATTTATATATTTTTAATCTTTCATTTTGATGTCTAGCGTATAACGCGAACCTATAAATTTTGATCAAATTTCTTGCTTCAAAAATGCGCTTTATACGTCGGAATATACCGTACATATTATGCATAAAAATATATTAATAAGGCATAATAATTAACACGTTGACGGACATTTGAGGCTATAGCCGTCAAAGCGAAGTTCACAATGTGGCATCACTTTGTAGCCACCCAAAATGAAACGGTCGTTTTTAGACACTACGGCTATAGCAGCACAAATGTGCATTTACCGGCGTACAAGTAGAAGCCCAATGTCATGTTTTGGAGACAATTGTTTAGGTTGACGTTCGTTTTCCACCTGTTATACGAGTTGCAGCTTCCGTATGCACGTGCAGGGCGGCTAGTGGTCAGGGAAAAATGCAGTAAAAAAATTATACGTACCAGTATATTCTTATAGAAAAATTTAACTTGATTATTTGATCGAATAATCAACATAAATTTTTCTATAAGAATATACTGGTGTTCATCACTTTTTTTGACTTTATTTTTCCCTGACCACTAGCCACCCTGACGTGGTTGTGAAAGGAGTAGTGCAATCTAATTAAAAGTGCTGAATTAATAAAAATTATGTTTATTTAAGCAGAAAGAATAAAACTATACTTCAAATATTCTAAAAATTACAAAAACATATAGTGTCAATTTTCGACCTTCACTATTTCCAACTGTCCGTCAACGTGTTAACATTTGACGTATCTTCCCTGACAAAATCTTGATATGCATAGCGAATTAAAATATTTAAAGAACAATCATAAAATATTAATGCAAATATTTTGCGAGTTAATTACAAAAAAACAAAAAAAAACAAGAGCAGTTTCCTCTAAATTTTTTAAGGGGATAAAACTGTGTTATCTCGTATGTTGTTTCACATTAAGGTAAACTGGCAGTTCAATATACAGGGCGTTCCGTTAAAGGGGTCCAATATTAATAGGGGTAATAGAGGAGATCACACGGAGCATAAATCAGTATATAAAGCCTGGCCGGATCTCAATAATTTTCAAGTTACAGCAAATAGAATGAAAAATCGGAAATTTGTAAAAAAACCCTCATTGCTAAACTATCGATAATGCTACATAAAAACGAAGCACATATTTAGAAAGAGCAGAAAAAATCCTACGAAATGATATAGGTTGTTTTAGAATATTGAGAATTAATGGCGAGTTACAAGCTCTGAAACAGTGAAAAAATACAAAATCAAATATTTAGCAAAATAGTTAATCGTTAATTCCAAAAATGCAACTCTACCTACATCAAGGAAAATGCTATAAAATTTGGTCCATTCCGAAAGCTTTCGAAGAAGCTGACAATAAACCATATCAGTTTAATTGTATGGGAGAAATCAAGCAGTTCCCTAGTTACAACTATGTACTGTTGCACGCTCGGAAAGAGCGAAACTCCACCCATGACGATTGTAAACACCCCGTTTTAATATCTTTCAATTATACATTTCTGATCAACCTCTATCAATACCCTTTCATTATTCAGTCTGGTCAAGTGAATGACATATTGTGCAGCTCTCGCCTTGTCTTAAAGCAAACTCCGTGACTGCTGCGTTTCCTCCATGAACTTTCAGGATGATGAAGAAGTACTTTTTATGCAAATTTTCTATGTGTATAGGAAGAAAAGTGTAATAAAACAGCAGTCATCAGTGGGCGTTATGTTAAAGGGAGGCTGTTGTAAGTGGGATTGTAGTAAGTTGATGTATAATAATTATGCCGGAATACTCTAACGAAGAATATGCGGACATGCATCTGATGTACGGGCAAGCTCATGGAAATGCATGTCTAGCACAGCGCATGTACCGTGAGCAATTTCCAAGGAGACGTTGCCCAAGTTCGAAACTCTTCATAAAAATCGATAGACGATTACGGGAGACTGGATCGTTTAATACAGCAAGCATTGATGCAGGGAAACCTCGACATGTACGAACACCTGCAATGGAAGAAGATGTACTGAATATTTTTAAAGATAACCCCTCCACGAGTACACGAGCTGCTGCGTCTGAAGTCGGTGTTTCTCACCAAAGTGTGTGGCGTGTTCTGCGTGCAGAAAACATGCACCCCTTTCATGTGCAGCGGGTACAACTGTTATCAGTAACAGATTGTGCTCAGCGGACAGAATTCGTACGCTGGTTGCTTAATGTAACAGAAAATAATCCACAATTTCTGGAAAATATTTTATTTACTGATGAAGCAACATTTACGAGAGAGGGCGTGGTAAACACGCACAATATGCACACATGGTCATATACAAATCCGCACACTGTTTTCCCGTCGAACGCACAACAAAAGTTCAGTGTGAACATATGGGCAGGTGTCCTCGGCGATTATCTCATAGGACCATATTTACTCCCAGATGTACTCAATGGAAGTACGTACCTGGTTTTCCTACGGGATATCTTACCGCAGTTACTGCAAAATGTGCCAGCAACATTGCGCCACAATATGTGGTTTATGCACGATGGCGCACCGGCACATTTTTTCATAGGTGTTCGCAATCACCTCAATTCAACATATCCTGGGAAATGGATTGGACGCAGTGGACCTGTTGCTTGGCCTGCACGCTCTCCAGACCTCAATCCGTTAGACTTTTTTGTTTGGGGACACCTTAAATCGCTGGTGTATGAAACGCCTGTGGATACACCGGAGGATTTACTAGCGCGAATCGTTGTCGCTGCAGGAGACATTCCCAACTCCATCGGAGTTTTTCGGCGTGTTCGCCAATCTTTACGACGTCGCTGTCGGCTGTGCGATTCTGTTAATGGGCGCAACTTCGAACACCTATTATAATAATGTCCGTTCGTCTGCCTTCCGACATTGAACTGTGCAGCGCAGGCCAGAAGACTATGCTTCACATATGTCATAAAGTACGTGGAATGTAATTCTTTATTTGTCATTTTTCTTTTATTTTCAACACTTTTTGGCACAGTATTTTGTAAGTCACAGACTGTGGTGTACTCAAATTGTAAATTACAAAGTTTGTATGAATTAATTTAAAATTTAGTGTCTTTTTTAAATTTATAATTAATAAAATTATTATGCTATTTGTTATTATTATTTCCTATCATAAATTATGATGCACATATACATACAATAAAAGTCCATGTAAAACATGTACTGAAACTTCTTGCATAGTTACAGATCGCAATATTTTTAATTATTTCCGAATTTTCACCACCAGTTTAATTTTAAGGAATTTAACTTAAGCTTTATATCAATAAAAGACCACTTTAAAATGTAGACTATTATTGTAAAGTTATTTTGGTTCATTCAACTCTTGAATAATTAAAAATGTTGCATCTCAGAAGAAGCATGATCGAAAATGTATAGTTGAGAGTAATTAAAAAGGCGGTGTTTTCAATCGTGATGGGCGGAGTTTAACCTTTGCTAGTGTCAAAGAAAGCGGAGTTGTAACTAAGAAACTGATTAATTTCTCTCGCACAATTAAACCGATATGGTTCATTGTAAGCTTTTTCGAAAGTTTTCGGAATGGACCAAATTTTACTACATTTTCCTTGTTGTAGCTAGAGTTGTCTTTTTGGAATTAACGATTAACTATTTTGATGTATATTGGATTTCGTACTTTTTTCACTGTTTCAGGGCTTGTAACTCGTCAATAAATATTGCTATTTTAATACAATTGATGTCATTTTGTAGGTTTTTTTCTGCTCTTTCTAAATGTGTGCTTCGTTTTTATGTAGCATTATCGATAGTTTAGCAATGAGGGTTCTTTTACAATTTTCCGAATTTTCATTCTATTTGCTGTAACTTGAAAATTATTGAGATCCGGCCAGGCATTATATACTGATTTATGCTCCGTGTGATCTCCTCTATTACCCCTATTAATATTGGACCGCTTTAACGGAACACCCTGTATCTATATATATATATATGTGTGTGTGCGTGTGTCAAATATCCAATTAATATATAAAAAAATTCATTTCCGTATCAAGAGGCGAATTTTAATTCAAGAAACATTTTCTTAAATGAATCCATAAAATACAACCGAAATTTGTTCTGGCCGTGATTTGATTTCGCCATTTATGAATTTAAGTTGATATCAAATATTTAACTCCTAGACTGTTTTTCTTGGGTTGAAAATGATTCAATATGCAAAGGAACTTTAAAAACCTTTACACGAGGGCTGGGACAGCATCTGTCCGGCTTTAACATGTATTCCCCAAAGAGCCCCGAAAAATATATATCCTTATAGCTTTAATTTTAATTGAACATTTTTTATTAATGAATATAGATCACATATTTTAGCATTTTTAACAGTAAGCTTCGTCAATAACAGTTTACCTTGCCCGTTGCATTACTGCAAAAACATTTCTGTATTCATGTTCATATGATGAATGGATTGGAATAATAATGCTACTGTTCCTAATCGATGTATACTTATATGCCTAGTACATTATTGAATTTAGTATATATGAGAAATATGTGAGACATAACCAGACATAAAAGAACACCGCACTTATGATGCACAAAGGCCTCTTGATGACGAAAGGCCTCTTTTTGTAGACATGGATGTAGATTTCGTAAAAGGTGTCGGCATGTCATGATATGTGGTAAAATTATGTTGTTAACCTTCTCCCTGACAAGCTCTTGTTAATAAGTTACTAAACTCCGGGTTTCACTGCAATTCCAGCATTTTTTAAATTAATATAATTCTGCATAAATAATCCAGTTTTAATACATTGAGTAAGGATTGATACCCTTAAGTTTTATATTCATATATATAATTAAGTTTTTTACATAATTTTGGAATAACCACCTTTTTTTTAGTATTTAAGATAAAGTACAGAGAAAACAACATTCCAATTTACCCCTTTTGATGGACAGTCAAAGGGTAAAATGCGAATCTGAAGTCAGAATTGGGAAATTTCTATGACAAAATGGAGAGATCTTATGTTTGAATTTGGTATTTTCAAATTTCAACTACAAAATCAAATTGGAAAGTGTTAAAGAGTTTAAATTAATTTCTTCGGTTTACTGAACCGGGTGAATTTGATTATTTTTTAATTCTCTCTCACCCAATACCAAAGGAAAAATAGAAGAAAGCTCTTTTTCCGGAACAGTTCGAAAAGTTTTTTAAATCGCTTTCTCTGTAAAAATTACATTTAAAAACCCCTATTTTTATAAAGAAAAGATACAAAACACTACAAAAACACGTTTTACAACTAAATTGTACTTGATTGAACGACGTAGAACGACAAAAAAATAATTGACAATTTTTGAAAGAGAAATATCAACTACCAGTTCAATCTGGAACAGTTTGAGAAAACCCCAAAATTATGCAAAATTGCATAAAATGGTCAGGTTTATTGAAAGGATATATTGTATGTCTGTCCCATTAACTGATTTCTTATAAACTCTGGAATATAGAGAACACGTTTATCTAGATTTTTAGTCATATTTTGTTTTCAAATGATGGTCAATGTCGCGGATTCCGGCGATTTCATCCCACTGTGCGGTGCCGTAACATAATTACAGACATCTAAAACGACGTGTAGTCACGTCAGCGATCGTGAATGTGTTTATATTTTATTAATTGATTTGACTTGAAATGCAGTATATTTTAATTTTTCATAAAAGGCTCGATAAAATTTTATATCAAATTATTAATATTTTCCCCCAAATTTATGTTCTATATGTTAAATATGGATGGCATATCCTGTTATATGAGAAGTTCAACCGCGTTCGCAATTAGTCAGGAAGTGTCTACTAGTTTTCCACTGACAATAACATTTCCATTACGGTCTATGTAAGTGAATATTATGGATATATCATGTGGGTCAAAATCAGTAGTGCTGTATTTCAGAATTCTCTTGGAAGGCAAATGTTTTCGATGGATAGTAAATCCAGATATTTCTATTCATTTGAAATGAACTTTCTTCATGCATTCAAATTTCATACATATTTGCAAAGTGATACTTTTTTGTTATAAGTAATTGAACCAAATTATTTATACAATATTTATAAACAAATGAAAATATTCACTAATGATTAAATTAATATAGAAATCGCCTACTATTTACTCCCTACTTTGCTAATGTGATATAGGGAATTATTTCTGTTTCACTTTTACACAGCCAACGATGATTTTTTAAAACTCACCTTGCTCTACTTGCAGTTTACTGCTAAGTTTATACTGCTCATGTAGAAATGAAACAAAAAAAAGTTGTATAAATATTTGTTGATTTCACTGACCCATAATTTAGGAAAGATTTATATAAATAAGAAAAAGTATATGAAGTGGGGGGAGGCATGAAATGCAAATCAAACACTCACGCACACACAATACATTTATATATATATATATATATATATATATATCAAATAAGATGGAGTGACGGAATCAGAAAAGTGGACGGAGTTAATTGGATAAATAAAGCGCTAGACAGGACACCATGGCAAAATCTGGGGGGAGACCTACATCCAGCAGTGGATTGAAAACGGTTGTTGTTGTTGATGATGATGATGATGACATATATACAAATATTTTAAAGGCCAGTTAAGTAGTACAATTAAAATAAATAAAAACCTGAAGCAGTGGAAGATGGGGTAGTTGGTCAAGCCAGGTATCTTGCATGTTTTTTTTTTTTTTTTTTTTTTTTTTTTTTTTTTTTTCCCAAGCAATGATAGTAAACTATGTATGAACAATTGACAACTGTGTTACCAGGCCATTCCTTATAAATTATGTTTCGTAAAATATATATCTTTATATTTTGTATGAGGAATGTCATTTAAATTAGTGCCATTTGAGTTTAAATACGCACAAATGAAACAACCACCAAACGTACTTGTTAACGAGTGGATTTTAAATGTAAAAAAAAAAAAATCTCATCAGCAATTTGCTGTTTATAGAGTGCTAGAAAAAAAAAGGTAGATGTTTTTTATCGGGCGAGTTTAACACTATTGCATACATTTTTGGTACTGAAAAATATAGACCGGCAAAATTCTATTTAAAATATATTAATCTGAATAGTTATAAAAAAAACTCGTGAATCTTTATGTAGCTTTTATCGAGTTAGCTGTTTGTGTTTTTGATCTGTTCGAAAATGTAAAAATAACATAAAACACTATAATAAATTATAACACCTTGTAATAATGTATTCCTTTTAAATGCTAAAGGTGTAAATTAACAACATAATACAAATTAAAATAACTTTTTATTAGTTGTTTTGCATGTTTCGACTCTTTCCGATTCATTTTCAAACACAAAATAAGAATATTCCAAGAATTGCACGGCTTTGAAGTTATTATTTTCTAAAAATTACGCACGTTATCTATTATTTTTTACTTGGTTGTTTGTTTTCATATCTGTGACCATGGAGTAATTCGAGTCATAGTTTCGGTAAATTAAAATAAATCAATATTAATATAATATAAATCAATATTATCAATTAAAATATCAAGAAGAAACCATCCAAATAAATGTCAATGAAAGTAAAATAATATTTCCCTCCAGTTTATACTATCCATCCATAATAAGAGAAAACATAGAGATACTAACACGCAAAAATACAATATGTAAAGATGCGGCATCTTTTAATTTACCGAAACTGTGGCTAGAGTTACTCCATGGTCACGGAAATGAAAAGAAACAACAAAGTAAAAAATAATAGATAACGTGCGTATTTTTTTAAAAAAGTACATGGAAATAATAACTTCAAAGCCCGTGCTACTTTGGAATATTCTCATTTTGTTTTTGAAAAAGACTCGGAAAGAGTCGAAACATGTAAAACAACTAATAAAAAGTTACTTTAATTTGTATTATGTTGTTAATTTACACCTTTAGCATTTAAAAGGAATATAACATAAAACACACCGACGCAACGCAGCAACAAGTATTAAATTTTAGTGGAAACGTCCGACAGTCTCTGCATTTTGACTTAGATTTATGTCAATCAATAATTGGAAACAATACCACAATTATTCTAATTGGTAAGGAAATCATATGAGATATAATCTTGACCAGTTGGGAATGTTACATCTCATATGATTCCTTTACCAATTAGAATAATTGTGTACAATTAATCTAGTGTAATCACGTTTCCAGCGTTTACTGGAGGTTCCATTACCTGTGATTTATTCTGTTGTGATGATTCAGACATCAGACCAGATGCTATGATCATTTAGGTTAACTGGTTGAATTATTTCATCCCTATTCGTCCGGGATTATTCAGTTGGTAGAGCATTGACAGCTTCAGTCAAGGAATCACCGGTTCGAATCCCGGCCCGGTCTTTTTCGTCCAGTTGGGAAGATTACATTTAGTATGATTTCTTTACCAATTAGAATAATTGTTGTACAATTAATATAGATTATTATATAAATAAGATGGAAAACTGCACTAAAGATATGAATTGTGAAGAAGTTAAAAAATATTCATTTAATTTAATGAACTATAAAGTCAATGATATCATTAAAAATCGAACAAAGCCCCTATTTATGAAGGAAATAAAACATATACAATTACCAGATAATAATATTATGGCTAGTCTTGATATTATTTCATTGCATTCGTCAATTAACACGTTCGTAGTATGTAATACTACACTACTGGTTAGAAAATTTGGTTTTGCAAGATTTAAAATTATAAACTTTTCTTTTGGAGAAGCGCGAAAAAAATAATATTTTTTTTTTAAGTAATTGATTTTTTAAAATATCAATACGTTGTAGAAGTGTTAAGCTATTGCGTCATACTTTTTGCTGCAATCTTCACCAACGATTGCGTCATCCCGAAATGTTTATTTTAATATCGCAGCTGACTGCATAGAACTTCAGTTGGTTTGTTGCGTTGTTGTAGTGTGTAACGCTGCACATTGCTTATATAAGATTAAACTGCGCTTCTCTTTTAAAATGTGTGAAGTAGCTGCTCGGAAGTGCGAGGCTATCACTTTAATGCATCAAGGGAGCATTTCAAATGTTAGGATTGCTAAGCGGTGTGGCTGCAATGAGTCGACTGTTTCACGCCTCATAAAGAGATTTAAAATAGAAGGAACCGTGGATACGAAGCTTATAATTGTTCATCCGAGGTTATCTTCGAAATATATTGCTTCATTGTCACGATTATGCAAAAAAAAAAAAAGTTACCAGTTCTGCCACACTTGCAAGAGAATAGAGTGCGTCGACTTCTATTATTGCCAGTTCTAGAACAGTTCACAGGAGGCTCCATGTAACTGGTTTCAAGGCACTTGTGCCTAGGAAAAAAACAGTTCTAATCAAAGCAATGCAGAAAAAAGATTGGAGTGGACCAAGATTCACAAAAATTGAAATATTTCAAAATGAAGACAAGTTGTGTTCAGCGATAAAAGTCTGTTTTCTTTAATGTCTGACAAACCTGCCTATGTTTGGCGTAAAACTAAAGAGAAAATCAGCGAGACTGCCTAGTTTGTACAATAAAACAGCCAGAAAGCCAAATGGTGTGGAGTGGCAGGTCATACAAATCAACTGCACCACTCCATTTTGTAAAGGGAACTATGAACAGTGACGTGCTGATTAATGTGCTGATTAATGTGCTGAAGGATGGATTGCTTTCTAATGTTCATGATCTGTTCCCAAAACATAAATGGATATTACAGCAAGATTTAACCTGGTGCGATACATCGCGAAAGGTAATAAAAACATTAAATTTAAATTAAATGTAATTAAATTAAACATTAAATTAAACATTAAATGCCATTTTTTCGTTACTTTAGGTTTAGGCTGGATTTGTAAAACATGGTATTAATGTTCGCCCATGGCCAAGAAACTCACCAGATTTAAATTCTATTCAGAATTTATTGAGTATACGTGGCAGGTAAATATCACAAAATCATCCCAAAACAAAACGACAGCTTCAGGAAACCATAATTAAACTTAGGCACTATGAAATATCGAAAGAAGTGTTACAAAACCTTGTTGATTCTATGCCCAAAAGAGTGGCTGCTGTGATCAAAGACAGAGGCAGTCCAACAACATATTAAAAGCTGTTAGGCTAAATTGTACTCATTTATAATATTTTCTGCTCGGAAGAACTGAAGTAAACTCTAAATTGTTTGCTTATTTCATTTTATTCTGGGATACCAAAGTGTATGCCGATTTCTGACAGCCTGTAAATTTTTTGTATGCTATTTTTTATAAAAATAAATAATTATTTTTTTCCAAATAACTTATTCAAATTTTGTCTTTGTGCTGATTTAAGATATTGACTTTTAAAAAATCAATTTCATTTAAAAAATATTAATTTTGGGGGTCTTCTTGAAAAACATACGTTATAATTTTCAATCTTGCAATACTTTTTGCTAGTAGTGTATTTTTGATGATATTGAACACATGGAAGAGTTTTAAAATAATATGAAATTAAGAATAAAAAGAGGTTTATTCTAATCATTCATAATAACAATTTCACGTTTAGTGGTAAATATTACAAGCAGAATTATGGAGCCCCAATGGGTTCTCCTATTTCAGATTTAATAGCTGAACATACTCTTCGCCCATTGGAAACTAACATTTTTAGTACATTTGACTTAACGCCCCGCACTTGGCTCAGATGTGGTGCTGATATTTTTCATAAATTAGCAGTATAGTCTTGAGAAACCTAAAATATTTATAAAACATCTAAATTTAATTGACAATAATATTAAATTCACTGTTGAAATTGAGCATAATAAAATTGTTCCATTCCTTGATGTAACTTTAACCAGAACAAATAAATCTGTCGACAGGTCTGTTTTCAAAAAGCATTGCTAACCAATCTACTGTACCATATAATGCATGTTCTCCATTTACATGTAAACCCCTGTTGCACTCGTCGACCTAACCTTTCGGAGTTTTCCGTGGTCTTCTTCGAACTTTTCCGTAAATACGGGTTAGGATCCCTTAGAAAGACCTCCCACGGAGGGCATTCCCCTTAGGGCCTATATTGCTCGAGTAGATTATCGGTCGTCAAAAATCAACCAACCAACCTACCATGTACTTGAAAAATTTCAGCCTACAGATTTCTTATAATACGGGCCTTTTCAGTATGTACTGAAAATAATTGCATAATGAATTAGATAATATTCGTAGAATTGCTTCTAATTGTAGTTTAAATTACACCATATTAATAAATTAATCGTTGATATTGCGAACAGTAAGAAACCTGACAAGAATTTGATCTCGCAAAATCACAAACTTTATACTATTCAATATTTTCCAAGCTTTTTTGAGAAATTTAAATACAGTCTTGAACGTTCCAATATCTGTTTAATAGCCAAATCCTCCACAAATAACATAATATCATTTGCAGTAAAATTTACCCAATTAATTTTGAGAATTATGCAGGAGTATATAAAATCCGGTCAACATCCCTTTTTCTAAGAAAAATACAATATGTAACAATGCAGCATCATTTAAGATACCAAAATTCTGACTCCAGTTACTCCATGGTTAAAAAATATGAAAATAAACATCCAAGAAAAAATTAGAAATAACGTGCGTAATTCGAAAAAAAATCCCTGACGGCTCGGCCTACAGGCACAGGTAGATTTTAAAGACGCAAACCATGGGGCACTTGTTTGTTGGGAATTGCGGAAGAAATGATCTTTTTGCCATGATGCAGCAGTTAGAAACGCCCACTTCGATACATTACTTGTTTGCAGGCGGTGCCGGCAGGGATTTTTTTAATTTTTTTTTCGATAAGGGTTGGTCTTATTAAAAACTTGTCAATATAAAAGTTTTAAATAATATTAAGTGGATTTATAATAAATTTAAGCGGATTTGATATCTTGTGAATTGACGAAGTTATGAATTTTTTTCTTCTACCCTCCCTTCCCCCCCCCCTTGGGGCCATTTTTAATGATATCAAAAATCTGTCATACATAAATTTTTGGCTCTTTTCTTAGAAGTAATAAAAACTTTAAACGGATTCGATACGTATCATAATTAAGAAATTATGGGGGTAGCCCCCTTGATTTTATGTATCAGTTTGGAAGAGATTTGTTCAGAATTATTGCTGTTATCGTGTCCATAAAAAAGTGACATAGATAGATAGATAGATAGATAAAGTTTTGAACAAGGGGTGGTTTTGGATTCTGGAAGTCATGATCGGTGTAGATCTGAAATTTTTTTTTCAAAAATTCCGACTTAGGGGAGAATGTAATAGGTAGTATTTCTTAGAAATCTACCTAAAAGTGCGAGAAAAATCAAATGATGGCTTTTGAAATAATAACTTCATAGATCGTTCAATTGCAGAATATTGTTATTTGTTTTGATAATGGTTCCGATGTAGCAGAAACATGTCAATATTCTAATAAAACATATTTTACTGTTTATAAAGTTTTTATTTTCCGCCTTTATTAATTAAATATAGTTCTATTTTTCTTTTTTTTCATATAAAAAATTTAAATAAAATTGTAAAATCATCAATTTTCTAATTTGATTTTTAGTTTTATTATTATAAATAAGATTAAGCAGGTATATTTTCAAATATATGCTGCATACATTTTCATATTAAAACTGCGTATTTTTTATTCTTTTAAATCAGTTTAAAAAAAGAATAGTACAAATTGAAAGTTAAAATATTCAATGAGAAATTACTCTGAATGTATAGCTTTGTAATCAATATAAAAAAAGATAGTTGAGATTGCAAGTTATAATATTCAATAAAAAATTATTCTGAATGCATGTGTCAAATATGCTTTACTTACTGTACGTCTAGTATTATTGTTTTATAAAAATAAATTTGCATTAAATGTTACAAATATTTTGAAAGAAATCTGTAAAAACCGATGTAATTTTATTCAAACAAATTTCATGTTGGGAATTTACACTATATACACCAAGTTATAAAATATTGAAAACTTAGAAATGTAAGAAAATAGTGTTCATATATATATTCTCTTCATCGTTATGTTCGAAGACGTGAATATTTTACTTAATGGCAAGTTTTAGGTAATGTCTGCTAGAGAAAATAGAGCTTACATGCTAAGAATAATTCAGCTATCAACTCGAAATACACGTCTTTGAATTTATAAGTGCAGTATATGTTTACTGCAAATAAAAATTGATTTTTTCTACAATTTTGGGATGAAAATAATTCAATTCTCTTTTCATCAAATTATTCATTAAACTCTCTTTTTTTTTAAACAAAAAAAACATGCAGTTTTAAATTGTTAATTTATTGTACAATATTTTATTTTTTATGTAAATAAAATGAAATGAAAGTCAGTATAAAAGCATTAGATTTATTATTTGATAATATATTTTTATTTTTTATGTTACAAATAGGATGAACTTTGAGACCGTCTTTTTTTAATTACTACATAATTATTGACAGAAAAGGTATTTCTGTTTTCAAATTGCTTAAAAATAAGTAGGAATTGGGGAAAGTAGCCATATTTGGACCCGCTCGCTTTAATTGGACCACTGCAATACTTGTTTTCAGTAAGTAACGCCCTTTATCGCTGTAATCCTACTCAACAGACTGACATCATTTTCGATTAGAAAAAGCACCCTCGTTATGCGAATTGTTTTCTGACAATGTCGATCAACCTATGCATTTAGCTGTTTCATTGTATATTTTTGCTTTTAAACGTAAGAGGATTCTTTAAAACTGAAGTAAGTTGTTATATTTTCATATACATATCTGAATACATATGTTTATTGATCATACTTTTCGCCTGTGTTCTTAGTACTGAATATATCTTTCAAACAAAATGGCGAAGTTGCATTAATTGGAACAATCTGAGTTACGTAAACTGGACCAGGTATACGACCATGCAACAGAGCATCAACTATTCAAACAGCCATACTAGCTTTCAAAAGAAGCGATATTTAGCCTCCTAACAGGTATATTTTTAAAAGTTACCATTTCACAGCTACTTCTGCACTTATTTCTGACGAAAAGATAGGTGGTGTAAATAGGTTCGTTGATTCTCCTGCTAGTCACGTTTCGAACCTGAGTTATTAATCATGAAAACTACTAAAATTAACAGAATAAAGGAGAATTATGAAATAAATACAGACAAACAGTCTGTAAAAAGTACATCAGTGATAGCAAAAGTTATCAAAAATGAAGGAAACAAAAAATGGAAGCGTATGTTGTACAGACAATGACCGAAATGAAGGATGCAGCCATTAATCGCTCAAAAAAGCCAAGAAATCCTTACAAATGCTATCTGCCTTGCCAAAAACAGTTAAGGAAAAGTACAAAGGGAGCCAAAAAACAGCTTTGGTAGCATCTTCGCCATACAGAGTAAATCTGGGTATGAAAAACCAAGAAAAAGAAAAAAGGAAGCTCTCAAATCACAAAAACAATTAGAACAACATTTTTTTTTAAAATAAGCGCAATGCAATTGAAAAGAAAAATAAGGAAAGGAAGAATCCCTATCAAACTATGAAGAAAACATCAGTTGCTAAAACAAGTATTAAATATTTCAAAAGCTAAAAAGAAACATCATGTCAGTAATGATTGGTTTTGTCTAATTTGTCAGGAGAATAACATAGCAGAAAATATTTAGTGTTTTTATTGCAAAGAATGGTTTCATGTTTTGTGAAATTCATGTATACACAGGAAAAATCACTTTTTACATGGTATTCATAAAACTGGCAACTTTTTTCATATTTCATTGTTAATGACATATAGCTTAGATTATATTTTTAATACATTTGAGTAAAAACAATTTCTCTTACCGTAAGACATCTGATTCACTGTGCGTGTGTTTCATTATTGTTGATTTAGTTAAATTGTTATCCGATTTTTTTCAAATTCAAAAGAAACTTAAGATTTTCAAAAAGAACTTATTAGTTAGTACAAAATAGATTGACTACTTGTATAGATGTTTTGCAGTGATTTAAAAAATTAATTGTGTTATACCCAGAAATATGTGAAGATATCCAAATTCGGTATTATTCCCTATTAGAGATTACAATTTACAATATGACCTTCAATTAAATGACACATTACTCAGCATATATGGATACAAAATGAATGATTTGATATAATACGTTTAATATTATTATTTTATAAAAATCAACGCAATTTATTTTATTTTTTTATTCACTACAGATGTATGTTAAAGAACTCAATGTTAGTTTATATTAAAATATTTCACGCAGAAATTTTATGGTCTCTTAAAAATATAGAATAAACTTTTTTTTTTCGGAATTAAGTTTTTCTCTCGAAGCAAAAAAAGGTGAATACTATCAAGTTATAAAATATTGAAAGGGTGAAACATAATAAATGAATATTCGTTTATATATCTTTATCGTTACTTTGGGAGACGTGAATATTTATTTAATGACAAATATTTATGCCATGAATGCCACAGACAATTGACAGTGCATACTTAAAACAACTCATCTATCAAATCGAAATATTAAAGACAGCTTAATTTAATGCAAGACTTTTCGTGATTACATAAAATAAAAATTCTTGTTTCGGAATTTCTGAATGAAATAACATTTTCTGAAATCCACGTATATATCTGCTAATCATGCATCTCATTCCACCCAACTTCACATAGAAAGTATCATATACCCAAAAAGTATTTCAGGAAGTATTGTAGAAATAGAATCTGGAAATAATATTTAAAAACTGGAAAGACAGAATAATTTATATTTACACACACACACACACACACACACACACACACATATATATATATATATATATATGTTAGCTTTTTACGAGGATGATTTAAATTTTTACGAGAAAATGGCAGGAAAATAAGGCACATCATACGGAACACCATGATAATTTCTCCAATAATATTTAGCCAGTTTCCAGAAAAATTGTTTATTCTTGAACAGGAGAGATGCCAGTACAGTTCCCACAGGATCAAGGTGTAATCTTATAGCCCTCAGACTTGACGTTAACTCACTACATTATTTAATAGATATTAAAGGGCTGATTAGAAATTCTAAGTCACAGAACACCAGATAACGATTTTATCAGCACTTCAAAAACGACAAAAATCTACTATCCGAATGCCCGCAGCCGGGTTTTGTTAACCGCGTGGAAAGTTACAGAAGCGACGTAACGTATGCACGAACCGAAGAGTGTGAGGCGAAATTAAGCTAAGCGAATGAGGTGCAATGGAGAAGATTTAACAAGAAAGAACTCCGCACACAACGGCGCATTGGTTTTGACGTGAAAAATCCCAGGCGTGCGAAACTATTCGTGGAATAATAATATTTTTTTCTAAACATTCGAAATGACAACTAGCGTCTCTCAGATTATTATAGATTGGAGAGCTGATAAAAGTTACGAATGAACTTAAAGTTTTAGATTAAGCTTTGGAATAAGATAATTATTAATATACGTGTTATTAATTTTAAAAAGACATTAAATAGGAATAAATATTATTAAGAAACTAGGGGGCCTACCCCCTGAGAGCTACGCTCTCCAACCCCCGCTCAGACTTCGAAGCCTCTAAAAACATGACAGCGTGCTTTGTTTTAAAAATATTGATAAATCTGTAATTGGGTTGCCATGCTTTTAACGTTTTAATGGGGCATTTTTTGATTACCATGGCCTCATACACAGCTGTTGCGACAACTGACGACTGTTTTCGGGATTGATAAGTAAAATCAATTACGACTTGAAATCCAGCTTGTATAAAATGGTTAGGTTTAAATTGTGGCTACCTCTCGGACTTTTATAACAACGATCTGTATTATATTCTTCCTTTGCGTTTAAGGATGAGAAAAATTCCATCTGCTTGTGAATAAGATTAAGAACCACGGTATTGAAAAGTACTATGTTATAGATATTTTCAGTAACAGGTTTTAATTTTCTCTCTATTTTAGTGCACCATCATGCATATTTTCATGTTATTTTAAATATGTAAATTATTTATTTTAATTAATATGTATATACGAATTTTCTAATAATTATTTATCATACAACATTAATTAAATATTTTGTGCATGCATGCCTGCATTTATTCGGCATCAATTGATGACATATTTAAACAAATTTGCTATCCGCAATAATTTTACACCTTGTTATGTCACTTGAATATCGTCCAGAAGAAAATCGGGTAATTTGCCAGTATAGGATCCTTTGCTTGTAGGTTTGGCGTAGTTCGAGCTTCGAAAAGGGATAGGTTCGTTAATATACATAGATTTGTTGCCAAAAGTTATGAAAACAAACCCAATGAGCTTTTGGTGCTTTTCTATTATAAGGGTCTTGACAACCATGGTCTTGACTTTTTTAGAAAGCTTGACGCAATTCGGGCATCAGAAAGTGAGATTTGGTGCGAAATGACATAAACAGCCATGGAAACAAATTCGACGATTTTTTTTTGTTTATATGCGTATTTTAATTATACGTATATTATTATTGTTTTTTCTATACAAATTACTTCTGATTATATATAAAATAGGATAAAGGACATTTTACGCTAAACAAATTGTATAAATATTCTTTTGCTCTTTTCTTTTGCGCTTACATAAATGACGTAATTTGGATGAATTTATTCAAAATATTTTCAGTTTATAAATTAAATTAAATGCTGACAGACGATTGAATCCTGACGATAGAAATGTGATTTTTTTTTTCAAATTTTCCTGAAAAACATAATTTAACCACAATCTTGTCTTCATTACCGATTGAAATGAAAGATAAATTCAATTTCAATTTGAAAATGACGAATAAAAAGAAACCAATAATCCCTATCGGGATCCTTTTCAATTTTTTTCCCTTTTTTGTCACAAAAAAACTGAGTAATTAGTTGCCATCATTACAGAAATGTCATTAAAATTAGAAAAAAATTAATATCTCGAAAACTAATTCCAATTTTAAAATTCTATTACCAGTTTTGACATCCGCGATTTTTATGGACAATTGGTATTAATTTCACCATCAAGCGTTTAATATTTTATTAAAAATAGCCCTGAAACATAATCAGTCGTTTAATCAGTCGTTTCATAAAATCGTTTCATAAATTCGTTTCATAAAATCGTTTCACAAATTCGTTTCATTAGGATTTTATATATATAGGGTAGATAAGGAAATAATGAATATGTCAGAATTTAAAAAAAATTAAAGGAATATCGCGAAATAAAAGTTTTATATAACATTATCCCGCCCCCCTAAAAATCCGATGAGCTGGTAGATAGGATGATCTACGAGCTCATTTAAGGAAAACAAGAATTCGGATTACAATATAGTTATCTGTTATTCTATTTAATGTCAAAAATTCTCTGATTTTTTTAAAGCCAAATCAATAGTTACTTTTGTAAACGCGAAATCCATATTTAGGCTCATTTTCCATTTAATATCTATTTATCCTAAAACATCTATGCAAAAAAACTGTCCGTTTATGATTGCTATAATTAAATAATTTTAGTATGCAAATTCGGTTTAAATTCAGTAATACGGAAATAATATGACTGCATCTTAAATATAACGTAATCACCCTGACAACCTTGAATCATTACCTATCATGGGATATCATTGAATTAATTACGTATGATAGGATTTAATAACAGCGACGGGACCTTGCCAATTCGAGAAAGGTGATTTTCTCGGTTAATTCAATATGTATTTCTACGATTTACCTGTCTATGTTTTGTTATGCCATCTGTAGAAATTGTGTTATACGAAATTTGTGGGTTGTGATTTTTCCAATCTGTCTGCTATATTTAAATAAGTAATATCGAAATTCATGCAGATTGTTTAAAAATAATATATGTTTTAAATATGTAATAAATATGTTTTATGAAAACAAGATGAAACAATATTTTTAAATTATCACGTATACTATCATATTATGTTGACTTAAGAGCATGCGCGACACTGTTTTACATACTGCAGTAGTAACCAATTAGATATATCTTTATTTATCTAATAGGACACATTTTCGTGTTAAAACTAAAATTTTAGACGCATAATAATGATGTTATGTTGGTATTACCGGTTGATTAGGTGTGATAGTAAGGGATTTCTGTATCTATTTGTGCGTGTGTGCGTGTGTGCGAGTGTGCGTGTGTGTGTTTATGCATGTTTTCAAACTCAGTGATGTTCTATTTTAAGAAAGTTATATAGCCTCGAATTTATAGTTTGTTTCAAAACCTTTGTTATAACCTTTGTTTGTAAAATACTTTTGAGTGTAAATGAAACCACCAATTTTATAATATGAATTTTAGCTTTAATATTTCAAATAAACTAAAGCAGTTATTTTTGCACTTTTCTATTTAACTCAACTTGGTTTTTGTATGTAAAGATGGAATTTTTGTAATCGATTTTTCACTCTCTTCTTGATATACTAGAATTATAAATATTATTTCCATATCTGTGTTTTCGATGACAATTTTATTTTTTTAAATTGATTTTAAATTAATAAATTTTTTAAAGGCATTTATCGGTTAGCTCGGCACAGGTGACGATTCGCCTACCATTGCATACGAGTTACAACAACAGTGGACAGAATTATGTGCTAAACCACGCTCCGCAAAATCAGCCAACTGGCTGTGAAATTCCAACAACGAAATATTTTAAACTCTAAAAGGTGAAAATATAATTAAAAGGTACAGGGTGTTACATGTATGGGAAGGGCAGGCAAAGCGGTCACTTTAAGGTTTTGTGATTTTTTTCCACCCCTTAAAATACATATACAAAACTGACAATTTGCATTGAACTAGAGTGACTACTTAGAAGTGTAAGGGTATTTATAATTTTTACGAAATGATAAAGTGGAAATGAGAATTTGTTTTTTTCCAAAAAAGGTCAAAATGATAACTTTACCCGTTTAGGTAAGGCAAAGTGGTTACTCCATGGCCACTTTGCCCTACAGGTTTGAAATGATTGAAAACACAATTTAAATAATTAAAACATTTTTATTGTCATAACAAATCGTATGAAACATAATGAAAGAATGGAAATGGTATGAAAATCTAATAAGAGTTTGACAAACCCTTATTAAAAATTATAAATCAGAATCAAGCACTGCATTTTTCGCAAATGAACTCCAAGTCATCTTCTTCGCGAAGTGAACAGGCCTCATAAGCCCAGAGGTGACAAACATTGCATCTTATCCAACCTTCATCACTTGATCCAATCAACGGCCACTACCCTGACCACTTTGCCGGTTTGGGAGCCATGACAGAAAATACGTTCTACAGTGGAAACTAATGAACAGTCAACGACTACTCACCCACCAATATGAAGCTGAAAACATGCTTTTTTTACACATTCAATAAATAAATGCAGGTACAACAGTTTATTGTTAATTGTATGTACTATAAGTCACTTACCTTAGATCACAAACTTTAAAAACCGAAAAACCCGCTCTACAATTATAAAGCTTGGAACCACATTGTTCAACGATTGTCTAGATACTCACTGCCATCAATGAAATAGTTTGATCACAAACCACGCAATGCCAGCGCTCTGGTGACGCCTTTATATTGGGTGACCACTTTGCCCGGCCTTCCCCTATATATATATATATATATTTAAAAATACACTTCAATAACTTAATACGAACATATTAATTAATTTAAGGTTATAGCTTGAGAAATCAATTAAGATATCCTAAAACAAAAGAAAGATTTTTTTTAAATAATGTGTCATTTTTCTTTCTTGTTGATATATCTTAAACAAGAACGAAAAATCATGCTTCCGTTATAGATTATGAAACACTTTCCAACGCTAAAGAAATATTAAGAAATTTGTTTTCTTCATGCAATGAAATGAGATATCTAAATCAACAATTTAAAAAATACCTAATTCAGTCAAAATTCATTTTCAGCAATTGCTGCCCATATTCGAAGTCTTTTGTGCAGCCCTGTATATAATCTACAGAATTTGTAAACAACACGTAATACACTAAAAATTACACAAAATTGGATATCACAGGTGAAAGAGAACTTCTAGCCATTGCTGATCATAGCCAGTCGTTTAACCGATTTCTCTTGTGCCTCTCTGTACATGAACGATAAATCCTACGCACTCCATAATCTACAGAAAATCAGTTGTTTTAAACCTTAGCAATCCTTTTAAATTTCATGATGTTTCATGTAACATAACTCGTTCAAAATGAACCACAAACAATTTTACTCCATAGATCATAATGAAAAAGGAATTATTATGTACGTCTCTGTAATTGAACTATAAATGCTACTTTTTTATATCCGGTAAAAACATGCTGTAGTCCTCCTCAGTTAATCATATTAATTTCATTATGTTTGAAATACCGTAACATCAATAAAATGCGTTGTAAACGATTTTTCCCCATAGACCATAATGTAGTGTAATTCTTCTGTGTGTCCCTGTAAATGAATTATTAATGATACAAACTTCATTTTCAATACCGGGCATTCTATTGTAAAATACTATAATGTATAAACATTGCATGACAATCCGTGTATATTTACGAGAGGTAGAGCATGGACAGACAGACAACCCGAATACAGAAACACTTTTCAACTATGTAGCAAAGTGTTAAAATGAAACAAAGCAAAAATTGTAATTATTTTAATAAATTTACTAACTTGCGCTTTTGACCAAGCATAGGCAAACACTTTGAATTTCAGTCAGTGAATTTCGCCAAATTCGTCAGTGAATTTCGCTAAATTAGCGTACTGCAACAGAATTTTTTAGTAACAAACATGAATTGCAGTCATGAAATTAGGGGGGATTTTCAAGGTAAACATTAAATGCGTATAAAAGGGTTTTAAAAAAATAATGTTTTTATACTTATTTTAAATTCACACATCATCTGCATCATTATTCACATTAAAAATGTGTATATTTTTCCGCGGACTTAAAAAAAATACAAATTGAAAGTTATAATATTAAGTGAGAAATTATTCTGAATGTATGCATGAAAATCTTATAACTTAATAAATGTTTGGCAAAAATGTTTTATTAAATTTAATGTGTTTCTATGTAAAAAAAAAGTATTACAGATATATGGTAAAGAAATATTTTAAGCCTGATATTATTTTATCCAAAAGTCATTCCACACAGGAAATATATACTCTCTACACCATGTTATAAAATATTGAAAAAGAGGAAACACAAGCAAAAATGTTCGTCTATATATTCTCTTCATCGTTACGTTCGAAAACGTAAACGTTTTACTTAGTGGTGAGTTTTAGACATGTCTGCAAGAGAAAATATAGAGCTTACATGCTGGGAACAACTCAGTTATCAAGTCGAAACATTTGGTTTTGAATTGATACCTGCAGATTCTGTTTACTCTAAATAAAAATTGATTTCCTGTACTTTTTTTTAATGTTGCATTAAAAGTTCTTTTATTTTTCGTGTGTGTCAAAAAACAATGTTTCAAACTACTAAATAGTAGAGGATAAAAACACGTTTTCAATTTAATTTTCAGTCATTTTGTTTATTTCAACTATATCAACAAATCTATTGCGGAAAGTTACTTCTAGAATATGTTTTATTTTCTCGCGGAAATAAAGTTCAAGTTTTCTAACATTTTAAAATTTACCACAAAATTAGAGTTAAAGTCTGAAATAAGATTTTAATACTTTCCGACATAGATAAAAATTGATTATGAATTATGTTTGTCTGGTGTTTTGTCTGTCTGTCAGTAATATAGAGCTTAGATGCTGGGAACAACTCAGATATCAAGTCGAAACACTTGGTTTTGAATTGATACCTGCAGCTTCTGTTAACTTCAAATAAAAATTGATTACATGTACGTTTTTTGAATGTTGCATTAAAAGTTCCTTTTTTAATGTGTAAAAAACGATGTTTCAATCTACAAAATAGTTTTAAATGTTTTCTTTTTTATTCTTTTACGTTTATTTTCTTTATTACTTACTCTTCATACGTAGTATAGAATAAATCTTGTAATCGTTTTGAAAATCGAAGAAAAAAATGTTGACAGATTTACACGTTTCAAACACAGGAGATTCTGAAAAACATATATATATATATATATAAAAGCGGTCCATTTGAGTGTCTGTGTGTCTGTAAACGCTCTATCTCCCGAACAAATTGAGATAGAGACTTGAAATTTGGTACGTAAAACTTGGTGCACTTAGTACATAATAATGGCAAGAAGCTTATTGAATTTCAGTAACCTCGATATAACTATTTTTTTTCGACTCTCGAAATATTCGTTCCGGAAAAAGGTATATAAAAAATTTCGAAATTGTTTATTTTACGGAATGAATATAAAAGACAACAAAAAAACATAAATCTTGCATAAAGAATGAAGTCGATCGGATAATTAGTTGCCGAGATATTTGTAATAATATTTGCCACACTCTTCTATTTTTCGTTGACCCTGTATTTCATTCAAATTTCAAATCAAAGATATATTTTAATTGGAAATGAGACGCTTAATCCGACGCAGTAAACCGTTAGTTAATATGATTATCAATTTTGTAGTTATAAGGATGTTTCTCTTACGCAATTCAGTAATAGGGCATTTAAAGTTTATGACGTCGTCAAGTCACGAGTTTATTCAAATTACAATCATAAACTGTATTAATTTGGCGCTCAGTTATACACAGTTTTCTAAATGTATTTCTAAACTTAGAAAAGCATTTCTCTGTACATTTAAATTTTGTAATACACATACGTAAGAAGTTTTAAATGAATAAAATTTGCATTTGTTGTGTCGGGGAGGGGTGGGGGGAGGAGTTGATCACTTTTTCGGTCGGCTTACTTTGCAAGAAACAAAATCTTTGAAATGTTCCACAAATAAACATACTTGCTAACTTCCTACTTCTTTTCCGTAAAAAGTGATTTAATTAGATCCACATAAAACAAATTCTCACCAGAAATTTTATTGTTATATTGTTATTGATTATATTTTGTGTTTCTACGTGAAATCATATTTATCATTCAACATCTACGCATCAAAATATTTTGATGGATCCGCTTCGATGTTAGAAGATCATCGTAGGCACTACTGTAATATCTGCATTGGTCAATATTTAACCAGCAATGTAAAAAAAAAAATCTATGAAAATCGAATATGGCGAGACAAAGCAGCTGGCGCGATATAAGTCCTTTAGAGACTTGGGCGCGATGGTCGGAACGCCATGGGCTTCTGGCGGCGCTAGCTAATTTTATAACCATATATAAAAAGAAACATATGCATTAATCTCTCCCGAGTTTCCCACGACTCCGAAAAGCTTTCGTTATCTTTAGAAACCCCAGAAACCAATATATATTTTTTAGATTTAAGAAAGCACTTATATAAAACAATTTTTTGGCTGCCTTTTATTTTTGGAAATGTTTCCGAGTATTTTTTTAGTGTATTCATTAGTTTTCATAAAACCGAATATCGTTGTTTAACTGCTATTTATCCTCAAACAAACATCGTCTGCGTAATTGAATTTATCCATGCAAAAGTAAGAAAATAATATTAAATGTTAATGTTAATGTTAATACTATTCATTTATCATGTCTGTCCGTAAAATATGATTGATAAAGATGAAATTATTTATTTGAGATTTGATGATACTTGAAAAACCGATATTCTGGTTTCAGAAGACTGATTAATATACTATAAAAACTACTCGAAAACGTTTCTGAAAAATAGTGGCACCAAAAATAATTTTCCGGTTAATGTTCTATAACAAAATTAAAACTTCACTAAAATAAATATATAAGTAAATACATAAATAAAATGTTCAACAAATGCGTACTCGAACTACGTGCTTAGGTGCTGAAAAAAAAGTGAGATTAAAAAAAAGTTGCTATAAATAGTGAAATCTTTGGAGATTTCGTTAGCTGTTAACCGCTGTTGTGCTGCTAATAAAAAAGTAATACTTCTATTAGTAAATTTAAAAGCTTTAATTTTGAATACATAATTGGTAATTTCGATATAAAGTTTCCCTTTCTGTCTAATTAGTAAGAAAAAAGATAACGACTTCTTTAAATATCGAAAATATATATAGACTTAAGAGGTTTCTAAAGATAACGAACACTTTTCGAAATCGTTGTCAACTCGTAAGAAGTTAATGTATTAAGTTTATGGCTAAATTATATTTTCATAAATTAAGAAACATCTATTTTTTTACAGTGGACGGTCATACATTATCAAAAATTTAAACAAATTTGAAGTCACATGAAATTTGAAAGCTTAAGAGTTTTTTTATAAGCGGACATTTTCAATTTTGGAACCGGTTGAAACCGGTTCTGAAAGTGAAAGTACCATTATATAAAAAAAACTGGAACCGAAATTTAAAAAGTAAAAACTAACAGCGTTAGAGATCGACCTCAGCTATCCTATGCAAAGAATAATAATAATAATAATACTAATAATAATAATAATAATAATCATTTAAAAATATTAACATGCGAGCGAAAAATCTGCCAAGAACCTTCCCATAGACTTAATATTAGCTTGAGCGTTTTCTCGCATGACTGTTGTAGGCTCTTAAGAGATATCAGTGAAAGTAAAAGTTAGTTGGAAGAAGTTTTCAAACTACTGTTTTATGACTTAATTTAGAAGCCTCATAAGAGGCTTAGGTGAGCGAGAGGGTTAATTAAAAAAAATAAAATACAAAAGTTTAGCTTTGTATAAATATTCCTCTAATGCAATGTTTCTCAAAGTAGGGTGAAGTACTAGGTTGTTCCCAATGAATCTAAACTAACAGATAACATTCTGACACTAATTGAGTCAGTTAAAATGTTTAGTCATAGCATTTATTGTTTAAAATTCAAAATATAAAAACCCACTAGACGTTAACGACGGTTTACGACATTAACTACCATAAATAACACCGAAATTTCAAGAATTTGCCAGCAAATAGTAGCGAGCTTGCCACATAAAAAAAATGCTACATATAAAAATTAAATTAAATGTAAATTATGTGGGAAAAAGTATCTATTGGTTATTTCCATATTTCTATAGATGGGTCTTAGATGTTAAAAATAGAGTGTAAGCCGTTTACCCGCTTTTCTTAAAGGAGTAAACGATTTATAACGGATTGAGAAGAAAGTTTAATACTTTTTCTACAAGTGTGTCTAGCAGGTTTAAAGTAACACGCTTTAAAATTTACAGTAACTTTTTATGCTTATAAAACATCAGACTCCTTAACCTTTTTATCACTCCTTAACCTTTTTATCACTCCTTAGAATTTTTGACTATTTCTATGTTCAATCGTGCCATAATTTACAAAATATTTCTTTGAAGTAGATTACTCTTGGAAATATCTCATAAGGAAGGTTTCAATAAGCGCTTGCTCGGTAAATACATTACAGAATATTCTTGTCATGAGGATATACTATATGTTTATAAAAAAAATTGCTGCAGAACCGCAATATAGCGTTCGTAAACAAATAATGAAAATTTCGTGTTTTTGGAGATTTATCGTCGGTTGGCGACAAAATGAAATTTTAAAAAGTTACGCTCTTATGATAAATACTGTAAAAGAAAAAACACGTTCTACTATTCATGCTGAACTAGTTTAAGTCAGATTAAATTAAATAAAAACAACTTTATAACTACCATTTTGTCATGTGCATTTATATGTATATATAATGAAATTTAAAGATCGTATAATACGGTTTAGAAAAACATTTTAATTGATTTAAAATGTTTCAAACTGAAAACTAAGGTTGGATTTTGAGTTCATTCAATTGGTTTTTGATATTATTAATGTCTAAGACAAAAGAAAACAGTATTATTGCCATGAAAACAACGATTTAATCATTATCGAAGATCTTTGATAACGACAGCGTTCTTAATCAGGCAATTACTACTTTTAAAACTTATCTAGTCGGTGCAACCGTGAAAATATATAACTGCAATAACTGCAATAACACACGCAACTTGTATACATTATGTAAGCTTATACGTACAAATACACTGCTCAAAACAATTAAAGGATATTGCAGTTTTAGGTGGATTTTGTATCTGGGAAACTTTTTAGCTGATTGATACATGGTCGACAGACATAGTAGGTTATATGAGAATAAATTACACATGTTTGGCAGAAAAAAATGCATTTTATTGAGCATTTGTGTACAAAAGAAAAAAAACACAATTTGTGCATATGAGAAAAAAAGAATAAGAAAAGGTGTTTTCTTCAAAGAAAATCATTTTCAGTAGGGGGTATGGTTTCCACGGGCGGCCAGCAACGTTGAACACCTTTGAGGCATGTACTCAATGAGGCTATTAATGACGAGTTGGGGTATTCTGCCCCACTCTTCCAGAAGAGCTCTTTCCAGTTCTTGGAGAGTTTGTGGGGGTTGTTGGCGGCCAGAAACTCGTCTTCCTAGAGCGTCCCAAACGTGCTCGATTGGATTCGTGTCTGGAGAACACGCTGGCCATTCCATTCGAACGATTCCTTCCTCGAAAAGGAAATCCTCCACCAGGTTTGCACGATGTAGCCTGCAGTTATCGTCCATTAAAATGAAGTTATCTCCGATTGCTGCAGCGTAAGGGACTACAATAGGTCTGAGGATCTCATCCCTATATCGGCGACCAGTCAGAGCTCCATCTCGAATGATGTAGAGGTCAGTGCGCCCGTCAATGGAGATGCCACCATACACCAACACTCCTCCACCGCCAAATCTGACACTTTCGTGCACGAACGCAAGATTATTCCTACTGCCACGGTCCCTCCAGATGAAAATACGCCTATTATCCGGATGCACAGAAAAACGGGACTCGTCAGAAAACAGAATATTGCTCCATTCATTTCTCCTCCAGTTGACATGCTCGGTTGCCCACTCCCTGCGGTCGCGACGATGCCTTGATGTTAATCTAACACATACCATCAGTCGGCGAGCATACAGACCTACAGCATGGAGCCGGTTTCGGACAGTCTGAGTTGAAATCGTGGTGCCTGTAGCCGAGCGAAGGTGTTGTTGGAGAAGAGTAGCGTTCATGTTTCGGTGTCTCCGAGCTGTTAACGCTAAATACCGATCTTCATTGGGCGTTGTTGCCCGTCTACGACCTTGCCCTTGTCTTCGGCCTGCACATCCACTCTCCAAAAAACGGTTCCAGATCCTGGAAATGACACTTTGTGACACTCCAATGGCTTGCGCTACTTCGGCTTGAGTTTGGCCCCCTTCTAACCTACCAACAATTCTCCAAGCTTCTGAATCTGTCAAATGACTTCGCTGAGAAATCGTACTCATCGAAACAAAGCAATCACTGAATGCCGATCATCCTTGTCTTCATTCTCTTTTATCCAGTTGAAAGTCAAATTTCATTCGCTGCCGCTGAAGCGACGTTTTTGACGTAGAACTCAAAATTTGCATACTCCACAGTTTGAAAACCAGAAAAATTTGCATTTGTGATTCTCTTCTTCTATTTTCGGCAAAAAAAATTTCGTTTATATCTTTATTTTATATAAAACTTCAAATATCCTTTAATTGTTTTGAGCAGTGTAAAAATAAACTATTTCATATTTTAAATTTAAATTCATTAAGTTCGGCGTATTTAACCACTCATTTAACAAACAATTTCCTAATGTATTAAATTCGCTTGCATTTGACAAAGAAAATGTGTTGCCAGCAAAATCGTGTCTTTTTGCGCTAAATACTCTAAAGTACTTTATTTGTTTACAGATTTTCTAATGGAATTCCGCAGCTAAATTTGACTGATCCTTTATAAGTCACATAAATAAAAGTAAATATAATAACCTACATATATAACCTATATTACATTAGCATTTTTTACAAAATATTTTGAGTATGCGCTTTAAAGAGACCTTCCTTGTAAGTGAAAGTGTATGGCAGAGATTATTAAAAAAAAGTTGTACCAATAAAATATAGTAAACAAATAGACGCTGTGACGTATATGTCAAGAGGTTCAAAATGGATGTATTAGATGTATTCAAAAGGTTAATATGATTGATTTCTAAATATTATTTTTATTGTTACTTTACTTTTATTTAAAAAACTGATTTCTAGGAATAAGAGTATTATTTTTTAAACTTTTTTTAATTTCTAAGAAATTTATTATCTCTACTCTATTCTAGTCTTAATAATTAGCATTGCATTAAAAAGTCATGCACTGATTTTTAATGTTTAAAAAATGGGACAAGCTTACAATCTAAGCTTCTAATTTAAAACTTAAAAAAAGGGTATATTGGAAAATAACTTTGCTTCACCTTTTTAGGGCAATTTTCTTAATTTTCCACACATTAATGCAAAAAAATATTTTTGAAATACACGGGCAAATGAAAAGTAGTTTATATTTTGAATAAATGATAAATAAATCGCTCACGTGCGAGTATAAATCGCGCTCAAAAGGTTCCGTACATTAAATTAATTAATTATTGTTTATTAATTAATAAACTCCTACCACCCCTAATTTTTTGATAATTTTAGTTTTCATAGATTCGGAAATAGGTGAGGGGGAGGGGCATACGATGTTACGAGATATTTTGAACGATATCCTACACGATATATAAAAATAATTTTTTCCAAGTAATTTAACTAATATCTCGGCTAATTACATACATTATTTTTCGAAAATCATTATCAAATATCCTTGCACGATTATGCGCTTATTGATACTTCGAGTGCCCGTCAACTCTCTCGCTGACTGCCTGAAAAGTAAAGTTTGTATGTAACGGAAAAATGCGTTTTTTTTTTTTTTATTTAAAGTATGTTACCTAGTAAAATTGCTATCGTTTTCCTGCAAATTTTAAGTAAACTCCAAAATATATTGTTTTAGTTATTAGAGCATACAAGAAAACAAAATTAGAAATATAAATTGAGAAAAACATGGACCGTATTAAAATTTAAATTTCGCAGATTTAAAAAAAAAAAAAATAGTTACATTTATGTAAGCAGTTTTCAAATGGTGGAGAACAACACTTATAACATTTTTGCGATTGTAGCTAGGTCTCTTATATGCTAACTGATTAGGACTTAATTATTGGACAACTTAGGATTGGATAAGAGGGGACACCCTGTCTATAGCTTTTTATTTTGTTTCAGAAAGAAAATCGCTATTAAAATGTATTTTAAAAAATTACTACCCCAAGATATATATAGTAAAATCCTGTTGCAAGGAATTTTCTGAGATCGACAATTAAATTCATTCTACTGAAATTGCAATATGGTTTGAATTAAAAGAAAAGTTTGATAGCACATTGAATAAAATTATGTATCATTGCTACACTTATATTAAATTTCTGTTAATATGCAAGCATACCAATTGCGAATAATATGCAATATATTATTGTGAGTTCAGTTGTCACAAATAAATTAATTATTAAGTTCTTTTATAATAAATATTTTAATCGTAACTATTATAAAGCAATTATAATCTATTTTACGCACCTGACAGATAAAAGAAAATCCCACTGACATGAACTTTCAATATAATCTGTATTTATTTAGCTATTATCAATATAATTTTTATTAAAATTGGTGTCATTAAATAAAGCGAAAATTAATATTTGAAATTTCTGAATTAAAAAAAAGGACGAATTGGCAACCCTTTTGTGCAGTTTATTAACATATTTCCAAAGAATTTCCTAAACAAATATTCTACCAACAATTATAAACGTTTTACTAGAAAAAAAACAATATGTGTACTACAATAACACCAAAACGCAATTTAACATTGGCCAGTCTATGTAGCAGTCGACTATATAAAAGCTTGCTTTAAAAATCAGATTTAATATACTTAAAATACAAAAATGAATTGTTACTAATGCAATACTTTTAAATGTCTTCAAATAAGAGAATATAAAATATTGAACAAATATAAAATATTGAAAAAGAAGAGTCGCAACAGAAATAAACGGTTGGAAAATATATATAGCACATAATATCAGACATTATTTTTTTAAAACATATAATCATAACTTCTGGAAATAATTTAATAAGAGGAATATTTAAAATGGATGGAATTTTTAATGGAACCTAATTGTGCAGTAGGGTGGGTCGAAAAAACCGAAATTTATATAATCGAAACATAATAGTTCGGGAAAGTTGACATTGGTAATAAGGAATAAATTCGCAAAATAGTACACCAAATGGTTAATATCTTTTACCACCGCAAAAGGGCCAAAGTTTCGGAAAATCGAAAAAAATGGTTTACTTGAAAAAAAAAATAATAATTATCCAACCATAGCAATATAATTTCTAATAGAATGCAACAGCTACATCAAGATGTTAGTAAAGTTTTACTCTAAAATTTCATTATGGTGAAATCATTTTTATTACCGCCACAGGGGCGGACATTTTTTTGAAAATATTGGCAAGAATTTCTATTTTCTGTTTTTTTTTTCAGTTTCACCATATGTCTAGAATTAAATAAATTTACATTATATCTAGTAATAACTTATAAATGTCTACTAATTTTGATCACGAGCATTCCCAACCAAGGGCGAGAGCACCCCCCCCCCCCCCTAAATTTGAGGGAAAGAGGTTTTTTTAAAAAATTTTGGGGATTTTCCGGGAAATTTTGGTGATTTCTTTTGTAGGGAGGTTCCATACATTCCTCACCATTTTCTGCTTTTCGTGCCCATCCTACACAAACAATCCCAATAAATTTCCAGAAAATCCCCAAAATATCTTCAAAAAGCCTCTTTCCCTCAAATTTAGGAGGGGGCAGCCCCTCTCGCACTTGGTTGGCTACGCTCATGATCAAAATTACTAGACATTTATAAATTATTACTAGATATAATGTAAATCTATTTAATTCTAGATACATAATAAAAGTGATAAAATCTAAAAAAAAAAACTGAAAATTGAAATTTTCACCATTTTTTTTTTAAAAAATTTGTCCGTTTCTGCGGCGGTAATAGAAATGATTTCACCTTAATGAAATGTTATTGGAACATTAATGAATCTTGATGAAGTTGTTTCATTCTATTAGAATTTGCATTGTTATGGTTGGATAATTTTTTTTTTTTTTTGTTGAAAAAAAAAAATCTGATTTTTCAAAACTTTGGCCCCCTTGCGGCGGTAAAAGATATTAACCATTTGGTGTAATATTTTGCGAATTTATTCCTTATTACCAATGGCAACTTTCCCGCACTATTATGGTGCGATTATATGAATTTCGGTTTTTCCGACCCACCCTATTGTGCAGGTAGTAACCCATGTTAAAAATTGTTTACTATATAATCTGAAATAGATTCACATCAACGAATTCCATTTGTTTTAAATGCACCAGAATTCTTAAATGTAGTGTCTTAGTATCATTTTTACATTTTATATACAAAATTCTTCTTATAAATTGCTGGTGCTAATTGAATATAATATTTCCTGATTAAATATTTTGAACATCTAACTTTTTTTTCTGTTTTTTAGATGTACAAAAATAAAATATGTCAAAATCATGTCATCTTTCATGATAGAATGACAGACTCCATTTCCATCTCTGTGAGAGAATCTATATTAACTCAGACCATTTCTGCCTGAAAGATTTCTATATATCCTACAGTCATATTAAAATTTAGAGGGGGGGTTGCAATTTTTCTTATAGGCTGTTAGCAAATTACAAATTGTAAATCATGAATAGGAGAAATTACAACTCTAGCCTTCTGCCTGATTATGGTATTTGTTCATATTAGGTTTTTATATGGTAAAACTAGACTGTGCCGCCAGGGCCTGATGAGAGCCCGGCGCGTCTAAAACCACCTAACCAAAATCCTGAGGGACTTTTAACGCGCACGACCGGATTTGTCTCTCCATATGCGCTTCGAACGGCCGTAGGACCGCCACCTGCGGACCCTCCAATCCTTAGACTCATGTGTCGACGACGTAGGTCGCTGCGATACGCGGTGGAACCCATTATCAGTGAGAACCACCACGAGATACTTGGGGACAGGCCGGCGTTCCCCAACAGCTTCGGGGCTGGACACCAGAAAGGGACCCAGGCGCTACGCCTTAAGTCGGGGTTTTCCGACCCGTACTTGATTTACCATAACTCGAGGGATGTGGAAACCTACACAGCTAGCCACGGTTCCCTCTCTTTTCCTATGATAAAGCATCCACTTCTTAAAACCATTTATTTGCCAGGCATCTGATGCCACAATCGATGTTTGTACTTTACGTCCTATGTAAAGAATTTGTAATTCCCTTAAGTATTCCTTATGAAGTTTGAAGTGATTATGATCGGATATAACACTATAAAAATTAAGAAACAAAAATAAATTGAATGTAACGTAAAAATTAAAAAGGATTATGTAATAAAGTGCTCAATGTTTGACACAAAATATCGGTCGTGGTTACAAGAGTGCAGTTCATATTGTGCCAACATGGCTGGTAAAATACATAAATTTTTTGGAGCACACTTTTAAAAGATTCCTGAAACTCGGTATGCTAAAAATAATGTGTTTTATATTGTAAAATAATGTGTACTTAATGTGTTTTAATTTTTTTCATTTAATTTTAATTTTATAACTTATGAAAAGTTTTAAACTATACCGCTAAATCGTAAAAAGATGTCAGTAATCATCCATTACAAGTCCTAATAAAACAAAAGTTAAGCAACATCGAAGTGGCGTGACGCAAAACATCAAGAGGAAGAGGGAAAACTTATAAAAAGTATCAGGTTATAACAGAAAATATTGATTAAATATATCAACACCTTCAATAGTACCCCCAGAAGATGGTGTTCAACAGAAGCCAGATGGTGTTCAACAAGCACGTGGCATATAATCTTAATGGTTACTTACATAATAAAGAAAATGTGTTTTCAATAGATCTGCATTTTTGTTTTATGCAACTAAAAGGATATTTAAAGATGCTATGTGATGCATGATAAATGTGGATATATTTTGCAAATCTGCGCACGCATGTAAAATTATGCAAAACTCTTTTTTCAAACCATTTCACTGGCGTTAACAGCTTGGAATGCATAATCTTATAAAAAATAAGGATAATTACACACTAGTCGGTTTAAAAAAAAAAAAAAAAAACAGAAAATATATTCATCATAGAAAAAAACTTCTCAAAATTTCAATGAAATCCTATCGTGTTTTAAAAGTTTAGAATGAAAAATTAAAAAAAATATATGAATTGAGTATATTTATAATAGAAAAGTATGTCACATAAATAAAGCTATTAATTAAAAAAGTATGAATTCTTTATTGTATCATTTCTTTTCTATGTGAAACCCATGTATTACTTTATAAGAAAGGTGACACACGTGTCAAACACAAGACAACCTCAAAATAACTGGCTAGTTTACCACAGTTCCTACTGAAATTGATTGTTAAAAAAGGACAGTTTTTTGACAATAACTGTTAAACTTCCCGAGTTTTAATCCGTTTTTATATATTTCCAGACATTTTGATGCAGAATCCTGCTGCTTAACCCTTTAACGGATAAAGCACTTCAATAGCTAAAATGTTGAAATAAATGATTTACACCGGAAATTATAAACAAATTTATTCGTTATAATAAAAAAGCGATATTTCACATACATAATAAATAGAAAACATTTCTATTAAAATTCTGCTGTCATTGTTGAATTTCGTAGTTAAAATTTTGTGGTTTCGTAGGGAAACCAATGTCCGTTAAAGCGTTAATCGATAAAATTTGTTTAAAATTAAAAGAAAATAATCATAATATTAATTTTCTGAGGGAGTCATATAATTTATTTCCTATTTACCGTAAAATCCCGGCTGTAACCCCCACCCCCCATTTTTCAAAACCAGTAGGCTTATAATTGAGATTTAAAAAGCTATACAGTATAAATTTAAAAAGTTAAAAAGAAAGTCCTTACATGCAAAACAGCTTCGTATTTGTTATTCAGAAAAATTTTCACATTTTTTTCTTCTTTTCTTCTTTAATGATGCATATTCTGCTCTCACGTAGGCAAAAATCTTTAAAAAAGTATAATTTATGTTCAAAAGCGATAAAATATATATATACATATAAAATCTCCCATTTCAACGTCTCTGGAAGTATTTAATCAAGACCTCCTTATCATAGTATCAGACCTCTCAATCAGCAAGTTTCCTATGACCACTATACTTGTCCTGCTACTAGCGCCATCGTCAGTAATAGGAGTATTTACGACACGAAATAACACGAAATTTTTTCACAGCTCTATTTGTTCTATGCATTTGCTTATGAACTAGTATCAGTAGCATAACTGCCAACTTTTACGCTTTTTTCCTACCACTAAAATTTTATAGTAAATTTTATCTTATTAAATTTACAAGATCGTGTGATTACATGACGAAAAAAATTCTATTAAATTTTAGTGGTAAGAAAAAAGCGTAAAAGTTGGCAGCTATGCGGTAGCAGAGCTGCTAGATTTTTCTATAGATTTTTCTATTCTCTTTTTGGATACCAGTTTTTTAGTACAGACAATTTTGTTTTGTTTGATCGGAGAATTCTGGGATTTAAAAGAACAACATTTTCTCTAAAAATATACTGGTGTTCAAAAAGCCGGATCCTTGGCAACTCTGCGGTAGTATCCACCAGGCGGCGATACTTTCCGGAGAAAGTCAATTAATAAGTTGGCAATTACCACGGACATTTTCTCCCATAGACTTTCTCCGGATTGTCAAGTCTGATCTATGATAAGGGAGTCTTGAATTTAATCTTGAACATCTTCTTTTCACTAGATGTTTTAAAGAAAACAAAAAATGGTAACAGAAAAATATCCAAAAATACGCATTTATTTTTCTTATTACATAGCGAAATCTTTTAATTTATATTTTATAGTACTTTTGTATTAGGGGGTTTATTTAAAAACTATGAAATTTTTATTCATTTTTGCATATTCAAAGTTAAATGTTAGAATTTTTAATTTTGTTTTCGAACCTACAATCTACCCATTGTTTGCACAGAGAGAACGAAAACATTTATCGATTCGAAACATAGAAAGATTGATAAAAATGACCAATGTAAATATAAATCCGCAATTTCATCCATAAAAATGAAACATATTATAATTAAAATGGATGATCAACGTAAAAATAGCACAAATAAAATATATATAAAATAACAAACAGCTATTTCGATAGCCTCTAAAGCTCTATCATCAGTGCCAAAGTTAAAAAAACATTAAAAACTTATTTCAAAATTTAGGCCATGTAAGTATGCTTGCGTCCAAGATGGAATGACGACGAATGTTTAAAAACAACAGCAGAGTCGGGAGTCCAATGTGACGTAGGAGACCAGTCAGAAGCGCTCCGCCAGTCTGGACGAGTTTAAGTACGGAGGAGAAAAGGGGTGGAGAGGGGGACATGAAGAGAAAGATCTAAATGAAAGGTAGCCGGATATTTGAAAAATTTGGTGTAATGGACATATCATTAACTAAGTTGCCCGAATTCGTCTATATATGAAAAGATTCTCGAATATCAAAGTCGTAAATCGATGAGCACTTCCGAATTATGAAACATATTATAATGTTTATATTTATTTATTTATTTTTTTTTTTTTAAGGAGAGAAATTTTTTACTATTATTTTATGTCTAGACGGCTATGATTAAAGTCCCACTTCAGAAACGTAAATTGCTTTTTTTCCACGAATAAACAAGCAGTGAAACGATTAAAGGGGGTTAAGGGAACCGTGGACCTTTATTTCATCAAAAATCGATTCCAAAATCGAAATTCATTTTTGTGTAAGTATTATTATCCTTCAGTTTGTATTGAACCATTTGAGAAAAACTGAATGCAGCTGCGATGATTTTTCGCAAAGTTAAAAGCGTTTCAATTATGTACACAATCAATTTTTCGGTGCTTTAGTAAACTTTATACCTGTTTTCCTCAATACAGATTTTACACGTTTTTTAGATTTTTGAAATGCTAAAGGCGTCTTAATTTTCATTCAAAATTCATGAAATTGATAAGGAAGAGTCTTGAAACTGTTTACAAAGAAATTGTGTATGCATTTTATAATTATACTTTGTTAAGATAAAATTTTATTTATAACTTATTAAAATGCTAAATTTTGATGAAAATCGAAATAGAATTCAGAAAAAAAAACTCTCAAAAATTAGCTATTCAAGGTATTAAATAACTGATACACAGATTTGTTTGTAATATAGTTTTAAGTAATCCAAAGGCTAAATCGAGGAAATATCTTAAAAATTAAGACTCAAGGAGGATTTTAAAATATAGTTTAAACTTTTTAATTAAAAAATAATGTTAAAATTACATTAAGATTAGACATTTTTTAAGGTATTCTATATACTTATAGTGAAATGCATATATGCACAAAATTTCATATATCTACGATGAAAAAAAATTAATTTTAATGTCCACCTTAATGGCAAAAATCCGGCACTGAAACCTTTTTAAAAGAAAATGTGCATTTTCTTGATGAATTTGAAGCATTTTACTTATGATTGCGCGAAATTGAAACATTTCTACTACAGTCTCATAATGTTTACTATAATGTGAAAATTAATTTTGTTCGACCACATTCATTTTAAAATTTAGCGAAACTATTTCGCTACATTTTTTAAGAATCTAAAGCTGTAATAAAACTTACATTATTTTAACATCACATAATTGAACTAATTAAAGTATTTAATATATATCATGCTATATATCTGTAAATATTCATCGTCAGATAGAAATAGTTTTAAATATTAATTACAGCTCATGTCTGAAAAGATGAATACATTCCCTGGAAAAAAGTGATGTTGCGTTTATCAGAAAATGTGCATTTTTATGATTCATACCAAACATTTACTGACAATTAAGATAAAAATCACGTAATTTTCACTTATTTTGGATTCCAGATGCGCTAAAATCAAGGTACATAAAATTGAAAAAAATGGTGAAATTTTAATTCCAATTAATTTAACAGAAATAAATTGTTTAAAATTTTGGACAAATTCATTCTTTATGTTGCTAATATCAGGGGTGTTGTCACGATACTTAAATTTTAACTTGAATAAAACCAAAATTTGTTCTTATCAAATATGAAAGATCTCACCAAATTGATAAAAAGTGCAAAAATGTTCTTATCAAATATGAATAGAACTGATCAATAACTGATAAATTTGCTAATTATTGGAACCAAACATTCATATTGTAAATTCTAATATAATATTATAAATCTGATTGTGTGCAAATGTTAGGCTGAAGTCAGCATCAAAATGAAACATTTAATGATCCTGTATATTTGCGTATAGGTTGATAATAACCCTCAAATGAATATAGGCTGGTTTTTGTTTATTTTATTCAAATATTTTTCTTAATAATTCAAAATTTCATTATTTTCATAGAGAATATAAATGGACATTTTTTCGTATAATATTTTAAAATGGTTAAATATACTTTACCGTTGCTAATACTTTATCGTTGCCAAAACTAATTCAAAATCCGGAATAATAATTTTTACTCAACAATTTAGTTTCAACTGAAAAAATTTCACGTGAAAAATGAAAATGAAATAAAAAAATTAAAGAATTAAAAAGAAGATTAAATAATATTATTAGAAATAAAACGTACTTTTTTTAGTTTTTGATAATAATACGAGGTCTCAATATGCGTAACCATAGGAAACAGGTGAATATGACGTCATTCATCTAAAATAAAGCGGATATGCTTTAATTGGTGAAATAAAATGATTTTGGGTTTTTCTTCACTTTTTTCTTTTTTTTTCTTTTGTATGGTAACAATATTTGACGTTTTACCGTCTGCGCACGGCTAATATTATAATTAAACCGTATTTTTTATTTAAATTTTAAAAAAGTAAAAAGAAGTTTCAAACGAAAATGGTTAGCAAATGTCAATAATATGCTCCGCAAAATTATCCATGTCGAAAATGATGTCATGGATAGCGAGAAATAGTTAATTTCATTCTTAAAACTAAAAGAAATAACTCGATTACCGAAAAAAAAGACGAATGTTAATAGTTCCATTTTTGTTGATAAAACAGGATTTAATTTTATTTCGTTAAAATAACATAATTTCCCCTATGCCAGTATTGAAATTAATTGCCTGGAAAAGAAAATTAACAAAAATTATGTCATTAAAAAAGGATTTCTCTGGGGAAAAACAGACTTCATATTTGAAATAAAACGGGCATTTTCCAATATGTTTTAAAATGAGTGTGAACCAATTCCTTACATTAATAATACAAGGATCAGTAAGTATAGAAAGTTTCACGTAAAGATGAGTTTCACGCCATATTTATAACGAAAAATTTAAATGTTTTGTTATCTATACTGATTATTAAGCTTGAGTATCTGTTATATACAGGTGAGAGTTTTCTGGCAAAAATCACATCATATTTTTAATAAAAGGAAAATGACACGAATCTATTATATTAAAATCTGACCGTGTGTTTGTATTTCGCAACTACTCCTAGACTATCGAACGCAACGCGATTTACTTAATCCCGGTTATCATTGATCCGAGGATGTCGCATAAACTCTCTTGCTTGAGAAGGTGCATCGTCTATCCTCTCTCGTCTGTCTCTGCTGTGAGACCGTGTACGTTAATTGGAGCTGGTGCACGTTAAATCTGTTTGTGGCTCCAAAGTCCTCCAAGTTCTATATAAGCGTTACCTCTGGGGGTGCCAATCCAGATGCAGGTCTCTCATCTGGAATTGGTTCAAAATTAGGAGACCTGTTTCCATGTCAGCTATATACGAGCCAAATGTCTAAGTAGAAAGCTGCAAAACAAACAAACAAACAAACACAAACTCTCAGAATTTAAAAAATTAAATTAGATGCCAAGATTTTTTTTTTTTTTTTTTTTTTTTTTTTTGTAAATTTTAACGAAGTTTATCTAAAAACGGAAAGTAAATTACTCCATATTTGTGTATAAAAAAGGAGAAATAAAACAGATCAGTACATTTTTTACACCATTTTCTCATTAAAACTTAAAAACAGAATTTATTTACACTTTGATTAGATAGTGAAAACAAAATCTTGATTTCAGTAAATTATCCGAAAAATAAAAACATATTTTCACAGATTCAAACTTCATGAATCAATTTATTCTGGAGAACAAAAATTGCCTGTCAACATACTGTCATTTAGAAAACAAGATTTGTTTCAGCTTTACATTAAACCAAGGAGGCAGAATTGAATTTAAAGAAAAAGCATATACTATTTCCAATTAATGTTTTTTGAAGGATGTTAAAACGTTTCACAAAGGCGTTAAAAGTAAAATTGTTTATCAGGTAAAATTGACATTTGTTTTTACCCAATTCGTCTATTTCCACGGTTTTATTTGGCCCTCCTTTTTGCATTGGTTGCAATTTCATTTTCGCGATTATTTGGCACAAAATTTCACTTTTTTAAGACTGAGTTATGTCAAGGTCCCTATAACAAAAAATACCGTATTGTCTCCTATGAAATGTGATAAATAGTTAGTTAATTATTAACGTTTTCAATTATCGGGAGTGAAATATTTTGCCTTATTAATGAATTTATTCTTCTTTTAACGTTGCGTGAACGAAGTCACGGGTAACAGCTAGTAATAAATGAGTGCGTCAGTAACGCTAATATTATAAAGATGAAACAACAATGGTATTAAGTGTCTGTTAACAATAAACTATAATTATGCGCACAACAATACGCTCACTAAAACATGCCAGTTGAATCGGATTACGGAAAATTATAAATAGTTGCCTATATGGAGACATGCTTACCCACACATGCATTGGCTCGTGCATACAAGCACATACGGACCATATATGGCCCCAAAACAGAGACAAAAGAAGGCGATCTTTTTCCTAACATGCCAATTCGGCAAAATTCTTACAGTAATACATTTAAATAACCTATTTTAGATTTATTACCCAAGCGTGTCAAAAGTACCATATTCTGGATATATAAAAATATATATTTTCAGCTATATTCGACAGTTTAACGGTTATACTTTTATTATGATAAGAAATTTTCCGCATGGACAACAAATATCAGAAGGTGAGGGATACTGAAAAATGAAAATTTCAATTTTCAGAAATACAGAGCATATTTAACTACGTTCTCTTTTCCTTCGAAAAAGGTAAAATATGAAGCAATATTTTCCTAGTTTCCAATAATTTTTCTTAGTCATTAATGTTTTTGGCGTTACAATTATTGGTACTTCGACTTATTCCGGTACCGTATTGCCTTTATAAGACTTGTATATCATTTGATTTGGATTAAAAAGTTATGTACATGTTTTATGGCAATCTAGGGTTTCAAAGAACTTTTAGATTTTAAACTTGCAGCATTTTTAGATTTTATTAATATTGACAACAGCAGGAGATCGTGGATTTTGTTTCTGACAGTTTAAGTTGGATTTGACAATGGTACCAGTAACCAAGCGAACGTTTTATTGAAAAAATTGTAATTCGAGTTGTATTCAGATTACACCTCTTCTTGGCCGTCAAAAATAAATACATCGATATTCACTTGAATTTGTTGCTCATATATGACGTTGATATATTATTAATCATGCATTTCTACACTCCAGAAATACATATCATATTCCAGAAATTACATATTGTTACACTTCTGTGCGTTCTGCTACTGTGAAATGTGTATGAGTTTCTTCTGAGGAAATTGATTCATTTAAATGACCAATCAAATAAATTCACCGCTTCAAACTGTCATTTCCTGTGTATAATTTATTTTCTTCCCGTTTCTCAAGTATCTGGAGTCCAAAATTTGTTTGTCACCGGTAATTTGCTCTTTGAACGTCACAGATAAAATTTGTACATCCGACACATGAGAAATTTGATTTTTTACCTATCTTATTTCACTTTTGTAATAAAAAAATTGATTTTACCATTATTTTGATGAAAATTTAAAATGTCCTTTAATTGTTTTGTTTACTTTCGATAAACGTTCGTAATAAATGAAATAATAAATTTGGGCTTGACGAAGATAGTTTAAAAGATAAATAAAAAAATTGTTTAAAATTATAATTCTTGTATTATTATTAATATTTTACATTTTATTCTGTTTCATAAAAAGTTGAGTTTCATTCACTGCAGAAAACATTTAATTAATTAACCCTTTTTATCCTAACGGTACTTGTAAGTACCACTTTAACCCCTTCGCGACGAGCGTCTTTTACAGAATTTTTAATGTGTTACCACCGGTTTTTCAAATGAGAAATTTTCACCTAATTGAATAGCAAAAATGCTATGATTAGATAAAGAAAACTTTACAAAAAAATAACTGGTGGGAATAATCGAGGATTCTGAGCATCTAAAAGGTAGCTGGAAAATTAATTCAGGATATAAAGGGTTAAAAAACGTATAGGTTCTTCAAAAGTTTCATTTATACATCTATATATTTTTAAATGTTCCTTAATTGTTTAAAAATATATTTCTAACAATTTTTCATCCACCTCTAAATTTATTTTTTAAATATGAAAATTTATATTTTTTTATTGAATAAAATTTTTAAATACACAGTTTTTTTTTGTAAACGTATAAAATACAAAATATTACCTTATTTTTTATGAGTTTATCTTCTAGTTAAGTTTTGAATAGTGTCTCCGAGAAATATTTTTAAATTTGAAAGCGTTAATTAATACCATTCCTTTAACTCTAAAAAATCTTCTTATGTCTAACTATCTACAAATTAAGCTGTTTAGAAAAAAAGTGAAAACTGTGAATTCCTTCATTTTGTAATAAATTTACGCTCGATAAAAAGAAATTTATAAGATATATAATAACATTCTTTAAAATTTTAACTTTCAAATAATACATATTTCTCATAAGTGAACTTCCTTTCGTTAAAAAATTGAATTTCGATAACAATAGGAAACGTGCAGTTAATTACAATATATATATATATATATATATATATATATATATATATATATATATGTTCTTCGAATCTTGAATAAATTTTAAAATATTTGAAAGGTGTTTTATCAGATTTCAATAAAATACTTTTTCTAATTCATTATAGCATTTTTCAATATAAATTTATTTATAAAATAGATATATTTTTATTTTCCAAGAATATATCCTCTAATTAAGTATCATATAGTGTCTCCGAGAAAGATCTCCTTTATATCTTGAAAACATTTTTTTTTATATAATGTTTAATACATCCTTTGAATTAGCCAATTCTTCTATTTTAATATTCATATCCTTCGCAGAATTCTTCTATTAAATAAGAAGCTTTCTTTTCATTATTATTTTTGCCAAATATCGTAGTATTAGTAGTTATGTTTATTAAGAGAATTTTATATAGCAATTTTTTTCCCCCAAAATTTTACGTTTAAATTTGTCTCAATTTTAGAAATTAAAATTTTCAATTAATTATATCGTCCTTTTTAAAATTTAATCTTATTAAGAACAAAAAAAAAACCAAAAAAAAACCATTAGTGACTTTTTTATTGAAATTGCAAAGATATGCTTCAAAGGTATGCGGAGAGATATGCTTGTTATTATTTTTTTTCAGATTCTTTCTTTCTTTTTTTTTTTTTTTTGCTTTTAACCCTTCTGTAGCAGACCTCGTTTTTGGATCAGTCGTGTCACACAGGATCAATTAGGTAATTTTTCATCAACCTCCGAAATTTTACACCAAATGTTTTCATTTTATTGTAGTTTTTATCGCATCTAAACTATGTTTTTAGATCGTTTCTTTAATTTTAACAATGAAATTAATTTTAATGAAGAAAACAAATCATTCCAAATTACCTATATTATCAGTGTTTTGTTATTTTAAAACAAATTTATAATGAAGCGCAACTAATAAAATGAAAATTTCATTTACATTTCATGCTTACACATTTGATGAAACTCAGTGTTAATTAATAGTTTAAAAATAAACTGGTGTCAGTTCACTGTTTGTTAAGATAAAAATTACACAGTAAATAGAAACAAATCTTCGAAGTTTTTGCATGCTGTATTTGAGGGGATAATCTTCTTACGTACTGTTAATAATCTTCTAATAAAAATATGTACCAGCAAAAATTAGTTAAAATTGTTACTATATGGAAGAGAAATATATCTGTCTTAAAAATATTGCATTTCACTTACACTAAGCTAAAAAACTTTTAATATTTTATTATTGTTATTATTTTCGTGATTGAGAATCTAATCTGATATTTAATGTGTCATATTTTATGAATCCAAACAAATTTGGGCGATTTTTGTAGAATACTGAATGTCTTTAAATGGGTAATAAGAAATATAAAACAAGTGGGTAAGTGTGATCGAAGATCGAACAAAGACATTCGTTTAATATTCCTTTCAAAACACTTTATCATTTCTTTAATAAAACCAAATAAATTTCATAAAAAAAAGTGTCATGTTTTTTATAAAAAGTAAAAATTTCGAAAGTAAAAATTTCGGTCTACTTTTCTCGTTTTTTCGAATATCTGAACCGGCCCGATAGCTGGCGAAGCCCGCTATTATATTCTGTCATAATAATATCTGTCATGTGGACTAAATGCGATATTAAAAAAAATCAATTTCAAAATTAAACATGTTATATGGAGACCTTCAAAATGTTAAAATATTCCAATATTTCCATAATCGGGTTTTTATCACGATTCAATACGTTCCTCGAACTTATACATTTACTATTCTCTATTACTCATATTGATACTCTCTTTGTATTATTCTCAAACATTTGGAAAATTCGTTATGACGTCAGATTAATTTTCTTTTTAATTCTCTAATGATGGCATATTAAGCTGCTTTCTGTACATACACATACTCATACTCCTTGTATTATTGAGAAATGTTTGAAAATTACCGTTTTATTACCAATATGACGTCATATTAATCTTTTTTTTTTCAATTGGTGAAACTTTTTATTTCATTTTCATTTTTCACGTGGAAATATTTCAATAAAAAATTAATTATTCTAGAAACAGTTTTATTGTGGATTTTTATTTGTTGGCAACTGCTATAACGAAAAATGTTTAAATTTAATAGGAAAAGACTGTTAGATTTTTGGTTTTTATCTCTATATTTTAAAGTAATACGATTTTTTCTAAATTTATGATTTTGAGCTTCATAGAAGGTATTCATCTATAAAAATACACAAAATTTCAAGCGTGTAAGTTATATAGTTTCTGAGAACTGGCTCTGTGACGGATAGACAATGAAGCGGGAGTAATAGGGTATCATGAGATGAACGAAACCCTAAAAACGCATATACAGTGGCGGTCAAAAGTTTCCGGCCAGCATAAAATTTTTAGTTAATTTGTAATTATACCCATATTAAGAGGAATCTCAAAGTGATGCTTATATATTTTATTGACATAATAATTAGGAACTTATTTATGGAATAACAAATAAATATCAAGAAATTTAATTTAAAAAAATTAAGTGCAAAGGAAAACGCATGTGTTCAAAAGTTTCCGGCCATCTTGACAAGTTTGGAAAAAATGGTTTATAATAGAAAATAACAGTGATCAACAACATTTACAATTAGTATTTTGCCGTCGTACCTTTAGCAATAAGTACTGCGGCGCAGCGGCGTGGCATCGATTCAATGAACGGTTGAAGATCGTTTATGGTAACGTTTTTCCACTCTTCTTGCAATTTTGGGGGAAATTCTGCTGAATTGGAATATTTATAATTCCGCACATGTTTGTAAAGTTCATTCCAAAGATTTTCTATTGAATTCAGATCAGGTGATTTGGCTGGACATTTCAAAAGCGGAATTTTTTCGTGCGAAAGCCACTGCTGGACGAGCTTGCATGTATAGTTTTGGGTCGATATCATTCTGAAAAAAAATAGTTGCGACCACAAATTTTCCTCCATTAAGGCAGCAAATTATCTTGCAAGATATCCGTATACATTGCACCATTCATCTTGCCGCGGATTTCAACTAACGGACCGACACCTTTTCCAGAAAATGCTCCTCACAGCATAACGTGTACTCCGCCATGCTTCATTGTAGGAATAACATATCTCGAATAATGTATTTTGTTTTAGGTCGTCGGACATAGTGTCTGTCATCACTCTCAAAAAGGTTGCACTTCGAATCATCGGAAAATAGTACTTTTTTCGGGTTTTCATTTGTCGAGTCTGTGTGTTTCTTGGCAAACGCCAGCTGATTTTTATTTTTTTTTTACGTATGAAAGGATTTTTAACATCGACTCTTCCATAAAATCCTACGTAACGTAAGCATCTTGACACGGTAGACCGAGTTATTTCAGCAATATTTTCACTCCGTAAATCGCGGGATATTCAGCGACATTTTTATGCGGGTCATCAACTACACTGGCCTCCAAAAGTTAAAGTACAACCGGTTTTTTGCGTCTAATTTGCAAATGAATGAATATAGAAACAACAAATTTGAGGAAATGTGCGCTAAACTGTTATTTATTAAATGGGACATAGAAATTTACTTAAGTTAAACGTATAAATGAAATTACAACAAAAAATCACTCATGGTGGAAAATTCCATTCCTGGAGAAATCAGTACATCGCAGTATTAGGCAGTAAAATGTGAAAGAAACATTAAAAAACTGGTTCTAATATGGAATATGTCCACCCCGAACTTCAATGCATTGGCGGCATCGACTTTTCATGCTCTCAATTAAATTGTCGGACACCGAAATACGTAACGCTGAACAGACTTGGAGTAAGCCTTGTTCCAGCTCATTTAATGACCTTCGAGGAGGACTTAAAGCCGCAACCTGTTTTCCAAGATAGTCCCAAAGATGTTCTATCAGATTCAAGTCTGGAGAGTGAGTTGGCCATTTCATTCTCTCCAAACTGTGATCCTCAAGATAATCCTCAACAACCACAGGTTAGTGTGATCTCGCATTATCATCCATTAGAATGAAATCATTGCCAATAGCACCGGCATATGGGGGCACATATGAATCAAGGATCTCATCCCGATATCTCGCACCAGTCACAGTTCCGCCATGGAACACATGCAGGTCAGTGTGGCCTCAGAGTGAGATCCCTTCCCAAATCATGATCCCACCGTTTCCGTACTTGTGTGTTTCGACAGTGTTTGATTGAGTGCATTGTTCTCTCCAGATCAGTAGACGTCCTGAATCGCTCTCCAGTGTGAATTTGTACTCGTCTGTGAAGAGTACAGAATCCCACTGTTGTCTGGTCCAGGAAACATGTTCTCTCGCCCAACATAAGCGGGCCCTTCTCTGTCGTCTGTTAATGGGGGACACACACAACTGGTCGCCTTACATAGAGACCTGCATTGTAAAGACGTCTTCGTACCGTAGTAGCAGAGATTCTTCTCCCTGATGCTGCAAAGTGGTCTGCAATGAGTTGCGGCACAGTAGTACGTCTTCCCCTTCGGGCCGAAAGAGCTAGAAACCGGTCTTCTGCAGGTGTTGTAACACGTGGGCGGCCTGAAACATGTCTTCTGGACACAGAATCGTCGGATTCATACTGATCCCAGAGTCGTTGAACTACACTGCGAGACACATTGAGCCGTCTAGCAGTATAGGCCTGTGACAACCCCATTTCCATCCATCCTACCGCCCGCCACCTTAATGAATCGGGCAAACGACTTCTTCTAGACATTTCTAGACTCTACTGGCTGTTGTGAACAAAACTGACAACAATAGTTCGAATACAACGAAACTTACACGCAAAATTTTAAAAGTTTCGTAATTGTATATTTTTTTCTCATTGACAAATACCTATTCTTTTCTATAAAATAAAAGTGGTAGCTGTAATTTTTGCGTAAGTTTTTTTAAAGCTTATTGTTGTCATTCATATAAACTATGAAGTTTAATCTGACTGCATTTTTTGTCTTGTGAGCTTCGAAAAACATGTTGTACCGTAACTTTTGGAGGCCAGTGTACTTTTCTCCTGATAATTCTGTCCACAAGAATAGTCATTTTTCGGGTTCTCCCGGACCGTGACAAGTCCTGAAGGACTTGGACATCTTTATATATTTTTAAAAATATCATTCACAGTAGATTTGCCGATCGATAACTTTGCCGCAATCTCGCGAGAGGTTTCGCCCTTCTACGACCAACAAATCACTCGTTTACGAGCAATAACTATTGAACTTTTCATTTTTGAATTTCAACTACGTTATGCACGTTGGTAAATTAACAAACACGGCCAAAAAAAAAACACTTTACCGATAGCGAAAACTAACGAGTGACAAATGGCCAGAAACTTTTGCACACGCGAATTTCCAATTCCTCCCCTTTGCATCAAGTGTTTTAATATACAATCAAAATGATCCCGTGGTCAGAGGTCATTTGCATATTCCTAACTTTTGGATCAATTGTGCTTCTTCTTTGCTGAAACGTTTTGGCAAACAAATCAAAGAAACTAACTGGCCGGAATCTTTTGACCGCCACTGTACGTATATTTAAGTAAAAGTCTACAGAAAATTTATTGCACTCCAGTAAGATAGTTTAAAAAGAAACTTAAAAGTTCCTTAAAAAGTTTAATCATTAAATAATTTATAGTTTTTACTTAAATAACAAAATATTTAAAATATTTTATTTAGAAAAATAATTGTTTTATTTACATTGGTTTGTAATATTAAAATACTTTAAAAACTTTCATCATTGTTCGGAAAATAACTCATTGTTTATTATTATTATGTTCTGTTAAAATGTTTTATTCCACTATCAATAGAAAACATATATTTAAATATTATGTATGCTCTTCAGAGATTACATATTTAATAAAAAAATTTTAATGTGACAAAGTTGTTTTATAGGATATGTCTCTAATATATAGCTGCCAACTGCTATGATTATTTTTGCCACCACTATTTCGGAAAAATAATCTTCTATTATTCTGAACGCAGAATTCGTCTATTAAATAAGAAGTTTTCTTTTCATAAATAGTGGTGCTAAAAACTCATAGAAGGTAGCAGCTATTTTAATTAGAGACATTTTTACATAGGAATTTCTTACCTCCGAAATTATATATTTAAATTTTTTTTCAAGTAAAGAAAATAATATTTCCGATGTATTATATCGTCCTTTTACATACTAATTTTTTTTTCTGAGAATACATATCCTAAAGAAATGTTAAATAGTATCTCCTATATATATGCTTAAAAAATATAATTTTCTTTCATGTTCTTTCTTTCGTTGCCTTTAACACTTCCGTGGCACACTGGGTTAATTTAATCGAAGATATTTTTCATTAGTCTTTGTCTGTTTCCAGAAAATGTTTAGAGTGTATTAATTGTTTTAAACAGGGTGGCTACTAAATATTGTTACAAATATTCAGACATTTTATTTTACAAATATAAAATGATAAATACACCAATATGATGAACATCAGAGATGGAAGTATATCTGGAAATAATTGTACTCGAATAAATCTCCATCTTTATCGATTACCAAAGATAATCTCTTATGGCATTGTCCGAATGCGGCACGAATCATTTTAAGAGGTAATCGGTTCCATTTACGCAATATGAAAGCTTTGAGAGAGTCCAAACTTCTGCGTTCTTTGCTATTTACTTTAGCCTCTAAAATCCCCCAGACGCAGAAGTTTAAAGGATTTAGATCCGGTGAAGAAGGTGACCAATCTTCTTCCATGTTAAAGTTCGGACAGTTGACATGTAGCCCAAGCCTGTGTTGATTTAGATCGGTGCGAAGTTGCAAAATCTTGCTGATATATCTAATTGTTTTGGGGACACAACCTGTTAGCATGTGACAATAAATGTGTAGCCAATATGTCCTGTTTGAAATATTTCTTATTGATTTTTATCTCCTTTATCGATGGATTTCAGAGGCAATTTTCCATTGTTTGACACTGCAGCTCGAACCATTACAGAAATCTTGTTCTAAAAGCGTTTAACAGTTCGGAGGTTTTCAGGTATATCCTCGAAGGTCGCTGAATATACGACATCATTTTTAGCATTATAACACTATTCAGAGCAAGATAGCTTCTCGTCAGAAAATATTATTCTGCCATCACTTTTCCTACCATGCCGCTTCAGCAATTTTTTGCATGTTTGTAAACTTTTTATTCTTTGTGCAGCAGTCAAACCTTGAACTTTTCTTTTGCGATAAGGGCGAAAACCCAGGTCTTCATTTATATTAACTTGCATAGTTCTGCGACTCACGTTCTCTTCTGTAGCCATTTTATTTGCAGAACGTTGTGGATTTCTTCGCATCTTTTCACGAATTCTTTTGATGCGCTCTTTTGTGTGAAGTGAGCGTGTACGACCAGACCTAGGTCGATCTTTACAGCTATTAGTATTCAATAATCGATTTATATTTCTATATACACTGTAAAAAAATATTGTCAAATTCACTGCATTTATTGCAGTAGATTGCCACGTAATATTTCCGTATGTAAAAATACCGCAAATATAACAGTAGATTTAACCAGTGTTTCCAATTTCAACATCCTTTCATGCGAACAACAATCAGATCGCATCGTTCATTTACTAAGCAGCGTTTGCGCACGCAAAGACATTTTACTAACATAATCTGCGAAAAGAACTTCTACTGTGTACGAGCTTTTTTCCGCTTTACTGCGAAAGCGAGCAAATGGTGTGTTAACTTACGCTTACGAGCATGCATTGTCTATATATCAGCGTTTAATTACAAGTAGTTTTTTATATTTCTATTAGATAAACGTAATTCTAAAGTAAGTTTGTAATTCTAGTCCAATTATCTAATATATATATATATATATATATATATATATATATATATATATATATATATATATATATATATTATCTTAATCGCCCTTCAGAATTGGAGTGTTTCTATTTTCAGAACTACAAATATATTATCTTTCTATATATGTATTTACACTTTACACATAGTATTATAAGGAATATTTGATGTCTCAGTTTTGCCACATTAAAAAAAATTATATTAATAAATTCTGAATTCTTATTTATGTCATATACAAAGCTTTAAATAAATGTTTTAATGTTGGTTTGAAATTCTATACACAAAATAAAGCTTTTTTTCAAACAAACGACGAACTTTATGATTATTCTAATAATCATCTAAAAATGAAAGCTGATTAAAATCAATGATTTAAAAAATATATGGCTTTTAAAATTACAGCAGTTATTGTGATAATTTGTACGGAAATATGACTGTTAAAATTAAAGAACTTTTTGTGGTATTTCGTACGGAAAAATTGTTGTGAAATTTACTACAATTATAACCGTTGAAATGACGGAAAATATGCGATAAAATTTACTGCGATTTTTACGTAAAAACTGCTGGCAACATTGGTGCCAGCAGTTTTTGCCGTAAATTTGACGTATTTTTTTTACAGTGTATAAATGTATAAATGTTCTATTAAAACCTAAGAATTTTCATAAGGCGCTGTGCGAAGAGGTTGAGGGCTTCGATTCGGTTTCAATGCTTCCCCATAATTTTATTCTTAAATTGAAGAATAGAAATTCTCGACAACAACATTCTCCCAAACACAGATCTCTTAGCGGGAAGCATGTCCAGTCCGCTGATTTTGCATCATTAGCAGCAAGCAATTTCCCGGAATGGTTGTGGTGTGGATAATCATGTGTGACTATATTTTGGTGGAATCTGGATGGAAACACCACATCGTTATGTAGATAGTCGATTAATCCGTGAAAGTACACAATAGGCTTTGTTTAGGCATAACCATTGGTTTCTCCCTGATTAAAATGAAATAGATGGGCAACAAGGAAAACCAATATCACCAAAGAAAGCTTTTTTTATTTCGTAAAGACAGGGATTAGCATAAGAGGTAGCCTCTCCTTTCAATAATAAGGAAATGCTATTCGATCGAGAATCGGATATGAAGTGATCATTCCCATTAAGCTATAATGCCTATATAAAATGCTGAATCATGCCAAGGCGCCGAATAAATTACATCGATTAGGGAGAAACAAATACTAAAATTTTGAATGGCAGACATGCTTTGAGTGTAACAGAAAGGTGCTTTACATATATAACGTTATCAACTTTTTGATAAATTTGTACCCCCGCCCCTCCTTTGATATCATACGTCAACATCCCTGTATCCCCCTCCCTCTGAATGATATATTTTATAAAAAAAATTTCTTTTGTTTGCAGTTATATACATATATAGTTATAAAATTTTTATTCGCATACTTCACGTTTTCAAAGGCAGAGAAGAAGTCAACAAAATACCACTGTTATATATGAAATAACTTTCTATCAAATAACACTTAAAATGAATAGTTACTATTTAAAAGTATTAAATATTAGATGTTTGTTACATAATGTATTTAACAGTAATAATGTTTTTTGCTCTTGCCCCCTGCACGGGGAAAGGGAAAGCAGAACTTCTTATCAACAAAACAGATGAACAACATCATTTCTTTCTTCTTTACCAGTAATCAATACAAGTTATCATTTAAAACATACTTTGCACTTGGTTTCTCTAACACAGGATTATATACGCATACACATATGGCAGGGAATAGGGATACCGAACGCTGAGCTATTCCATATTTTTTAATGAAAAAATGTTATAATAATTTTGTGATTTTAATAATAACCGTGTATTTTCATTAAAATAGTTAACAGGCAAGCAAAAAAAAAAAAAGATAACCGAATATTTTGTAGTAAAGAAAAAGTTTGATTGGATCAAAAGTGATAACGATATCACAGACAACAACCCCCCCCCCCCTTCCTCTAGAAATAGCTTACAATATTATGTGACAGACTCCCCCCTCTTCACTAAACTGATAACGCTATATATGTAGAGTCCCAAACGACCACTTATCAAATGGATAAAATGAAAATGTAAACCGACAAACATCTGCGAATTGATTTGGACTCGATGGGAAAGTGGTTTTTAATATTCGCACAAATTGTATATACTTTAATGATTAAGTGGGGAACAAGCAGATGGATAAATCGATAGAAATGCGTTTTTGTTATTTTCTGAACAAAGCATAAAATATAACTGTAATATACACTCCCAGATGTAAGAAACCACAAAGAACAGCTTGCAACCTTGCAAGCATATAAAATGAATATAGTAATGTATTTAACGGGTATAAAACTCAACATTCGATAAAAGATAAAGCTTCTTGAATAAAGAATTTAATAACAAACGAAGACTTAATTTAGAAAATAATTTAGCCCATAACATTTTAATATTTAAAAAGGTAAAATATTAATTTTGAATAAAATAATCATAAGAATGTATTGTATGAGCACCGCCACACCGCTCTCCAAAGTACCGACTGCTGCCGGTATTGCTTAAATTTGGCGTCTTGATGGTTACATGTGTTATACATCATCGTGTACCATTGAAAAATTAAAGGGAAATTAAGTAAATTAGTCCAGAAGCCAAATAGAGCTCTTCTGTATAATTACCTGTAAAACATTTAAGAGTTTTGTTTCGGATTTGTGTTTACTATTTAATTGTACGTAACCTAACGTCAAACAGCAATTATATACTTATATTCGTAGATTTCAAATGTAATAAAGAGGATAATCTCACTCTTATATTGATATGCTTTGTGCAGAGTATATGTGTATAATTGAATTAAATTTATAACAATTTGAATGATAACAACATTTGTCTCAGAAACAATAAATATCACATTACGTTTATTTAAAAAAAACATTTCATTTTATTGTTTTATATACGCTGATTGCGTAATGCAATAGTTGATTATTCATAATTTACAAATCCAAACAAAGTGGAAGATTTTTTTAATTTTATTATTTATTTTGCTGCAGTAATATATTTTAGTTATGGATACATTAAAAGTCTTTAAATGTTTTTAATCTTTCTAAAACTTTTTAAAGATTGTTTAAATATTTTTAAGGGAAGAATTAATCTTTCAGTTCGAAATTTGTTTTATCCAAATGCTTCGTTCCACTACCAACGGAAAACATTTTATTCGTTATAAAGTATGCAAGCTCTTCGGAGCTTTAATTAGTTTTTAAAAATTATTAAGATGTTTTAAAAGTTCCTTTCTTTAAATAGATCTAAATTTATATAGAAATTTCTTATCCCCGATATGCTTCATTTAAATGCAACTCATTTTAACAAATTAGAATTTTCAATTAATTGTATGGTTCTTTTCCTGAAAAGTAATTTAAAAGTAATTTTTTTCGGATAACATATCTTTTAATGACATTTTTAATGATGTATTAACGAACAAATTTGATATCTTAAAAATATTAAATACAGTTTTATATTCTTTCTCATATCGGTTTTAGTACCGCAGCTATCGACATTATCATGATGTATTATTATAAAAGCAGTTTAGAACCAAACTGAATTTATAAAATGGAAACATTATTTAAATGTTAAGTTCCACAACTTGAAGAAAAGCAATGCTAATTAATAGTTTAAATGCCGTATAGACTTATGCTGTATAATTAGCTCTAAAACATTGAAGGATACTATTTCCGAATAGTGATTAATATCTAATTATTACTTCTAATTAATGTCAAAGAGAAATTAGACACAGCGTACATTCTGAATGCAGTGAAAGAGAGTGGGATGGAAATATGTGTGAATGTAACTCAATGAAAGTTATTACAATTTGAAAATTAGCGACATTTGTGTCAGAAATATCAATTTATCTCATGAAATGAGCACTAAGAAAATAATTTATTCAATATAAAAATATAATACAAAATGAACTACATTAAGATAGTTTACAAAAGAAACATTAAAATTCTTTAAACACTACGATCTGTATAAGAAGAAAATATCCTTTATTGTATGTTCCTTCAAAATATTTTGTTTTCACTAACAACAGAAAACGTGTAATTAATTATAAATTATGTATACTCTTCAGAACTTTAATTAATTTTTACATGTTATAAAATTGTTTTATAAGTTGTTTCTTTAATTAAAAGCAATGTTATTCATTAATTTCACTTCTTCTTCCAAATTTTATTGGCTAATTTTACTGTATATGTTCTTAACAGAATAAATTTCTATTTAACTCGGGGAAACTGTCCTAAAATGACATACCCTAAGGATAAAAGGCTTCCAGTCAAACAATTCTTTCCTGATGGCCTTTATTTTTTACAGAATAATTTAGACAAGTATACATAATGCAATAGTGCCTTTTAAAAAATATTAAATAAAGTCACAACGCCAAAATAACGATTTATATAAAATGCTGCCTGCACTATGTGATTTTATCTACAATTCTGTCCTAAAACGACGCAACCATAATTTGCTATTGATTTACTTACGTACATCACAAATATTTTTCTTGTACACCAAGAAACACCGACACATTCACTATTTGTCCACTAATGAATACTTAACACATTTTATCCACTTCTCTTTCAGTTTTCAGTGACGGAATAAATCATTTCAATAAAGGCAGGCTTTATCATCATCATCGTCTGAAAGATCCATGTCTTTGTCGTCACCATTGGGTGTAATAAAGGGAATTTTTTCCCTAACTTAAAGAGCTGCACATCTTGAGTATGAATTATGTTTTTCAGTAGCTTTTGCCTTTGCTTTGGCAATATTAGGACTGCTAGTCAGAACTTTTGCTCCTTCCTGTTTTCTCTTTTTATTGGATGATCTAACATGAGGTACACAAGGAAGTCTATACAGTAATCCCTTAACATTCGCGGATTTAACATTCGCGAGTTTTGATTATTCGCGAAATATAAAATGAAGAACATTTCAACATTCGCGAATACTTAACTTGGTTATTCGCGGATTTCGTTTTATAAGGATTTTTTTTTTTTTTTTTTTTTTTTTTTTTTTTAAGTGAACTTCCTTTGTTTTACCGGAAACATGATTTTATGCTAAAAATAGATTATCCCCCTTTTATTGTTCGAGCTTGGCATTTCTCCAATTTATATTGAAAGACCAAAACGCAAATTTTTTCTTCGAAGTATGTAATGCGCATGCTCCTAAGTTTTGTTTATCGTTTGAATTACGTAAGTCCCCGTAGAATAGATTTGTTCTTTCTATTCGCCTGTCAATTTTTTTTTCTCAGTGTTTAGCAAAAGTAAAAAAGAGAAACTTCATCATGTCGCCTACAGCTAAAAGAGTGAAAAAAGTTTTGAACCTGTGCGAAAAAGTTAAAATTTTAGATAAATTGAGAATGGGAGAAAGAGCGTGCGACGTCGGTCGTTATTTTAATATTAATGAATCTACGGTCCGATCAATTAAAAAAAACGAAAAGTCTATAAGAGATAGCGTCTCAGCAAATGCACCGACTAGTGCAAAAACTGTATCGCAAGTACGGAACAAGTCATTGGAAGAAACTGAAAATGCCTTAAGTATTTGGATAGAAGATATGAACCAGAAGCAAGTGCCGCTAAGTTCAGCTTTAATACGAGCCAAGGCTAAAAAAATATTTGACGCGATAAAAGTAAAGGATGATACTTTATTTGACTTCCAGGCAAGTAACGGATGGTTTGAAAATTTCAAACATAGGCATAGTTTACACAACATAAAGTTAGTTGGCGAATCGGCTTCTGCGGATCATGTCAGTGCTCAAAAATTTCCTGAAGAACTTACAAAAATTATTGAAAGAGGCTGATATGTTCCAGAACAAGTGTTTAATGCCGACGAGACAGGCTTGTTTTGGAAGAAAATGCCGAAGAGAACTTTTCTTGCCAAAACAGAAAGCACAGCTCCAGGTTTTAAGGTAGCAAAAGATAGGGTATCTCTTCTGCTGTGTACCAATGCTAGAGGCGATTTTAAAGTAAAGCCTATGTTAATTTATAGATCGCAAAACCCTCGTGCTCTCAGAGGTAAAGATAAAAGCAAGTTGCCTGTTTTCTGGCGAGCAAATACCAAAGCATGGGTAACAAGCGTTTTGTTTCTGGATTGGTTTAATGATTGTTTTATTCATGAGGTGAAGAAATACCTTTCATCTAAAAATCTGTCATTTAAAGTTCTACTCCTCATTGACAATGCTCCTGGACATCCACTGAGTTTAAAAGATGCCCATCCTGACGTCAAAGTGGTTTTTTTACCCCCTAATACAACTTCACCAACGGTTGGACCAAGGAATCATAGCTGCGTTCAAAGCTTACTACACAAGAAGATCTTTCAAAAGAATTTTAGAATCGATTGAAGTAAATTCAGAAGCCACGGTCACATCGATTTGGAAAATTTTCAACATAGCAGATTGCATTGCCGAAATTGATGCAGCATGGATGGAACTTAATGAAAGTTCAATTAATTCTTGTTGGCTAAATATTTGGCCCCAAGTGGTACAAAAAGAAAATCAAATGCCTTCAATTTCAAAACCTATTGAAGAAATTGTGGAACTGGCTCATCAGGTCGGAGGTGATGGTTTCGACGACATAAGGAGAGAAGATGTAGAAGATCTGATAATATCCCATGATGATGGACTTACTGAAGAAGAACTTCTAGAAATCCTTGAAGAAAAAATTACACAACCAGACAATGGCACAAGCGATGAGAGCAGAAATTGTGAAACTGGAGGTAAGCGTCTTTTTTTTATGTTTTTATGTTTTTTTTTTTTTTTTTTTTGCTAAAATTTCTAAAATTAAATTTTTTTTATTGCAGGTGAAATATTTTCTGCAAAAAATGTCGCAGAAATTTTAAAATTACAACAACAACTTGTTGATAAAGCGATAGAATGTGATCCCTCGCTAGTGAGGAGTCTGAAATTTAAAAGAGAAATTGAGGCTGCAACTTTTCCTTACATGGAAATCCATAAACAAAAGATCTCTTCTGCCAAGCAATCACATATTACTAGTTTTTTTCAGCCATCAACCAGCAAATAATCTTTTTATATTATGTTTATAATTGTTCAAACTTATTTGGAGTATGTATTTTTAATATTTAATAAATACATTATTTAAATTTCAAATATTTTTTCCAATTAAAAAAAATCGTAAAACCTAACCCCCATTTATGCATGGGAGGATACTCTCAACATTCGCGATTTTGACATTCGCGGAGATTTCCGTGAACCTAACCCTCGCGAATGTTAAATTAAGATGATGAACTTGAAAATGTTGCCCGTTGAAAAGATACACACATCTTCGGAGTATCGAAAACAGATGTCGGCGCTGGAATTGAAAGATGTGACATTGAGACTATGAAAATTGACGGAGTAGGTCTAAATAGGCTGTTATCTGTGGAATTTGTGTTGCTGTCGGTTACGTCGCCAAAATAGTGAACTTAGAAGGAGTAAGACTAATATGTTTATTTGTATAACATCTGATTTACGTATCTTAAGGTGGTAAAAATCAACCTATCAATTCGACCGATTCAGAAATTATTTTAAAAAGAAATTTCGAACCAATCTGTTTTTTTATAAATTGAAAATTGCATTTCAAATCAGGCCCAAACACATAATTAAACATAACGTCAATTATTCAATTAAAATCCGGATTTAGTTGCAGTGTATAAGTATCACTATGACTTTGAAGAATTTTGTTAAGGACTTCTGTTCACTGACTACTTATAGGTCATACTAAATTCAAAAAGCAATTAAACACAGATATTCCCAAATATTGAACTTCATAAAAGGGAGAATTAATATCCTTATGCACCATAAATATTCTTCTTTCAAACATGTTTCATAATGGTTAAATCTGCTTCTTTAATCATAGAAACATCATATGAGATTGCATTGAAAAACAACCCTTAGTGTATATTTCATTTTTATTCTTTTATGGCCTATAAACTTTCTGGTAGAGTGACAAATTACTCTTTTATAAGAGTACTTTAGTGGACGACATAATTTTATGTTTTTGCGTGCGATCGTGGTACACTGAATCACTAACTTAGCCCCTTCCCCATTGTGCATGTACGAGACCTATTCTGTCATTTATTAAGTTTCGAAGAACGGGGCTGTATCTTCCAAAATATATTTGCCATGGTTAATTGCGCATGAAAATTAGATACCTTTAGTTGTGTAATAGCTATACAGGGTGTCCCTAAACTCCTGGTACATACGCTAGGGGGTGAAAGAACACATCAAGACGAGTAATAGTAAATAGGAAACCAAGGGTCCCAAACTTATTCCAAAGGAGATAGGCGCCATAAAAGTTTAGGGTCCCAAATTGCAAATGATGATAAAAAAGGGAAAAATGGGTCGATTTATTTGCGGTTTTCGCTAAAATCATTCTTTAAATTAGTATTTTCTTTAAAAAAAGTTTTAAAGAGAAAGTTATAAATATACCGGTAGAGGGCGCTCTAGACTTTGATGTACCGAATAACTACTTTTTACCGTTTTTTTAACACTGTTAAATGTTTTCTAAAGCTTAGACCTTAACTTAAATATTGTGTGCACAAGTGAAATCATCGGGAGTGGTTAAGTGGAGCAAATTTAACTGTGTTCAGGGGGTTGATTTTTGAACGATCGTAAGTAATGAGAAAAATAATAAGTGATGAAGCAAACTTTCAGAGGTGATAGTACACATCAAAACAAACAACATTCACTAAGTAATGCATGATTTGAATTCAAACGCAAACGTGTTAGATTATGTTCAAACTAGATACATGCAAGCGCTATAGCTACCATTATGCTGTAAGTTTCCGGAAGAAGAATATGAAAATGTGATATGGGGAATAAGAAGAACGCGTATACAAATTTTCGCTAACATAAAAGTTACTTATTCGAGTGCGTATTTGTAAAACTGGAAACTGTTCACAGCAGCTGTCTTCATTTGCTCTGTGGATAGCCGATAATATGGTTTCGTACTCTAACCAGGAGAAGGCCGAGATGCATTCCATGTACGTAGCTGCACACGGCAATGCAACAGAAGCTCAAAGATTGTACCGAGAGCCTTTTCCAACCAGATGTGTTCCTGATGCGAGGATATTTCAACGACTGCTCCAACAACTGTGCGAAAGGGGTTCCTTTGCAAGTTGCATGCAGGATACCGGATGTTCCAGGAGTGTAAGAACGCCATCCGTTACGGATAACATTTTGGATCGTATAAGTGAGAGGCGTGAATCTAGCACGCGGGAACTGTCCGAAGAAGTGAACGTTTCCCGTAATACGGTGTGGCGAGTTCTGCGAGATGAAGGAATGCATCCGCACCATGCGCAGAGAGTTCAAGGCCTAGAACCAGCGGATTACCAGGCACGTGTCAATTTTAGCACGTGGTTGCTCCAACAAACGGCTATGGAGCCTGCTTTTTGTGCACATGTGTTGTTCACGGACGAATGCACATTCACACGCGAGGGTATTTTGAATATCCACAATTATCATGTGTGGTCAAATGAAAACCCATACACAATACGTCAACGTTGGTTCCAGCGACGTTTCGCGGTCAATATTTGGGCCGGAATCGTTGACGATTATCTAATTTGGCCATACTTACTGCCAACGCGCCTGGATGGAGATTCATATCTTGTGTTTCTGCAAGAGGTGTTGTCAGAACTATTAAACCATGTTCCAGCGCCCATCAGACGACGTTTGTGGTTCCAACACGACGGAGCACCGGCCCATTACAGCCTAGATGCCCGTAACGCCCTGAATATCATGTATCCGGGGCGATGGTTAGGTTGTTGCGGTCCAATCAGCTGGCCGGCCCGTTCACCCGATTTATCCTATCTGGACTTTTTCTTGTGGGGTCATATGAAGAGCCTGATATGCGAAGATGGTCGCGTAGATTCTGCTGAAGACCTTGTTGCCCGGATATCCGTTGCTTCGACCACCATAAGAGAGATGCCTGGTGTTTTCGCCAATGTACGGCGGTCAATCCATCGACGGCTTCAAGCCTGCGTTCGTATTGGAGGCCGCAATTTTGAACAATTCCTGTGATGGAGTACTTCGTGTTGTTTATTTTCATTTGGTTGAATAAAGTGTTTTTCTTCCTTTTGTTGATTTCTTTTCATTCCATCTCTGTCTGTCCAATTTTCCATCATTTTGTTATTATTTTGCTCATTGCATACGATCGTTCAAAAATCAACCCCCTGAACACAGTTAAATTTGCTCCACTTAACCACTCCCGATGATTTCACTTGTGCACACAAAATTTAAGTTAAGGTCTAAGCTTTAGAAAACATTTAACAGTGTTAAAAAAACCCAGTAAAAAGTAGTTATTCGGTACTCCAAAGTCTAGAGCGCCCTCTACCGGCATTTTTAGAACTTTCTCTTAAAAACTTTTTTTTAGAAAATACTAATTTAAAGAATGATTTTAGCGAACACGCAAATAAATCGACCCATTTTTCCCTTTTTTATCATCATTTGCAATTTGGGACCCTAAACTTTGATGGCGCCTATCTCCTTTGGAATACGTTTGGGACCCTTGGTTTCCTATTTACTATTATTCGTCTTGATGTGTTCTATCACACCCTACCGTATATACCATGAGTTTAGGGACACCCTGTATATAGTTTGGTAGCAGTCGAAATCAGTGGATTTTTAACGCATCTTGCCCACGGATCAATTACTTTTCTAGTACAATTTAACCCACGTGTTAATTTCTACGAGTTACTGGCATGCAGTTTTTGATAGAGTTATCGACTGTGAGTTTTTGCCAATTCGGTAAAAAGTTGAGTGGTCCACTGCAAATGAATAGCCGTCAGAATACATGTCAGTACCATTTATAGCTTATACTACCTCCTAAAATTGAATTCTTGTACAACGAATGTTGGGGGCATTTAGACTCAAATGAAGTGAGTTATAATTTAGCATGTTTTGGGAAAGGATTTTCCCACATCTCAGTCTTTCTAATATTGGAGTTAAATATACACGCTCAATTGCTAAGTTCTTGCTTAATGGTTAAAAAAAAATTGCGTTTTTTTAAACCTGTGCCACGACCTCCATTGAAGTTGACAGCCCTGATGGGTATGCCAAAACCTTAAATAAAGTTAACAATGCTTACGAAATATATCAATGAATTATAGAACCACTTCTTTTCAAATTTTCCATTGGAAAATACGACTTTCACAAATTTGTTTCTGTTCTGCGTCAGAAATGATTGATTATGTTAAAAAGTTTGTGCCTTTGTATCTAAACTAGAACGTGATAAAAAATGTCAATACATTTCAACTATGTTACGAAGTATTAAACCTTTTTTTTTTGTGTGTGTGTTTTACTTCTGTTGTTCTGACCGTTTATCTGGCAATCAGTACGTGTTCTAACTCTCCTAAATATACTTGCATTGCCATGTAGTTGATATTTGATTATTGATAGTTAATACTGATGTATTTGATAGAATTTTTCGTTTATTTACAGAGACACTCAAACAAATTCTGTTATACAGGACTGATTATGAGCGAAAATTGTTGGATATGCGTTTCCAGCAGTGATATGCATTTCAAAACTTAACTAATTTTTAGTGTATTACGAGGTCTGTAGATTATGTACAGTGCTGCATGATGAAAGAATTCCCACAATTACCGGCTCTGGACAGCAATTGCTGAAAATGGATTTTTACTGTGTTATATGTGTTTCTTTTAATATTTATTTAAATGTCTCATTTCTTTGTAATTAAAAATTAAATTTCTTAACAATATAACGATAATCTTTGAACTTGCTTCATAATCTACGCCATTATGCGTGATTTTTTGTTCTTTTGTTGAAACTTTTTTTTGTGTGTTACTGTATCTAAACTTTTACATTATCACACAAAATACACACCTATTTACAATATTTTATTAGCGTGTGTGAACGACATTTATGGTTTATTTTGCAAAAATGCAAGATTATTAACTAAGCGTTATTATTTTTTTATAATCCAATATAAATATATATTAATTGCAAAATATATTTTTCATCCATTTAAAAACAATTCATGCATGAGAGGTAAGAATTGTTATTATAAGAAGATAGCAGTTACAATAAAGAAAAAATACCCAGTTAATTTCTGTCTTGTATGATAAACAATCTTTGTAACTTTCTTCTGCTGTCGTAGTAGTAATTGATCTTAATCAATCAAATTCACTTTATTTTCTTTTAGATAAAACTACTATATAAACTTTACTACTACATAGGTTCCATTTCAAGAAATGATGTTTAAAAAATTTCTCATTATTCATTATTCAACACCATTTGATGTTATTCCAGTGAAGTGCCACTTTACTGTGCATCTCTGTCACATAAAAATCTGACGCATTAATTAATCATTTGAATATGCTACTTGGAAATTCTTACTGACTTTCTTCTGAAGAAGGATATATGTCAAATAAATAAAGCACTCATCGGTGAAAAGTAATGTGAAAGGGAAAAAATGCGAAGAAATACTATTTTGATAGAAAAAAAAGTGCTGTTTATTTCAATCATCTACGATAAGCAATATTTGTAATTTGCTTCTGCTATCGTAGTAGTAATTGATCTTAATCAATCAAATTCACTTTATTTTCTTTTAGATAAAACTACTATATAAACTTTCCTACTACATAGGTTCCATTTCAAGAAATGATGTTAAAAAATTTCTCATTATTCATTATTCAACATCATTTGATGTTATTCCAGTGAAGTACCACTTTACTGTGCATCTCTGTCACATAAAAATCTGACGCATTAATTAATCATTTGAATATGCTACTTGGAAATTCTTACTGACTTTCTTCTAAAGAAGGCTATATGTCAAATAAATAAAGCACTCATCGGAGAAAAGTAATGTGAAAGGGAAAAAATGCGAAGAAATACTATTTTGATAGAAAAAAATCTTAGAAAAAAGTGCTGTTTATTTCAATCATCTACGATAAACAATATTTGTAATTTTCTTCTGCTATCGTAGTAGTAATTGATCTTAATCAATCAAATTCACTTTGTTTTCTTTTAGATAAAACTACTATATAAACTTTACTACTACATAGGTTCCACTTCAAGAAATGATGTTTAAAAACTTTCTCATTAATCCTTATTCAACATCATTTGATGTTATTTTAGTGAAGCACCAGTTACTGTGCATCTCTGTCACATAAAAATGTGATGTATTAATTAATCAATTGAATATGCTATCTGAAAAACCTTAGTGACTTTCTACTAAAGAAGGATATACACTGTAAAAAATGGCCAATGTTTCTTATTTTATGAAAATATGCTATAACCACGAACGAAAATATAATATCTTCTGAGTTATCCGAAATTTCAAATAGCATGTTACATTGTCTTTTGAATCCCCAGAAACGAATACATTTTCAAAATTTAAAGAATAATTTATAAAAACAAATTATTTTTAGCTGCCCGAATTTTTCAGAATTGTTTCCGAAGGGTTTTTATAGTGTATTAATTAGTGTCCTCAGCCTGGAATACCTGTTTTTCGAATGTTACCCATTCTCAAGTACACGTTTTCAGCCGCATAAGTTAATTTATACATGAAAGAGTAAAGAAATAATCTTAATTTTAAAGTTATTGTTAACGCTGTTAATTTTGCATGTTTGTCTGTTAAACATTTTTTTTGAGCAAGAAAATGTTTACTTCAGAATTGGTAGCATTCGAAAAACAGGTATTCATGTCTGAGGACACTAATTAATACCTATAAAATCCCTTCGGAAACGTTTCTGAAAGATTCGGGCAGTTAAAAATAATTTGTTTTTATAAATTATTCTTTAAATTTTGAAAATGTATTCGTTTCTGGAGGATTCAAAAGACAATGTAATATGCTATTTGAAATTTCGGATAACTCATAAGATTATATTATTTTTTCGTTCGTGGTTATAGCATATTTTCATAAAATAAGAAACATTGGTCATTTTTTACAGTGTATGTCAAATAAATAAAGCACTCGCCGGAGAAAAGAAATGTGAAATGTAAAAAATGCGAAGAAATACTATTTTGATAGAAAAAACACAAAAAAATGCTGTTTATTTCAATCATCTACGATAAACAATATTTGTATGTTTCTTCTGTTACCACGTAATTGCACCCAATCTATCAAAATGCAATGTTGTTTTGTCAGGTGAAACTACGACACGTGAGATTTCTTGTTACACGAGTTTTCTTTTTCAGATATGTTGTTTAAAAAAATTCCATTCTTTTATTAATTGAACATTTCTTGCTTAATATGACAGATCATTAATCTCAATTTATTTGAGTGTACTATTTCTATTGTAGCATTGGAACATTTTTAATATCTAACAAGATTCCGAACCCGAAAATTAAAACGCTCACATACACACACAAACACGCACACGCATATACGTATATATATATATATATATATATATATATATATATATATATATATATATATATATATAACTTGCATATAATTAAGGTTCATAGAGGTGCAATATTGTTACTTTTGTTGTTATTATCACTTTGTTGCCCGAATTCACTTTAAAATAGAAAATTTTATTCCCGGAATATTTTTCTGTTTTATTTTATAATATTGCTTATGATAGGAGGTAAACAAAGGAATTCTGAAACAAAAATTACCTATCTTCGTTAGTTCTACTGAATACTGAGAAAATATTAATTGCGAATAACAATAGAAATTTCACTGAAATTAAAATAACCGCGTAATGTAACAAAATGTACATTGTATTTTCTTAAGGTATTTTTTTTTCTAAATCTAGTGTTATTAACAATTGATATTTTGTTTGTATTCAATATAATAATAAAAAAAAAGTAGCATTTATCTTAAAACTTTTTCTTTATCTCTTACTATTAATGAGCTATAAAACAAAATCGAAAATGTTCTGGAGAAGAAAATTTACTCCTAAATAAAATTCGATCAATAACAAAGAAAATTCCGTATTACACATATTTACCACGAGCCCTAAATTACCTCGAAGTTTAATATTTCTCAAGTTTTTTGGTTTAAGATCTTTCATGTAAGTCTTTAAAAGAGACACAAGATAATTTAATATGATAGTCGTACAAAAATACTTAAAACACACGTAAAATATACAGTACGAATACCATAGTAAAAGGTTGTTTCTCTGATAACCTTTTTTATAATCTATAATTTATCATACAAAAATTATATAATTTCTAAAATTATATAATTTATCATACAAAAAGCCTTTTTGAATTGATTACTGAACATTATGGAAACGGTTAATTCATTTAAACAATTCAAAATTAATTTCATTTTGAAACCGACAACTTCATTAAAACGTTTCTGTGAAGTTGATTGGATCCTATTTAGTGAGTGCAAATAGATTTGGAAGACTAATTTAAACAATGCACACACCTAACGGAAAGCAGGACCTTTGTTAAAATTAATATTTCGACGTATTGTTTTGCCTAAATACTTGAGCATGGAAGCTTTGAATGTTTTATGAATGTACATATTAGGTTTATTGAATCAAATATTAAAATATTTAAATAAATAGTTAACATTTCCATTCTGTAATGAATTTTAATATACTAAAATACCCGAATTCAGAAATATGAAAAGGTAATTTAAGTATTAATTTATGTATTTGTATTATCAAAATTAAAAGATTTGCACCGGTTAAAATATGAAATTATTTGGAACCTGTTTAAATCTTGAATATTTTTAAATAATCAACGTAAAGTGTTAAGTACTGTAAAATAAAGAAGATCGCAAAACGACTGTTGCTATCAGAAATATCTATAAACGTATTCTTGAAGTTTGTTTGCACGGAGATGTTAAACTTATTAGTTAGACAGAAGGGACAGTAGAGCTGAGTTCAGGCTCACTTTTTGGAGACCGGGCCCGCCCGAGCCCGACGATTTTAAATCCGAGCCCGATACCAAAAAGTATACCAAAAGAAAAAGTGCAATAAAAATTACATAATATTTAAAAGTTGTTCTAAAAATGTAATAATTCATTTTATTAACAACTTCGTACATGAAAATAACTGTTAACACCTAGCATATAATTAATTTTAAGAAATTCGCAATCAATCTTATCAAAAGAGCAGTTTAGTATCAAATCAAAATACACATCCCTAAAAGGATTCTCATATTTTTCTCCCGCAACAGTCAAACCTGATGGACACATTAACGAAATGCGTTTTATGAATAAATAATTGAAATTTGCAAAAATTGCGATTTATATGACGAAGAATCGAACAACGTTTTTCTGTTTTCAATAAAATGTGTACATCTTTGGTAATTCGTGTGTTCTTGAAAATCAGCTTAAATTAAAAGATTGACAACATTACCTTAAAGATCCGATTTATAGGCTTTTATAGGTAAAGATAAAACACTGCTCGAAGAACCATAAAATGAGCAGAGTTCAAGAAGAAAAACTGATAGAATCACTTATGTTATTTTCATATAAACTGTGATTAGCACTCGCAAACACTAGCAGTCTGAAAATTTGCAAGCCTTAAGCTAATGCTAATTGACTTAAAAGAAAATATTCATTTCGCGTTAGATCTCTAAAAGAATAATAATAAATATACATTCCAATTAAAAAATGTACTAATTGCACCATAACAGGTCGTCGCTACCCATGAATGCCAAACATAAATCTGAAAATATCACGAGTTTTCTTTTAAAATAGCGTTCTACTGCTACTACTACAAAGGGGGAAGGGTGTCTTTTTCTGTTTCATTCTGATCAAATTACATTAAAATGACTTAAAATGTAATAAGTAATATTTAAGGGGGGGGGGGGGGTTATTTTTTTGTTTCTCTCCGAGAATAAATAAAATTGTCAATTTCAGAAAGAATGAACCCGAGCCCGAAGGCTGGTATAAAAATCGAGCCCGAGCCCGTGTCGGGACCAGGCTCGGACTTTCGGGCTCGGGCTGAGCCCGTCTCATCTCTAAGTGACAGGTAGAATCCTATGGTGACTAAACTGATTCATTAATACTTATTACTACTACTAATTTATTAATTTTATGAAAAACGAAAATGACAGTAATTACGGGTACCACTAATATGAACTCTGTGGGACACTTTATTAGAGATTGCTTGAATTAAATAAAAATATGTCTTTTGTAATTTTTTTTTCAAAATCGAACAGACTTTTGAGATTTGAGATTTTTGTGTTGCACAATTTTGATAAGAAAAAATAAATGACCGCGGAACGTAGTTGAAGTATCTTTGCAATCAATAAGAAATTTCATCAAGATTCGAATTACTACTTGACAGAATTAAATTGCACGTCATGAAGATTTTGTTAAATATATGATGTCGCATCATATATTATTTAATTTCAGTAATTATTCCCCACTTTTTTAATTCTCTTTGCCGTGATTTTATGTTTCACTGTTCTACAAAATATATTTTTTTTCATTTTCCTTTCCCCTCTTTTTTATTAAATTCAGTGTAAGAGATTTCATTCCGTTTATTCTAATATCCTTTTTGATATTCAGTTACATTAAATATTTCCATACTGTGCTGATAAAGTAAATGAAAACCGCCGCATGTACTCTTTCCAACAGCTAGCATAAGATGCCCATATGCCATCTCCTTATTTGGTCACACAGATCTGTTTCTAACTGCTTTCTCCATAAACACCGATTTAAATTACAATGAGTCTTCAACGCAACTGAAAAATTCTTGTCCAAAAATATCCAACGTACATATCAAGGCCATAACAAATTCATAGATCGCGCGTTCAAGAATGAAAAATTTTATCCAGAGCCCTAATAAGGTTTTAAGTTCTCGTACATATTGGCTTTCCTTGTAAAAATTCTTTAGGATGATTTATGCCGAAAGTGGCTCTGCTCTTTAAATTTTTGTTTTTCTCTGTTTGGAGAAAATATTGCCATCATATTGTAACCCTTTGGCAATGTACTTTCATTCGAGTTTATGTCATGATAAGAGAAATAACTCATTCTCTCTCTGGCCGTTGACTGATCAATATATAATATTTGCGTGAAATGTGTACGCTCGGATGCCGCTGCCGCTGGCAGTTGTAGCCGTGGGACGTTTTTACTGTACTCATCAGAGCCTGGGAATAATTACTGAAATTAAATAATATATGATGCGACATAATTTATTTAAATATATGATGTCGCATCATAGCATCATTATGGAAATTGCCAAAAATACACAGATGTATAATTTATGTAAGTAATTTGAAATGAAAATTTGCCAAAAATAAGTTAGCAAGATAAAATATACGGAAACTTCAGATGACTCAAGATTAAGAAATTAATCTCTGGCGCTTGAGGAACCCAATTTCTTAGCTGTTTTTAGTCTCAAAAGAGGCGTTAGTAAATTAAAGCAAACTTGGTTTATTTTGTTTAAGTGCTGTTCGGATTAAATGAATTCTTGTTTAATGATGTTCTGGATTCGTGCGATTTTATTCTATGTGATTTTAAAATTGTATGTTAAATGAAAATTAACTTTTTTAATGACATTATTAAATGAAGAAACATTAGAAATGAATTAAGTAAAACAAAATTGCAACAGTTTCGACAAATTCAGATTTAATTTGGTCGATTTTTATGTGTTATGCTTTAATAACTTTAGTGAAACTTAAATTATCTGTAATAATCAGTTCTGAATGTAATCCAAATAATTCGGGTTGCCATAAAAAGTAGATCATGTATGGAAGTAATTATCTCTAAAGACATTTTTGCTTGTTGTAAATATACTCTAATTTATTTAATTTACATAATGCTTATCTTATAAAATAACTTTTACTAAAAAAAGAACAATAAAAGTGTCCGAAAGAAAAAATCCAAAAGTTCCCGGAATGGATGTAGATCCGCGGATTAAATAAAATTGATTAATCCAGAATTTGTCCGTTCAATTTAAAGTTAAATTTGTACCACAAATGGGTTAGTTACTTTTTATTAAATGTATTTATTGATTCCAAATTGATTAATTTACATTCCGGTATCTTTTTAACCCAACCACATAAATATACAAGAACGAAAAATCATGCGTCAAGCATAGATTATGTAGCACTTTCCAACGCTTCTAAAATAATTTTACAAATCATCACCGTTTAATAAGCTGAAAAACAACATCTAAATAAACAATTTGGAAAACGCATAACATATTTAATAAACGGAAATGTGTTCGCGAACTTTTGTGCCACCCTGTATATGAAATACAGAATTTATACGCACCAAGTAATAGACAAAAAGTGAGTTAAATTTAAAATCGCGTCCAGTAACTTAAAACGCACTTCCAGGAATTACTGTTAACAGACAGTAGAGAATTCTTTTGTTTGTCCCTGTAAATGAACGATGACTGCTATACACACAATATTCTATAGTAAGCCTCTTGTAATGCACCTTAGTGATATATGTATAAATTTCAACGCGTTTAAAATAGTGAAACATAATTTAATTAAACCGCAAACGATTTTTCTCCATAGACGTAATGTAACGGAATTCTTTTGACTGTCCCTGTAAAGTAACTATAAGTGCTATGCACACCCTATTCCATATTAAGCTTCTTGTAATGCACCTTAGTGATATATATCAATTACAATGTATTTGAAATTGTGTAACATCATTAAAATAAACCGCAAATGATTTTTCCCCATAGACAGTAATGTAACGGAATTCTTTTGAGTGTCCCTGTAAAAAAACTATAAGTGCAACACACTTCAGTTGAAATAGGGAACATGCTATAGATAACGACAATAACATATAAAAATTTCAGTGCAATCCGAGCATATTTACGGGAGTTAGAGCACGGACAGACGGCCATACGGCCAGACAAACCGAAGTCATAAACAATTTTCAACTAGGTTGGAAAGTGTTAAAAAGATGTATATAGTGCATACTACATAAATTTAGATGTATTAGTTACAAAGATCCAAGAAAGTTAACTCTTTTACATTCGAACATTAAATACCGAATTAGAATAATCCATATATAGACTTACTAAATTACCATTAAATATAAATATTGTTGGACTAATTAGGTATTTGAAGAAAATTATATCTTTACCAATGAATACATAAAATTCCTATATCATAATCCCCCCCCCCCATAAATGCCATATTGTATTTCCTAACATCGATCGGGATATTTGGCAATCATAATGGTTGGGTTTCGGATAAATGGAATGTTTACTGTATCTGCTATTGCAACTATGGAGCATCTCATCTATTAATTACGTCACACTCAAGAGGTAAGAAGGTTCAAAAAGTGTGACAGTTAGAAGTCGGTGGCTTTAATAGGTCAGTCATCTAAAATGCAGAAACTCTTAGGAAGGCATTTTTTACAAGTAACATAATAAAATTCATAAAACATTTATCTTTTTACTTAGTTAGCTTTGGCTATATTTCCCCTTTAACATTGATTTGCAACAGCTTGGAGTACGCAATATCACGAACAATTATATGGTATTTATTTTAATCAAGATGCGCTTTAAAAAGAATCAGTTCGAAATTGTTAGTTTAAATAAATGTGAGGTGAGAACATTGGGTATTATAATTCCATTATGTGACATACGATGATGGAAGGGTCAAATTTCGCATGAACATGCATAACACGAAGACGTCAAGCTCCCACTAAACTTCCGTAATATATGAATTAACCCCTTCGCGACGAACGTCCTTTGCTGAATTTTTAATCTTTTACCACCGGTTGTTCAAAACAGAAATTTGCGCCTAATTGAATCGCAGAATTGCTATGAGTAAATAAGGCAAAGCTTACAATAAAAATTTACTGGTGGGAATAATGAAGGATTCTGAGCATCTTATGCGTCACGTATACGTGTCGCTCGTCCCCAACGGGTTAAGATGAGCCAGTTTAACAACGTTTCGAACCGGAAAATTTATTTGATAAATCTTTTTTTTATTATTTCAGATTTCTACTTGGAATATATTTAATTTCTTTAAATAAAAATCTGGTTCGAAACTTATTAAACCCGGTTCAAACTAACCCACATATTACGGTAGATTACGTAAATAATTGATTATTCGAATTTTCTAACTACAAAGGTTCTTATTCAGAGGATCTTTTCTTATCGTTGACCAATAGCTAATTTCTGAAAAGTTAGTTTTGCGGGTAAAGTTCCCACTGCAAATATGTTTCATATGGTTTTGTTGTTTATAGTCAGCGTTCTTTAAAAGCAGCGTTTTTAACCACAAGAACTTTTTAACTAACTGCAGACTTATTTCAGTAGCATTCAGCGTATCGACAACAGTGATTGATAACGATATGCTGATAGCCACGGATGACGGTACATTGAATTCTACCGAAACTAGTTAGCAAGCAGTTAAAATTTTCTGGAGCTTAAAAACTCTTTTATCTGCTTACATTGTACGGCAAAAAATATCATATTAATTTTCAGTGTTGTTACTCTTAATCATCCAATAATCCATTTACGTCTAAATAGTTATATATAAAAATTAAATACGAAATTTAAATTTTTATAAGTTATATGTCAGGTTCCTATAGTTCTTATAGTTATAAGGTTTCTATATAAGGTTCCTAAATTTAGAAAATGTGTCTCCATTTTGTAACAAGAAAACAGTTTCATTTTTGCACGATTAAAACACACAGAATTATTATTTTTTTTTTCATTGCAATGAAAACACGCATTTTTGTGCCAGAAAACACTGAAATTTAACAAACTTCAAAGTATCAGACTTCTTTATACTTATTACTTTACTTATTAGAGATTGATTTGTATTAAATAGAGTTTGAGCACAAATTCATTTTAAATACAACTTATAGGGACCTTATTGCCGAAACGTCAGTTGAGGCTCACTGTGGAGACCCGAAAAGTTTTTGGTTTCTGTCTGTCTGTCTGTCCGTCTGTCTGTCTGTCTGTCTGTCTGTCTGTTCCGTGATAACTGCCGTAAAAATGATCCGATTAGGTTGATTTTTGGTATGTATGTTGGTGAGGTACCCGGAATTAGCTGTATAGTTTTTAGTTACATTAGGTTCATTCGTTCGAAAAATATAGAAAATTTATTTTTAGGTCATAATGCTTTCCTATGGACTGCTGACGATTTCCAAATTTCATTTTTAACTGAAATGGAAATCACATATTTGAATAATGGATTTCAACGTAAAATTATGGATGTTGATTTTCGATATGGAGGTTTTAAATATATCCAATAATTTTGAAAAATTGCCGATACATTTATTAGAATTGATATATTAATTGTTTAAATGATTGGCAATTTTTTTGCATCTGTTCCGGAAATATAAAACTTTTATTTTCCTATTTTTTACAATTTTTAAAATGCATTTCTTTTTACTTTGCTCTATAATTTATCAGTTGCTTAGCAACGATATTTCAAAGAAGATAAAAATAATAAAATTGAAGTAACTCGCACTATTTTGTTCCAATAATTTATTAGCAAAATAAATTATTTTGATATTCTACTGACATAAATAAAGAATTTATTTTAATACAAGTTTTTTTTTTAATCTAAAAAGTTGCATGAATAAGAAATTCATAAGAATTTGAGAATATCATTGCATAAACCGTGTTTAATTTAACGTTTCTAATTTCTGAAACCTCCGAAGAATTGTATATGCCTAGAAATATGTATGCAATAGAAAAAAATAAATTGCGGTATGTAAGATGCTAAATAATATGAAACGTAAGATTAAAAAAACAGTGACTTGAGCTGACGTTGAGGCTCCTGATCTGCAGATTTACTAGTATATATTTTTATTTTCACAACTTCAAAAAAATAATAATAAGTATTTGATGTAAATGAATTTTCATACAATATAGAACGACATTTGAAGCAATTTTGCAAATGGAACTATACTTCTAAAACGAACGATATAAGAATTAACAATTAATCAACGATAACAGGGTACACCCTAATATAAATTTCCTGACTAGTTTCGAAAACCTTTTTTTTTTTTTTTTTTTTTTAGAATAGAGTGGAAAAAAAACAAATTTAAATACAATATTTAGATAAATTATTCGCTGCCACTGTTAGTTTTAAAATAAATTTGACGTCTTTTCTCCTCCAAATTAAATCTAAATCTCTCATTTAAGAAAAGAATTGGAAGTGCATCAAAAATTTCCATTTAGATAATGTAAGTATATGAACTTTTTTAACAGAAAAGTTGTCTAAATAACCATGAAGAGCTTTCAGAAAATTCAAAATAAAATTCTAGGATATGTTTTCCATTAGTCTGTATGCGTTAATTTTTCCACAAATGATATTTTTCTGACATAGTGCAAGTACATTAAGAATAGTCAAGAAAAATTCTAAAATGTTTTTAAAAGAAAGATAAATTCCCTTGGTGTTTGTTAATTTATTTCATAAGATTTTTCTTGCTAAGTGATTTTAAGAAGAAAGTAGTTTGTTTTCTTTAAATAAAAATACTTATTTATTTGTTCCTTCCATTGTAGAGTGATAAATGTTAGTATGTATGATTTGTTCAAGTGTAATATTTTAAAAAAGAGCGTTTCGATTTATATTTGTTTTTTTGTAAGAATCAATATTGAAAATAACCTATTACTTAAAATATGAATATATGTAAAAAGAAATAGTAAGAAATGCAAATAATACAGTATGCCCACTAAAGTCCCTTGCCACCCTCTTAACTTCGGAACGGCTGCTGCTATATTCATAAAAGTAGTGGCTAGATATAGTAAAATAGCCATGCGCTACTCAATGAAACCGCCTACGACGCCACCTGGTGGAATGTTGCGGAGTTAGCATCCCTATATCGAAAACGGAAAGAGATAGAGAGAAAAAGTGATTTACAAAGTTGTAGAGCATCATCGATTTAATACGAAAAGACACATGGTGGACATTAATGCGAAGAATAGAACGGTTAAAACTCGCATTTGTCTTTTCGTGATTTCCTACACTGTGACGTGACAAAACGATCTTAGAATTAAAAAAAGCAACTAGTTATAATAATATACCTTTATTTTAGATTTTCAAACTGATCACCGTCAGCTGCAATGCATATCTGAATGTTTGTTTGAATTTCACGTTGCACACGTTGGAGCATACATGGTGACACGTTGGCACAAGCGTCCGTAATAGCGTCGTTTAATGTCCGGCAATGTTTGTGGAGGGGTCGCACAGACCTGCTGTTTCATAACGGGTTGTTTCTTTCTTTCTAAGATCGTTTTGTCACGTCATAGTGTAGGTAATCACAAAAAATCAAATGCGCGTTTTATCTGTTCTATTGTTCGCATTAATGTCCACACGGTGTCTTTTCGTACTAAATCGATGATACTCTACAACTTTGTAAATCACTTTTTTTCTCTATCTCTTTCCGTTTTCGAGATAGGAATGCTAACTCCGCAACATTCCACCAGGTGGCGCTGTAGGTGGTTTCATTGTGTAGCGCATGGCTACTTTACTATGCCTAGACACCACTTTTATGAATATAGCAGCAGCCGTTCCGAAGTTAAGAGGGTGGCAAGGGACTTTAGTAGGCACAATGTATTTTTATTAATTTTTTATAAAAGAGAATGTACGAGTTTTCTCTCTAAGTGATTTTATAAAAGAAGTAGTTTTGGATTTTATTTTATTAAAAAATATATATTTGCGCTTTTTAATACACAATAATAAGTTACAACTTGAAAGTTTTGTTAAAGTGCAACACTTTTAAAAGAAAGAAGGTGCTGAAATATGTTTGTGGTAAAGAAAATATATGTATGACTATACTTTATTGAAGAAATGACTATACATAAAAACAAATTCATAAAATTAAGATCAGATTCTAGTGTTGGAAAGAAGAAAAAGGCCATTTCAATAATTTAATAACCAAGTACTAATTATTAGATAGTTTTTTTTTATATCTACATGGTAGTATCGCAAGCCTCTATAAACTACAGAGTGACGAGTTTTGTTAGAAATACACGAAAAAGGACCATATGACTATAAATCTTTGATCTGAAATTTTTTGTAAAAGTTCGGAAATAAATGTTTGAGATTACATTAAAATTACATCCTGTGTACAAAAGTTAAGCTTTATTAGAAATATCAGTGTGATTAAAGATAAATCACATATCACATCATGTTCCTGAGTCTTACACTAAATATTGATGTATGCTTGAGCACAACGCGGAGTGCTATGACGTTGTTGTCCTTGTCTTCCACACACATAATCTGTTAATGTTTTCATTTAAGATTAAAGAATGGAAGTTAAGGGTGTATTCAAATCCAAACTGCTTATTTTGAGACACATTTTTAAATTCGTTTTTGCTCTTAAATGCATCCAATTGGCAGGTTCTCTTATTCAGAAACCTCATAATGTCCGTATTGTCTCTATTTTTTGATAAAGGCAGAATATATTTCAAAAAATGCTGTCAAAGTGGACATTTTGAACCGAGTTTCCCGAAGCGATAGCGCTGGAAACAAAAAAAAAATGTCGTACTATGAAAATAATTGTTTCTCATTAATTGAACGAAAAATAAAAACATGGGTCCCTTATAATTCTCTTCATAAATCACGCCGCCAAGTTTCATGTTTTTACTTTTAAAAATGAGTCTGAAAATGTGTCAGAAAATTTTGAGATGTTGAGCACGGGAAAATATTTTTTTTTAATACCGCCTTAAACTTGTTTACATTTGATTAGATTGTTCACATTTTAAAAATTAAGCTTATTAAAAAATTAAGCTTATTAATAAGAATTCGGCTAGTGTAGAGTGTTTTTATGTAGGCGTAAACCTGTAGAAAATTGTAAATGTAATTTGCCTGTAAATGTTTTTCTTAATGTATAAATATTTGACATGGATGTAGGCATATTTATGAGACTGAAATTGCAAAAGGAAAACATAACAATCAAGAAAACTGCAAGGTATTTGGTAAACATAAAAAAAAGACAACACACGGGTGATTAAAAAATTAAAATTGCTATAATTCATCATTTAATAAGTCAATTCAAGGTTTTTAATAAAACTTCAATTTGGTTGTTGGTCCATTTAGTAAAATTATATTAACTTGGTTTGAAATCACGAAAAATGTATTGGATTCGTAAAATTTTCATTACATCAAAATGCTTAAATGATTTGAAATAATTATCTTTCCAATAAATGCTAAATATTTTTATTATTTTTCACAAACAACTTAGCTTACAACGATAGCTTAGATCAGAATTATTTAAAAACAGTTGGAATTTCTTTAAAAATAATAAACATATTATTTTTAAAGAAAATATTTGCCCTTTTTAATATGATTTATATATATTTCGATGAGGGGTGTCACTGAAAATCGTAGAAACAAAGTTTTTGCTGCAATTTATTATGTAAAGAAAACTTAGCTTTCTATTGATAGGAGTGTCAAAATCAACATCACTTTTTCTTTTATGTGAAATATTTCGAATATTCACTTTTCGAATATTAATAGGAAAATATGAAGTGAAAAACTTGTTTTGCTTGAAAAGCATTTCTAAGCAACTAACTGTATTTTACTCTGGACGTCATTGAAATATCACTTTTACATTTTCATCACTTTATGATATCAAAAATAGTATTAGATGCGTTCATAAAGGATAAATATAGATCGTATATTCAAAAATTTAGGTATTTAATAATAATAAAAAATATAAGAGATAATATTTAGTTTTGCTTAAACTTTGTTCGTACTTCACTTCAATCCAATGGAATTAACGTGTTTCTGAATTTTATTTTTAAACATATCAGCAAACACCCATAGGGCTGCCAACTACTACGCTTATTTTGAATGAAATAACTAAGTGAACTTCCGTCGTTAAGACGGCCCCGTTTAAGATGGATTTCTCGTTATCACGAACAAAATTCCCGGTTAAGGTCTATATGAAGTGCATGTAACAGACATCGTTTAATACGTACAGTTTAAGATTTCATTCGTTAAGATGGACAAATATTTATCAGGACAACGAAATCCCCAAAATTTTTTCTATTCTATTTTTAAGATGAAATGAGTAGAAACCTCGCCTCTGACGTCACGGAGCAGCCGACGAAGAAATCTCTCCTCCAAAAGTGCAAGTTATTCGGGTGCAAGATGTCCGTGATATGCTGATGACAATTAGGAAATTTTATCAATCAACTGAAAATGTTTCTGAGACACATTTGAACATTTGGCTAAACTTGAGAATGATATCGAAAGAAGGTCGCTTACCAAGAAAAAACAAATGAAGATTACTTCTTATTTTGGATTGCTTTTAAGTACTCTTGACTGTTTTATTTCATGTACTAACATTTTGCACCTTCAAGTAACAATGTAAGCATGCTTCAATGTAAACTCGAGTTTCAAATATATATTTTTTTTTCATTTTAAAGTTGTTCTTGTACATTTTTAGTAAAGTAGCATAAAATGGTCTGAGAAATCAAATGTTTAGTCATATTACAATATATATGTACATAATAAGTATGTTTTACTGTAATGTAAAACGTTAAGTTTGTGAACTCCTGTTATAATGGACTCTCGTTAATACGGACAAAAAACGCTTGCCCTTGACTATCCGTCTTAATGAGAGTTCACTGTATTTTAGTATCGTAAATTTTAGTTAACGAACGCATTAACCTATAAAATACTGCATGCCAATAAATAAATTCAGTATACAATTTCTTGAATATTTTTCTGGTTAAAAACATGAATATTTGATTTTAAAAGGCAAAGAAGTTGGCAGCCCTGCGACCAAGTTATTGACACCTAACCAGTAACTGACTTGAGCAAAAATCTATCTCAAATAAGTATTTTGTTGTAAAATTCTGCAAAGTAATGTCATCTAGTAGTAAATGAGACATTTATTTTTATTTTGGAGTAGATTTATTCACCGCTAGAGGAAATTTAACGAGGAAGAAATTTTTGAGAATATAAAAAGGGCCATTTTGAAGCAACCATCTTATTTCTAAATTTAAGAAAGTGTTTTTCTAATCTACTTGTAATGCAACCATTCTAACCTTTTTTATTAAAGTTATACTAGTAGAAATTGGTTTAAAGATGCATATGATATATTAGGCCCACGATTTAGGGTTTATACTTATTTAATTTAGCTTAATGGGGGGTATCAATTATTGTTTCCTAGAATTTGATTTTACCAATCTCTGACAAAGGTGTTAGTTATTGATTATATTAAAGAAAATCGAAATATATAATTTAAACTGTTTATAAATGCATAATAAATTTAATTTATCTAATTTTATCTTAAAAACACCATTAAAATTTAAGTTGTTTTACCAATGTCTGACACCTGATGTCAGTCACTGGTTCATACATGTCAGTACTAATAATACAGTACTACAGTCAAACCTCGTTAACATGAACACGCTTAACGTGAATTACTTTTAACATGAATTGTTTTCATAGTCCCCTATAAGAACGAGTACAAAGATTTGATACTGATAACATGAATTACTGTTAACATAAACAAAATTTTGATTCCCCTTGAGATTCATGTTAACGAGGTTCGACTGTATATATTACTGCTATATACTCTTACTATATACTCTGCATTACTAAGAATGCAGTACAGCTATCTAAATCCCACTTTTCATAATAAATATTGATGTATTTTGTTTTTATAATAAAGAATACAATTTTATAAAGCATTTTAATTTTTAAAATAAAGTATAAGTCACATGTTAAGTTTGTGTCAGTTGTTGGTGTTTCAAAGTCCATATTTATGAATAAAATAAATTTTTAATAACATAAAGTATAATTTTTCAAAATTTCGTCAACAGTAATTCTTTAATATATCTCTACTATCCTTTCAAAAACAAAGGTATGTATAAAATAGATTTAAATTTTTGTAATAGTGATTTGAACAAAAAAGGATCCTTAAAGTGCCAGTTAGTGGGGGGTTTCACTCTATATGTAAACAAGTGATCTTTCTTATTTTAATATTCAATAAAGCAATGCACAATTTGGTATTCAAAAAGAAGATGTCTAAACCTAAACGAAAATACATTTAATTAATATTATTTATAATAAATCTAGAGCATGTGTTTTAAATATCATAACTTTATTTTTCCTAAAATTATTTCTAAAATTTGTAATTTTTTCCATTCTAAATTTATAATGTTAATTTTTCTTTGGCAGATGGAGTAAGCCACAATATCTGTAGCAAAGCGTATTAAATGTAAATGCTGGTATTATACCTGTTAATATTACGGTACTTTTCTTAGGTTTTTGTTTTGTGGAAAAATTTACAATTTATTTTCAAACGGGAATGACAACAGATATTGACAAAATTTGGACAGCAGATTCCATTTAAATAAAATTAATCTTGTTATCTGGAATTCATAACAACAAAATGAGTCTTAACCCTTTCAGGGGCAAGCACTTGTGTTCCTCTAACATTGAATTCTCACCGGAATTTAGGAAAGAATTTAGTTCAAAATAAGGAAAATCAATTTTTAATCAATTTTTTCGTCAAAGTTTAAAAAGTATAATTTAATTAAAAGTTCCTGGTTTGAATTGGATTAAAATTAGGTGGGATATAATATATCCCACCGCCTCTCAAAGGGTTAACCTTTACCAAAGGGTCTTTTTTCTGATCCACAGCTACCTAGTAATGATGGTCTGAAGCAAATAAACTTTAGAACTGATTTTTCATTCACTGAGCCGTGCTACATTGGTGTGCCAAAAAAGTATCTTTGATGTGCTGCGAAAACGTAAAAATACCATTTTATTATTTTTCTGTTATTTTCGAGGACAGAGATACAAAAATGAAAAAGGGAAAAAGAATAATTTTCCCATTCTCACAAGGAAGGTCTTGTTAAAGCGCACACTCAGAATATTATATCAAAACATGCTAATGGAATTACTCATGTATATAATAAAGGATCAGGTAAAGTTAGCTGCGGATTCCTAGTAGAAAATCCGCAAAAAATAATAACTTTCGAGTATTTGGCGTAAAATGCGCGATTTGGCATAGCAACACTTTTTCCTCGCCAAATGCAAGCGATTTTGATCCATTGAGAAATTACTGTTTTAAGTGAGTGTTTAAATGCGTAGTACTTTATAAATTTGAACTTAAACGATTAAATAGTTTATTATTTTTTCTTTAATCTTATATAATATATATGCAAGTTGCGTATTGCTAAAGTTATTAATTTTTGACTGGAGATGTTTAAAGTGTCCGTAATTTAACAGTAACTGCCCGATTAAGAACGCTCTCATGATACACTTCGATATTGAATAGGTCGTTGTTTCCATGGCAACAAGACTTCTCTTGTTGTCTCCGACACTAACAATATCGAAGTCAAATTGACAATGCTCAACATTGGACATTAGTTTTAGTTTGAAGCATTTTTAATTATTTAAATTTTGTTCTAAACCGTAGAACACGATTGTTAATTTTCTGTATATATACAACATGTATGTACATGGCAAAACCGTAGTTATTAAAGTGCATTCATTAAAGTTAATCTTACTTAAACTAGTTCAGTATGAAGAGTAAAAAAAAAAAATCCTAAAAGAGCCCTTATCGTAAAAGCTTAATTTTTGTTTATTTCATTCAATCGCTAAAAACACGAAAGTTTCATAATTGTTTTACTAACATTATACCGAGGTCCCACAACAATTTTTTTCTAAAATGTGTATATCCTCATGAAAAGAATATTCTGTATATTTTTCAAAAATTTCTGAGTATGCGCTTATGGAGACCTCCCTTGTCAGTTCCAAATTCGGGTTAATGAAGACTGTTAAAAATAAAAATCAATGGTATCTTACTTCTTATCCTTGAAAGAAAATTAAACGAATTAAACGAGTATTTCTATCAACAAAGTATGTCTACATTACCACAACCAAGAGGATTGTTATAAAAATATATATGAAGCTCAGCTATTTCATTCGGTGTTAAAATACAAAAATACATGCAGAGTTCGAAGCGTACCTAAATGTTTCTACTTGTACTATATCTTTTTCAAACCAAAAATGCTTTCTTGTAGGTCCCTTTCTTAACATTTGTAACAAAAATGTTCAATCAAGGTTACACTTTTTAAAAGTTCTAGCAAAGTGATAAAATTTTAGAAACTCTGCGAGCCCAGTAATTCAATTGTAAAATAATTATTATATATTTTAATAGCATTTAAACAAAATATTTGTCATTATGGTTTATTATATTTATGTAAACTACGCATAAACTAAAAATTGTTACGCAATCTTTTTTTTTTTCTTAATCAATATAAATTAAATTTTCCGGTTACTCTTTTAAAAAGTTCTAGCAAAGTGATAAAATTTTACAAACTCTGCGAGCCCAGTAATTCAATTGTAAAATAATTATTATATATTGTAATAGCATTTAAACAAAATATTTGTCATTATGGTTTATTATATCTATGTAAACTACGCATAAACAAAAAATAGTTATGCATTCGTATTTACTTATTTTATCAATATAAATTAAATTTTCCGCCGGCGTTTAATTATAGGTAACGTATTGTGTAACGATTTTTCGACCAAGATACTACAAATCTGCAGAATATCTGTACGATGAATTCATATGCATTTTCGCATTGATCTGAAAGAAATAGCTGTAAAATAATTACTCAGATATTTTTTATGGACATTCTAAGCATTATTTTTGCGTTATACCAATGCTATTTTATTCCTTTTTTTCAGTGGCTAATATGCTTTAAATGAATTTCTATAACGGTCCTGTATGTGTTATTTTTATTTTTCAAACATACCTACACTAGTGGAAACTGAATTATGAAAACACGGTTTTTTAATCAAAACGTTTATAATAGTAACTAAAAATGAATGACTTTTCATACATTATACATGCTATCTATGTACAACAAATAATTTAGAAAAATAAAATTTCATACAAATTAATAAACTAAAACATAACATCAAAAATTAGATTTTAGTAACATAAAAATATGGAAATTGATTTATGAAATGTCACATTTAATTGAAATTAATAATTAGTAAAGCCGCGTTTATTCATTAGAGTTTCTTTTATTCCAGATGGCATTGATAAAACAATATTTTGGATGTATTTCTGATCAATTAGTTTCCAGTTTTGACAGATTGAAGCTTTCAAATCTACAAGTGATGTGTACTGCATCCCATTTGCATAAACCATTCGAACAAGCTGTGGTTCAGATCAGGACTAATAGGTGGATGATCTAAAAGAACAATATTCTGTTCGTGAAACCAATATTTCATTGTATTTGAAATGTGAATAATTGCTATATCTTGCATGAAGATATAATCTAAACCATAATATTGCCGTGCAAATGGAATAAGTGGATTTTCTAAAACTAAACTATAATCAAAAGAGTTCCGGCGACCGTTTAAAAATACAATTTCACTTTTGCCATGATAAGCAATCGCTGCCCAAATCATCAAACTTCCGCCACCAAAATTTTTGCTGAATGTAGATTTCGGTTCTTTTCGGAGATCTCTCCAATAATACCTCAAACCATCTGGGCCATCCAAATTAAATCTTTTTTCGTCAGAGAAAATGACTTTCTTCCAATTGACACCCATTGCCATGTACTTCTCGCAATACTGTAAATGCATCTGCTTGTGACGCAGAAGTAACTTTGGACACGACTTCATTTTCGGCCATTTCAAGTTCCGTGAATAATGTAAAATTTGCCTAACCCTTCTAGAAGTAACAGGTAGTTATAGATCTGCACAAATCTGCTTTGAACTGTGACCAGCTTTCGATGCAAGTTGAAATCCCCCTTTTCTGTCTCTTCCGTTCACATGGATTACTTTTTTAGTTAATATTTATGTCATAATTTGCTGGATCTTTTCTATAGTTATATATCACACCAACAGATCTTTTAATTAATTTAATAATTTCCGGGGCAGACTTTCCACATTCTAAATATGCGTCGATTTTACCTCTTTCTTCCTCAGACAAAATCTTTCGTTTACCCATCGCGAAAGTTGTAAATGAAACGTATTGCTTTCACTGTACAACGTTTTTTATGTCTACTTTGCAAGTCACGTTACCTTGTTTTATGCAAATTTTTGTCACATTACTTCGGAATAACCAATGAAATGTGATATTTCATAAATCAATTTCCATGTTCGCATATTACGAAAATTTAATTTTCGAATTTTTGCTTATGTTTAATATTATGTGTGAAAATTTATTTTTGTAACAGATTTGTCATATGTACTATGTATATCCCATGAAATTTCATTCCTTTTTAATGAATATTATAGAAGTTTTTGTCAAAAAACCGTGTTTTCATAAATCAATTTTCACCAGTGTATGAAACATACTCATTTTTATTAAAGTGAATTTGAAGATCCATAATCAAGTTATCATTAGTATTAAAGATCCTGTTATAAAAACTTTGCTTCACGAACTGAGAAATAGAGTGAGATTCTATATTTATAACTCGAGGAAAAGTGTAAGAGACTTGAAATTGCGACATGTGCAACCCTGTTTCAGCTAGTTTATGTATGCACATGGCCAACTTGATTCGTTTCAGCAGTAAGCGTTACGCAATGCGTGCAAGCAGCTAATGAAAAAACAAACGGAGAACCTTGCAATTCTGGGCTGTCATACATCCAGATAGGGTGGTTTCTACCAACTCTCGAACTGCCATGTGATAAAGACAGGCTGAAGAGCAGGTGAGATCACTGGTGTACCGCTGCATGTGTCTTTCTTTGTCTGCGCGTATGCAAGAACAATGTACAAAGTGTTGGAAGTAGATGCACTAATAGTTGAAAGTTATTGTTAAAGATAAAACTGTGTAAACGTGTTCGTAAACTGTGTAATAAAAAATTGACGATCATATAAAGGCAAGTACATTATTTCAAGAATAAATAGAGGTTTCCATGATAATCAAACAATAGCAAATCATTAGAGTCGTGGAAGAATGTCTCTCGGTGCACGATAATAGCTAATCGAATTGAAACAGTAGATAATGGCAAAAAAATCTGCAGCCTATCATTTCTCTACGAATCGAATACTACTCAAAGAATACTGTGCATTTTGATTTTTTTTCAGCAGTAAAATGGGATGTAAAACGTTTGCATTTTGAACGTGCCCAATATTCGTAAAACAGAATATGAATTTGAATTTCTACAATACTTTATTTGCTCTCTTCTTTGTATTTATTATATTTCTCAAATTTTCAGCCATTTCTCATCTCTTTTTAGTAAAAATGCTTCAATAAATAAAATATTTTTAACTCAATTAATTACACTCTCAGAAAAAACTGTAAATTTATGAGCGTTTGCCCATCAATTTTCACGGGCAACAGCCTTATTGGATGAAAAACGGTCTGATCCACTAAATAAGCGGCCTTATCCCTTAGATACTTAGAAAATTAAGAGCAATCCACATATTCTTACAGTTCTAGCCCATATGTTAGCAAAAATACGGTACGACCCCATACATTGTCCTCCACTAGGATGTAACCCTTCATTTTACTCGTGTTTCGAAAATTTTATCCCACCAAAAAAGCGATTCTGTGATGATTATCTAACGGGCTACGTGCTACGGAGCAGTAAGTAAAGTGTTATTGTGTTTTAAAGTGCATTATATCCAGTGCATTATAATGCTGTATTACTTTGCCCCGTAAAATTACGGGCTGCACAAAATGATGACCATGGTTTGTTCTTTTTTACGGGGTATGACTGGAATCTCTGCTGCCGGCCTCTGCCCGTAATTTTACTGCATTTTTTTTACAGTGTACACTTAAACGAACCAGGTAACGTACTGGTGTTATAGCCAATCTGAAAGCTGTAACAAAATGTGTACTTTCACAAATGATGCAATTACACAGAAAGCATAAAATTTTGAAATAAAAACTTTTAAATTCCAAAATAAATTTAATATATTTTTTTATTAATTTATAAAATGCAAAACTATTTACTAAAGCTTTCAAGAGATGTTTCCAAATAATATGCTACATATTTCATTATCGTTTTGTTAAACATACTCATAAAAATAAAATTTAGTGTTCGTTATCACTGTTTATTACACATTAAAATATGAATTATCGTATTTATTACCACTTCCTATCCATAAACTAGAGAAAAAAGATTTTTCAGGGAAAAATATAAATTAATTATATTACAAGAAAATAATTTACATTTGCATCGCATTTTCCTCATACTGCAACACATATGTTCATATTTAAGACAATCTCTGTTGTATGCTATGAATAAATGTAAGTTTAAACGATAAAAAATAAGAAGCTTTGAATGCAAAAATAATTTTTCAATACTGAACATTATTCATAATTAATAACTAAAAAAAAAAAGATCATTGTAAAATCAGGCTGCTTTATTTCTTCTTTTGATAGGAAGAGAGATTAATATTTTTTCTACTAAGATGCTTAAAGCATAATTAGTATATTGAAATATTTTTAGTTTGTGTTTCCTAATTAATGATTTTTAATATATATATATTCGCTGATTTTTAGAAGGAAACTGATTTAAACAGCCAGATGTTAGGTGAAATATTATTTCTAAAGTGAATTAATTTTGTGTATAAATATAATATATTTCACTCTGTCAGAAATAATATTTAATGTTTTACGAAATAAAATGCTGACACATTGGAGAAGGATATCGGCAAAAGAGCTCAAACGAAAAATCTGATATATTTGCTGTCAACATTAAACGTTTTAGTGGTGTGTAAGGTAATTTCCATTCTTATAATGAAAATATAAAAGCACAAATGTACATTTTTCTAATTAAAGTCACTTTTAATTAAACTATAAATATGGTAAAGCCATTTTTTTTAATCTTGAAACTTTTTTTCTGTTAATTTTTTTTTCTTCTGCTTCTGAAATTTTATCCGTATCAAAACAATGTTTAATTTTTGTTAATTGAAGATTTATATTTCTTTTATCATAAAACACTATTCTAAACATACATACATACAAGCTATTCTGATAATTTTCAATAGCATATGATGTAAAAATAACGTCACACTACATAAGAAGCTGCATACTAATGCTAAATCTCCCTAAGAGTACCAGGATTTTCAACAATTAAAATAAATAAGTAAATATTTCAAATAGTTTTATATAAACACTGGAGTGGTATACGTATGTACTACTATACCAACTTTGTAAAATTACGGGCAGAGGAGGGAAGCGGAGATTCCAGTCATACCCCGTAAACAAAAGAAAATCCATGTCCGCCATTTTGTGCAGCCCGTAATTTTACGGGGCAAAGTAATTCAGCATTATAATGCACCGGATATAATGCACATTGAAACACAATAACACTTTACTTTTTGTTCCGTAGCACATTGCAATTTAGATAATCATCACAGAGTCGCTTTTTTGACGGATTAAAATTTTCGAAACACGAGTAAAATTAAGGGTTACACCCTAGCGGATGACAATGTATGAGGTCGTATCTTATTTTTGCTAACATATGGACTAGAACTGTAAGAATATGTAGATTGTCTTTAATTTTCTAAGTATCTAAGGGAGAAGGCCGTTTTATTTAGTGGATCAGATTATTTTTTATCAAATAAGGCTGTTACCCGTGAAAATTGAAGGGCAAACGCTCATAAATTTACAGTTTTTTCTGAGAGTGTAAGCTTTATGTTCAGATACCAAATTGAAAGTCATAATATATAACTTGTTTGAAATTTAATAAAAAAAAATATCGGAATAGGTCAAAACGTTTAGGAATTATGAACATTTAAAGTTTGGAATTTCTATTACTTAACATACCAGTTAACTTTATCATGTTATAGCTAATCTTAAAGATCTAACGAAAAGTTTACATTCGCAAATGGAGCACTGAATTATACGGAAAAAATAAAATTTTGATATAAAAACTTTTAAATACAAAATAAATAAATAAATAAATAAATAATAATAAATTATTTATTTAATTAATTTTCAAAATTTAAAGTTATTTATTAAACTTTTCATTTCCGAATCATATGCTACATATTTCATTGTCGTTTTGTTAAATATATTCATAAAAATAAAATTTAGTGTTCGTTATCACTATTTATTATACAGTAAAAGCTAAAGTGGCATGTTTATTACCACGTTCTGTCCATAAACTAGAGAAAAATTGCTTTTCAGTCTACATAATATAAATTAATTATACTAGACGAAAATAATTTACATTTGCACTTACATTTTGTTCATCCTGCACCACGTATATTTGAGAAAATCTGTTTTATATGCTGTGAATAAATGTAAGTTTAAACCGATAAAAAATGAGAATTTTTGCACACAAAAATGTTTTTTCAATACTGCTGGTGGAATATTATTTATAATTAATCACTAAAAAATACATATTATTGTAAAATCAGGCTCCTTTATTTTTTCTTTTGATAGGAAGAGAGATCAGCGTATTTTTTCTCCTAAGGTGCTTAAAACATAATTAGTATATTAAAATATTTTTAGTTTGTGTTTCCTAATTAATGATTTTGAGTATATATTTTTTCGCTGATTTTTAGAAAGGAACTGATTTAAACAGCCAGGTGTTAGGTGAAATATTGTTTCTAAAATGAATGAATTTTGTGTATAAATATAATATATTTTACTCTATCAGAAATAATATTTAGTGTTTTACTAATAAAATGCTGACACATTGGAGAAGGATATCGGCAAAAGAGCTCAAACTAACAATCTGATATATTTGGTGTGAACATTAAACGTTTTAGTGGTGTGTAAGGTCATTTCCATTCTTATAATGAAAATATAAAAGCAGAAATTTATATTTTTATACTTAAAGTTATTTTTAATTAAACTACAAATATGGTAAAGCCTTTTTTTTTTTTTTTTTTATCTTGAAACTTTTGTTCTATTTGTTTTTCTGTTTTCTTCTGCTTCTGAAATTTTATCCGTATCAAAACAATGTTTAATTTTTGTTAATTGAAGATTTATATTTCTTTTATCATAAAACACTATTCTAAACATACATATATGAAAGCTATTCTGATAATTTTCAATAGCATATGATGTAAAAATAACGTCACACTACATAAGAAGCTGCATACTTCCTTACTAGTGCTAAATCTCCCTAAGAGTACCAGGATTTTAAACAATTAAAATAAATAAGTAAATATTTCAAATAGTTTTATATAAACACTGGAGCGGTTTAATGCTGGTGCTAAAGACAGTTTCAGATTCTCTAAAGCATTTTTACACTAATATGTTCCTGTTGAAGAGAAATATGCATGGCTCAGTTATATTATTTATTTAAGATTTTTATTCTTTAATTTCCCTTCTAATTGCTGCCCATTCCAACATAACCCTTTTGCTGGGACAAGTTGATCAAAATTAAAGCTTAGAATTAAATATATAAAGGTTTCTCTGGGGTTGGCTAATAGAATAAATTAATTTACCAAGATAATAATAATAAAAGGAATCCTTAGAGATTAAATTTTGGATATGTTCCCCCCATTGCATTGTGTAATTTCGAAGTAGCCCATTACCCTTTTTGAGAATGATCATTCTTGCCCTTAGCTGACTTTTAAAGTGGAAATCTAAATAAACAAACACATACTAGATAATTTAAATGAGATGACTCCAAATAATTAACACTATTATTTATTTACAATATTTACAGTTATTTCAAGAAAAAAAAGATTTATCAGAACACATCTGATTTAATTTCCTAACAAAATTGCTCCTATAATATTGGCATTAACACTTTGATCCTTGCAAAGGATACTTATATTTGTTTGTTTTTTCTATATTTAAATTGATCTTTGACAACATTATTTGTTTACAATTAAAATTCTGACTTCCATTTGTGACTAAGGTCACACTACCAGCTTCTCTTATAATATTTTGATAAAATCAAATAAACTGGGGAATTACTTAGGTCAGAGTCATATTTACCTCCACACATTGATTGAAGAAGGTTTCTCTTTGTATCAGAGCACTCTTTCCGCTAACTAAATAGCGCTGCACTTATTGAAAATGTTCATTTCACAAAACTTAGCTTAACTTCACCACTCTCCATATATGTTGTTCGGGTACGTTGCTTTCTGACCATCAGAATTGCCACTCACTCTATTTTCCTCTTTCGGACCGCACAAAACTCATCGCGTCATTTTATTTCACCTCTTACTTTCGCTTCTGAGATCGATGTGTGTTCTGTTTTTATTCTTTTTCACAACTCCTTTTTCATCACCACGGTGGGCCGTACTTCGTTCTGCCCAAAGTTTGCATGACAGTGCTTTAAGCCCATCCTTCTTTTTTTTCATTGGGTAGTTGATCTCCCGTCTTAACTGAAATTTGCATAACAGAGGGTCAGTTTCACCTCCTCTTTACCAACCCCAACCAATGGCTATGCATCAGTTGTTTCTGTAGCGTGTTGTTTTTTTTCTCGGAACTACGTGTGTGTTCTTTGATATTATCTCCCAGACCAACTTAAATCAAAGTCCTTCTTATTTGACTTTTATGGCTTAAAATTGTCGCCAGCGAGTCTCTGGTCATAAATTTGCCATCCTAAATCTTTCAACTGAGGCGACTTATGGGAAAGTCCCGATAATGTAATTTCCTTACATTATCTTTCCCCCCGTACTAAAAGAAAGAAAACGTCCAGTTTTCTTTAGCATTGCATTCCCAAGAAGTCCATCACCATTGCAGATAATCTATAGATCACATAGATGATATCAGTCCACGTTCATCTATACAGAATCATATTCTAGACTAAAGTTCATGCAGAGGAAAGTGTTCATTTGTAAATTACTTGTGTGACTTTAATAAAGAACAGTTCATATATGTACACATTTCCTAAGTATTCCCAAACAATTTAGAGATAAAATATTATCATTAGTACAAAAAATTTTAAATTTTGTGGTTAAATATAACCGGTGTGTCTAAGATAGAGCACTCACCAAATCCAAAATATCTAAATAGCCAAACAGACCATACAAAACAAAAAGATATAATACACTGTGATATGTAAGGATCAGTATTCAACTTTACAATGATTCTTGATAATTATTTTTAACACAATACATGCATCATACAATATATAAAACCCAATTCAGGCAAAATCTTACAATTACACATACATAACTGAATATGTAAGATACCTGAGAGAAAAATTATGATAATGAGTATACATTCAAAATATGTATATATATATACATATTTATATAGAGCAATAAAAGTTTTTGTCTAACTCTACCTCTCTATACTTTGTTGAGAAAAAAAAAATCCTATAGATACACGTGATTTGGATAAAATATACATATGAGTATATCAACAATATACCAATAGAGCAAAGAGTTTAATCCAATATAAAACTGTACATCCACATTCTCAGATTTTCTTTTTTTTTTTTTTTTTTTTTTTTTTCAAATTATTTAATTATATCTAGTGCTACTAAAATTGAAACCAAAATTAGGCCAAAACAAACCAAAAGGAACAAATGTATATCTATACATATATATATATATATATATATATATATATATATATATATATATATATATATATAATAGCAATACTCTTCTGAGTTCGATGAAATGGCATGTCTTCCACTTTACAATATTTACACATATTAATGAATGAATTCTGCACTATATCTAATTAATAAATGCAAACAGACAAATATTTTAGATGGACACAAAAACAGTCCTAGCAATCTGAAAACATGACACATTCATGATGTTGTAACTTTATGATATTCATCTACTACTTGACCCAATTTTATGGATTAATTCAGTTACCATTTGTATTGTCCATTCATATGATTGTTGCAATTTTATTATATACATACAATTCTTTCGAATTATTAAACAACAAAGAATGAATAAAAAGAAAAAAAAATGAAATTTTTCTTTAATAATTTTCCCTTCTTTCCTATTTTATTTTTCTATTTATTTCTCTATTTCCTTTTCTTTTTTTTTTTTTTTTTAAACGCCTAAGCGTAAAAATTCTCATGTTATTTCTAACATGTTGAAAATAATAACTCCCCGTTCTCTCACTGTTAACTTTTTCTGCCCGACAGAAAGAAGAAAAAAAAAAACTTCTACTCAATGATAAGAATCGGAAAGCTGCGTGACCTCGGGTCATACTCTCACCCCGTTTCTGTCAATCATGTAGCCCTACTGAACAGGTGATTCATTCCTTCCTCGTACACCTGAAAATGCTGACCTAATCCCATACCACGACCGGTTCAACACCTAAATGCTTCTTTACCTGGGATAATGCGTTTCTAACACGCCTCCTGAACGCACCCTTTTTTTTTTCAACCCTGCAGGTGAATAGCGTTTGCGATCCTTCCGTATGCATAACACCTCAACTCATCTCAGATCTACCTTCCTGATTTGCCCCGTCACATGGAGTATGGCTGCGAATTATGATGTAAGTTTACGAGTTATTATTCTCATTATTTATTTATTTAATGATATTTATATCTATATATATAATTTTTTGATATATATTAAAAGCTTAATTATTGAAACTGACTATAAGCCAATTGTTTAAACTAACCCTTCGTCTTGACCCGTAAATTGAGATCACCAAATAACATGCACGTGGTCTCTCATGAAATTCAATATTAAGACAAAAATCCATTTCCCGTTAAATATGTTACCAAATTACCATCTTTATATAAAACAAATATCCTTGAAAGTTTATTATCATCTAATCACGGCCTTATAATTACAAACCCTTAGCGAGAAGGAGGGAAAAAAAATGACGTCAAGCCTACAAGATTCGACGTGTGAACTAAGTCATCTCCACGCTAAATGATTATTAAATGGTATATGTCCACTACCGGAATGCCATACATTTATTTCATAAAATCAGTTATCTAATTAATTTCATAAATATATATAATCTTATCAATTTCGGTTATTTCTATTATTCATAAATATATATAATCTTATCAATTTCGGTTCCCCTTTAGATGAGCAGCCCACGTTGAAATGCATAGTACTTAAAAGCCTCTGAATCACTGAAAACTTTTACGATTATCTCCAAATGCTCATTTAAAAAAAAAAGTTTAAATATTTTAAAACCGATAAAATTTATTTATTTATTTATTAATCATTATAATAATTATTAATATTATTATTATTATATATTTTTTTTATTAGTATTTCTTTTATTTATTTATTTTTTTTCTTTTTGTTTTACCACCTATCTACTTATTAAGAAATAATATCTTAGAACATTTAACCTAACTTAAATGGAAAAAAAAACTTTTATTTATTTATTTATTTATTATTATTGTTTTTAATTACATATTAATTGCCCGCCACCAATTACTGCAGTTAAGAAAATTTTGCCCGCAAAAATTTCCAATTAGTGTTGGAACTTAATATGCAATTAGCATCCTAGTAATTAAAAAAATTTACACAGCTGGAATTATATGTATATATACTTTATTATTTCTATTATTATTATTTATTTATTCATTATTATTAATTTTTATTTTTTAAAACTCAGCTTAACGAATTAGTTAATGAGATTAAATGTTAAATCCAAATTGTTTAGTTAAACTAAAAAAAAATAATGTAACTTAATTAATTAATTAATTATTATTTTTTTTTTCAAACGGCTTGGCTTTACCATGTAAATGTGAATGAAATGATCTTTTGACCGATTCATTTCCCAATTTCATGCAGTCTTTTGAAAAGTGAACCTTAATTTATAGAAACAAGAAAATAAATTCTGTCATTATTATCATTATCACTTAATTAATTAACTGAATTATTTCCTTTCGTCTTATTATTATTATTATTATTATTATTATTTTATCGTTCTCTAAGAGTTTCAAATCGTTATCTAAATTTTCCAAAAAAAACACGAAATTAAAACAAAATGATACCCTGAAAAACGAATGTTCGATATTTGTTTATCTGTTTACTGATTTCGTTTTTTTTCCTTTTTATGATGTGGCCCCTGCCAACCTGACCAAGCGGACGAGCTAGGAACCAACTGCTACCGTTTCACGCCCCTGGAGGAAACAGAAATTAAAATCCAATTTTAGCGTCCAGAATGTATCAGTGTCAACAGGAAAAGACCGGGGGACGCATACGGAAAACTCCCCCCCGGTGTGTGTGTGTGAATTTTATTTATTTATTTATTTTTTTTTGTGTAATATGGAAAAAATTGGTGTGTGTCAGGGACGCCTGGATTTTCCCCCAAGGAATAGACACACACCCAAAGAGTGCACCCTCGCGAAGAAGACATCAACCGAGTAAGTGATACCCTCATTTATCTATTTTTATTTATTTATTTTTATCTTTACTGACCCTTCCTTCCGCGAAGTTGTCAGCAATGCTTGTTGACATGGCAACTGGGGATGTTTGTTGATAAACAAATCCCCACTCCGCGCCTACCTGGTACGTCACCAAAATCTTTCACACCGCCTCAGAGATTTTATTGCCCTGCGTAACCTAGCCTAGGGATTTATTATTACTTACTTGCATATTTGTCTTTATCCAAATATTTATTCAATTGATTATGTGATTTTCTTTGTTTTTTTTATTATTGTTTGTGATACCTTGGGTCGCTTTTACTATGAAATTATTTCTTATCAAAATTTGAAAAATGTGCCAGGGATATCTTATTTTATGTTATTTTATTTTACTTATTTATTTATTTATTTTTTTCAACCCTAGTTGAGTATGCCATCGCTTTTTTGAGAATATTTAAATTTGACAGTTAGTAGAATTCTGCAAACCGCAACTAAAATTTTTACATAAACTGTTTAAGCTATTAGTCTTTCTGTAACAGTAACATCTTACTACCCCTTTTTAATGGTATTTTATTCCCACTATTCTTCCTCCGATGAGCTTGACTCCTCTGTTTTGCACCTGTCAGCATGCTTTGGTGCCCAGAGTCTGTCAATGTGTCTTTTTATAGTTCCTTTACTTTCTTCCGTTACATCTTGTAAAATGTAATTGTTATTTCGTACTTTTCGAACCACCTTAAATGGGCCTTCAAATTTTTTTTGTAAAACAGTAGGGTTAATGGACTTAAGGTAAACTTGTTCTCCTAGTTCAAGTGTTGTAATTTTATCAAGGTCTTCCTCTTTCACATATTCGGCCATCATTTTCTCCTGCTGTGCCAACGCTTGCAGTCTAACCTCCTGCATGTGGTCCATTCGGTTTTTGACATATGTCTGAGTGTGAATTTGTTCTGTTGGCATGTGTGCAGTAAAAGGAGTGCGTAAATTTCTTCCAAAAAAAAGGAAGGCGGGTGAAAATCCCGTCGCTCTATGCTTCGCCATATTGTATTGGAGTTTGAAAAACTGTAGGCGAATGTCCCATTGTTAGGAACTTTGTGCCATGGCTGTCAGTGATCCTTTCAGTATTCGATTCACGACTTCTATCAGGCCATTTCTTTGGGCTCTGTAAACTGAACTGAAGCGAATTTCAATGTTTAGAGCACGCATGTACTCTTTGAATACCGCTCCCCTAAAATATGGCCCATTATCTAATTTTAACTGTTTTGGCAATCCAAAATAACTGAAGTATTTATTAAAGACATTGAGAATAGTCTGGGACTCGACATTGCGAATAGGTATGGCTTCTAGGAATCTTGAAGTAGAATCCATAATCGTGAGAATAAATTTATTCTTGCGAAGTGTAAGTGGAAGCTTTCCGACGATATCCGCATGTAATACACTCCCTATCTCATGGTCCTTAAAATGGTCCTCTCATGGTCCATTTTTTGAATAGGAACTTTCATTTTTATGTGGCTTTGCGGTGTTACATGGTACACAATTGGCACAATAAGTTCGAATATCTGTATACATTCCGTGCCAAAATATTCTACTTTTCATGGCTTCATAGGTTTTGTCAAAACCAAAATGCGGTTTGTGCACTTCTTCCATCAAAGCAATCTTTAAAGCATCCGGCGCTATAATTAGTTCTGTTTTCTGTTTCCCCGGTTTTAAAATTAGCATCTTCTCTTCATTTAAAGTATACCTTTTGGTATTTCTGTTTTCTTTACCTTGTTCTATTTTCTGAATTATTTTGCTTAATTTCTCGTCTGAATATTGATGTTGTTTAATATTCTCATTAAATAATGCCGGATTAACGGAAAATAAATTATTGTGTAAATTTGTATCCGTAATAATATTATTTATATTTCGCGAAATATAGTCCGCTGGGTTGGTGTCCCCTTTAATGTGATCGAATTCATAAGAGAAATCGCTGAGATTTATCACCCATCTTTTAACCAAATCGGACTGATTCTCTAGATGTAAATTTTCCGTGAGAGCATTGGAAATCGGTGAGAATCTTGAAGTGTCTGCCTTCCAACATAGTTCTGAAGTGTAACACCGCTTCATGAACCGCTAATAATTCGAATTTCAAGCTCGGGTAATTCTTTTCCGGTTCCCGTAATTTTCTCCCAAAAAATTCAATAGGTTGTAATTTTCCTTCAATTTCCTGCGCCAGTACCGCTGAAATTGCAATTTTTGAGCCGTCTGTGATTAAAGTAAATTGTTTGGTGTAATCAGGAGGATGTAATGTTGGGTTGTTTATAATTTCATCTTGGATTTTCTTAAAGGCCATATCAGTATTTTCATCCCATTTAAATTTAATTTTATCTTTAGTAAGATTAACTAATGGGTTTACTATTTCCGCATATTTTGGAATAAGTGTTCTAAAGTAGTTAGCCAAACCTAAGAGTGACCTTACTCCTTTTTTTGTTTTAGGTCTTACTAAACTTTTAATTTTATCTATATTCCTTGTGGATGGTGAATAGCCGTGCTTGTGAATTTGAAAACCAAGAAATTCTATTTTATCTTTACATATTTGCATCTTGGATGGCTCAATTGTTAGATTATGTTGGATTAGCGCCTGTAACACTTCTTCCAAAATTCTTAATAATTCTGATATAGTGTCAGCCCCTATTAAAACATCATCAATAAAGTAGGCTACCTGATGCTTGTTAAAATGACCCAATACCTTATTTATCAGTTCAGCGAAATAGGCGCTCGAATTGCGAGTTCCGAACGCAAGTCTCAGAGGTCGAAATTTACCATTTTCTGTAATAAACGATAGTTTTTGGCTATCTTCAGGTCGTAAATTAATTTGGAAGAAAGCACTGTGTAAGTCAAGTACTATATAGTACTTCTTCCCACTAATATTCTGTAAAATTTCTTTAATATCTGGAATCGGATAGGAATATGGCTCTAAAATCTGATTTAGCAGCCGGTAATCTACCGCCATTCGAAATTTAGGATTGTTTTTCTTATCAGCTTTTTTTCTTACAAAAATGACAGGAAATGCGTAATTAGAGTCCGATTCCTCGATGATTTTCGCTTCTAATAATTTTCTTATCTCTGTCTTTGCATATTGCTTCACTGCTTGTGGCACTTTATAGGGTTTTGTTTGAATGGGATAGTCGTGGTTAAGTGTAAACTTTGGTGTCACCAGTGAGCATTGACCTAAAGTTTGATAAGATTTCGAAAAAGCGTGTACATGCTTTAAAAGAATTTGTTTGAACGAATCCTGTACATCCGATGGTAAATGATTAAGATCAAAATCTTCCTCATTTATCTCTGCCTCTCTTAATTTATGTACATCTTCCAAATTTAATGCATTGACCTCAAAAATTCTCCCTTGCTCAATATTGTCTATAGATTTATCTTGTTTGTATTCCAAATTAGTGAAAATTTGCCCGATGTTCATACCTGTTTCTAAATGTATCTTGTTATTAGTAATATTTTTAATTAAAATATTTATTTTTCTGTTACTTGGGGTGTCATGGATAGATCTTTCATAGAAAATTTTATTTTTGTGCTGTATTGGTTCTAGGATAAATGTTTGATTTTCCTCTAATTTTATGGGGCATTCTAATTTTACAAATTTTTCCTCCCCTGGGTTTATAATATTATGGCCTACCGTTTTTGCAAACATTTTCCCCTTTGTAGGTTTTCTGTATTTTTTAGTCCTTGTGTTTTGTTCTGTAATTAATGTATTTACTTCCCCAGTGTCCTCCGAATCTTTGATGTTTAATGCCATTTTTCTTCCTTTGAATTTAAGATACTTCTCTTCAAAATCTAGAACCATTTGATTTTCTTTTAAGAAATCGTACCCTAGTAATAATTGATATTTGCGGCCAAAATCTTTATTTGTAACATAAAAAGTTCCTTTTACAAAAGTGTCCTGTAATTTAAATGACATTCTAATGCACTGTTTGAATGTAATCAGTGAATTTGTAAGTGTTTGAATCTTAATTTGATTTCCAAATATTTAAATTTTATATTTGCTTGTTTTAAATTTTCAAACAAAAGCGGTGAGATCAAGCTCACCTGTGCGCCTGAGTCACAAAGGCTATTAATTACAATATCTTTAATTTTAAATTTAATTAGAGGAAGTTCATTTGTATCGTTCTGTACACTTGCAATAGTTTTATCCCTTAAAGTATGCCCGCTATCGTGAGACTTGCTCGGGTCTTCTTTATCTGTATTTACAAGTCTCGTATTTAGTTTTCCGCATCCTTATCTTTGTTCTGCTTGTATCTTTTATAACTGCCCCTCTGAAATTTACCCCTTTGATTACTATCCTTGTTACTGTTCGTATGATTTTCTCTGTTTTCCCTAGAGTCCGTATATTTATTGCGATAGTTATTCCTCTGTGCACCTCTATAATTTCCTCTCTGTTGAGTGTAATACCCCTGTGCATCATAATTATTAAAGTCAGGTTGATAATAAGTATACGGCGTGTTGTAATGTTGTTGTGGTGGGGGTGGAAAAGGTTGAGCATTTGGTACATGATTATAGTAAATATTACCCTCCGGAAATGCATTGTGAGAATCGTGTCTTTCATACTGGTTATAATTCTTGTAATTTGCCCTGTAATTACCCCTATTGTTTACAAATCTATGCCTATAATTCTGGTTGTTGTTTTTATTAGCTTTATTATACCAACAACTATCCTCATTGTGTGACCCCTTCTTGCAGATATTACAAAATTTTTCGACTTCCTCTCTTTTTTCGATTGTTCCCAATTTTATGTTATTTATTTCTTTTGATAAATTATTAATCTGCTCCGCCGTTTCTACATTTAATTTCAATAACTTCTCAAAAAGTTGCGATTCATTGTTAGCTGTTATAGTATTTACCTGTTCTGCCCCTATATTATTGTACGCCTCTTCTAATTTAATTGCTGTTTTGCAAGCATCCTCAAAATTATCGGGAAAGGTTTTCCTTAAATCCATACTTAAATCCGGTCTAATCGCATCCAAAAATCGTGTCAATCTTACTAAGTCCAAAAATTTCCCGTTTCCGTTCGGATCAACTTCTGTATGGCTTTTCTCTATATAAAGAGACGCTGCGTTTTTGAATTCGCTAATAAAACTTGTTAAGTCTTGTCCCGGTTTCTGTTTCAGATTAAAAAACTCAGTCTGTACCTGTGTAAATGATTTCTTGATTTTAAATAAATCTAACAATTTCTTTTTGAATTCGTTGTAGTTTTTCTCTTCTATAAGCGATTTATTTTGTGAGAGTTTCTCTCTCGCAGTACCCGACAATTTTGCGTTCAAAATTGTAAGCTTCGCATCGTCTTTTAATATTTGTTTAGTTAAGTCCTCAAATTGTCTGAGAAAATACTCGCAATCACTTAACTTTTTCCCATCGAAATTCGGGATTAGAGAAATTATTGTGTCCACTGATGGATCTGCCATCGTGTTACTCGAATCAATTTGCTTTTCTTTATTTAACTTTTTTATATGCCCTCGCGTTAATACGCCAGAAAAACTCGAGTTCAAGCTATTTCTATGATTTCTACGATTCTTTTTTGGCATTCAGCTTTTTGATAATTAAAATTTATTTAGATACTGAATTCTAAATCTAACTTTAAAAATGCATGGAAATTCTTACACCTAAAAATATTATTAAGCCAAGTGTAAACATTTGCAAAATTTCAAAGATATCAAAATATAAATGCATTATACAATAAAGTATACAGTATCAAAATATATATGCATTAACAATCTACTAATACACTATTTTATCTGCTACATAAATCCTTATCTTTTTATTTTTTTATTATTCATATCATTTTACGATATCATTTGATTTTTTTTTTTTTTTGATTTACTTTCTTAGCACAATGTTTCAGTATACTGTTAAAGATCAAATGCAAAGTTCATATAAGAGTAACATAAAATATACATACAATTACGAATATACTGATTTTTCTAAGTTGAATACTGATATTTACGAAATCACCGACTTGCTGGTAGTGGAGCCTTTTAGAGGAAGTCAAACAAACCATCAAAATAAAAAAATCTCCATTTAATCTTCCAATAACTTATCATTAAAATAAAAGAGTTGAAATTATTCTAATTAACAGTTTCATAATTATTATTTTGCAATATACTATATAGATTGTAAATTTCCACAATTTGAATGTAAAATTTTAAATTGATTACTTTTAACATGAGCCTGTATTTTAGAATACATTAAAGGTATTTAACTTAATGTTTGACAATAACCCAGTTGCAATTTTTTAATCATTAAAATTGAAAACTCAATTAACAATAATTAAGAACTGGACGGCACCAGTGAATTATACAGGAATTGCAGATGTTGAAGAGAAATATGCATGGCTCAGTTATATTATTTATTTAAGATTTTTATTCTTTAATTTCCCTTCTAATTGCTGCCCATTCCAACATAACCCTTTTGCTGGGACAAGTTGATCAAAATTAAAGCTTAGAATTAAATATATAAAGGTTTCTCTGGGGTTGGCTAATAGAATAAATTAATTTACTAAGATAATAATAATAAAAGGAATCCTTAGAGATTAAATTTTGGATATGTTCCCCCCATTGCATTGTGTAATTTCGAAGTAGCCCATTACCCTTTTTGAGAATGATCATTCTTGCCCTTAGCTGACTTTTAAAGTGGAAATCTAAATAAACAAACACATACTAGATAATTTAAATGAGAAGACTCCAAATAATTAACACTATTATTTATTTACAATATTTACAGTTATTTCAAGAAAAAAAAGATTTATCAGAACACATCTGATTTAATTTCCTAACAAAATTGCTCCTATAATATTGGCATTAACACTTTGATCCTTGCAAAGGATACTTATATTTGTTTTGTTTTTTTATATTTAAATTGATCTTTGACAACATTATTTGTTTACAATTAAAATTCTGACTTCCATTTGTGACTAAGGTCACACTACCAGCTTCTCTTATAATATTTTGATAAAACCAAATAAACTGGGGAATTACTTAGGTCAGAGTCATATTTACCTCCACACATTGATTGAAGAAGGTTTCTCTTTGTATCAGAGCACTCTTTCCGCTAACTAAATAGCGCTGCACTTATTGAAAATGTTCATTTCACAAAACTTAGCTTAACTTCACCACTCTCCATATATGTTGTTCGGGTTCGTTGCTTTCTTACCATCAGAATTGCCACTCACTCTATTTTCCTCTTTCGGACCGCACAAAACTCATCGCGTCATTTTATTTCACCTCTTACTTTCGCTTCTGAGATCGATGTGTGTTCTGTTTTTATTCTTTTTCACAACTCCTTTTTCATCACCACGGTGGGCCGTACTTCGTTCTGCCCAAAATTTGCATGACAGTGCTTTAAGCCCATCCTTCTTTTTTTTCATTGGGTAGTTGATCTCCCGTCTTAACTGAAATTTGCATAACAGAGGGTCAGTTTCACCTCCTCTTTACCAACCCCAACCAATGGCTATGCATCAGTTGTTTCTGTAGCGTGTTTTTTTTTTCTCGGAACTACGTGTGTGTTCTTTGATATTATCCCCCAGACCAACTTAAATCAAAGTCTTTCTTATTTGACTTTTATGGCTTAAAATTGTCGCCAGCGAGTCTCTGGTCATAAATTTGCCATCCTAAATCTTTCAACTGAGGCGACTTATGGGAAAGTCCCGATAATGTAATTTCCTTACATTAGTTCCCGATAATATTTGCTTCGATTCAGACAATTTCTGAGCAGCTCTGCCAAATCTGAAAATCCATCATTAATGTAATCAAAGTCAATAATGTAATGAAATCAATGTGTACAGCCTGTGTGAAAAGAAGATAAATAAACGAGATAATAACTTTTAGAAACTCCGCCAAAAATCACCGTATAAAAATGTGATTGTTACCAATCAAATAAAAATAACGTCTAAGGATTATTGCTATAATTATATATTGTTCAGACTGCAACAAAATATCTAAAAAAAGCCTACATATAGAAATTTCATCAAACTTAAAATTTTTCAATGTTACCATCTACTTTGAAAATCACATTTGGATTCATCTGTAAGTTTTATGTTCAGATACCAAATTGAAAGCCATAATATATAACTTGTTTGAAATTTAATTTTAAAAATATAGGAATAGGTCAAAACTTTTAGGAATTATGAATATTTAAAGTTTGGAATTTCTATTACTTAACATACCAGTTAACGTTATCATGTTATAGCTAATCTTAAAGATCTAACGAAAAGTTTACATTCGCAAATGAAGCACTGAATTATACGGAAATAATAAAATTTTGATATAAAACTTTTAAATACAAAATAAAGAAATAAATAATAATAATAATAAGCTATTTTTTAAATTAAATTTCAAAATGTAAAGCTATTTATTAAACCTTTCAATTCCGAATCATATGCTACATATTTCATTGTCGTTTTGTTAAACATATTCATAAAAATAAAATTTCGTGTTCGTTATCACTATTTATTATACATTAAAAGCTAAAGAGGCATATTTATTACCACGTTCTGTCCATAAACTAGAGAAAAATTGCTTTTCAGTCTACATAATATAAATTAATTATACTCGAAGAAAATAATTTACATTTGCATTTGCATTTTCTTCATCCTGTTATGTTAATATTGGAGAAAATCTTTGTTATATGCTGTGAATAAATGTAAGTTTAAAACGATAAAAAATGAGAACTTTTGAACACAAAAATGTTTTTTCAATACTGCTGGCGGAACATTATTTATAATTAATCACTAAAAAATACATATTATTGTAAAATCAGGCTTCTTTATTTTTTCTTTTGATAGGAAGAGAGAGCAGCGTATTTTTTCTCCTAAGATGCTTAAAATATAATTAGTATATTAAAATATTATTAGTTTGTGTTTCATAGTTAATGATTTTGAATATATATTTTTTCGCTGATTTTTAGAAGGGAATTAATTTAAACAGGCAGGTGATAGGTGAAATATTGTTTCTAAAGTGAATTAATTTTGTGTTTAAATGTAATAATTTTACTCTGTCAAGAGTAATATTCAGTGTTTTACCCATAAAATGATGAAACATTGGAGAAGGATATCAGCAAAAAAGCCAAACTAATAAACTGATAAATTTGGTGTCAAGTGCTGTGTAATGTATTTTCCATTGTTATAATGAAAATATTAAAGCAGAATTTTTTTTTTTGGTAATTAAAGTCAGTTTAAATTGAACTATAAATATGATGAAACCAAGATTTTGATTAAATATTGAACTTTCTTTTCGATTTTTTTTCTTTTGAAATTCTATCCGTATCAAAACAATGTTTAATTTTATAAAATTAAATATTTATATACATATTTTTATTATAAAACACTATGCTAAACACACGTATATGCAAGGTATTCAGATAATTTTCGATATCATATAATATAAATATAACTCCACGCTACATAAGAAACTGCATATTTCATTCTGTATTAGTTCTAAATTTCCCTAAGAGTACCAGGATTTTCAACAATTTAAAATAAATAAGTAAATATTTCCAATAGTTTCATATGAACACTGGCACAGTTTAATGCTAGTGTTAAGACAATTTCGGATTTTCTAAAGCATTTTTACATTAATATGTTCCCAATAAATAATACTTGGCTACAATCAGGCAACTTATGGGCAGTTCTGGCAATTTCGAAAACTCCTTCATGAATGTACTGATGTAGGTACAGCTAGTGTCAAAAGAAGAACAAAAAAACGAGATACAGTGCTACTAACGCTGTCGAAAATCATCGATAAAAATATTATAAATATTATTGATACTAATCAATTAGCAATAACGTCTAACTGTTGCTATATTTATATTTTGCTTAGAGTGCCTTCTACATATATAGAAATTTCAATAAAATTAAAATTTTCAAGATTACCACCTACTTTGAAAATCACATTTGAATTAATGTGTAAGATTTACCTTCGGATACCAAACGGAATATCATAATATATAACGTGTTTGAAATTTAATTAAGTATATATATATATCAAAATAGGTCAAAAAGTTTTGAAATTAGGAAAATTTAAAGTTTGGAATTTCCATTATTTACTTTTGATTCGTTACAAAATATATTTCAATGTGGGTATTTTTTAAACATAATTCAAATAATAATCATAATTCTGCAATTTTGTATTGGCATATTTGGGGCTTCTAAAAATCGATTTCTGTTGAAACATTCATAGGCTACGATTCATGTTTTCTTTTTCGAAAATTATTTTAGATTATGTTATATATATATATATGTGTGTGTGTGTGTATATTAATTTTCAATTATTAATTGTTAATTCATTTATTAAACAGTTTCATTGTAAACTGAAATCTATGAAAAAACAGATTTCAATTTTATAATTTTTTTAGATACATTAAAATTTTATATATTTTTCCCCACTGAATATGTTAAAATTATTGATCTGGTAATTTTATTTTAGATTTTTGTTACTGAAAATGCGTTTTTGAAGGAAGAAATAATGGCCCTCAAAAAGACTAAGTAACACTCATAAAGTAACGTAAAAAAGTTTCAATTGTTTGTCAAAACACGTAACTGATTTATTACGCTTATTGCTATTAGTGATAATAAGTCTCATTGAAAAGTACGAATATGTTTTTAATGTAACAGGTTCTCTGCAGTTCCTATATGGAATATACCAGAGATATTTTCTTTCGATTTTTTTTATTGTGTTTGTCAATTCAGCCTTTAAATAAAACAAATGCATTTTTAATAATGTTTTTTTTTCTGACTGTACGAGAATTATATAAATAGTACAAATATCATATTATTTTTCTTAATTTCCCGAGTCAATAAGGCATCATCATTTCGTTCATAGCAGACAATATAATTTATTTCACTGAAATAATAACGATAATTTTTTACAATGTAAAACTAGCTGTTTAACCCGTTCTATGCACAAGAGTTCATGAATTTAATTCTAAAACCAAAATTAAAAATAAAAATGACAAGAAACAACTTTAAAATATCTAAATAAGAAAAAAGAATTCCCCTGTTAAAGTGTTGTTCAACTATTCGAGTTAGTAAGATATTTTTCTAATACTGTGCATTTTTTAATGAAATTTAAATTATCATGTTGCTATGGCAGCAGACGATAAAATAGTATCTTTAGAATAAGGGAATAGATAGAATAAAAAGTTTTGTTAATGTTTGTGACAAAATGTTTTTCTTTATTTAAAAAAAATGGTGATAATTAAGCGCAATTAAATAATCTCTAATTATTTGCATGCGAGGTAAACGAATTATCGTAATACCCGCTACAGATTCTTAGTACTGCAGCGTGGCGTACATAATATGTATATCTCACATTGCAGTAAACATTTAGAACTGGTTAGAACTCGCGTGATTAAGGGTTAAACATAAAAAAAGGGCAAAAATTCGTCAAAAACATAAAATTAAAAAATATATTTAAAAATTTCGAATTGTTTGCCCCAATCGTTCAAGAGCTTCAGTAACCCGTGTGTCAAATTTCGTAGCTCTGCGCCCAGTGGTTTCCGAGTTTTTGAGGTTACATAGATAGGTACGCGCACGGCTTTTAATAGTGTAGATTTAAAAACTGCCTGCTTTATCGTGTTCATCAAACATTTCGCTATAATGCTATCATTTTTCATATTTTTGTCTGCAATAGTTTTCTTAATATTAGCCGAGAAAGACTTCCGTTTACAAACAACTCATTCACAGTGGTGAAAGTGTCAGTTACTTTGTTATTTAGAATATAGATTTTCAAGCATGAACTAATTATTAATTTTAATTTTTTTTTCATGTCATCGCAACAATGAACATTTTCTTGCTACAATAATGAAAGAACCTAGTAACAGTAGAGAATTGGGTATTGATTGCATAAAACAAATTGAAATCCGTTTTTTTTTTTTTTTTTTTTTTTTTTTTTTTTGCGTTACATTTATATTCCGTAATCGGACCCTTTTCCAATTGTTGCTACCACTGATACAATTTTCTTTATAATGGATTTAAATACCTCTAAATATTTTAAACCGCACTTTAGCGCCGAATCAAATTTGCTCAGATACGCGATTTTTATGTGGATCCCGTTACGGAGGATTATAAAACAGTTTAATTATAAACTGAAATTTCTGTAAACGAAAAAAGATTTCAATTTTCTAGTATTATTTTAAAAGATACATTAACATTTTATATCTTTTTACTACTTAATATGTTAAAATTATTGATCTGGTAATTTTGAATTAGATTTTCCTAACTAAAAATATGTTTTTGAATAAAGAAATAATGGTCAGATTATCTTTGAATCCATTCATTGAATTTACTTTTTTTATAATATATATTTTTTTCTCTTCTTTTTTTTAAATCTTTTTTGAAGGTAGTTAAAAAAATACATTAATTTCCTGCAATTGGATTTAACTCCAAGTGTTGTCGTCCTGTGTACAATGTCCTTTAAATTGAATGTGAATACCACTAAAAGGTTTAACCAACAATTTTGAATCAAATCCACATTTCCTTAAATGCACCATTTGGTATAGACCCGGTTTCGAAAGATTAATCATAAAATATTGTACTTCGGTTCTAAACTCATATCTGTGAATGAAAAAACATCAACCATTTCAATTTCCATTTTTAATTCTGTTTCTTACTGCTAATTTTAATCTGCATCATAAATATTTAAATAAGTTCATATTGGTCCCGGAAATATTTCAAAGAGTTTATTGATTCTGGAAGAATATATATTTTATATTTTAATATGACGCATTTTCCTTGACAGAAAAATTCCGCCTTTCTGCTATTAAAACTCTTTTTAAAAGTTTTTCCAGTCGAATACTTCTTTAAAAATGACGTCACTTTCGCTGGTGAAAATATTTGTTCATATCAAGCTTCAATCCGTTGATCCACTCTAAATATATTATTTCAGAGCTGATGGAATTAAACAAATTCTGGAAAATGTCATTTTTACGCAATTAACAGAAAATATTACAGTTTTATGAATTAATATAGATGAATCAATTTATGAATTTAAAAACGACGTGATTTCAATTTTATGTTCGTCAACCTCCTTGACGTTTTAAGCACCATCTCTTCAAATTTAAAATATTTTTCCATCTATTATAATGAGAAAATGGCATCAATAAATATAAATAAACCCCATTATTTATCTTTTCTTCACAACGGTGGAAGTAATCTGATTGCCACCACTGAATATATTTCATAAAAAACGTTTAAAAATAAAATTAAAATATAAAAATGGGAGTATTTTAAAAAGTAGCTAGTGAGGGAATATCTACAAATTAGCAGCTTTCATTTAAAAAATAATTAGCAAAATTTGTTCAGTATAGAAAGCTCAGGGCAGATGATTTAATTAATAAGTCGTTTCATAAATTCGTTTCATAAAATCGTTTGATAAATTCGTTTCATAAATTCGTTTCATAAATTCGTTTCATTAGGATTTTATATATATAGGGTAGATTAACTAATTTTCAAAAAATTATTAATTATAATCTATGAATGTTTCGGATCAAATCTATCTTAGAAGCATCAAACCTGTAATTGAATTTACCCCTCATTCTGCGAAGTGGTTGATGAGTTATGGTTAAAAAGAAACGAGTCATTAAAGTATAAAGAAATTTAACATGGGAAGTTTAAAATTTTAAACCTGTATAAATCAACAAAAACTTGGCCCAGTGACTTCCCGTTTGGTATCCGATAGTGACATATATCGAATAAGTAAAATATGATCTCAAAACCAGGTACTAGTACTGAAATATTTAAAGTTTACTACATATTTATTAATACGTAGATGACATCCTGAGCAAATTTAAGTATCTTAATCTGGTGTTACGTGAGTCTTTTTCAACATTCAAACATCTATCTCTTGATAACCATTGATGTTAAAGTTTAATTGAGCACCCTAAAAACTGGGTGCACCATTCCTACTTTTTGTAGACATCTAATTAAAAAGAAAATCTGTATGACGTATTTATGCATAAAGCAAACTGGATGGCTCAATTTACTTCATTGATTTGCATTTCTTGGTCGCAGTGTCGACAACTTAGCGGTTGTTTTTCTATTGAGAAATTCAGAATTTATAACACAAATGAAGCAATAGTAATTTTTCACTTACATTACTGACAGAATGTCTGTCAATAAAACTATTCGAAATTCCTGGTATGAATTCCGAATTTCTGAAAAACACATTCGCAAAATTAGCAACGGTTCTTGAGTCACATGTATAAAACAAGTACTTGGCTCAAGTTAGAATGCTGTTTCGTGACAAGAGCTTACTCAAGTCGGTATAAAAGTGCAAAAACGCTCAAGATTTTCATTATTTATTATTATAATGTTAAAAAAAATGAGAAAGTATCATTTGTATAAAGTTTTTCATACTATGTTTACCATGGAATGGATATATTTTCCTTTAGTCAGACTGACCTAGTAATTCTGAAGTTAAAATAAGTAATATATGTAGTTCCATAAAACATTTAACAATGTGGTATAATACTTATAATATTTTTATTTAACAATGTGGTATAATACCTATAATACTTTTATTTAACAATGTGGTATAATACCTGTAATACTTTTATTTAACAATGTGGTATAATACCTATAATACTTTTATTTAACAATGTGGTATAATACCTATAATACTTTTATTTAACAATATGGTATAATACCTATAATACTTTTATTTAACAATGTGGTATAATACTTATAAAATTATTACGATCACAAAACCTACAACGGAAAACACCTAATTATTTTTCGATGATTTTGAATTTTTACGAAAGAAATTGATTTACACTTGATGTCATTTCAGTAACAATACCATAGAACGAGTTGGAACGATTTTTTAACTGTTTTCATTGAAGGTAGATTCAGAAATGATGTACACGTCCGTTTTACTCTAGTACATTTTCACATACCATTCATATGGAACATTAGAGATTTCTAAAGCATCAGGGGTTGTACTGGTGTCAAAGTCAGCATCAGTAAATTTACTTCAAGTCAAATGAGAATTTGAATCTTGTGCCATCATGAACATTAGACACTTTTTGGGGTAGATCAATAGACCGGGAGGCGGCAGCACAGACAATCACCTCATCGAGTTCACGGCTGAAATTCCAGAATTAGTTAAAACTCGATTCGCATATTAAAACGCAATAGGTCTGCCAAGTCATATCTTGGTGGAAAACACGTGAAAACCCGATTTTAGCTGTTGACTCGTAGGTTTACCATTGTGTTTTCCTGCACCCAGTTCTCCATGTTTTCATACTTTTGGGTGCAGGAAAACACAATGGTAAACCTACGAGTCAACCACTAAAATCAGGTTTTAAGGTGTTTTCCACCAAGATATGACTTGGAAGGCCGATTGCGCTTTAATATGCGAATCGAGTTTTAACTAATTCTGGAATTTCAGCCGTGAACTCGATGAGGTGATTGTCTGCGCTGCCGCCTCCCGGTCTACAAGTTATCCCAATAGTGACGAAGCTTGTAATTCCCACAAATCGTCGAATGACACAAACAAGTTATTTAAGCGTAATGACACTCAGTTCATGTTCAAAAAGCATTCAAACAGAAAACAGTGATGCCAAATAAGAAATGAAAATATTTTCTTCAAAGTGACTTAAATTACTATGTGGGAACAAATAAACTGTGATTATGGTCTAGCACTAATTAGTACACTTTAATAATAATATATATTTATCTGTCACATTTTTATATGGTGATTTTCTGCAGAGTTAATTGTAATGTATCCTACTTTTTTACTCGGGCATACATTATCCTGCAATCCGAAACCATGAAGCTGATGGCAATCTTGAGAGTGATTCTACTGAGAATTCTGATAAATGAATAAATATATATGCTTTAATTAAAAAATCTTGCTTATTTTCAACAATTATTTTCTTAAAACAAGATTTTAAATTCTGTTCATCACTTACATTGCATGCTATTATTAAATGCACTGAAACGTGTTTTACGTCAGGCTAGTAAGTTTTTTTGCGATTCGGCGTAAAATCCGACGATTAAATATTTTTGAATTACATCACAACACAAAGCATTTGACACTAATTATGAATTACCGCGCTATATATTGTTATCTTAGAATGTCGTAAATGCTAAAAAAAAGAAAAAAAAATTACACGTTTGCTATTAAAAATTTATATTGAAATGTGTTCATCTCTTTTTGAAAATAATTTTATTTTTATTTAATTTAACGTATGTAACGCAGAAAGCCCCTTCCAAAAAAGTAGACTCTAACCGGCGAAACGCGCCACGCATCACGTGATCTAGAAATACTTTCGTTGAGTTGTCATGTGAGTTTTGCCGAAGGAAGTATGTTTTTTTAAGTGTGGTTATGTATAGAACGTGATGTGTTTTGTTCTCCGGAAATGTGAAAGTAAAATCTTATATATACGTGTCATGTAAAGTTTTTTTGTGATGTGTGTGTTTTGCGTCAAGAAATAATAAAATCTATGAAAATGCCAGCAATCTTTTACTTCTGGTGTTGTTAAAGAAATATTCTTTCAGCCCCGAGATACGAAAAGTATAATTATTCTACAGTGAGTGCTACAAAATTTGGCTCCCCAACTCGGGCTAGAAATCCACAGGGATTTATATTGTGATATTATGATAATGTGATTTATTTTTCTGCAAATAGAAATTCAGCGAAAAAGTGCTCTGTTTCTACAACCAGAAAATGCCGCAACCGGTCGCCATTGCAGCATACGATTTTGATGTGTTATTAATTTTCGTTTTAAACTTTTAAACATTGTTTTGTGTACGCCCAAGAAAATTGTGCATTATATGTGTTTACAGAATTCTACAAATTGTATAACTCATGTGTGACTTGGTAAAAAAAACGGATCCGTAATTTCTTCTTATAAAAAACAAAGAATGCATTCTTATTATTTTCATCAGTTGGGATATTCTTATTCTTATCATCGTTGGGATATTCTTAACTTAAGTTTGGTTAATCTTAATATTATTCTGGTTCATTATTAACAAACAGTTTGATTGTTCTTAAATCAGTTACATTATTCATAACATTGTTTTGGTTTCCTTACATTATTTTGTTCTTACATTATTTCCCTTTCCCCCCTTCCCTAATTTTGATTTTATTTTTGAATGATTATCGTGACTGTGTTGAAAGAAATTTTTTATTGATTCAGAAAAAAAAAAAAAAAAAAAAAAAAAAAAAAGGTAAAACTGATATCAGTTTCAAGTAGAATTATGATAATATCGTTTTCAGGTTAAATTAATATAAAGTATTCGTAATTTTATCGCAGTTATCATAAAGATGTTTTGTTTTTCTTTTATTATTACTTTTAAAATAATTTATTACTTTTTGTTTTTCTTTTATTACTGGTTTTAAAATAACTGAGTACAGTTTCGATATAAATGTTTGTTCTTTAATATTGGACGTAAGTATTTAATTCTGAGTTCTCGATTGAGAAAAGAAGCATTATTGTGGAATTTAAAACTGAATGAGTAAGTTATGCAAGTTTTGTTGTTTTGATTTTTTTTAAGGTAGAAAGTTTTTTTTAAATTGTACTGAACAAAACCGATATTAAGCTGTCTTAGTAATTTAAAAATAATATTGGTTGAGAATTTAATTATTCCATTATGTGTTCTGATTTCGTTTAGAATATTATTTAAGGAACAATTTAATTATTCATTTATGTGTTTTGATTTCATTTAGAATATTATTTAAGTGACAATTATTCAGTTATGTGTTTTGTTTTCATTTAGAATATTACTTAAGTGACAACTATTCAGTTGCAGTTTATTTCATTTGAAATATTGTTTTGAATGTGTCGCGTTATGAAATCCAGTTTATTTTTAATGTTTGTTCTGTTTTGTAGTAATAGTTTATATTATGGTTAAAGCTCACTGTTTTGTTTTATTAAAAGTTTATATGATTTGTAACAGCAAAACTCACGTTTGGGGTACGGTTTAAACGAAATTTTTGGCATTAATAGGGTTTTCGGCTGGTTGTTTTGCTAAAATTTAAAATGTCTGAACTTAATAGAGCTCGCAAAGATGATTTGTTCCAGGTTGCGTTAGAAATTAATTTAGATGTGCAAACCACTATGACCGTTGTCACATTGCGGGAAAAAATCAAATCGTCCCACTCGTTCGATGTTGATTTTGTGAATTCATTAGTCAGGAATCAAATTGCAACTCGGGAAGAAGAACAACGTAGGCGGGAATTAGAGGATAAACAAAAAGAAGCAGAGTTAGCACAGCATAAACTGGAATTAGAAGAGAAGCGTAGGGCAGAAGAGCTGCAATTAGAAGAGAAGCGTAGGGCAGAAGAGATGGAGTTTAAAAAGCTTGAGATGAATTTTGAACTTGAGAAGCTTAAGCTACAGGTTCAGAGCCAAAGTACTTCCGGTGGAGTGGTAGGTGGCAATGCGACAGGGATAGTATCTCACGCGGAAAGTAAGATAGATGTCCAAAGGTTGTTGCCTACATTCAGGCCAGAAACAGATGATGTAACATTGTTTTTGGTGCTCCTGGAACGCCAGTTAAAGCTCTCGAAGGTACCTGAGCATCTATGGGTATCGTATTTACTCAGTGTTGTCTCATCTTCTATTTCTACGCTTATCGCTCGTGAATCGGAAGAAAACGCATCAAATGTTTCGCATGTTAAGGATTTACTACTAAAACGGTTTAAAATTAGTGCCGAAAAATTCAGGCAGCTGTTCTTTGCTCATCGCAAGGTAAAAGAAATCTCTTGGCGAGATTATTACTTCTAACTTCGAGATTATTTTGAAAACTGGCTTAAAGAGTTAACTGTAACGTCTTTTGAAGCACTCCAGGATCTGATCATAGCTGATCAAATGAAAAGGCGCGTGCCTGTTGAATGCAAACAGCATATGTTAGATGACTGGGAAAATTTAAATTTGCCAGTCGACCTCGCCGAAAAACTAGATGCCTATGAAATTATACGAAGTACGTTCCCAAAAAGAAATCCGGTTGTACCCCAAGTGAAAAAAGAGTTTTCTCGTCGAGATAATAATTGGAAGCAGAGTAAGCCTCCAAACGAAGACAGATCTCATAAGTTTGGTAATCGACGCTTAGAATCTGATATTGTTTGCTATGGATGTGGTAAAGTGGGATTTATAAAGAAGAAATGCCCAGATTGTACCCCTTCGGTTAAAAAAGAAAATTTGCAAGCACATCGTCTTAAGTTGTATAGTTTAAATACTTCAACAGTTTCAGCTCCAAATGTGCCTATCACGATTTGCAATAAGAAAGTGTTAGTCTGTGCAGATACGGGAGCAAATCGTTCCATTGCGGGAGAACGTATGTATGAGCTATTTTTAAAAACTGGTGTTGCACTGAAACCCCATACTCATGATGTCACGTTGGCTGACGGAATTACAGTAGCCAGAGAAACTTTGTCTGCTACAGTTCCAGTAGAGATTGAATGTCGAGTCTTCAAAACGGAGTTCATTGTATTACCAAATGCTAAGAGTAATAGAACGCTTTTAGGCATGGATTTTTTGCACAATGCTAACATGGTGTTAGATACTGCCAACAAAACGTGGTATTTCAGTAATAAACCTCAGAAAAAGTTTCATTTTGTAGATGAATACGTTGAAGAAAATAATTCATCAGCTGGTGCGGTCGAAGTCAGCCCATACGCCTTACGTGAAGATGAAGGAAAAAATTTAACTTCTGTCGAAAGAGAAAAACTGAATGGTCTTCTAAAAAGGTATGAAAAATGCTTTCAACCAGGGGGAGAGACAACCCCGTATGTAGAGCATCGTATCAATACAGGTGATAGTGCTCCTATTGCTGTGCCACCTTATCGGATGACTCCTGCTAAGAAAGAAATTCTTAAGAAAGAAATAGATAATCTTCTAGCTCAGGGAATCATAAAGGATATCATAGAAGCTCAGTTGCAAGATGAAAATCTTAAAAAGATTATAGATTGTTTTGAAGACGAACAGAAAAGTGAAGACTTCGCCAATTGGACTAATAGAGGATTCCTGATGTATCAAGGTGTGCTTTACCGGTATGCTCCTGAATCAGACGCCGAGGAAGCGCAACTGGTCTTTCCAGTACAAGAAAGACAAACCATTTTGAAACTTCATCATGACGACCCCTCAGCCGGACATTATGGTGAATCAGGCACTTATCAAAGAATTGCTAAGAGATATTATTGGACAGGCATGAGATCCTACATTTCTGAATACGTGAAGAAGTGTCCAGAATGCGCTCGTTATAAATCAACAAATCAGAAACCAGCCGGTTTATTGCGAACACCTGCTTATGCTCAGCGGTTTGAGACCCTCAGCATTGATCTCTTTGGACCATTGCCTCGTAGTAAGGATGGGCACCGATGGATTTTTATAGTAGAAGATTGTGCCACTAAATGGGTAGAACTGTTTGCCTTAACAACTGCCACTGCCCAAGAATGTGCGACTACGCTGATTGAAGAGATTTTCCTTCGTTATGGTATCCCAAGAAGACTCTTAAGTGATAACGGCCCTCAGTTCGTGAGCGCTGTTCTACAACAAGTTTGTTACATTCTCGGAATTGACCAATCATTGACACCTTTGTACCACCCTCAGGCCAACCCAGTCGAGCGGAAAAATAGAGACTTGAAACCTTGAATAGCAATCCTTGTTGGGGATGAACACGATTCCTGGATTGATAAACTTCCTTTTATTAGATTTGCTATGAACTCTGCCAAATCTGATACAACAGGCCAAACTGCCGCCTATCTGCATTTTGGTCGAGAACTAAGAACAATCGATGATGTGGTGAACGATTTTAGAGCAGTTGTTGAAAATGACAATTTTGTTCCTGAAATAACTCCATATCTTAAACGTCTTGCAGATGTCTCAAAGAGAGTAAAAGAGCGAGTTGAAATAAAACAAGATCAGCGTAAGAAATATTATGATAAAAATCGCAGAAGAGTTTATTTTACACCTGGTGAAAAAGTATGGGTTACCTTACACCCTGTGAACAAGGCAAGTAACCAGAAAACAGCCAAATTTATGCCTAAGAGAGATGGGCCATATATAGTTTTGACTCAAAAATCACTGGTGACATATGACATTGCCAGTCTAGACAATCCTACTCAGCGAATTGGATCTTATCATGTTTCAGCCTTGACACCATTCCAAGAAACTGAAACTACTCCAGTTGCACCTCTGAGAAAAAGAGGGAGACTCAGAAAACATCCTGTTTCCTCTCCGAGACGTATGTCGGAAACAGAGGGGGAGGATGTAACGCAGAAAGCCCCTTCCAAAAAAGTAGACTCTTCCCGGTGAAACGCGCCACGCATCACGTGATCTAGAAATACTTTCGTTGAGTTGTCATGTGAGTTTTGCCGAAGGAAGTATGTTTTTTAAGTGTGGTTATGTATAGAACGTGATGTGTTTTGTTCTCCGGAAATGTGAAAGTAAAATCTTATATATACGTGTCATGTAAAGTTTTTTTGTGATGTGTGTGTTTTGCGTCAAGAAATAATAAAATCTATGAAAATGCCAGCAATCTTTTACTTCTGGTGTTGTTAAAGAAATATTCTTTCAGTCCCGAGATACGAAAAGTATAATTATTCTACAGTGAGTGCTACAGTAAGTAATAAAATTAACACCGGAAAACTCCGAGATGAAGTTTATATAAAAATTTTACATAGGCTAAAGTTATTGTGGATGATAACCAACGATATGTAGACAATCAAGAGATACAACAATCTATTATGATTGCTTAGTAGAAAGTTAATGAAAAAGTGTCATTCCACCGATACCGTTTCCACTCTTACTCCCTTTTTAACAACATGTCTCTTATACTAACGAGGTAAGAGCTTTATGTACCAACCAAACATAAAATAAGAGCTATCTCGTTAGAAGCAGCTTAAAGAGAATCTTTCAAAACTAAAATCAGCTGTTTGTAAAACAACGTATATTTATTTTTATAACTTTATAAAGCGCACATCCTTGTCTGCTGTGGCGTCATTCTTGGCGATTTTTTTCAATGAGTTGTGACTCTGTTCACTGGTTGTCAAGGAAGAAAAACTTACTTTCGATCAGCATGATTTTGGGGAGATATTTATTTCACATCAGAGTAAAACACGCTGTTCCAGATCTAGGTATCTAATTCATGAACGAATACAATGCTGCATATTTACGTATTCTTCTAATTGAAATTAAAATTAATAAGGCGGCAAAAAGGAAGAGAAATCGTTTATAATTGGTTGCAATATATGTGAAATACTGAAATAAAATGGCGGAAAATATTATATAAACACATTTTATCGCATCACTTATTGAATTACGATTTTAATGGAATATTAAGAAGTTCTGTGTTTAAACAAGGGGTGATATGAAATTATAGGTAGCAAAATGATTCGTCATAACTAGCCGCGACTGTATCAATTTATCATGCTATCAGGTAAGACAATTATGTATGAAATTGAATCTTTTAATCTCAACATTAGAATTAATGTTTCAACACTTTGGTTACCACCCCATTTTTCAATATCTGTATCCAGGTGCCACCTACTTTTTCTATTCCTACATAATTCTTGCAAATAAAAAACATTTTTATGATACATATAAGTATGTATATATGTGTTATATGAGTGTGCATATATTTTTTTCAGTCGCCGCTCTGTAAGATAATATAAAAAAAATTACAAAATATAATTTTATCTACCGTAATTTCTGGTGTATAACCCGGGGGTGAAATAAATTGGTTTCGAACCAGAAATTTTATTTTTACTAAGTGAAGTCAAATTAATACCACATAGAAACGAGTTACATTTTATTAAATAAAATTTCTGATTTGAAACCAATTTATTTCAGCCGCGGGTTATATACCAGAAATTTAAAGGCGTATATAATATTGTTTTATTAATTTTTTTGTGTAATAGTTGAGGTGTACGATGTATGTAGTTTGTTATTATATTAAAATCATTGCAGTAACATTTATTAAATCATTGTATTAAACCATTGGCTAAAGTCATTGTAGATAACCAAAATATGTAGACAATCAAGAGATTCAGCGATCTATTATGATTGCTTAATAGATATTTAAGGGAAAAATGTTATTCCACAGTAACTATTTTCACTCTTAGTCCCTTTTGTAAACCGTGTTTCTTACACTAACGAGGTAAGAGCTTTTTGTTCCAGCCAAATCTCAGAAAAAGAGCTTTCTCTTTTGAAGCCGCTTAAAGAGAATATTTCAAAACTGAAATAAGTTGTTTGTAAAACAAAGTATATTCATTTTTATAGCTTTATAAATTGCGCATCCTTGTCTGCTGCCTAGTCACACTTGGCGATTTTTTGCAATGAGTTGTGGTTCGGTTCACTTGTTGTGAAGGAAGAAAATCTTACTCTCGATCAGCATGATTTTTGGGCGATAGTTATTGCCAACTAGAGTAAAACACTCTGTTCCAGATCTAGGTACCTAATTCATGAACGAATGCTATGCTGCATATTTAAGTGTTGTTCTAATGGAAATTAAAATTAATAAGGCGGCCAAAAGGAAGAGAAATATCTTATAAATGCTTGCAATATATATGAAATGCTGAAGTAAACTGGCAGAAAATATTAACTAAACAAATTTTATCGTATTACTTTATTGAATTACGATTTTAATGGAAATACTATTAAGAAGTTAGAAGAATATTAAAACCACTACTAAACAAAAATTACCAAAAAAGATACGTGTTTGTTTGAAAGGAGTTTTACCTATTCACTATTGGAAATATAAACTCCAATATTTGAAATGCAAATATTCGTAAATTAGTATATTATATTCATTCAGTACATGGATTATTTATCAATTCAGTAGCAGCTCGTCAGGGGGTTCAAAATAACTTTAGTACCATAATTTTAGTTCATAAAAATTTTTCTTATTTAATTTTGGGATGCTCAATATTTCAACAAGGCAAAATTTTGTTTATGAAATTATTGGTATTAAAGTGATTGGGAACCCCATGACGAGAAGTCATGTAACAATTTATCTTATTATCAGGTAAGAAGACGATTATGTACGAGATAGAAACATTTGAAGTGTTGCGTGGATTCGAAGGACTAACTCAACATTAGACTTAATTTTCTAACACTTTGGTTACCACCCCATTTTTCCAAATCCGTCCCCAAATGCCACCAACTTTTTCTATTCCTACATAATTCTTGCAAATAAAAAACATTACCATGATGCATATAAGTATGCATATATATGTTCTATGTGTGTGTATTTATTTTTTTTTCAATCGTGGCTCTGTAAGATAATATAAAAAAAATTGCAAAATATAATTTATCTACCGTAATTTCTGATGTATAACCCGCGTGTCAAATAAATTGGTTTCGAACCAGAAATTTAATTTTTACTAAGTAAAGTCAAATAAATACCAAGTAGAAACAAGTTATATTTTATTAAATAAAATTTATGATTCGAAACCAACTTATTTCAGTCGCGGGTTATATACCAGAAATTAAATGTATATATGTACATATTTTGTAATTTTTGTCTATAATAGTTGAAGCGTACGACGTATGTAGTTTGTGACTATATAAATAATCGAAAACAAATGTAATATTCTCATGATAAATACAAAATAATGATTTTAAATTACTTGCATGGAATGGTGAGAAATTTCGTCGTAAATATTATAAAAATAATTTTTTCCTCAAACCAACCTTATAGCATAAAACGATAGGTGATACTGAATGCCACCCTAAAATTGAAAGAAAATAGACAGGTGCCGTTGGTGGGAAGAATCTCTGAAAATATAAAGACACGCTCCAAAGGCTGTTTTGGACCCAGCACACAGGGACAGATCTTTAACTCTAAGCATACTTCGGATCCGGCAAGCAAAGCGACAAAATTTATTTACTGGATCTTCAGCAGCCAGAGTACATTTCGTTTGTGAATGACATAAACAGCGCTCCTTTAACCTATTCAAAATTTATTTACTGGATCTTCAGCAGCCAGAGTACATTTAGTTTGTGAATGACATAGGTTCCTTTAACCTATTCAAAATTTGTTTACTGGATCTTCAGCAGCCAGAGTATATATAGTTTGTGAATGACATAAAAAGCGCTCCTTTAACCTATTAAAATTTTGCCGCGTAAAATAAGATTCTATCGAACTTTCCCATCTTACAAAAACTTTAAATGCAATTTTCTCCAAAAGAACGTTTGTAAAGTTTACCTTTCGTATCCGCAATGCCTTATATCAAACTTTTTTTTTGTAATCTTTAACCCTCTATCCACGGGCGATGTTTCCATTTTCTTATATAAAACCGCGGCCTATTTTTATGTGTCACTTATAATAGTTATAAGGATTGCACGTCACCGGAATTTACAAACAGATTTATTTAAAAATGAATAAAAAGCAGTCTCTTCATGTACATTATAAAAACAAAGTTTTATTTCAAAATTCCGGTGGGAAAGTGGCATTTATGAATTCAAAGTATTTCAAAAACAGCAAAACTTTCAGAATGACCTAATAAATGAAATGATATATATATTATAATTTGTAAACGAATCTCTCTATTTCTAAATAAAATAAGATAGATTCAACGAAGAAATAGAATCTCTCGACGCTTAAGTACTATAAAAATTATAGGGAACGTCAAAATAGCGTTCCCCGCTGAATTGTATAGAATAAGTGAAACGCGACAGGAGCGTTACCCGTGGCTGGATGGTTAAAGTGTCTGAAATATGCCCTATTCGTTTTGTGTAATGTTCTCAAGCTTACAACTTTCCGAGCCAAGTTGAATTTACATCAGAATTTTCGAAAAATTACATTTAAAAATACTTAAATGATATTTCCTTTAGATGGAAATGTCACCCTATTTTTCATAGTACTCTTTTTTAATGGGGGTTATCGACAAGTGATTTATATTCAGCACGTGTTGAAAAGCTCAAACTTACCAGTAGTTTTTGAACCAAGAAACTTTTTAGGCCATTCAAACAACATTTTGTCCGAATTTGCTTATCAGTATCACCAACCATTGACCGGAACTCAAACTTTGAAAGTAAAATTGTTTAATTGGCATAAAAATGGAGAATAGCACTAAAGACACGCCTAATATCATCAAAATTTTTGTTTTTTGTTATTACGAAATTCCCTGCTTTGTACAGTCATTTTTTGTCTTAAAAACAGCTTCAGAAAGTTTTAACGTATTCGAATGAGTACTTCTAAGGTCTCAATCTCAGACCTACTCCTTCAATACATCAAATGAGATAATATTTAAAATAAGAACATTTTCATTTATAAAACTGAAACATGTTATTACTATTCAGCTAGTATGACATCATTTTCACACTTTTTTTCATTTCCGTCCTTGTTTCAAAATTAAGGCCTTGATATAAACATATCCTGCATAAAATATTGATTAGCAGTAGATGTTAAACTTTTCATCTCAAGGGCGTTTTATTCATATATATTTACTGCAAGTCTGAAAATCACTATCATAAACCATTTTAATGTTGAAAACTTGTCACAATGTCTAACTTGTCACAAAATGTAAAAAGTGATTCAGTTAGGAATACAATATCACGCAAGGTTCTAAGGCAATGATCTACGATAAAGTCATGACGTACGAAGAGTGCTACATGAAGGAAAAGATAACTTCTATATGTTGACTTACCGTAATGTCCGGCGTATAATCCGCGTGTCAAACAATCATGTTTCAACCCAGAAATTTTATTTTGTAAAATGTAGCTTACTAGATCTCTGTAAATATTTGACTTAAAAAAATTCTGGGTTGAAACAGAATTGTTTGTTCCGCGGATTATACGCCGGAAATTACGGTACTCTATCTCTCTCCATATATTTTGTAAAATTAAATTACTATCTGTATTTTTGTATTATGGAAATTTTGAATGCTGACGTGCTGCCAATCTAACAACGCGACAGTTTTTTAAAATGTTAGCATAAATGAAGCGTAAATGTTCGACTTGTTTTTTGAAGATTCCCGTCATTTTATAGCTGACATTTTACACCTTACTTTCATTTTATAGCTTTCATATGCATATGCATATATATTGGCTACGCTCTAATGATACACAAAGTCTCACCGCTTTGTTTCCGACCTCGAATCTTCCCCTTATTAAACCTGAAGAATATTTTTCCGGTTATCCCAAAGAGTGGCATTTTACTCTGCGTTGTTTACATTAGTGTTGTTACATTTCCCAAAATAAGATACTCATGAACGATCTTTATAGTATTACAAAAGATTAGTTGATAAGCTTTACATACACATATTTATGCCTCTTATGGTTTTCATTTCAAATGTTAAAGATATCATTCATGACCCTTTAAAAATAGAAAAGTTATTACTAGTCTAAACTCAACCAGATACATTATTAGCAGAGTGCATACAATTAAATAAAGCTCATCTTTAAACAAGTGATTTAATAAGAAACTAAATAAATATTTTACAAACCGGAAAAATTAAGTCGTGATTAATCAATTTAAATTTTAGAAATAAAGTGAGCTATGCATATCACATCAAAGCCATTAAATAATAAGCCCAGTCAGATAGTGTTAAATTTGTTAGCGACACACTAGTGCCAAACCTCTGCTGCGGAAGGAGGACAAAACAGAAGTGCGTCGCAGAGAAACGATGCGATTTATTTATATCGATATTTTATACGATTTTTATCTATTTTTTATTTTTGCACTTCCTTTAAAATCTTGCTAATTATTGGGATCTTTTACATTAAAGCTAAAACTATAATGAAAAAAAAAAGTGAAAATTTACTGGATTAATATTTCTATATAAATATAGTGGTGGCGAAGAAGTTGATTTATTTATTAAATGTTAAATAAAAAGTGATGGAAATTTACATCACTATGCAATAAACCCTTTCCGGCAGAGACAAATTCTGTTCGTAAAATGTGACATTACTGACTGACACCGGAATTTACAAACGACTTTCTTAGAAAATATGAACTCCATATTTTAAGCTTTAATTTTAGAGGCAAAATTTTATTAAAATATTCTTGGTGCCGAATGCAGCACTCCCAACCGCTAGATGGCGCTATTTTCAACTTGCGAAAAGTTTCCCATTTATCTGACTGGGCTTATTATTTAATGGCTTTGTATCACATCATACAGTTACTAATCAAGACACCTAACTTACCCTTTACCCTTTAGAAACGGTAGTTAGGAAGCTTAGATTAAAAAAGAAGACTTCTGATCGACTGTCTGATGAATGTGGAATGTATCTCTCATGATGCTGGAACAATGTTTTACTTACAATACAAGGCTGCAACGTTTTGCGGATAATAAACTAAAAGGTGTGTACAAAGCGTGTTTGTGCTGTTATTTTACTACAAGAATCCATAAAAATAATTAATTTTCTAAAGAACAATTGTGTTTTATGTTCTTAATAGTTTTTGTTTTATATTTATTTATTGCATAATTATTAGAGATATGTTGCAACTATATAGGGAAGAAACATAGACATCCTTAGTGATACGCAGCATCACAGGACCTCGTGGCCGTCAAAGAAAAGTCTTCTCTTAAATTTTAATAGCAAGTATTCAAATGTTTAGCCCGGTGGTTACAGAATTAGCATTCGTTTAGCAGTGCACTTTATTTTGCAAAAATTATTCCCTCTTATAGAGTGCTGTAAGTTTTAGCTGCTAAAGTTAACACCGAAAAAGAAATGTGGAATTTCTGCATTTCTCAATACACGGTATACACTATATTTCCAATGATGATCGGTCACTTGCGATTTTAGACGTTTTGTTAAATATCTGGAAATATACATGAGGAATTATCCTAAAACTTCAGGAGTGTAAACAACATGATAAACGTCATATATTTCCGCTAAGATTTTTTCCCAAAACCCCATAAGAGGCCGTCAACAAATTGAAGAAAAACGAATATCTTTTGGATAACCCTGTAGAAAGTAATATTGCAAAAGCATTCAAACTGTGGATTATGATTGAGTGGCTTATTGTAATAATTTGGGTTCATTTTTATGAAGATAGCATGTATACTCGAAGAGAAATTCAGGTTTTTAGAAAAACTGTCCCAAATTTTACCAAATTTTCTGCTTATAATTTGCAGAGTTTTTAATATAAAAACAAGTTATTTTCAGAAAATATGACAAACAAAATTGTACACAATACCCTGCAATCAAAATTAAACAATAATAATAATTGTATGGAAAATGAGCAGATTTACTAAATATTGTTTCACTGCGCATGCGCGAATTCAATCAAAGTATACTGTGCATAATATATTAGCTAAATGTATAGACCAACTTTTATGAGTCTCAAAAACATAGTTTGAAAATTCTGATAGTAATCGTCGATAGAATAAGCTCGAATTTCGCTGTTCCCAAAAGGAAGCAAAAAGATGAGGGGTTTTATCCAAATATACTAGCTTATGAAAGTTGACATAACAAGAATGAAGTGTCTCTCATTCTATATTTGATACAACCACTCATCTTTTTGCTTCCTTTTGGGAACAGCGAATTTCGAGCTTATTCTATCGACGATTACTATCAGAATTTTCAAGCTATGTTTTTGAGACTGTCATAAAAGTTGGTCTATATATTTAGCTAATATATTATGCACAGTATATTTTGATTGAATTCGCGCATGCGCAGTGAAACAATATTGAGTAAACCTGCTCATTTTTCATAAAATTTTTATTATTTTTTTCTTCTGATTACAGAGTATTGTGTACAATTTTGTTTGTCATATTTTCTGAAAATAACTTGTTTTCATATTAAAAACTCTGCAAATTATAAGCAAAAAACTTGGTAAAATTTGGGACTGTTTTTATAAAAACCTGAATTTCTCTTCGAGTATACATGCTATCTTCATAAAAGTGAAACCAAATTATTACAATAAACCACTTAACCATAATCTGCAGTTTGAATGCTTTTGCAATATTAGTTTTTACAGGGTTATCCAAAATATAATCGTTTTTCTTCAATTTGTTGAAGGCCCCTAATGGGGTTTCGGGAAAAAATCTTCGCGGAAATATATGACGTCTATCATGTTGTTTACACTCCTGAAGTTTCAGGATAATTCCTCATGTAGCTTTTCAGATATTGAACAAAACGTCTAAAATCGCAAGTGACCAGTTATCATTGGAAATATAGTGTACTAGCTGTTACCCGTGACTTCGTTCACATATCATTAAAAGAAGAATAAATGCATTAACTAAGCAAAATATTTCATTCCCGATAATTAGAAACGTAAATAATTAACTAACTCTTTATCACATTCCACAGGATCATACAGTATTTCTATGTTATAGAGGCCTTGACATAACTAAGTTTTATAAAAGTGAAATTTTGTGACAAATAATCACTTAAAGGAAACTGCAACCAATGAAAAAAGGCGGGCCAAATAAAATCGTGTAAATCGGCGAATTATATAAAAGCATATGTCAAGTTTACCTGGTAAACCATTTTACTTTTAACGCCTTTGTGAAACGTGTTAATAGCAATCCTTCAAAGATAATGAAAATAGTATATGCTTTATCATTAAATTCAATTCTTGTGAATAGGGAGCAATTAAAGTAGACGTAAATGCAAGGAGCTTAAATTTGCCTTCTTGATTTAATCTATAACTGAAAAAAAAATCTTTATTTCTATTAGAAAATATGTTGACAGACGATTTTTGTTCTCCAGAATAAATTGACTCATGAAGTTTGAATATGTGAAAATACGTTTTTATTTTTCAAAAATTTTACTGTAATCAAGATTTTTTTTTTCTTTCACCATCTATTCAAATTGAAAATAAATTCTTTTTTTTATTCATTTTTAATGAGAAAAAATATATTAATCCATTTTATTTCTTCTTTTTCATCCACAAAAATGGAATAATTTAGTTGCCATTTTTAGAGAAACTTCGTTAAAATTTACAAATAATAATAATAATAATAATAATAATAATAAATAATAATAATAATAATAATATCTCGGAATTTAAATCATTTTTTTTTTAATTCTGATGATAAATGAATGATAACCGGTGTTAAGTACATCGCGTTGCGTTCGACAATCTGAAAAGAGTAGTTGCGAAATACAAACAGGCGGTCAGATTTTAATATAATAGATTCGTATTTATTTTTCTTTTCCTAATAATCATGGTGTTGTTTTTGGCAAAAAACGCATCTGTATGTAACTGATATTCATGGTTAATAATCGGTATAGATAAAAAAACATTTCAATTTTTCGTTTTAAATATGTCGTGAAACTAATCTACTTTCTATACTTACTGATCCTTGTATTATTAATGTACTGAATTAATTCCCACTCCTTGTAAAACACATTTGAAAATTCCCGTTTTATTTCAAATATGACGTCACATTTTCCTCAGAGAAATCTCTTTTTAATGCCATAATTCTTGTAAATTTTCTTTTTCTGGCAATCAGGACGTAAATTTTAGCGGAAAACTCACATTTGTATGTAACTGGTACTCAAGCGAATTATTAATCAGTATCTATAAAAAATATTTCAGTTTTTCATCTTAAATATCACGTCCATTATATATCTACTTTCATTATACATTGATATTCATGCACCTTGTATTATTACGTCTATTTGAAAATACATGTTTTATTTATGACGTCATATTTGTCCAAGCCGAGGAGGATCCTTTTCATAGTTCCATGGTCCAAGCAAAATCTATTTTTAAGAATATAATTATGGTTCATTTTTCCTTCTAACTATAACGCAGTTTTTTGACAGAAAAAGGTCTTTTTAATGTAACCGATATTCATACTTCATGTATAATAACAAATACTCCAATTTTTGTTTCAAATATCACGGAAATTCATCTTCTTTTGAATTCTTTTTCATTTTCATTTTTCACGTGAAAATCGTTCAATTGAAAATTTATTGTTGGGGAAAAATTATTTTTCCGTGTTTTTATTTATTGGCAACGTTCAAAGTCCTAGCAACGATAAAGTAAAATGGTTAAATTTTATGGGAAAATGTCCATTTATTCTCTATGAAAATAACGAAATTTTGAATTATTAAGAAAAATATTTGAATAAAATGAACAAAAACCAGCCTATATTCATTTGAGGGTTATAATCAACGTATATGCAACGATACAGGATCATTAAATGCTCCATTTTGACGCTGGCTTCAGCCTAACATTTGCACACAATCAGATTTATAATATTACTAGCTGTTACCCGTGACTTCGTTCACGCAACATTAAAAGAAGAATAAATACATTAATTAAGCAAAATATTTTACTCTCAATAATTGAAAACGATAATAATTAACTAACTATTTATCACATTTCATAGGAGACAATATGGTATTTATTATTATAGGGACCTTGACATAACTCAGTCTTAAAAAAGTGAAATTTTGTGCCAAATAATCGCGAATATGAAATTGCAACCAATGCAAAAAGGAGGGCCAAATAAAATCGTGGAAATAGACGAATTGTCAATTTTACCTGATAAACAATTTTACTTTTAACGCCTTTGTGAAACGTTTTAACAGCCATCCTTCAAAGAAAACATTAATTAGAAATAGTATATGCTTTTTCTTTAAATTCAATTCTGCCTCCTTGGTTTAATATATAGTTGAAACAAATCTTGTTTTCTAAATGACAGTGTATTGGCAGGCAATTTTTGTTCTCCAGAATAAATTGATTCATGAAGATTGAATATGTGAAAATATGTTTGTATTTTTCGGATAATTTACTGATATCAAGATTTTGTTTTCACCATCTATTCAAAGTGAAAATAAATTCTGTTTTTCAGTTTTCATTAGAAAATGGTGTAAAAAATATACTGATCTGTTTTATTTCTCATTTTTTATACACAAATATGGAGTAAGTTACTTTCCGCTTTTAGAGAAACTTCGTTAAAAAAAATGGCATTTAATTTAATTTTTTTAATTCTGATAGTTTGTGTGACATCCTCGGATCAATTATAACCGGTATTCGCTAAACCGGTAGTAAACTAATCGGTAGCAAATCGCGTAGCGTTCGATAGTCTAGGAGTAGTTGCGAAATACAAACACACGGTCAGATTTTAATATAATAGATTCGTGTTCATTTTCTTTTCTTAAAATTATGATGTGATTTTTAGCAGAAAACTCGGATACTCATGCGGAACGAAATAACGAAATAACGGATACTCATGCTTAATAATCAGTATAGATAACAAAACATTTAAATTTTTCGTTATAAATATGGCGTGAAACTCACCTACTTCCTATACTTATTCATCCTTGTATTATTAATGTAAGGATCTGATTCACACTCATTTTAAAACATACTGGAAAATTCCCGTTTTATTTCAAATATGACGTCTCCTTTTTCCCCAGAGAAATCCCTTTTTAATGACATACAGTCAAACCTCCAAAGTTGACCACCTCTGTACGTTGACCACCTCTCTACGTTGACCACCTCTCTATGTTGACCGAAATTTATTAGTTTGAATGGTCACAACGCATTTTCAATGTAGATTTACCTCTCTATGTTGACCACCTCCGTAAGTTGTACGTTGACCACTTTTTAGTAGGTTTTACTCTCTGTAACTTGACCACTGATGTTTTCTTGAATTTGCTTTTTCCTCCGTTTATTCTCCATCTGGTTTCCAGGAATTTCTTTATCAGTTATTCGACTTATCTGAGCAACACTCGCCCCCCTTGTGGTGCTCCATTCAATGTTCACTTCCAGTATGATACAATGGGGAGAAATGCCAGAAATTCCTGGAATCTGTTGAAAAATGTCAGGGGAGTGGGAGGTGTGCGTAGCGCTATAACTATATGCAGAATTGGAAAACAACGTGTATCGCTCACATGTGAAACACATTAAGATCTTTTTTTCTGGATGTCGCGTCGTGACGTGACCGGTCGTTTATTTGCGAATTTTCATTAAAAATGGCGCAAAGAAAAGCTCTAAAAAGAACTTAAAGGAGAAAGTGGATCTTCTTAATTTTCTGAAAAGCAGCAGCCAAAGAAAGACAGTTGAAAATTTTGGTGTGAGCAAGACAACTGTGAGCTACATTTTAAAACGCAAGAAAGAATATCTGGAAAGATAGTCTTCCGAAAACGGGGACGCCATAGAAAACTCAGAAAAACGTGTCTCAACGCTGTGAACGGAGCCAAGTTTCATTGGTTTAAAGAGATGAGATCAATCAATGCAAGAATATCGGGACCTATGCTTCAGAAAGTAGCAAAAACATTTGCAAAAGAATTCGAAATAGAGGACTTTCAAGCATCAGCAGATTGGCTTGAAAAATTCAAACTACGATATGAGATTTCTCAAAAAGTTTTGTGTGGGGAATCGAATGAGGTTTCAGCTGAAGTGGTGGAGAAGTTTATTGAAAAATTCCCAGAGTTTTCTAAAGGTTTTAAAGATGAGGACATCTTTAATGCTGATGAGTGTGGTTTCTTCTTTAAAGCAATGCCTGATAGAAGTCTAGTAATGAAGGGTGACACTTGCAAAAGAAGAAAACTTTCAAAACCGCGTTTTACTGTTCTTCTACGTGCTAATATGACTGGGGAAAAATTGAAGCCTACGTTGATCGGCAAATCCGCAAAACCTCGTGCTTTAAAATGTAAAACCTGAAGACCTTCCTGTTTTTCTGGAGAGCGAATAGATCTGCTTGGATGACCAGTACTTTGTTCGAAGAGTGGGTTAGAGGAATTGACACAGAAATGAGGAAAAAGAAGCGGTCTATTCTACTTACCGTGGACAACTGCCCCAGCCACCCGAAAGTGAATAATCTCACAAATGTGAAGCTAAAAGTTTTGCCTCCAAACACAACTTCGAAAACCCAACCTTTAGATCAAGGCATTATTCAGTCCTTCAAAGTGCACTACAGAGCTCAACTTCTGGAATGGGTGATCATGAAAGCACAAACCTGGGGTACTTCAGCATTGGCATCGTCAACAGCTGCGTTAGTAAATGCTTTGAATGCTGTTCATTGGATTAATTCTGCTTGGAATAAAGTTACGCAAACCACGATTAAGAGCTGCTTCAAGAAAGCTGGATTTGTTACTGCTACAACATCGGTGCAAGAGGATGAGCGCCCTCTATCTCCCTTGCCAGTTTCTGATGGAGTTGATTTTGAAGATTATGTTACCATGGACGATGAGTTAGTAACATGCGTTGAACCAGACCCAGAAGCAATCTTCAATGAGATACTCTGTGCAACTGAGCACAGCGAGGACTCTAAGGTACAAGAAATGGACGGCTAAGAGGATGATGATCCAAGTGACGACGAAACTGAAAAGTACCCAATTCTGAAGGAAGACGATATAAAGCGCATTATGGAGCAAATTAAAGATTTCGCTGCAGAAAAATGCCCAAACATGCTTAATGGACTTGTAAACTGTGAAAGTGCTTTTTGCAGTTATCTAATGAACAAAAAGAGGACTAAAAAAATTGAATTATTCTTTCAAAAATTGTAAAAATGTGTTGTACCTTCAGTAGAAATAACAAGTTGGAAATTGTACGTCAAACGATACAAACGAGGTGCGTTCGTAAGCACGTTTTAGAATTAAATTCATGATATCCCGTGCGTAGAACGGGTTAAACAGCTAGTTAAGTATATATTTTATGACACTGTTCATACAAATATCTTAACTAGTTATATAAATATTCAGATATATATGTATCAGCTAGTTATATAAATATTCAGATCTTGATGATTTTTAATTCTGTGAAATGAATTATATCGTCTGCAGATTAATTTCTGTCATAAAATAAGTATCTCGGTCGCTTGACGATTAAACTTCGGAAGCTCCTATAACAAAAAAGCACCGATTTAAAAAAAAAATTCAAATTTCTTAGTAAATATTTTTATTAATATCTCCTAAAGTTTTGATTCGATTTTAATAAAATTTGAAATGTCTCGACAAAATTCTGCAAAGATAATATATTTTAAATTGCAAACCATTTGGTTGGGTAGTTTTTGCGTTGTTATATGCGGACAGACAGACAGACGGACAGACAGACAGACGGACGGACAGACGGACGGACCAAGCGACGACTATAGGTGCTACGTATTTATATAATTACGAACGCACCTAAAAATGAGTAAGTGCTAATTTTGTTCTAAAATTTTCCTTTAAAAATACTAAAAAAGTTTACTCATTTTTTTCTAATATTGTACTAAATATTTTCTAAAAATTCCCTAAGTTGACCACCTCCGTATATTGACCACTTAGTTACAGTCCCTTTGGTGGTCAACTTATGGAGGTTCTACTGTAATTCTTGTTAATTTTCTTTTCCAGGCAATTAATTTCAATACTGGCATAGGGAAAATTATGTTACTTTAACGAAATAATATTAGATCTTTAGGTTTTATCAGCAAAAATGGAACTATTAACATTAGTCATTATTTTTTTTTAGGTAATCGAGTTATTTCTTTTAGTTTTATGAATGAAAAATCACTATTTCTTGCTATCCATGACATCATTTACGACATGGATAATTTTGCGGAGCATATTATTGACATTTGATAACCATTTTCTTTTGAGACTTTTTTTTACTTTTTTAAAATTTAAATAAAAAATACGGTATAGTTATATTAGCCGTGCGCAGACAGTAAAACGGCAAGTATTGTTACCATACAAAGGAAAAAAAAAAAGAAAAAAAGTGAAGAAAAAACCCAAGATCATTTTAGTTCACCAATCAAAGCATATCCGCTTTGTTTTCGATGAGGCTAACGAAAAAGACAGGCTACCGCGGTGCATTCCACTTCTCTTTTTTTACAGACCGCTAGAGTGACGTGATGCTCTTTTCGTACACTTTCATTGGTGCATTCGAGCATCACGTGACTCCGCGGTCTGTAAAAAAAGATACGCGTAAAGCACCGCGGTAGCCTTTCTTTTTCGTTAGCCTCGATTTTCGATAAATGATGTCATATTCGCTTGTTTCCTATAGTTACGCATATTGAAACATTGTATTATTGTCAAAAACTAAAAAAAGTACGTTTTATTTCTAATAATATTATTTATTCTTCTTCTTAATTTTTTTTTATTTCATTTACATTTTTCCCGTGAAATTTTTTCAATTGAAACTAAATTGTTGAGTGAAAATTATTTTTTTCGGGTTTTGAATTAGTTTTGGCAACGATAAAGTATTAGCTACGGTAAAGTAAATTTAACCATTTTAAAACGCTATACGAAAAAATGTCCATTGATTCTCTATGAAAATTACGAAATTTTGAATTATTAACAAAAATATTTGAATAAAATAAACAAAAACCAGTCTATGTTCATCTGAGGGTTATAATCAGCCTACATGCAAAGATACAGGATCATTACATGCTCCATTTTGACGCTGGCTTAAGCCTAACATTTGCACACAATCAGATTTATAATATTATTAGGATATATATTTCATTCCTATTTACAGAAATTGAGACACATATATGTGTGTGTGTGTGTACATTTGTGATTATTTTAAACACTTTCAGTACAAATGACTTCGGTTTGTCTTCTCTAGTCTGTCCATCTACCCTCTATTTGTTCACTAACTTCCGTAAATATACTCAGATTGCTATGTAACTGATTATGCGTTTTCAGCTGTGTTTGCGTGTTTTTTACCTGAATTAAATTTCATATCAATATCTGGCAAATACAAATATCTGTAGATAATATTCAAGTGGGGTACAAACAAATCGAGTATATTTCTGTGTAATTGAATGAAATTGCTTGCTTAAATTGATTTTTAAATGTTCTATGCGTTTTTTAAATTTGTACTCGCATGTCTTTTTAACACATTATTAAAAAATGAAGTTTCGTTACACTATTCTGGATATGTTGGAAAGTATTTCAAAATCTATGTTTAAAGCGTGATTTTTTTTCTAGTTTTATTTTTTATTTTGTATTATTTTTCCATTTTCAATTGTAATTGTTTAGATCCTGACGTTGTTGTTCATTTTCGATAAGCGGCAACCATTTTTTAACGATTATTTGCCATGCAATAACACGTATTAAATAGTTTCGAAGGAAAGGTCCTCACAAAAGTATTAGACTGAACCTCGTTTTCGCTAGGGAAAACTCTGGGAAGGTGGCAATGTGGAACACTTTTTGATAGTAGGCAAGTACAACCAATTAAAACGTAAAAATTACACAAATGACTTTATGGAATTTATAAAAAAAGTAATGCGTTTTATTTTTAAAAGAGGAAGTACTACGGACCAGTGCTAAAAAATCTTACGTTTTACCCATGAACTTCTAAAACTAAAAATTTTGATGACAAATTAAATGATAAATTAAGAGGAAGCTTATACTTCAGAAACTCCTTATAAACATAAACATACCTCTTTGATGTTTGAGCAATGCAACGGGCGCTGTGGAACCTAAGTATAAAATGTAGACCGAACATTAAACATATTGTCACCCATATGCTGTAAAAAATTGTATGATTTATTTTACAATCCCGTCCATATTCCCACATTCTACACTCATAACCGATCAATCTAAATCGATATGCATCGATATATAATATATATTTGTAATTTTCAGTAATGAAAATTTAGCGACAATAATAACCAATCCAATAATCAATTCGGAAATATATATATATATATATATATATATATATGATTTTTTAAATTGGAATATATTTATTCTACAGTTCAAAAGAGTAAAAATTAAAACAAATAATTTTGGATTTAAAGCAGATTTTTTTTCTGTCTTAAATGAATTACTTATCTCTCAAAAAAATATTGCTTTTTCTTCTCTGCGTATGATGTATTTTGGCATTTCCTTAGGCATTTTGACATTTGGGCATTTTGGCATTTGGTTTTGACATTTCCATTTTAATTCTATAGGACGTCTCTTATTCTGCATCCACATGACAATATATATATATATATACAGAAAACAAAAGTTAATGAAATAAAAAAAACAAGAATGGAAAATCATGCGTCAAGCATAGATTATGTAACACTTTCCAACGCTTCCAAAAAATTTTTACAAATCATTACTGTTTAATAAGCTGAAAGATAACATCTAAGTAAACAATTTGGAAAACGCATAACATATTAAAAAACGTAATTTCAGGAATTTACATCATATATTTCCAACATATACAATATTTGGAAAAATATCCGAATACTTTTATTCAGCCCTGTATATGATCTATAGATTTGTATATATACTACATAGGATGCTAAATTTTAGTTTAGTTAGGAAACGCTTAGCACAGTTTAACGTTCTCCTTCTGGAGTTTCTGTCAATAAACGGAAATGTGTTCGCGACCTTTTGTGCTGCACTGTATAGGATCTACAGAATTTATACACACCAAGTAATAGACAAAAAGTGAGTTAAATTCAAAATCGCGTTCAGCAACTTAAAACGCACTTCCAGGAATTATTGTTAACAGACAGTAGAGAAGTCTTTTGTGTGTCCCTGAAAATGAACGACGACTGCTATACACACACTATTCTGTAGTAAGCCTCTTGTAATGCACCTTAGTGATCTATACAAATTTCAATGCGTTTAAACAGTGAAACATTATTTAAATAAACCGCAGACGATTTTTCTCCATAGACGTAATGTAACGGAATTCTTTGGACTGTCCCTGTAAAATAACTATAAGTGCTATGCACACCCTATTCCATATTAAGCTTCTTCTAATGCACCTTAGTGATATATATAAATTTCATTCCGTTTAAAATAGTGAAACATTATTTAAATAAACCGCGAATGATTTTTTCCATAGACCGCAATGTAACGGAATTCGTTTGAGTGTCCCTGTAAAAACACTATACGTGCTACACACTTCCGTTGAAATAGGGAACATGCTATAGATAACGACAATGACATATAAAAATTGCAGGGCAATCCGAGCATATTTACGGGAGTTAGAGCACGTACAGACGGACAGACGGCCATACGGCAGACGGCAGACGGCCATACGACCAGACAAACCGAAGTCATAAACACTTTTCAACTAGGTTGGAAAGTGTTAAAAATACTCAAAAATTCCCAAAACGTAATTATTTGTTTTAAACTACAATAGATATAGTTTTGAACAAATCCTCATTTGTCTAGAAATGCACGAACATGCTTAATCATATTCAAGAATACTCGTTTTAGCATGTTAGGCTATTGTATAATTACAAATATACAATACATTGTTGATAGTCACGAAATTGCTGCATTAGCCAGTGGTTGATTGTTGAGTCGTAAAGCACATAATATTCACCATACAATTCAAGAAAAGAACTTCCCATTTTTTAAAAAGATTTCTTGTTTGATAAACAAATCGATAATGTAACTACACTCTTCTAGGGAAAAGACACCTTGTTGATTTGCTCACGCGTACGAGTTGCCACAGGTTATTCAGAACTCAGTTCCATCTGCCAAATTAACAGCTAACGTAACATATAGCGTAAAACCTGCTAACGTAACATTGTTGAACCTGCCAGTTTTCAACTATTTCTGTCGTTTGTCTGACAAGCTTATTGATAATTAAAATTACCATTACGTTTTTTTGGACACCCTGTATTACTTTACATTATTTTTTGACTTTTTATCATAATATAAAAATGTATATTACGATATAAGCTAATAGTATATCACTTGTCAAAAGTCTTAAAAGTTGTGTTTAGTTTTTTCATGAGATATGTTTTTAAAATATGTTACTCAAGCTTCATTAGTAATTTTTTTTTTGTATATTATTATTTTTTCTATTTACTATTTAAAAATAATTAAATGAAACTTTAGGATGAAAAATTAAATTTGTTCAAAATTATTTCTTAATCCTAAATGTAACTTTTCTCATGAAAAGGGAGACGGAAAATAAAATTACTAAGGAAATGAAAAATGAGTAAACTTAGTTTGGACTTTTGTTTTCAAAATCCATGTAGCTTCATGAAATGGATAGGGCAGATGACTTATAATAGTCTAAACGGTTTTTTTTTATTGCATCAGATTTACTGCTACAAAATGAAACTTTAATGAAAAATTAAATTTGTTCAAAATTATTTCTTAATCCTAAATGTAACTTTTCTCATGAAAAGGGAGACGGAAAATAAAATTACTAAGGAAATGAAAAATGAGTAAACTTAGTTTGGACTTTTGTTTTTAAAATCCATGTAGCTTCATGAAATGGATAGGGCAGATGACTTATAATAGTCTAAACGGTTTTTTATTGCATCAGATTTACTGCTACAAAATGAAACTTTAATGAAAAATTAAATTTGTTCAAAATTATTTCTTAATCCTAAATGTAACTTTTCTCATGAAAAGGGAGACGGAAAATAAAATTACTATGGAAATGAAAAATGAGTAAACTTAGTTTGGAGTTTTGTTTTAAAAATCCATGTAGCTTCATGCAACTGACAGGGCAGATGACTTATAATAGTCCGAACTGCTTTTTTTATTGCATCAGATTTACTGCTATAAAATGAACTCTTAAAAATCAAAATTCAGAAAGTAATAATTATCAGTGGATTTTGTTTTAATATAGTACGAGGGTAAGTCATTAAGTAAGTCACAACAGATAATTAAATAATAACTTACAATTATATTCACTTCAAAACTATTTTTATTTCTCAACATATTCTCCACTAACAGTACTAACCTTTTCATCATCTGTGAACATCATCTTGCTTCCAAGATGTTTTTTTTAGTGGAATAAACAGATGAAAATCGAAGTGCTAAGTCGAAGCTGTATGGTGGATGTTGAAGAAGTTGCCAATCAAACTTTGGAATTGTCTCCTATGTTCAACTTGAAGTCCTAATGTAGCTGAGACAGCAACCCAAAGAATTGTATGCAGCTAGTGTTGGAGCACTGATAAAACGGTGATATAAGTGCTTTCTTTTACACTTTTTAGTTGCGTTCGTAATTATATAAATACGTAGCACCTATTGTCGTCGTCTGGTCCGTCCATCTGTCTGTCCGTCCGTCCGCATATAACAACGCAAAAACTACCCAACTGATTTTGTTGAAATTTAAGATATATTATCTTTGCAGAATTTTGTCGAGACATTTCAAATTTTATAAAAACCGAATCAAAACTTTAGAAAATATTAATAAAAACATTTATTAAGAAATTTGATTTTTTTTTTTAATCGGTGCTTCCTTGTTATTGGAGATTTCGAAGTTGAATCGTCAAGCGACCGAGATACTTATTTTATTACAGAAATTAATCTGCAGACGATATAATTCATTTCACAGAATTAAAAATCATCAAGATCTGAATATTTATATAACTATCTATAGTACAAACGCACCTCATTTGTCACGTTTGACGTACAATTTCCAACTTTTTCTTATATAAATTATTTTATTATCATTACTAAGAAATGTTGTGATCTGAACCAGTATTGTATAAACTAACTTTGTTCTAATTTTATTTTAATCTCTAATGTAATATTCATCATCTGTATTATAAAATATGAATTTTCAAGAAACATTTCCCCTCGTAGGGAAAAGGTCCTATGCTTAACGGCTGCATCTCTCGAGAAGGTTATTTAATTTAATTCCATTTGTTTACTTAGATGGGATTTCACCTTATTAAACAGTAAAGATTTTGTACAAATATTTCGGTAGTGTTGGGGAGTGTTACATAATCTATGCTTGACGCATGTTTTTTCTTCATTTTTTTTATCATGCAGGGTGAGTCGGAATTCATCATTCAAATTTGAGGTGTGATAGAGCTTAATGCTAGATAAATATTTATGTATACACTGTAAAAAGGAGAGAAAAGTTCCTTGATCTAGAAAGAATGTTTGCGAAAGTACAATATAACCACTTCCTGCTTACCCGCGATTCTGAAAAGCTCACGTTTATTTTGATACAACTCGGAAACCAGTAAATTTCCAGCATTTAAAGAAGCTTTTCTGAAACAAAAGTTTCTTTTCTGCTCATAATTTTCATAAATATCAGAGTACGTTTTATTGTGTATTAATCAGATTTATTAATCCTGTGTTAATATGCAATATCGTTTTTTCGGATGCTATCGATTCTCAAGTAATATTTTCAGCTGCGTAAAAGAATTTATATTTTTAAAAGTTAATAAATGAATGCTTATTTTACGTTATTAATATATAATATTTGTCTTTTGAACATGTATGTTGAACATGAAACCGTTTTTGTTCAACAACAGACATTTTTTCATTGGTGTAATATATCATTTATTTCCATATTTCATTTGTATGATAACTAAAACTAGTGGGATGTTCCAATCCCATAATTTTCGTCTATCTCACACAGGTTTCGCATACACTAAAAAGAATCAGCACCAATTTATATCAAGGTTTAACTGAATGTAATTTTTTATTAAATTCCTTGCATTAGTTCTTGAGATATGACTATTGCTAAAATCGTGTAAATCCTGAAAAACGTAGCATAGCAGCGCTACCTGTTGGGAGATTTAGACCAAAACCTAATCAAAAACAAATTATTTCAACGTCTAATTGAATCTGAGGTTTGATGAAAATCCGTGCATTAGTTCTAGAGATTAAGTCACCGTGATAATAATGAAAAAAATAGCATAGCAGTGCCACCTGTCTGACTATCTACACCAAAACGTCATCAGCATCTATTTATGTCAAGGTCTAACAGAATCTGAAGTTTGATAAAAATAAGTGCATTAGTTCTTGAGACAGAGCTATTGCGGAAATCGCGAAAATGCAGCATAGCAGCGTCCCCTATAGGGGACTAAATGAATATAAAGTTTTATTAAATTTCGTGCATTAGTTCTTGAGATAGAGAGCCCACAATATTTTTGTCGCATACAGACGGACAGAGTCACAGACTCATAGACAGACATTCTCTAAAAACAGTCAAATCGTGTTCAGGACCTTCTAAAACGTATAAATCCGTCGAAAACTGGAAGTCGAAAATTTTCATGAATCCAATACTTTCTTCTTGTAAAGATAGAAGAAAGTAAAAAAAACTCTTACTATTCTTTTATGTTTTATATTGGATTTTGAATTTCAAGTAGCATATTTATGACGCCGTGTTTTAAAAGCAGATGAAACATTATTTTACTGGATGTAAAACACGCTTGTGTATTCATAACTATGTCCGACTTGTATCAGAATTATTCAAAGCATATACTTCACGACAAGTGTAAATGTAATTTGAGTATGGAAATTACTTTAAAGTCTCCGAATATAAAATAACGTGTTTTGCATACAGAAAAGCTTTTGCATGTAGTCTGACAGCCGTGTAATTAATTTCGGTAAAACATAAATCAAAAGAAATGAAAGTAAATGCTTTTTTTTATATTCATAAGAAAAGAAAACTCAAAATATATTTTCATAAAATGTTCAAAATATACTAAATATGTAAAACATTCGTCTGTTTAAATTAAATAGCTCCTAAACTGGATGTGAACTTTAACCACAGAAATATTTTTGTTGGAATTTCTGTAAGTATTAGATAAATTAGTTTTACAATACCGACTGTACGACTCTGATACAGAAATTTTTCTTGTCGTTCCAACAGCTTTAGAAGTAAAAATATCGTGTACTTCTTTTGGATTTATATTTGCGATGTTCCTTATTGATGTTTACTTTATAAGTAAAGAAAGATTCATGTAAAAAAGTGATTTCCAAAGTGGGAATATCGCCCCTCACCCCCCCCCCAGTGGGCGATTAAAGGCAGTGGTGTAGTCCTGGGGGAAAAAAAGTGGGGGACGCTCATAGTTCCGAACATACGGTCTGTCTGTGTTACCAATAGAAAACTTGATACTGAATCTTACCTTTCATTTTGAACTGCAGAGAAAAGTAATTGAAAAATTAAACGGTTTAATTTAATTTAAATAAAGTATTTTTACTTGTAATTTTTTAAATAGCTTGCTCCTAAAGTTGATAATTTTATTTCGTGTCTGAAAATGTCGGTCCATGCAGATCTCTAGATTGAAGCTATACAACTAAGTTATATCATTTTCAATAGTGATAATAACGTAGAAAAACTCAAAAACATAATTAAATTTTGTCACAATCCAAACAAAATTACATGAAATAGAGATAGAACAGTTAAATAGATAGACATAGCAGACGATCCGAAGTGATAAACACATTTCATTTTTTTTTTAAGTATTAAAATTCAGTGCTTTATTTCTTAAAATTGTTAATTAATTAGCTTGTTTATTCCTTTAAAAAATGAATAGGTTTGGAAAGTCTGCATCCTCCCGCACCGTCCCTTTGAAAATAAAAAGTAGGGGGACGCTTGACATAAAATAAAAAAGTGACGAGACGTCGTCCTCCCGCTTCCCCCCTCGACTACACCACGGATTAAAGGCAATCAAAAGTTAAAAGTGCTTTTCTTTGAGAGAATACCAATTTGATATAATTTAGAGTGAAAACCATTTATTATCTAGATATTTTTTTAATAAACGAGCGAAAATCTATGAAAATACTAAAGAGGTATCAAGCATTATGTTCTATTCTTCAAGTTCATTCATTTAATTAATATTTCCCATTCCTTCAATTAGCATAACTATCAATTTTTGACAAATAAGAGGTAACCAGAATAATTAACATATTTCTTATAAATCACGAGTGTAACTCGTGCAAAGTAAACTTTGCCTTGTTAATGATTCAAGAGTGTGACTCGTGATCAGGGATAGCAGTTTGATCTTTTTTGTTAATTCACGAATTCTGATAGTGACCAGAAATTTGAAACAAAAATTTTTGTTTTATTGAATTGCAGATATTGTGTAATTACATAAAACCAGTAGACCCATGCCAGGATTTCGCATTGTAGTATAATGATTTTTTAGTAATAGCTAATATTTTTTAGATGCAGGTTTAAACTTCTGAAGAAAAATTACGGATAACATTATCTGCAAACAACATCAGTGAATCCTTAATATCTTCTCATTTAATCCATCAAAGTTACAGTAAAATTTGATTGCAGATAGCAAACGGCACGTGGGAGAAAAAAAAAATGACAATCGCATTTCAACAGCCTTAGAAGAGGACCGTCATCCGCTTACTGAAAAACATGAAACCAAAAAATTAGATTTAGGGCATTTAAAATATAATTTAATCTAATGTAACAAAGTAACATTTTATTCTACACGTGAAATACCACTACTTCTATTGATCGGTGGTGCCTTTATCTTTTAAACATTGCAATACCAATTTTGATTTTTAAATATAAATATAAAATAAACCCGCACAGAGAGACCCCACTTTATATTTTTTGTACTATTTACTTTTTTACAATCATTGTTGAGCATCATTTAATGCGGTATTTTATTTTTGTGGCAACAGTAATTTGAGGAAAACCTTTCATTTCATTTATAAACAATGTCGATTTAATTTTTAATTAACAGCAATTTTTAATCAAAAAAATATTTTATCGACTAATAAAAATAAAAATTTAAATTAAAATATATTTTATCGATATTTTACTATGGGTAAATGCATATACAGGGCTTGGAAATTACTGGATATGGATACATTAACGTGTACGAATGGTAATTTGTGAAAGTATGTTTTCATTTCTGTTAGGCGTTTTATCCTGAATTAAATTTTAAATTAATCCGTGGCGCGTATAAAACTCTCTAGATAATATACAGTGTTGTACAAAATTATTCCAGTGTATTTTCGTCTATAGCCGGATTTTGCTGAAGGTGAATTTTCGACTACGATATTATGCATTCTGTAACTAGGAGAAATTTTAGCACACTGTGTAGTGTCCATACAGATCCATATAGATCATGTACGGGTATGCTCAAAACAATTCGAATACCGTTCTGACTATCGACAGTGATTGCCAAAATATAATTTTCAAATGTGTTTTGTGTTTTCTAAGTTGTTTACTTAGATATTTTCTTTCGCCTTTTTAAGCGGTGAAGTTTTGTTACAGCATTCTGGAATTTTGGGAAAATGTTTCATAATTTATGCTTTACTCGTTGTTTTTCTTTCATGTTAATTTTGCTATACAAATGAAATGATATCAAATGTGCTGTTTATCCGGATGCTTGACTATCTCAGATCCCTACTGATGGAAAATTAAAAACTAGTCGTTGGGGGCCACCGTAATACTTACCCATCATGAATATGCATAATGTAAAAAAAAAAAAAAAAAAAAAAAAAAAAATGTGTAAACTACTTATAAAATGCATTGCAATTTGAATAAAATCGTGGCTTGATGACGTCATAAACTTTAAAGGCTCGATTACTGAATTGCTTAAAAGAAACATCCTTGTAACTCCAAACACAATAATCCTATTAACTAGCGGTTTATTGCATCTGATTAAGCGACTCATTTACAATTAAAATACATCTTTGAATTGAAATTTGGATGAAATACAGGGTCATGAAAAATCGAAGAGTGTGGTAAATACGGTTACAAATATATCGGCAACTAATTATCCGATCGACTTCATGCTTTATGCAAAATTTATGTTTTTTTATTGCCTTTTATATTCACTCCTTAAAATAAACAATTTCGAAAAATTTTATATATCTTTTATCAGAACGAATATTTCGAGATTCCGAAGAAAATAGTACCGTTTAATCGAGGTTACTGAAATTCAATTCCTTCTTTCCGTTATTACATACTAAGAACATACCAAATTTCAAGTCTCTATCTCAATTTTTTCGGGAGATAGAGCGTTTACAGACACACAAACGGACGGCAATTTTTTTTTTCTAAAAATATGTTTTTCGGAATCTCCAGTGTCTGAAACGTGTAAATCCGTCAAAAAAAAAATTCGATTTTCAAAACGATTACAAGATTTACCCTATACTACGTATGATGTGTAAGTAATAAACTGGGCGTCATATTTGCTGGGTGAAAAATTTCTCTTTTCCCACTTTAACACGTTAATAGGAAAACATGAAATCAAAAGCTTCCAAAAGGATATCTGGTTCCGTATGTTTTAGTATTGCTTTTCGAAAAATTATAACTGAATACGAAGATGGAATACCAAGCTGTTTTTCAAATATTTCACATATGTTTTTTTCTTTCCAATATGAGAGGTAGTGTTGGACGTTGGAGACAAATTGTGAATTTTGAGGTTCTTTCATAAATTTTTATTTACGCATGTGGAAGTAAAAATGTAAAAAGGAAATAGATGTAATTTATATTGTCAAAATATTATTTATGGTTAAATTCAGTCAATTAAAATTAATAATTTAACAAGTCTAAAAGTAAAAATAGTTTTAAACAAGAACGGAAAATCATGCGTCAAGCATAGATTATGTAACACTTTCCAACGCTTCCAAAATAATTATACAAATCATTACCGTTTAATAATCTGAAAGATAACATCTAAGTAAACAATTTGGAAAACGCATAGCATATCTAAAAACGCAATTTCAGGAATTTCCAACATATACAATATTCGGAAAATATCCGAATACTTTTATTCAGCCCTGTATATGATCTATAGATTTGTATATGTACTACATAGGATGCTAAATTTTAGTTTAGTTGGGAAACGCGCAGCTTAAAATTCTCTTTCTGGAGTTTCTGTCAATAAACGGAAGTGTGTTCGCGAATTTTGTGCTTCCCTGTATATGATCGACAGAATTTATACACACCAAGTAATAAACAAAAAGGGAGTTAAATTTAAAATCGCGTTCAGCAACTTAAAACGCACAAGGAATTATTGTTAACAGACAGTAGAGAATTCTTTTGTGTGTCCCTGTAAATAAACGATGACTGCTATACACACACTATTCTGTAGTAAGCCTCTTGTACTGCACCTTAGTGATATATATAAATTTCAATGCGTTTAAAATAGTGAAACATTATTTAATTAAACCGCAAACGATTTTTCTCCACAGACGTGATGTAACGGAATTATTTTGACTGTCTCTGTAAAGTAACTATAAGTGCTATGCACACCCTATTCCATATTAAGCTTCTTGTAATGCACCTTCGTGATATATATCAATTACAATATGTTTGAAATTGTGTAACATCATTAAAATAAACCGCAAATGATTTTTCCCCATAGATCTTAATGTAACGGAATTCTTTTGAGTATCCCTGATAAAGAACTATAAGTGATACACACTTCAGTTGCAATAGGGAACATGCTATAGATAACGACAATAACATATAAAAATTGCAAGGCAATCTGAGCATATTTACGGGAGTTAGAGCATGGAGAGACGGCCAGACGGCCAGACGGCAGATTGCTAGACGGCCAGACGGCAGATAGGTAGACGGCCAGACAAACCGAAGTCATAAACACTTTTTAACTTGTTTGGAAAGTGTTAAAAAGGTCTTTATTAAACATTGAATGTTCATCTTAAGTATCATACCTAATGTCATGACTGCATTTTATGTTCTATAGCGATTCCTTTACCATATACATTATTTTGCAGTGGGCCCTGATTATGGAATGTTAACCCGTTCGATTTACGCTTAGTAGAAAACGTGAACTAGTGAATTTATTTTAAATATACAATTTTTGCCCTGTTACTTTTTAAATGTATGGCATGAGTGAATAGTAAAAAGCCTAATTAATTGAAGTAAAAGCATTATTAAGCTATCTAATAAGGATTTCTGAATTATTTTCTGAGTGTATGATCGAAATTTTATTAATAAGTAATTACTAATTGGTAAATGGGTATTTTGTAAAGAAATATATACCATTCTTTATTTATTTTCGTCACTTTTTAGTGTTAAATATTTTTCATTGTTCAATACTTTAACATCGAACATTTCATTCTAAAGGTTTTAATTTGAAAAGAGGTTTAGCTCATAAAATTCTATTATCTGTATGTTTATTTCTAAGTTCTTATGATCTTTATAAAAATATACGAAGAAATCATGAAAATTCTCCCGTAGCTTAAAGTAAGTGTAATTCTTTCTGAGTTGTCTATAATTATGCCTGCTATGAGTCTATAATTATGCCTGCTGCAGGAAAAGTGTTACGATATAAAATTCAATAGACACAATCGTTAAAAAAGGATTTTACCGTTTGAAGAACTGTGGGATATAATTTATACCAGTTAATTTTGAATTGTACCACATTTTTTAAAGAAATTTTTTTTAATATAACTAGGGGGCTCTGCCCCCTGCTCGCTACGCTCACGAACCCCCGTTCTGATTTCACAGCCTGTTAAAACCTGGTAATGTATCCTGTTTTAAAAAGATGATTATGATGATATCACGAACGGCGACTTTCTTCTGTAATCAGGTTATAATGATTTTTCATTTAATTCATCTTTCTTATTTTTAATATTCATGTGTAAACACACTTTTTATGACGTAATTTTCTTTATTTCCTGCTTTCAACACATGATCATTTAATTATTATTTTAAACTTTCATTATTGTTTTTAATAGTCTCGCGCAAATACATTTTTTATTTGAGATAAAATATAATCCTTTGCGCTTATTTAGAAATTGGCAACAATATAAAAAAATGACTTTTTCAATAAAAGATCTTTTACTAGATTTTTAAGGATTTTTTGAGTTTTTATTGTCCGAACGTGATATATTTTTTAATCTCTGAAAGTTTGTTATATTTCGCGTCTGGTGGTATGATTTTCAAATCCGTAGGATGGTTTGAAAAAAAGTAATAGCTCCTCACAAAAGTCCCTAGTAAAAAAGCGATGAGAATAACCCGGAATATCTACGCAGAATTTGATTGGTCCATTTCGTTTTTGGCTCAGTTCCAGATTACTTATTTTTAATATAGAAGAATTTTAATGTAAACGAGGGCTATAAAGTTCCATTTAGTACTTATTTTCAAATATTTTTTTTTTCGAAAATTCTTGTGTGAATTCAACATTACAGATAAAAAGGCTTAATATACTGCCTATCCAAAATTTATATCTCGCAAATAAAATATTCTTATCAAAAAAGTCACATCCAGCTATCTTTTTAAATGTTAATGTATATTAAAGAGAAATAAGAATAATAATTTATAAAACATTTAACTTACTTATTTTACAACAAATTACCTATCCTATTTTTGATAAATAAATTAAAAAATGACAAAGATTATTTTCGTATATATATATATATAATCATATTCCATATCATCATATCATATAATCATATATATATAGTCATATATATATATATATATGTGTGTATATAGATACATATATAATTATAAATTTTTTGTACTGCGGAAGTTTAAGCATGTGTCTGCGTCCCGTGAGATAAAAAGTAGTTGAAAAATATTGGTTTAGATAATTCAATATTATACCAGATAGCAGATAGTGAAATGATAAATTTCGTCTTACATAATTTTGTGAGATGATTTTTAAAAGAAAATTGATCTCAAGGAAAGGGAGTTTATTATTAATATCGTTCTTTAAAAAATAATAATAATCTGACACATGTAAATGTTTATAAGAAACATTAAATGCTTAGAGAAAATAAGAAAATACACGAAAGTGGTACATGTTAGACTTAAGTACGGTTATTACTGGACAGTATTACATTAAGTATATTTCAGAATACAGTTCAAATCCACTACATTGATTGAAGTTGAATAATTGATGATAGCAATTAATCTTAAAATCTTAATAGAATAATAAAAATCCGACGTAAAATTTGTCCATATATATATATATATATATAGGGTCTGTTCTGAAATTAGTAGGACTGTTTTCTTCCTGAGCGAACGGGTAGACGAGGGGCGGTCTGCGCGCGCACGATCGTTCGAGGAAGATATTGTGAATGCTGAGAAAAATCGGCAGTCGGCTCTCGGCTGTTGGAGAGAGCAGATCGCTTGTACTGTGAAACCCTGTCAAAACGGCTCGTCACGGAGAATCATGAAGCGTTTTCTGGAGCAGTGATACGCAATCAAATTTTGTGTAAAGCTTGATAAAACGGGCAAAGAGACTCACGACATGATTAAGGAGGCTACAGTGATGCTGCCATGGGTCGATCGGGTGTTTTTGAGTGGCACAAGCTGTTCCGAGAAGGTAGGGAAATAGCGGAAGACGACGGCCGCTCCGGACGCCCTTCGACAAGCAAGACCAAAGAAAATGTATCGCAAGTGAAAAATTTTCTAAACAGTGATCGTAGGATGAGTACCAGAATGATTGCTGATAAATTGCGTATTCCTCAAACCCAAGTTTTTGAGATCGTGACAGAAAACTTAGCCATGAGGAAAGTGTGCGCGAAGTTTGTGGAGTGTTGTCAGAAGAGCAAAAGGCCGACCGGAAAGTGATCTACCAGGATCTTCTTCATCATGTTAATGGGGACCCCAACTTTCTGGACAAATTAGTGACCGGTGACGAGATGTGGGTGTTTGAATAAGACCCGGAGAGAAAGCGGCATAACTCAGCGTGGCACACCCCTTCATCCTCACATCCCAAGAAAGCACGAATGAGCAAATCCAAGCAAAAGTCCATGCTCATTTGCTTTTTTGATCGACATGGACTCATTCACAAATAGTTCGTACCACCTGGACAAATAGTTAATGCAGTTTTTTACGTGGAAGTCCTCACAAGACTGCGACAACGCATTGTTCGTGTCCGCCCAGCCATCACCAACAATGAGCGGCTGCACCATGACGCGTCGAGCCACACAGAGTTTTGCGTAGTGGAGTATCTTGCCCAGCACAATGTGGCAACGCTGCCTCATATTTCCCTACAGCCCCAACTTGGACCCGCTAGACTTTTTTCTATTCCCGAGAATAAAATCGACGCTCAAGGGGAAGCATCACGGCTCGGTAGAGGCGGTTCAACAGGCCGCCGCGCCGTGACGAGGAAGCTAAAGAACTTTCCGGTCCAGGCGTTCCTAGAGGCGTACGAAAACAGGAAAACTCGTTGGCAGCAGTGTGTAGATGCGGAAGGGTGCTACTTTGAAAAAGTCTAATCGTTTGTACTATTCTCATGAATAAATTCTTTTTAAAAATATGAGCTCTACTAATTTCAGAACAGACTGTATATATATTAAGTAGCTTCCATTTTGATGAATCATGAGTATTTTTTATTTAAATTTATGTGATATGATCGAAATTTTTTGACCAAATTGTGCCATATTTTAGTTTTTGAAAAATGAGGTCTCTTCTAAAAGCAGTGAACATACAGAGTGTCTCCAAAAATGTACACACAATTTAAATGATTATAACATAATTTTTATTAACACACCTTACATTTCGAATTGTGAACTATAACTACAATAACGAACATTTTACAAAATTAACGCCTGTATTCAAACTAATGATCATTCTGGTCCAAGCACTGGTGATAACTTGAATCAATGAAATCGCAATCATCAGTAATCATTTCACTGGATATTTGCACACGTTTTCTTCCAATGTCTGATATCAATTCATCGACTGTTATTTTTCGCGGTAAACTTCGTTTTTCATGACTTTTCATAATAAATGTCTAGTGGCTGTGGGTAGCACAGGGGATATTCTCCTGAACAACTTCGTCCAATTCATATTTTTGGCAGCTTTTGAGTTTTTGCTCAAAACGTAGCCAATTTTCAGTAAAAAAAAAATGTATACACAATTTAAATTATTATAAAATATTTTTTATTAATACTCATTTCATTTCAAATCGTAAACTGGAACTATAATAATGGACCTTTTACAAATTTAACGCCTGTATTGAAACAAAAGGCGTTCTGGTCCAGGCACTGCTGATAACGTATAACGGAAATAATTGGAATTGCAATTATCGATAATCATTTCGCTACGTATTTGCACATTTTTTTTTTTTTTTTTTTTTTTACAATGGCTGCTCTAGTTATACTCGACTGTTACCGGTTTTGTATGGTAAATTTTGACTTACGAATTCCTATGAAAATGGTTTATTTGCTCTGTTAAACGCGGATAATATTCTCCTGAACCCCTGCGTCCAATCCATCTTTTTGGCAACTACTCATTCTTTATTCAAAATTTAGCCATTATTTTATTTAAACCTGAAAGAAAAAAAAACATGCCAGTTATTGGCAAATAAATTGCGAAAACTATTTATACTTCAAATACATTTTTTTTTAATTTTGTATAAATTTCTTTCTACCATAAATTTCATGCATTTATTTATATATATTTCTTGAATTAAAAACGGAAAACCATAAAACATATTCTGTGAATTTATGTACAACAATTATTTTCCACTGTAAGAAATATCAAAATCAGTTTGACGCCATATTACTCTCATATGAAAAATTTTGTCTTTCCAATCTTTGCATGCTAATAGGAATATATGAAATGAAATACTTGGAAAGAAATATCCTGCTGCATTTATTACGTTTTATTTTGTAGAAATTTTCTAGGCGAATAGCTGGATAACGTATCGAAATGTCATTGATATATTGCTTTAATATTTCAGATGCCATCTGTTATTAGAAACCGTATAAGGCGTATAAAACGCAGGGAAAATTTAGAGTTTATTTATAAATTTATTTATGCGTTTCGAAGTAAAAAGTGCAAGAGCAGATACATGTTTTTTTTTATTAACAATCCTTATTATGTTTAGCTTTCTCAAGTTGAATTAGTAGTTTAAGAAGTTTAGGATGTATAAGAAAGAATGTTTTAATTTGTATGTATTCCTTACATATTTGTTGATCATTCAAATGCACCACATTCTTTTTAAATTATCGAACATTACTATTCCGATCTACATGAGTTTCAAATAGAAAACAAATAAACACATTTGTTCATATTTCGAACACATACATATGATGTCTCAGTACCAGATTTAAAAACGCTATGAAGTATTAAATTACACTAAAATAAACAATGTTGACATAGGATACATTGATCGCAAAACATTTATTAAGTTATTTACATTGTTTCATGTCAAATATAATTAAATCACGAGATGTGCTCTGAATCCGCAGTCATTCGGTCCATAACACTGTATTTAATGTCAAATATATTACGAAACAAGGAACATATCGCTAACGTTATTTAGATGTAGATAGTGACAACGGCTACGATTTCTCAATATATCGTTGCATTCCATGTAAAGCAGATATGTCTCATAAATTTGTTTTTAAAATATGACCATTACTGTTAATGTTATGACCAAACAATCGTGTTCAGATGGGAGTAAATCACCCTGTATATTTTACAGAAGAAATGAATTACGATTCTGTCTTCCAGTACAAAATTTGTTTGTTATAGTGTGCTTTAAGAGCTCTTGAATAACCCTGTTAACAAAAAACTTGTATTTACGTTCATGTATCAAGGGCCGTGCAAAGAGGGGAAGGGGGCCTTCGCCCCGGGCGCGGAAATTGAGGGGGCGCCAAATTTATACTACCAACCACAGTTTAATATAATTATCTTTTCATTTTTTGGTCATCGATCATTTCCTGTGGAATTTCTTTTTCTCTCTTCATCATTCTTTCTACTTACCCATGATACGTAGTATAGGGCATGTCTTGTAATCGTTTTGAAAATCGAAAAAAAAAATGGCGGATTTACACGTTTCAGACACTGGAGATTCCGAAAAACATATTTCTAGAAAAAAAAATTGTCGTCCGTCTTATTTGGTATGTACTTAGTATGTAAATGGGAAGAAGCCTATTGAATTTCAGTAACCTGGATTATCCGGAACTATTTTATTCGGACTCTCGAAATATCCGTTCTGATGAAAGGTACATAAAAATTTTCGAAATTGTTTATTTTTAGGAGTGAATATAAAAGACAATAAAAAAAAACATAAATTTTGCATAAAGTATGAAGTCAATCGGATAATTATTTACCGATATATTTGTAATCCTATTTCCCACACTCTTCGATTTTTATGACCCTCTATTTCATCCAAATTTCAATTCAAAGATATATTTTAATTCGAAATGAGACGCTTAATCAGATGCAATAAACTGCTAGTTAATAGGATTATTGTTTTTGTAGTTATAAGGATGTTCCTTTTAAGCACTTCAGTAATCGAGTCTTCAAAGTTTATGACGTCATCAAGCCACGATTTTATTCGAATTGCAATGCATTTTATAAGTAGTTTACACATTTTAATATTTTGCATTATCCATATCCATGATGGGTAAGTATTACTGTGGCCCCCAACGACTAGTTTTTTTTTCTGTCGCGAAATATCATTTATTCTCCAATAAATAAGTGCAATTTTCTCTTAAGCTATTTAGTTGTTTGCAATTTCTGAATTAAAATGAAACCTTTTAAAGTTCCAAAATAAACTCGAAATGTTTATTCAAAAGAATTTATTTCTGTTTCTGTACTTTATCAGTTTTGAATTACCTGTCACAAAAAGAAGGGGGGGGGGGGGCACAAATTCAAACTTTGCCCCGGGCGCAGTTTTCTCTTCGCACGGTCCTGCGTGTATCCATAAAAAATATTTTCTGTACTTATTTTCTGTACAGTATTTTTTATTCAGAAGAAATAATTTGAAAGCAGGAAAAACAAATCTAAGCAAAAGGGTTAGCTGTGATAAATGTATAATGCTATCAGTTGGCTGCTCGTGAATGGCTTTATTTGGGGCACTAAACGCATAGCTGCTAAATTAATTATTTCCTTACCACTATTATTAAAAAGAAATACTTGAATTGATTTACTGTCATAAAGTTGTGTCATTAAGGAAAAGATTTCTAGTAAAAAATAATGGTATGAAAATAATATGTGTTTCAGGTATACATTTAATGCCCCCCCCCCCCCCAAAAAAAAAAAAAAAAAAAAAAAAAAGCAGTCAAGAGCCGCAACTGCATGCTATCATATAAGAAATGCATTAACCAGAAATATTTTTAATCTTCTCTTTTTGTTTAAAGTGTCTATTTACTTTCGGATGTATTTATATATTTATTTTACTTTTGGAATTGTTAATATCTGAACAGAAAAAAAAAATTCTTAATTTTTTATCGTATGTAGATAGACTATTTAATTTTTTTTTCGGTACTTCTCTATTATCTCGTTGACCACTGTTCGTAACAAAAAAACTATCGCCAAACTGTAAAGTCAAATAAACGGGAGAACGTTGCCATTGAAATATCAAAATAAATAAATAAATAAAATATAAGAATTTAAGGACACAATTGTTATTTTAATTAATGAAATAACTCATAAATCAGTGAAACATACTGCAAAATACACGCAAATGTCGAGTTAAAAACCACTTGATGACATAACAAACACATATAATGATTCTGACATCAAGTAAATGGGACTGCATTTTTGGAGTTTAATCTTACAGTTTGGCGATAGATTTTTTTTATGAAAAGCGGTCGACGGGATAATAAAGAAGTACCTTTTATTCTATAATATTATAAATTTACATTCCTGAAAGTCAATTCCATAGTCCTGAACGATAGCATATTGTTTTGGTAATAATATTAAATCTATATTTCTAACATATTACTTATGATCATATTTTCGTTTATTAATCCTTTGAAGGACATTTCCTTGAAGAACACATATTTTTTATGCCACTTAATTTTAACCCATGTTTGTATCAAAAATTTTTAACAAAAATTTACTTCCATAATTGTGGTAAAAAACGGTCAAATTGTATTTCCTTAATTTCGAATAATTTTTTTCAAAAAATCTCGTGTTAGTTCAACATTACAAAAACATAATTACTTGCCCCATGAAAAACTAGGTATGTACCTTACAAAATACTTCAGAATTAGGGAGAAGTAAATTCTGCTTCAGTTTTCTTTTTACAAAAATTCTTTAGATGATAATCCAGAATAAATGTGAACAAAACTCTAATAATAAATGCAATTCTGAAAAAAAAGCCATCATAAGCCACAATGATCGTCTGTTGCTTTTTATTTTACTCTCCATGATTACTTTTTAATACCACAGATATTTTTTTTCTATTTTTATGCACTAAACTAGGTGTAATGAATTGTCTGCTGTATAATTTCGGTTTGAAACCGACGCGAGAGTATCTGAGATTCCCTCAAATATTCTTTTGATTATGATTCAAACTGAAAGAACTTTTGCTAAATGATATTGAACTCAAAATCGGATATCATGTAAAGCTAGTCGTTGGGGGCCACCGTAATACTTACCCATCATGAATATGCATAATATAAAATATGAAAATAAAACATGTGTAAACTGTTTATAAAATGCATTGATGACGTCATAAACTTTAAATGCCCTATAACTGCAAAATTGATAATCAAATTAACTAATGGTTTACTGCGTCGGATTAAGCGTCTTTTTTCGAATTAAAATATATCTTTGAAATGAAATTTAAATGAAATACAGAGTCACGAAAAATCGAAGAGTGTGGTAAATAGGATTACAAATATCCTCGGAAACTAATTAATCCGATCAATTTCATTCTTTATGCAAAATTTGTTTTTTTTTTAATTGTCTTTTATATTCACCCCTTAAAATATACAATTTTGAAAATTTTTATATAACTTTTATCAGATTGAATATTTTGAGGGTCCGAAAAAAAAAATAGTTTCGGATAATCGAGGTTACTGAAATTTATTAAGCTTCTTCCCATTATTACGTACTAAGTACACACCAAATTTCAAGTCTCTATCTCAAATTGTTCTGGATATAGAGCTTTTACAGACACAGACACACACACACACAGACGGGCGGCAATTTTTTTTTCTAAAAATATGTTTTTCGGCATCTCCAGTGTCTTTTACGTGTAAATCCGTAAAATTTTTCTTTTCGATTTTTAAAACGATTACAAGAGTTACCCTGTACTATGTATGATGGATAAGTAATAACAAAAGGAAATAAAATTCCTTGAAATTGCTTAGCTTTAATTAAAAAATCACTTCAGATTTTTTAATAATAATAATAACAAAACTGGCTCAAGTAATCAAGATTAAAAAATTACAAAAGAGAAAGATCGAGAATTGGAAGTTACACCACAAAGTTGTTCATGCACAAGTCACACAATCGTGACTTTTATATATTTTTTATGAAGCATCATTTTAAGTGTTATTTTGAGTTAAAAGATATGTTTATCTGCATTTCATAATATAGCGCAAATAAATACCTGTAGCGTTATCTAAATATTCTTTATGTATTTTAATAACGTGTATCTTATTAGTGCTACTTATCGGGGAAATTTTGAAATATCGCATTTTCTGGCGTATAACGCACTTCGGTTAGTAGTACCGTTCATCTACGACGTGAGTCTGTGTTATTCTATTTCTACACTGGAAAAAAAAAAACTCTGGCTTTTACAGGAAAAACTGTCAGCCAGGACACCAGTAACAAAAGAAAACATATTTTACTTGCATAATCTGTGCTTATTACGTAAATACGGACAAAATCTGTTAAAGTAACAGAAAGTTTTTCTTTTTACTGGCGTCCTGACCGACAGTTTTGTAAACTCAACAGATTTTTTTTTTAAGTGTAGGTATCTTCAACGTATTACGCGTACCTGCTTTTTTTTGCAAAGAAACCTTCATTTAATATTTCGCATGAAAATATAATAAAGAGCATTAAAACGTTTCATAAATACTACAAATATATGGAAATAGGCAAATGGGAAATAAGGTATTCGTTACTGCCAAGCCTATCTGTTTGAATCCCTACAAAGCGTTTGGAATAGTACTCTCATTCATTCAATCACGTCTTCTTTCCTTCTTCCATTAATACACAAATCTCAAGTCTTATGCTTAATATTTAAACTTTAATTTTTATATCTCGTGTATAGCGCGCACCTGTAAATTTCCATGAATTTTCTTGCTTCAAAAGTGCACGTTCTATACCAGAATATACGGAATGTTTTTTTTTTACAATGAATATAAATATGGCACATTATGTATGAAATGCATTCGGCAGACCCAGAGTCTCGCCCCATAATTACATAATTTAATCTTAATTACATAATTACCATAATTTAATCTTTTTTTAGCTTACATATATATACACATATATATATACCAGCTCAGGGCTTTTAACCCTCTGGAGTTTTGATTAATATCTACACAATTTCCTTTTCGTTTTAGCGAAAACAAAAATATCACCGACATTTTTTCAAGTTCAAATTGTCTTAACTGGGTAAGTTTTGGTCTTTAAATAATGGGACTTTTAATGTTCTTTCGGTACGAAATTTTTTAAATATAATATTTTCGCTAAAAATCTTTGGGGGCATAAAATGTATTTATTACTTAAATACGGGCAAAATCTGTTAAAATAACAGAAACTTTTTTTAACCGATTTGAGGCTATGTTATTTTATTTTTTATACCGGAAAAAAAGATCTGTTGATTTTACTAGAAAAACTGTCAACCAGCACGAAATATTATATTTAGGAAATACCAGGGATTTCCTAATCTTATTTACGATATACCAGGAAATATTATATTTTCGAAAATATCAAAACTATTCGATATTTTGATATGTATCCGATATTTTTGATATATATCTGATATTTTCAAAATATTCAATTTATTGACGATTATATATATTTTCAGACTTAATATAAATTAGAAGCTAAAACATACTTCAATTAACATAAAAACTTAATATTTGAATATTCTAAATGTCCTTTTACGTTTTATCCGCTGAAGTAATAAAATTGAAGATGACATGCAGTCGAACTCGGGTAATACACGTTTCAAGGGACTGGACAAATGTCGCGTATTAAACAGGATTTATATAATGTTGCAGGAACTCAGCTGATTTATACATCTAATCGTCTGAATAAACTTTAGAGCTTTTGCTTATATTTTACAGTCGAAAATGGTATTTGTTACACGTAATTACATTAAAATTTAACTGTGTTGAAGTTTAATTCGTTGTGTTTTTCTATCACCGACTAAAAAATTAACTTCAAAAAACATGAATTCAAATATGACTTGAACGTGTGCGTTACAACCAAAAATAATTTTCCTGCTAACGTATTATTTTTAATACAACGAAAAAGATTAAATCTTTGCAAAACAACCCAGTTATTAAAATCATATTTATTACTGGTGTTAATGAGTAACGTCTTACTTTTGATTTTATGACTATTCTCCATATTAATAGAAAATTTGCTAAAACTCGTCTTATACAATCAGAGACGACTTGACTCTCTGAAATTTGTACTGCAAGTAACTCACTGGACATGCATAAACCAGGAGAAGGCATGGATCAAAATAAAGTAATAAAGAATTGAAAAAAAAATAAGTCTCGATTTCTATTCAAACACGTTTAAAAGTACACAATACGGCGGAGGCTTTATTTACTTCTGTATACGAGATGAAAAACAAAAACTGAACATATACATCGCGCAAAGAACTAAGAATAAATAACAAAACGTGACAAAAATTCGCCATTCTCAGTAAAAACAAACACGAACGGAGAGACAAAGAATATTAGTGCGCGAAATCAAAGACGAGATCCAATGTTTCTTATTTAGTGACATTTCTTTATATAAATACCACTTCCATATAATAAGCGAAATATTACTATTCGGAAATAGTGGTAGAATTCTGAATAAATAAAAGCCATTAAATTGGCAATATTGGCGAAGAGATAAGTAATTCGCATCTTGATCCATGAATTCACCTATTAAGTGAAATTTCTTTCAAGAAACCGAAGTTTTATCGCGTATTAAGCGGGATTACGTAATAACCGCTCGTGTATTAAACGTGATATTTTTGCATTAGTCTTATGCACTATGTTCAAGGAACCGGAAAAAATACGCGTAATAAGCGGGATCACGTATTAACTGTGAGCGTTTTAACAAGGTTCGACTGTAATTGAAAAGAAACACAATTTGATTTTTACACTCACAAAAAACAAACTACAGGATTTAATATCAAGTATCAATAAAAGGTTATGCTTTATACAACACAATTTTAAATAGAAAATAATTTGTTTTTTATAAAAATTTTGAACATAAACGGACGTTTGACATATTTTTCATTCCGTAACTTGTTGTACTCTTTAAACTGAATTAAATCAAACCCAGAAAAGGTTTATTCTAAAGAAACTGTAACTATATCATTGTATAAATTAGACAGTTTATATTCCAATGGTTGTTCTAACATTTTCTCTCTTAATTATCATTAAAAAACTTACCTTCAAACATAAAGCTAGAGGAGGAGGGGGGGGGGTGGGTAGCTAAGCGTGGACACGTGTCGGAAAATTTGTTTGGAACAAAATGCATCTCTTGGCGATGGAAGTAAAAGATTTTCCTGCTCGTGCGTCGAAAATTTCTATTTTTATTGAAACAGCAAAATAAAGTTACCTATTTCATTTTCACTAATCCTCGAGTATTAAGAAAAGTATTCGAGGTATTGAATCGAAACTCGCAGTCTGTACGTAGTTTATTTTTCTGATTTCGAAAATGCAAATTATTATTATTATTATTATTATTATTATTATAATTTTGACCAAAAACTGACTCACTTTGAATCAAATGATCCAGACATTTGAGGAGGTGATATTAAAATTACTTCCGCTTCGGGGTCCATCTCTCTATTTAACTTCCGAAAGGCAAAGTGTTACAAGAGGGACGGTTTCGTGCAGCGATTTTTAGAGTGATTTCGCGTTTCGTTTTATGTTTTGACGGAACCGGGCAACGCCAGGAGGATCAACTAGTGGTGGCATATAAAAATAAAATTTGATTGATCGGGAGCTTTATCTACAAGTATATATCGAACCTGCTATTATTGCTAAGATAGTGTTTGTTGACTTGTTTACCTCGTCTAAACCAACTTGTTCAGGTGCGGGTTTTGCTATAGTTTAGACAAAATCTTCCAATATGAGCATGCGTCATTTGCGTGTGACTCCACTGATTTATAAAAGCACTCTAATGGGAACAAAGTAGATTAAATTAAATGTGAATAACAATAAAACGCTGTCACATCAACACTCTTATATCACGCTATCATCGCCAAAATACGCCAATTACTGCGGAAAAGGAAAAAACCGAAGACAATCTTAATAGCATGGGTGATTCTGTATAATTGCAAAGCAAGTCATAAATTAAAGATCAGTCTTTCAAGTTCCTTTATGTTTTTTTTTATTGTTTGTTTCGGAATTATTTATATGCTATTCAATACTTAATTCATAGGATTCCCTGATTATTTTATTGAATACTTCTAATAAAACATTATTGTAAACAAAATAACTGAGTTTAACATTTAGGACATTTTTTCGATACATCGGGAAAATTTTCAAAATATTACTAGTTCAAATATTTTGTTTTTATGTTTATTGTTCTGGTATTGCACTTTGTCTGAATCATATGCAGCATATGTCCTGCTTATTTTGTATGAATATGTCATGTGTAATTTTTATTTTAGTAAGCCACTTTGGCTTTATAAAAGCCGAAGTGGCTTATTTATTACATTGTTTTTCTTCAAAACTAGAAAATGCAGATTTTTATGAAGTGTAATATGAAATTCATCATGTTACCGAGAATAATTCTGACATTTTCATTTATATTTGTTTCGTCCTATCCTAAACATAATTTAATATTAATCGAGTAAACCGTCACTATAACATTGTTAATGCAATTTTAAAACTTTATGAATAGGAAAATAGGAAAAAAATCTTCATACTACGAAACATATATTTCAAACCACAGATAACAGAATATTTATAGTTTATCACTAGGAAATTTGAATAATAAAATGTAAAATGAGAGAGCTATTGTCTAATATTTCCCCCAGAGAATATAAGAGAAATGCAAATAAAATATCTTCGTAATATATTTAAGACATAATTTATACAAAATATATTTCTTTGCTTTCGTTTCCTTGTTAATTATTTCCATTGTATATTTTCATTTTCGGGAAAATTGTTAGAGATATTAGGTATACAATAAATATTTCTACGAATAAATATAAAATAAAACGTTATTTCTTCTTTAAGTGCAGTTTTATGTTATATTTCGGAATATTTATTCAGAAAGTAAGTAGTGTAATATGGTGTAAGTATATAGTGTAAATATAATAGTGTAAACTATTCAAACGTTTTGTTCTTATAATATTTTACAATTAAAAAATAATGTATGATTAACGTCATCTATTATAATAATAATGTTTGTAGTTCATGATAATTATTCTGCATGATAATTTCAATTAATCATATTTATAATATAATTAATACCATTAGAAGTTAGCTAATTAATTTAGAGAACAATTAATTACTAAATATCAAACAAAAACAAAAATTCACTAAAATAATTTAATTTACTAATAAATCACTAAATTAATTTAGCACTAAATAAATTAATTTTTTCAACCCCTGTACCTTTATTTATTTATTTATGTTTAGTAGAAAAAAAAATATTTTTTTAATTCCAAAAATGCACACAACAATACTTTATTCAGAAATATTAGAAAAATCACTTTTTCTAAAATTGCGAAACACAAAATAAGGATTGGAAGTCTTTGATTCTGCTAACCTTCCATAAAAAAAATAAACAAGTAAATACGTGTGATGAAAGCTATAAAAGCGCCATCTTTTCATTCAAAATATTCAATTTACTCTGCAGTTACAATGAACAAAGACACTTTCATCTCATTTAAATAGAAGGTTATTCTTAAAGTTTTTTCTTTCTTTTGACTAAGGATTTTACTCTTCCTTTATGACGCAAACTTTTTTTCAGAAAAACATAGAGTTTTGAATATGGGCTTTATATTGCACAGAATTTTATTCTTTGTGATTTAAATTATGGCTTTTGGAAAAAAATGCTACTTTTTGATTAGATTTCTAAAAAGTTTGTAGGTAAATTGAGCAAATCAACATAAAGCTGGATTTTTAATAACAAAATGTTCTCTACGCAGTTTGATCAAAGACGTAGATTATTAAAATTATTATCTATGTTCATTTAATGCGAAAATTATAAGAACAGTAATTTTCTTAATATTAAACACAAGAAACAGTAAAGAAAGTTGTTCTAAAAATATAACAATAAATACTAATATGTTGAAATGTATATTTTAATCACAATTGAAGAGAAAAACTTAAGTTTATTGTATTAATAATTTTAAAGATATCAAATTTGTTATATTTTTTAGAACATTTTTTCTATTAATTAGACATGTTATTAACATGTCTAATCAGGAAAAATGACGTCAGATGCTCATTAAAATTCGAATTAATGTCGTCTGTCAGATGAATAAATATCTAGGGGAATAGAGCTAACGGAAAGTGTAATTCGTAAAAATTAGAAGTATATGAAAATCATATCGGTAAATGCCTTATGATATATACATGCAAAAATTAACAGTGAAGAATGCCGCCGAATTTGGCAGAATTTCATGCAAAATAAAGCGTTCAGGTCGTAATAAGAATTATCTGTGAGAGACTGTTGATGGGTTGCGCTTGTGGCAACAATAAAAAAGATGCCATCGAAATGAATTGTAGCCCATTTTCAAAATAAAATAACTGGTAGAAAAAATGAACCATGCTTCTGAATTCTGAAATGTTATAATATATAAAAATGAACGCAAAACCTAAGGTAGCAAGCACCACAAAATCACCCGAAATGAAATCACTATTAAATGGACGAAAAATGCAATTGAATGAAATAACGTTATATTTTCAAGTAAAAAATATATTCAACTTGATGTAACTGGTGATGTAGTGACACGATTTGCGAATGAATAGAAAAGTTTCATGAAGCTGTGATGATAAAAGAAAATCAGTATGATTTGAGGTTCTATGTCAACTCAAGATACAACACACTTAGTTATTGTTTCTAATATAATTGATTTAAAAGTGCACACTATATATTAGAAATAAAACTTTTGGCACAAAGCTAGTTCCTGGAAGTTTACAAAATTTTTTCCAAGAAGATAATAATACATCTTGATATGCTTGAAAAGCTAGAAAAAAGTGGTTCGATGAAAACAATATCGTTTTAAATGATTGGATATCTCAAAAATTCATTATGAACTTTATCGAAAAAGCATTGAGTTCAATGGTAAACATTGTTTATGAAAATAGCAAGCACTAATGTACAAGCGTTAACAAATGTTAAAGTACAAAATAAAAATTCGTAAATCGTACATGAAATGAAATAATAAATCACATATGTTCTCAAATATAAAGTGAAATTCAAAGTGCATTACGTTTTATGTTTTTCAAACATTAATAATTTGTAATAACAAAAAAAAATACGTTTAGCATGTGTCTAAATAATATGACAAAAAACTTGTGTGTAGCAAATTTGAAACATGATCCACGAATGGATTCTTTTGAATGATGAATACCTATATTACTATTAAATGCTAAAGGTGTAAAATTAACAACATAATATAAATTAAAATAACTTTTATTAGTTGTTTTACATGTTTCGACTCCTTCCGAGTCATTTTCAAAAACAAAATGAGAATATTCTAAAGTTGCTAGATAATATTCGTAAAATTGCTTATAATAATGGTTTTAAAGTACACCATATTAATAAATTAATCATGGATATCACCAATAATAAGAAATCAGAAAAGAAAGGTGATTCGCAAAAATACAAACTTTATACTCTTCAATATTATCCAAGCTTTTTTGAAAAATTAAAACACAGCCTTAAACGTTTCAATATCTGCTTAATAGACAAACCACCTAAGAAATTAAAGAATATCATTTGCAGTAAAATTGACCCAATTGATTTTGAGAATTATTCAGGAGTATACCAAATACCTTTTATTAAAGAAGACGTATCCAAGAATTACTACATAGGCATGACCAGCAAAAAATTTAATTGCAGAAAAAAAGAGCATATAGCTGATATTAAATACAATAGAAAAACTACAGCCCTTGCAAGATTATATCAAGAAGAAACCATCCAAATAAATTTCAATGAAAGTAAAATAATATTTCCCTCCAGTCTATACTATCCATCTATAATAAGAGAAACCATAGAGATACTAACACGCAAAAATACAATATGTAACGATGCGGCATCTTTTAATTTATCGAAACTGTGGCTAGAGTTACTCCATGGTCAAATATATGAAAATAAACAACCAAGTAAAAAATAATAGCTAACGTGCGTAATTTTTTAAAAAGTACATGAAAATAATAACTTCAAAGCCCGTACAACTTTAGAATATTCTCATTTTGTTTTTGAAAATGACTCGGAAAGAGTCGAAACATGTAAAACAACTAATAAAAGTTATTTTAATTTATATTATGTTGTTAATTTTACACCTTTAGCATTTAAAAGTAATATATTATTACAAGGTGTTATAATTTATTATATTGATGAATACTAATTTTTAATGTAATTTAAATTTACCAGAAAACGGATCATATTACAGAATAAATACTGTAAAAAAAGGATGTCTTTTTTTTTTTTTTTTTTTTTTTTTTTTGTAAGTATGATATATTTCAACAAACTTTTTGCGTTATTATCTAAACGTTAAACATCCAACAAACGGATTTATAGTGCAAATGACTGCCCGAATCCTTACTTTAAATGTAGGTAATTTTTAGTATGAAGAACATAAAATACGTATTGAAACTGTTTCACATGGATCTTTCATGAAAATAATGTGATTTTGTTATAAACGTATAACCATATTCAAAATTAAAGATGATTTAATTTTCTTTTTTGTTTCATGCACACTAAAAATGATATTTCATGGATTCCTTGATGAAATAGTTAGCCTCGTTAAACAAATATTGTTACATCGATATTCTAAAAGATTTAGTCACAGTATCACACAATTTTCAAAATGCGTTTCTGAATATTGGACAAATCTTTGAACACACTGTGACTCATATTCCTCATACCTACAGCAATAAAATTTGCATTCAGTTTAAATGAGCAATTGCAAATCAATCGCTATGAAGTATTATACATTTTTGAGATTTTCAGTGTTCTAATAAAAATAAATATGTATACCTACCCTCCAGGAATTTTCAACAATACCGTGTTGAAGACAATCTTAAACAAGAAACTTTAGTGTAAATAATTTTATTCTGCGACTTTTAGTAATGGACTTACGCCTATATATATATATATATTTTTTTTTTTTTCTTGACGTACTGACATTTATTTTAAGAGCTTCAAGTTTGAACTGTTAATATCTAAGTATATGAAAAGTGTGGTCACAATACGGATAATAATTTTTTAATGTGGCTCTGAATTTGAATTTAAAAAAAAACTTCATGGCGAAAAATAAATATTTTTAAATATTTATAAATAAAACAAAAATTTTATTATTTGTATTCTTTTTAATTTTTCAATTTGCATTTATCACACTGGAAAAAAAATTACATTATTATTCCATTTAAAACCACATAATCATTGCATAAGGAATGCAGACAAATTCAAAGAAATATTACAAATAACTTTTTTTTTATGTTTCAGAAATGTAAAACTGTCAGAAAGATGAGTGTTTAAATAACATGACGCATAAAAAGCATTTGTCTGAGATCAGAAACCTTGAGTGGAGTGAAATATTATATAAAAAATTCCATTTGTGGTAATGTTATTTATCAGTTTAAGACAAAGGACTTATGAGTAATTTTTAATGTACTTTAAGTCGAAAAGAAAGTAACAAAAAAAATCAAGACTTATTGCAATAATTTTTATTTTTAAAAGAGTTTTTCTTTGATTGAAAAATTTAAAACAAAAAGATTGAAAAATGTAAAACAAAATACGCTGTAAAAAATGACCAATGTTTCTTATTTTATGAAAATATACTATAACCACGAACGAAAACATAATATAATTTTCTGAGTTATCCGAAATTTCGAATACCGCGTTCCATTGTCTTTTGAATCCCCAGAAACCAATAAATTTCCAAAATTAAAAAAAAAATATTTATAAAAACAAAGTATTTTTTGCTGCCTGTATTTTTCAAAAACTTTTCCAAAGGGTTTTTATAGTGTATTAATTAGTGTCCTTAGCTGGAATACCTGTTTTTCGAATGTCATCCATTCTCAAGTAAACGTTTTCAGACGCATAAGTTAATTTATACACGAAAGAGTGAAGAAATAATTTTAATTTTAATGTTATTGTTAACGCCGTTAATTTTGCATGTTTGTCTGTTAAACATATTTTCAAGCAAATATCTAATGCTGAACCTCTCCGTTCTATATGATTCATAAATTTAAACTGTAGTGCGATTAAACCATAGTGCGATAAGAGAAAAAGAAAAGGAAAAAATTAACGCAGGAGAAAATTTTTAGGGAGTCTGTTACTGTTTTAATGTCTGTTATTATTCATTTTACTCGCGTTTATGAAACCCTTGCGTCACATTATATATCATGTTTTCATAACAAACAATAAAAAAGAATTATAATTTTATGCAAAGTTAATGCAAAATTAATAAATGTTAGACAGCGTTAAGTTAGATTTATTTTCGATATGCGTCTCTGTGATGTTTAAATTGTGATTTATAAAAAAAATATTCTGAGTAAATTATGAAATATTTAGAAAGGCAACTCTTTCCTTTCAATATTTTTAAGGTATTAAAAAACAAATATGTTTTACTGTCTTACGTTAAAAATAACTTAATATCTGATATTAAAAATATAATTGCACTTCTTTCTTGGTTAACTTCACATAATCTCTCTACACGTATACGATGTCTATCAAAGACACTGATGTATGTTCAAGAGAGGTAAAATATAGAATAGGAGCTTATTAAATCACGTCATTAAATTATTTTTTTTTCTTCCTTCTACTTAATATATAATTTCAAAATGTAAATAAAAAAAATTGAGAAAAGAAATAATGTGATGAAAAGCATGTTACAGCAAAATACCTTTAATGTATATTTTATTTGTGTTTATGAACACCTTTGTCCTATATATTTGTTAAATTAATTCGTTTTCAAGCTATACATAAAGCAGAAATAATATATCATACAAACTGCTTAATAAGCCTTTTTATAATTCGTATTAAAATTTTATTTACGTTTGACTAAAGACGTAGTATTTATCATTAAATATATTAACTTATTCATATTAGCATTTTGAAGGTATTTATGTAATAGCAAATTTTAAAAGACATACTATGCAAAGCAGTTTCCCATCGAATAATAAAAAATACAAAAATAAAATAATAATAAAAAAAACAATATTTGAATTTATTATCTTGTTAACGTCACATACTCTTTCCACACGCATGCAAAAGCTGTCAAAAATCATAATATATGTTCATGAGAGTTAAAATATACGAAAGGGAGCTTCCTGTTTTTCGCCATTGGATATAATTAATCTTGCAATTTTTTCTTCTATATGAAACATAATTGTAAAGTATGGGTAAAAAGCAAAGCGATAAGAAAATAATATGTGAAAATTATACACATATATATTCATATATTTTCTCTCTATATATATACAGTGTGATTCATAAATATCGAAACAATAGGCTATCTCCTTAAATATTGCTCCTATGCACATACTTCCAATTGCAAATTTTCTTAAAAAAGGTGCAAAATTTGATGAGACATGTTGCAACTCCATGGGGGGTCTATTTGAGAAAATACAAAAATTAAATTTTTATACGGCCCCCGTAGGATAAAATTTCCAATTAGGAAATTATTCCTTATCCAGTCCTGAATTAAACAAAAAAAATGCCATCTTTATATCTGCAAAATTCACAGAGATATTAAAATCCAAAATTCGTGACTTACACCACTTAAGCATACCTCTGAGAGACGCGATATCAATTCATTTGCAATGCAAGTTAGAGATCGACCATACATTTACACAATATTAAAAGCCGATCTAAGACAATGCCTTAACTTTTAGATATAAAATATTAGCGTATAGATTTTTACGTTAAACTTGCTAGAGAAGTATGCTAGAGGTCGAGATTGGTCCCAGGGTCGTAATCGGCACGGCCCGATGGCCGGACCATGCCGGCCCGTGTCTTTATTGTTCTTAGGACGTGTCGGGAAGGCAATAAGTTTTATAAAAATAGTAATAGCGATAATGAAACTTCTGTTAACGGAATCATTGGAAATAATATTTTATAAATTACACAGAAATATTTTCAAAAATCTTTTTTTTTGTTATACAGTTTCAAAAGTTATGATGTTTTTAAACCTATTTTTCATTTATTCCAAACGACATTGTTTTTAAAAATAAATCTTTATTCGAATATAACAGTCTAATAGTTATAAATAATCATTAACGTTGCTATTGCGTATTTTTTAATAGATGCCAAGCTCTCACTAATCTTCTGTTATAAGTGTGTTTATTTGACCCAGGTTCAATACGTTCGAACCAGAAACCCTTTTACCCAAATTCAATTAAATGTAGTAATGATTCGACTTAAAACATTTAAATTAAATAAGTCAAAGATTCATTAAACTATTTCTAATTTTAAAGGGTTCAAATTAATCTACATATTATGGAGGATTAGTGGGAGGTTTGGCAGCTATGTTTTTGTCATGCGAAAACAGTAGTAATCTAAATTATACTGTAAAATTTTCTTATAAATATGTATGTAGTATTCTTTAAAATAATCTTAATTGTATCTTAAGATAAATGGGAATTTTTTGTACAAATTTCGGATTGTGCAGAAATCTAAAATATTCACAGACACCTGTCTAGATAATGAATTAAATAAAATTAAGTGCAACGCCCATGAAAATGGTTTTCTTTGGCATCATATCAATAAACCCGACCTGAAACATAAAGTGCATAAAAGAAATTTATATCTCTAATAAACTTAAATTTTGTAAATTTTGCTGTATACCAGATTTGTATGAAAGACTAGGGTATGCGTTAAACAAATTTAATATCTGTACCCGAGAGCCAAACTATCGTAATCAGAAATTGAAGCTACAGGAAGGAGTTACTTATTCACCTGGAAGCTTTTAAAAAGCATTTAAACGTTCTATTAGAACCCAATCTTTGTTTAAAACTTTAAATGTATTTTTCGGCATCATAAGTTTTCTTCAGCATTTCCCATCTTTAAATTTATATAAGTCAATAACCTCTATAAATGGTTCAAACTTGTAATATATCTTTTTCAAATATTTTACTTAAATTTTAATTAGGCAAATTTGAAAAAAAAAAAATATTCACTTTTGAAAATATGATTTGTTTAAAATAAGTTGCATCTTTTTTTTTTTTTTTTTTTTTTTTTTTTTTTATTGCTATTTTAAATATTTTTTTTGAATTAATATTTTTCAAAATGCTGAATGAAAATTAAAACTTATATATTTCTGTTTAATTAAAGGAAAAAAATTCAATTCGACAAATAATATTTCGAGTTATAACAATTTTAAATTTCTCTGGATTTTTTAATTTTTTTTTTCTTTTCTTTGTAACAAGTCTTATGATGGGATTCTGTTTACAAATTATATGGCCAATTATCACAATAAATTCAAAATTCTAACTCTACAAATAAATAAATAAAATGTTTCCCGGACACCTTACAGTAACATTGTTTCTTGAATTACACGCATTTCAATTTGTGTCTGATCCCTTGAAACCTCACGAATTATTAAAAAATCCCTGACGGCTCGGCCTACAGGCACAGGTAGATTTCGAAGACGCAGACCGTGGGGCGCCTGTTTGTCGGGAATTGCGGAAGAAATGACCTTTTTTACGATGATGCGGCAGTTTGAACCGCCTACTTCGAAACCTAACTTGTTTGCAGGCGGATTCGGCAGGGATTTTTTTGTTTTTAATTTTTTTTTTTGGTATAACGGTTGGTCCTATAAAAAACTTGTCAATATAAAAGTTTTAGATAATATTAAGAGGATTTATAATAAATTTAAGCGGATTTGAAATCTTGGGAATTGACGAAGTTATGCATTTTTTTCTTCTAACCCCCCCTCCCCTCCCACCCTCTTAAGGAAATTTTTAATTATATCAAAAATCTGTCATACATAAATTTTCGGCCCTTCTCCTAGAAGTAATAATAACTTCAAACGGATTCGATACGTATCATAATTAAGAAATTATGGGTTTTTTTCTGTTTTCACAAAAAGCCCCCCCCCCCATCCCCCCCTGGTTCGATTTTGCCCATTAACGAACCTGACCGAGATTTTATGCCTCTTGATTTTATGTATCAGTTTCGAACAGATGCGGGAGTTGGAACCGCTTACTTCGAAAAATAACTTGTTTGCAGGCGGAGCCGGCAGGGGTTTTTTTGTTTTTAATTTTTTTTTTGCTATAACGGTTGGTCCTATAAAAAACTTGGCAATATAAAAGTTTTAGATAATATTGAGAGGATTTATAATAAATTTAAGCGGATTTGAAATCTTGGGAATTGATGAAGTTATGAATTTTTTTCTTCTAACCCCCCCCCTTCCCCCGCTTAAGGCAATTTTTAATTATATCAAAAATCTGTCATACATAAATTTTCGGCCCTTCTCCTAGAAGTAATAATAACTTCAAACGGATTCGATACGTATCATAATTAAGAAATTATGGGTTTTTTTCTGTTTTCACAAAAAGCCCCCCCCCATCCCCCCCTGGTTCGATTTTGCCCATTAACGAACTTGGCCGAGATTTTATGCCCCTTGATTTTATGTATCATTTTCGAAAAGATGCGGTAGTTGGAACCACCTACTTCGAAAAATAACTTGTTTGCAGGCGGAGCCGGCAGGGATTTTTTTTTGTTTTTAATTTTTTTTTTTGCTATAACGGTTGGTCCTATAAAAAACTTGTCAATATAAAAGTTTTAGATAATATTAAGAGGATTAATAATAAATTTACGCGGATTTGATATCTTGTGAATTGACGAAGCTATGATTTTTTTTCTTCTAAAATCCCCCCTTTTTCCCCCCCTTAGAGCCATTTTTAATTATATCAAAAATCTGTCATACATAAATTTTCGGCCCTTCTCCTAGAAGTATTAATAACTTTAAATGGATTCGATACGTATAATAATTAAGAAATTATGGGTTTTTTTCTGTTTTCACAAAAAGCCCCCCAACCCTCCCCCCCTTGGTTCGATTTTGCCCATTAACGAACTTGACCGAGATTTTATGCCCCTTGATTTTATGTATCAGTTTGTAAAAGATTAATGAAGAATTTTTCCAGTTATCGTGGTCAGAAAAAAGTGACATAGATAGATAGATAGATAGATAGATAGATAGATAGATAGATATATAAAGTTTTGAACTGGGGGTGGTTTTGGGTTCTGGGAGTCATGATCGGCGTAGATCTGCAAAAATTTTTCAAAATTTCCAACTTAGGTGAGAATGTAATAGGTAGTATTTCTTACGAAATCTACCTAAAACGGACATATCTCCCTGAGTTTTACAGATATCAAGATGTATTTTTTTTTTTGTTATATATAAAGTTTTGAACTGGGGGTGGTTTTGGGTTCTGGGAGTCATGATCGGCGTAGATCTGCAAAAATTTTTCAAAATTTCCAACTTAGGTGAGAATGTAATAGGTAGTATTTCTTACGAAATCTACCTAAAACGGACATATCTCCCTGAGTTTTACAGATATCAAGATGGATTTTTTTTTTTGTTTAATTCAGGAATGGATAAGGAAAAATTTCCTAATTGGAAATTTTATCCTACGGGGGCCGTATAAAAATTTAATTTTTGTATTTTCTCAAATAGTACCCCCCCCCCCCCCCCCATGGAGTTGAAACTTATCTCATCAAATTTTGCACCTTTTTTTATAAAACTTTGCAATTGGAAGTATGTGTTTAGGAGAAATATTTAAAGCGATAGCTTATTGTTTCGATATTTATGAATCACACTGTATATACACTATATGGCCATTAATGACCACAACTTTCAATTTTAGACATTTTGAGAAATAGTTAAAAATGTACTTGTCAGATTCTTCTGGAATTTTAGAATTAAAAAGAACAGGCTTGACTTCATATTTATCAACGTCGATTTGATAAGGAGTATAATTAGGGGGCCAAAAAAAAAATAAAGAAAAAAATAATACTTGGGATCACCCTGTAAAATAAAATGCACGAAATGATCTATCGCTACAGAATATACATAAGCAGACATTGTACAATATGTGTATTCATTTGTGTAAGAATAGCATGTATATTAATAGAGATATAGCGATAAAAAAAAATCTTGCATGTTTTTTGCTTATAACATACAGGGTTTTTAACCATATTTAACGCCAGTTTCAGAAAAATTAACAAAATATAGTAGAAACAATATAGTGCAATTAAAATGTAAATATATTAAATATTTAAGGAAATATGGTCAGTTGTATAAAATATTTTTTATCTGCGCATGCGCGAACGATGAAAAAGAACTTTTCGCATAATTTAATAGTCAACTCTATGGAGCAACTTATTAAAAAAATATCAGTCAAATATCGTAAAAATTCAGAGAGATATCGGCGTTAGAGTGAGCTGTTTTTAGTAGTTTCTCACTAAAAGTCGCTAAATGATAAGGGATTATCCAGAAATTGTCACGTTTAATTTTTATACTATATTTCATTTCTTATAGATACGTTAGTTCGCCTTGGAAAACTTTATTGCACCAGGTTATAATACTTTTGGAATGGATCCTTTGATTTTTATAATTCTTTTGTTTGTTCGAATAAGCTCGTTAGGGTAGTTTTTCAAAGAAAACTAAAGTATCATAAAAAATCGGAAAATAATATATAAAAAATGACAGTTTGTGGAAAATCCCTTATCATTCAGCGAGTTTTACTGAGAAACTAAAAGACAGCTCACTCTAACGCCGATATCTCTTTGAATTTTTACGATATTTGACTGATTTTTTTTAAAAAGTTGCTCCATACAGCTGACTATTAAATTATGCAAAAAGTTCCTTGTTATCGTTCGCACATGCGCAGATAAAAATTATTTTATACAACTGCCTATATTTCCTTAAATATTTAATATATTTATATTCCAATTGCACTATATTGTTTCTACTACATTTTGTCAATTTTTCTGAAACTGGCGTTAAATTTGGTTAAAAACCCTGTATGTTATAAGCAAAAAACATGCAAGATTTTTTTTTTATCGCTATATCTCTATTAATATACATGCTATTCTTATACAAATGAATACACATATTGTACAATGTCTGCCTATGTATATTCTGTAGCGACAGATCATTTGGTGCATTTTATTTTACAGAGTGATCCCAAGTATTATTTTTTTCTTTAATTTTATTTGGTCCCCTATTTGTCCTCTTTATCAAATAAACAATGATAAATATTATGTCAAACCTGTTCTTTTGGATCCTAAAATTCCAGGAGAATCTGACAAGTATATTTTTAAATATTCGATAAAATGTCTAAAATTGAAAGTTACCAGCCATTAATGGCCATATAGTGTATAAACAGATTATCCGAAAAGTTTGGGAACGGTCGAATAACTGGAGAAATATACATCGGATTGAAACACAGAAAATATATGTGTTCAATATTTTTGAAAAATGTATTTAGGGATATGAAAGTTACCCCCATCCCAACTCTGCCCCTGGGAGGGAAGAGGGGTAACTTTGAAATCTTAAATGATAACCCAATTTTATTGCAGATTCGGATTCTACGGGAAAAAAATACGTAACTTTTATATTTAACATTTTCTTCGGAATATCGTAGATGGCACTGTAATCTAGTAAAATGCAGTGAGAATAATTTCCATTGAAAAGGCTACAAACGGTCGAATATCTCCAGAAACATAAATCGGATTGGAAAACGGAAAAATACGTGTTCAATATTTTAAAAATATCTATTTAGGGATATCAAAGTTGCCATTTTTCTAAAATTTTGAACACGTATTTTTCCGTTTTTCAGTCCGATGTATATTTTTCGAGTTATTCGGCCGTTTCCAAGCTTTTCAATGCAAACGATTCTGCCTGAATTTTACTCTATTACAGCGCTATCTACGATTTTCCGAAGAAAATGTTAAATACAAAAGTTACGTATTTCTTCCCGTAGAACTCGAATCTGCAATAAAAAAGAGGGGTTATCATTTAAGATTTCTAAGTTGCCCCCTTTACCCCCAGGTTGCAGAGTTGGGGAGGGCAAATTCGATATCCCTAAATAGATTTGGCAAAAATATTGAACATGCATTTTTTGTTATTTTTCAATTCAATGCATATTTCTCGAGTTGTTCGACCGTTTCCAGGCTTTTCAATGGAAACGATTCTCACTGCATTTTACACGATTACAGCGCCATCTACGATTTTCCGAAGAAAATGTTAAATACAAAAGTTACGTATTTCTTCCCGTAGAATTCGAATCTGTAATAAAAAGGAGGGGTTATCATTTAACATTTCAAAGTTGCTCCCACGGTGCAGAGTTGGAAGGGGGGGGGTACTTTGATATCCCTAAATAGATTTTTCAAAAATATTGAACATGTTTTTTTTTTTTTCGTTTTTCCATCCGATGTATATTTCTCGAGTTATTCGATCGTTTCCAGACTTTACGGACACCCTGTATATATATATATATATATAAGGGAGACTGAGACTAGAATTAATGTGCAACTATAATTTAATGTTTCTGGATTAACAGGATAATGTTTAAAACACAATACAATGTACACTATAAAGGAGGAAGGGGTTGTGCGGCTAGCTAACCGCGGCAATATTGAGAACTCCATCTTTCCGATACGCTGCGGCGCAGCTCTTCGTCTTTCAGCTCGAAAAGATCCGTCTGATCTGTGCCACGTCAAAAGGAATTCTGAGGTTTGCTTTATTAATTTTTTCCCAGGCCCAGAGATGAGAAAATATAGTTACCAGCAATTCCGTCCTGGGCTGCGGTCGCTACGTCATAATATTTCGCGTGGGAAAATGCTTTGCTTTCTTGTTTATAAGCGAGAGTGGTGGGAATTGACCACAACCATATATATACATATACATATATGTGTGTGTATGTGCGTGTGTGTGTATTACTTCTCATGAACGACAATAAAAATTAATAAATATATTAATTGTGTTTCTGCGATAGAATATTTTCAATTTAAGAGTATAAAATATTTTATAACTCGGTGTTAGGAAATTTAACATTTAACTTAATATCAGTTTTTTGATGGGGAGAGGTAGAGGTGATAAGAAAGAAAAATATGTTTAATGGTTACACTATAGCTGTAAAACGTATATTATAGAAAATGATTTATTTCCTATTAAAAGAGTAGTTCATATGTGTCAAATATTTTTATCCTATAGGATAGTAAAATTGTTCAGGTTTTTATAGTCTTTTATTGAAAATAGCTTTCTATAAGGTAATAAAAAGTATATTTTCCTTGTTAATGTCACATCTAGCCATTTAATCGCAGGTTTGGCTTTTCATTCAAAAAACTCCATACATCATTCAAAAAATTTTATTTTTTAAGAAAAATGGCAAAATTTCAAAAAAGTCATTACTGTCCCTGTCACATCTGTTCATCACAGTTTACGTTTTATATGATAAAATTCATCAAATGTTTTGTTTTTCAATAAAATTTGTGACTATTTACTAGTTATTATTCTACAGACAGACAGACAGCGCCCACCCAAGGGACCAGCTTTTTGCTAATGGACAGGACGAACTCCTAAGCCTAGGGAGGGAAAAATATTAATATCCGACGCTAGCTACAATAATTACAATTTAAACTACAATTTTACAAAGTATAAATGTTACCCAATTTTGCCACAAGGCTGGGCGAACGTTAAAATTATTACAATAATTGATATTTTACATAAACTTTAGTTATAGTTATTTATATAGTATTTTGAGATTAACATTATAATGACAATTATTTACAGTCGTACATTTTGATTGCATTATTACGTATACAATAACCTGTAGAGGTATAATATATTTTTAAAAATGATTACAATGTATAATTACAATATAAAATTCAAACAATTTTATTTACACACAATAACATTTTGAAATACACTATATACAGTAACCCCTTACCCACCCGCGACACACGGCAAACAAACCTCGTCACTAGAATCTTTTATAAAAGTAACACCCATACTCAAATGCAAAAATTAAAAAAAACTGTTTTCCTTCTTTTTTTCCCCTTCTTTTACTGTTTAAAACAGTGGTACGAAAAAGTAACCACCGAACATCGCGCATAAGTGAGAGGTCACTGTATTTACAATTTGGTACTGGTACAATACACAGTAGTTATTACGTAAAAATTAAAACTGAGCATAATATGAGACTTTTAAAAATGAGGTATCAGCAAAAAATTAGCAGCCAAAATCACACTTATCAGATTTTGGCACATTTATCTTTAATCTTAAACTTTATTATTGCGAGAAATCGTTTATTAACAATTGCAGTTCTTCATTCTCTTTATAACAGATTTCGGCAGTACTGTTTATTACCAAAAATCTATTTAGTTTTTAATGAGAATTTCTCCAACCACAACATAATATCCCACATTATCACAAAGAATGTGATCGATGTTTGAAAAAAAAAACTGCATACAATATCGAAAAACGTTGAGTCCTTCTTTTGTTGTTCTTCTTGATTTAGAAATATAAAACTGTCAGACAGGTGTCTCGTTGAACTGTCTTGTTTGAACAGAATTATGTATGAAAAGCACTTACGTCTGGAACAAAGACCTTGACTGACTTTTAAAAGTTAAATAAATTCTTCTTTTGTAAAAAATGGAGTTATCTTAAAGTTTCAGAGAGCTTTTTCAATAAACTTATATAACCTTTAGATTCAAGAAATTCTAAGAATATGTTTCAAACTTTATATAAATATGCTTGTATAGGATTTTAAGCTGAAAAATAAAATGTTTAAATAGAAATTTTAAACTCACATCGCAGAATACGTGTATCCCTATATAGCACTATATTTGCTTTTGGAAGTATGTGTTTTTAATAACCCTATTTAGGGTCAGATAAAACTAATTTTAAGGAGTGAATTTTCACGTTATGTAATAGCAGACTAATTAGATTAAGTGAAACGAATATTTTTATTTAAATATAGTTCTAGCATGGTACTGAATTTATTTACTAAAGGTTATATATTTAAGTTTAAAAGAATTAAATTAAAAAAAAAAATTATGATATTCCATGTTAGAAACATTTACCTGTAAAACGTTAAGAATCGACCTTCAGGAAATCCTGAAGTATGTGAGATGTCCAATGTTGCTGTACTATTATGCTTTCTCTAATAATTTAATATAGACACTTAGTTATATTATAACTCTTATTAATTGGGACAGTATTTAACCTTTTTTATACAAGATTTTTCTAAATTACAAGACTTGGTGAATTTATTAATTCACCAGTATTTATAATCTACAAAAACAACCTTTCAAAAGTAAAAAAAGGCCAAGCGTAAAAAAAAAAAAAAAAAAAAAAAAAGTTGTGACTAAAAAATGGTGTGATATCAAATTTCCAAGCTATTATATTGCTTATTTAACTTTTTTCTATTAAATAAGTTATCATATATATAAGTCGAGTGCCTACGTATATGTTAATAGAAATCGTTTTCTCCTGTACTAAATACATCCTAATGAGTTTCTGAAAATTCAATTTTTTTCAAATTATGCATGATGAGCTTGGCGGCCATCTTTGCATATTATTCACAAAATTCTAACCACCCAAATCCGTAGTTAAAATCCGAAGTTCAAAATTGTTATTTAAGCAAATATTTTAAGGGTTTTATTTATAGACTTGTATGCTCTGAAAATTGTGTCTTAAGATAATGATGACTTATCTTAAAGATTCATCTTATGATTTATTTTTTAGAGTAATTATTAATTTCAAACTAGTAAAAATCAATTTATCAAAATATCAGTCTTATCTAATTTATCTGTCCGTAGTTAGAATCTGAAGTTCGAAATTTTTATAAACATATTACATTGCAAACATATTACGCTTTTACTTTAGAAATTCGGGTGCTTAGAAATATGGAAAGATGGCCGCCAAGCCCATCATGCATAATTTGAAAAAAATTGAATTTTCAGAAACTCATTAGGATGTATTTAGTACAGGAGAAAACGATTTCTATTAACATATACGTAGGCACTCGACTTATATATATGATAACTTATTTAATGGAAAAAAGTTAAATAAGCAATATAATAGCTTGGAAATTTGATATCACACCATTTTTTAGCCACAACTTTTTTTTTTTTTTTTACGCTTGGCCTTTTTTTACTTTTGAAAAGTTGTTTTTGTAGATATCATTTCTTTTTTTTTAAATATATTGAACATAATTTAAACAATCTAAACATGAGAAATAATTTAAAAATACATTTTACTTTCAGTCATTGTTTAAAGGGTTAACTAGAAATACCAGTAGATTTTTCAATTAAATTAATTACACTCTTAAAAACAACATACTAAATGTGGCTTGTTATAATACTTGTTATCCTCCGTTAAAAAATATCACTGACTAATCCATTAAATGAATAAAAATGGAATATGTACATAGCGTGTCAGCGCTGCATTTGAAATCAAACGTGATATCACGCTCTTTTATTATTAGCACTAGCTGGCTTCGACCGCTAGCGGGCCCCTAATTTACACCGGGGCCTCAATCCTTTTAAAACCTTGAATAAGATAAACCACGAACCTCCGACCTGGTTCCACGCTGCCTTCGGCACCGGATAATCCCTTAATTTGCACATCGAATTGTATAAACCTGTAAACAAACGAACTTCCGACACGGGCCCGACACTTCCGACACGGACAGCAGTCGTGCTGCGCACGCTCAAGTTCTATCTTCCACCACCAGGTAGCGCAATCTATACGAACCTCGGGCACTGAAATCGTTAAGGCTATAGATGTCGAGTCGAATGAGCTATACCCCGTCGTGATCTAGCCCATAGAACTAGAGATAAGAAAGTGCCCCCTGGTGGTGAAAAAAAGGACTAAAATCGGAAAGCTCTATAGATGTCGAGTCGAATGAGCCATACCCCGTCGTGATCCGACCTATAGAAACAGAGATAGGAAAGCGCCTACTGGTGGTGTAAGCTAATCGCGTTTGGGGGGCAAAGTGGGGGGATGAACACCGGAGATGCATAATCAGATTAGGCGGTCACAGACTTTTCCAACGATGTATCACATGAGGGATATGTGCAAAATTCAGAAAATACCCCCCCCCCCCCCACACCTGCATAATTTGATTAAGCGTTCACAGACCTTTCCAACGATATATCACATGAGGGGTGTCGGCAAAATTTAGAAAAGTGTCCCCTTTGGGGGGGGGGTGAAAGCGGGAGGATGGACCCCGAAGATACATAATATGAATAAGCGGCCACAGGCCTTTCGAACAATATATCACATGAGTCGAGGGGGGGCGCAAAATGTGGGGGTTTCACCTGTGGTACATAACATGAATAAGTGGTCACAGCCCTTTGTAACGATATGTGACATGACGGATATCGTTAAAATTTAGAAAAGTGTCCCCCCCCCCTTGTGTTGGCAAAACGCGCTCCGCCCCTCCCTATAATTTTTGACGCAGCTTTATTTTTAAAATTTATGTTATATGTTATAAAATATCGTTAAGTTTCAAACAGATAGCCTTATTATACTTCCTAATTTTGTTCACGCTCCTCCCCATCCTCTCCCCGAACTGTGACGCGGCATTCTTTTTTATAATTTTTTTATCATGTGTTATAAACCATCTTAGAGTTTAAAACAGATCGCATTGGAATTTAATATATTTGCTGAAATTACTATTATATGTAGAATAATATAGAAATAAACCCTCCTTTAGATTGTAATTGAGATATATGAACAATTTTTAGAATTTATGAAAGCTGATTTTTATTTATTTATTTATTTATCTATCTATTTATTTATTTTTTGTTTATTTATTTATTTTGTTTTGCATTGCCCTGTGCATGTTTGGAATTTCTTAGCAATTTCTTAGATTTACATTATTTTATTCAATTAAACATTGTACTGTTACAATAAATTTAAATGGAAACTTCACTTCTAAAACAAAAATAATTTAACAACTGGATTTCATTAATTTATAGAAAAATGACGTGAAAGGTATTCCTGCGAACGAAATGCCTGTCCTTTACCGTTTTTTTTTTCTTTTGTAAGAAATAAATGAATCACCTTTAATTCATTTCAAAAGTTTTGTTTACGTTTGGAAAGAAATTTTAAATGCCGATAACTCTTAATGTATATATTTTAGAAGGTACATCTTCCCTCAAAAACTAATTTATTTTTAAAGATGTTTCAAAAACGTATATTATATATTTAAAATATTTTTTAAAGCATAAACACTACGTCTGATTACTTTATTTTACAATATTTTAAGAACACGCATTTTATCAGACAATTAAATGCACTAAACAAACACGAGTGAAAAATTGACCTGGGCCAGGACTCGAACCTGGGACCTTACGCATACCGTGCCGCCGCTCTGCGACTGAGCCACCCAGATCGATACGCTTGACGGGAATTTCTCATACTTATTCATGTTGGAAACAGTCATCTGCCACAGTTTGCAGTCATATTTAATTGTGTGATAAAATGTGTGTTCTTATATTTATGAAGTTTTATTTTTTTTTAAATATCTTCAGAAGAAAATGGCTGACTTGCAGATGAAATTTGATGTTGTTATAACTTGTAACTGATTTGTGCTATTATAATACAGACTATCCGCCACTGGCGACCAGTTTGGTCTCCCTTAAATGTATGTTAAGCATTGTAACACGTTACTTTTATTCATAATTTAATTTTTTTCCTTAATCCTTCGCCAAACCGGATGATTCTAATAGACAAATCAAGAACTTTTGTGATCATGGTAGCATTTTGCATATTTTTTGTTGTTATGTATTTCATCTTCCATGATAAAAACCGCTTAACCCACTTAAGCATTTGTCCTTCATGTCCGTTTGCTTATCAGTTGCAATATGTTCGCTAAGGCGGAGATTCTTAAACATATTAAGTAATTTTTCGTAATTGGGTCCATTGCCAATTGGCGTATTTTAGTTAATACGATTTGATGCAATGAAGTCTATTTTGTGAAAGTCTTTAATGATATCCACATTTACACTGAACCATATTGTTGCTAATATTTGTTTTTGTTTTTCGTTAACTTTGGCCGTAGACTCGATTGCGAAAGATTATAAAATCTATCATTATTCTCATCTAAAACGTCTTGAGTAATGTGCCATAATCGGGCTACATATTATTACACGTAATTTTCGAGTATAGTTTGGTGGAAAATGGAACTTTTAAAGGCCAGTTTTGATAATCGCATTCCCTTTAAACCATATTTTCTGTCAGGACTTTTTTCCCATGACGTACAATCTGATTAAAATTCGCGAACTTCCTTTTAGATGCCTAGTACGACTTTGTTTTTCTCTGCTCCCCTTTCTTGATATAGTTCGGGAGTTTTTATAATAGGGTAATTCTCTTATTTCGGCATGTGTGCTTAATGTCTACTGACTATTAAGATTCGTAACAGGTAAAATACGCCGCGCCAACATTGGCACCTATAATTCTAATTACAGCAACCCGTTTTTTCTCTCTACATTGTAACTCTATAGTTAATATTACGTAGTAGAAATATAAAAGACTATTGAAGACGGTTCTATTGATATAGTAGATATAGATATGTATAGTATATTCATGGGTATATAATATGTGATTAGAATATATATACCTCATATTCATTCCGTTGGATATAACATACCCCAAATAAAATTTCCATCGTAAATGTCTAATCTAAAAACCATCAATATGATTTTATGTGTTTAGTAAGTGTATACAAAAATAATTTTCTGCATTATTTTACTTTAATTCTATATTATTAACCATTTTTAATGATGGGTCCTTTGGGTACAGTTGTCGCAGACGCATCGGGGTATCATTTTGGTGCCAAAATGGCGATTTTATGCCTGGCCAACCTGGCATTTTAGGCTAGATTTTGCTTCGTATGGTAACCTGGTAGAGCAGATTCCGCATGCTTTATAATAAATTGAATATTGTGTGTTTTATAACAAATTAATGATTGTGTGTGTTTTTAAATAAAATTGTGTGTTTTTTTTTTAATATAAAATGACTTATTTCATAATAAAATAAAAGTAACATGCTGTTTTAGCAATCTCTAACAGGTGTCTGAAAATGGGATTTTCTCGCCAAGATGGCGCAAAACAAAAATCGCGCCAACACCGGAGCGTCTGTGACAGCTTTTCCAATTTAAAATGCATGCCGTTCACATTTTTCATTCAAAATAGAAAATAGATAAATAAAAAATATGTACTTTTCCGTTATATGGACACCATGCCAAAATGTATGCTAATGCATAATGTATGTAAATGTATGTAAACGTATGCTTGGCGACAATGGTGTCCGTATAAAGGAAAAGTACCAAAAAATAATATCATAAATCAAAACATTTGATTTCAGAATCAAAGTATCGTTTCTAATTTGAACACGTGAAGAATAAAAGCTGGTATTGGCGATTTTAAAAATGATATTGGCGAGATTTGCACCCAAATAACATAAAAGTACTTAATGATGTTATGTATTTTATAAATGTATATTAAATTACTATTTGGAACGCGATTGGTCATTAACAATGGTAAATATGATTGGCAATTAACAATCATTTTAGGTGATCTCTCTTCCTGCCACGTATAATACATAAATATCAAATTAACTGACAATTCGTTTCGAAATTGATTCATTAAATATTATTACATGACTTGTATTTGTTTACATTCAACTTTGTCAAGAAAAGATTCCGAAGGAAGTTGAGTTGTAAAGCACTTCATCAAGCAGAATTATGGTAAACTTTGATGATCTTACAGGTCCTGGTGCAAATTACTTTTTTGACACCAGGCAGCGCTCCAAAAAATCATTCATGGAAAACTTATTTTACGAACGATTATCTCCATGGTTTAATGGTTTAATATTTTAAAACTTCACGACGAATGAATCTTTTCTTTTTTTTTTTGTTTACTTTCATGGATAGAGATTTGAACTGTGAAGCTAATTTGAACTGAAGTTATTGCAGAATATATACCTAATTGAACGTAAGTCATCTCTCAAATATTAATTTATTTTGAACGATCTTTCTAAAAATGTCACATTTATGAAGTTTTATTCGAAAAAATAATTTTGAATAAAAATGGCCGCCTGGCATATGAAAAAGCGATACGGTCATCCCGGAATTGTTGATGACAGTCACATGACTTACAGTTTCATTATAGAGATGGTACATGGTCGTTGGCATGTTTTATCTCTGTTTTGGCATAATTTTTTAATCGCCAAGTTAATTAACAGTTTTTTGCTAATTAAGGATAGAAAATAATATTTTTTTACACTGAATTTTATAAAAGCACATAGATTACGTAATTACTTGTCCAAAAATGCAATCCTTTTTTTATTCTGCCGAATATTAAGGTCTGCAGGTTGTTTGAAAAAAAAGTTTGACGAAGAAAAAAGTGATCATTTTAAGTATCTCGACGTTTTTAAAAAAAATCTATATCTCTGTTTATAAATCATTTATGAAGATGAGTTTGGTCTTAAATTGAAGAAATTCTTCATTAGATTCTTCTAGTTTTCGTTTTTTTTTTTCTGCGACGCTTGGTTTATTTGATATCTGATATTTTAATCTGGCATGTTTTGTCGATTTAACATTGCGAAGTTGATTCCTGTAAATAGGCAGTAGCGGTCTAGTTCAGTTCTTGGCGTTGTTTGTGTGGCGTTTTTTTTTTTTAAGCTTGGCTTGGCAGAGCGACCGCCCTGCTTGATTCAAGATTTGTTTCATTGGGATTTATTTTTTCATGTTTACCTTTATTAGTTATCGAAAACGTTGCACACATTTTTACTTTTTACTGCATATTTTTACTGATACTAAACTATCATATACAGGATTTCCAATTTATTAATTGCTTATTTCAAATTTATAAGTTTGCTTCGAACAATCTTTTCAAACAAAGAAATATGTAAAATTAATTTGTCGAAATATATTTTTTAATGATAGACATTCTAATGATAAATAAAACGTTCAGCGTATTTTAATAACTATTTTAAAAGGAAGAAACATATCTTTTACAAACAGATTATAATTGTTTTAATTGTAGTAAATATCGAGAAAATGATTTTATAAAAAAATACGTAAACCTATTTCGATCTGGAAAAAATAGGATTTCAAAATTAGAAATCTCTAAATCATTTTTACAATAATATGGTATTATTTTTACACGACAAAAAAATCTCTCTTTGATCTTTTACGGATAAGAAATGCTTTCGATGAATCGTAGTTACAAGAAAAAAAAAAAAAAAAAAAAAAAAAGATTTTACTTTTGAAAGTTATGGACAGCTTTGAAGATTTTTGAAAAAAAAAAAATGTGAAGATGATTATTCTGGAAAAATATCAATTGATTACGCGAATGAAAAAAAAAATAATTTCAAAATTGTACGGTTTATGCTAACATAAATATATACATACGTATAATATAAACATACTTACATACACACATATGTATGCATTATTATTTTGCGTCTATTTCCGTCACATAAAACTTCAAACACGGCAAACAATTTCAATGAATCATTGTATTAAACATAGTTTAAAATATGTGGATTTAACTTTGTGTGGTTATATTTAAAATAAATGAACAACGTAAAATAGCACAATAAAAATATATAAAATGGCAAACAGCTGTTTCGAAGCCTCTAATGCTCCATCATCACTGCCAAATTTAAAAGATTAAAACTGATCCAAAAGCTCAAGCCATGTAAATATGCTCGCGTCTCCTCCCACGAGCCCAAGATTGAATGGCGGGGATTTTTTCAAAAACAACACCGGAGTCAGGAATCACATGTAACGTAGGAGACTAAAAGAAGCGTTCGGCTACACTGGCTGAGTTTAAGTACGGAGGAGAAAAGAGGGAAGGGGGTATTGAACACAGTGTTTCCTAACTCCAATGTTGTTTTTGGAAAAAATCACCGCCATTCAATCTTGGGCGCGTGGGGGGAGACGCAACCATATTTACATGTCTTGAGCTTTTGGATCGGTTTTAATCTTTTAAATTTGGCACTGATGATGGAGCTTTAGGGGCTCCGAAACAAGTGTTTGCCATTTTTTATATTTTTATTTGTGCTATTTTACGTTGTTCATTTCTTTTTAATAGTTTAAAATGTTTATTATGTCCGTTCATCTCTGTTTGTCGGAGATATACTTTTCATAAATGTAAGTTCATTGTTACAAAATGGACATAAAAGAAGTATGTCATTCCGTGATTTATATATTCATCTCGTATGTGATTGAGATTTACTGTAAAAGCATGTTAAATGTTGGGAATTGCGTAACAGTTATAGCCCATTTGCTAGGATACCCAAAAGTTTTCAAATGCACTACTATCTATGGTCGATAATTGTTTAAATTACAATATAATGATTCCATATTACTTGAAATATTATGAAGTTGGTGTAATTTATTAATATGTATTAAAACATTTTTCCTGTACAAAATGAGTAGCATTTACTGATCACCTACAGGGATACGCCAAAGAATTCGACTACATTGATGTTTATATGCAGTAAGGTTTGAAGTGCGTTTTAAAAGTGCTTTTCTATTTCTAACATAGTCAAATTGATATGCCTTATTAAAGTGTAAAGTAACTGAATAACTAACATCGATTTTTCACGAGGCCGCACAAAATAATTCATATACATTTAGAGTTAATTCATCGAAACGCATTTTAAGGCGTGTTATGCGTTTTTATGATTAACTCTGTATTTGATATATTATTTTGTGTTAATAAATTCTACAGATGCTACTAAAGCAGATTTCAACAAAAATATCGAATGTGTCACCAGTTATAGGCGGTAATTGCTGAAACAGAGTTTTCAATCCTGTTAAGAGTTTTTCAGTTGAACTAAATTTTAATAAACAACAGGGTTTTTGTATAAATTTGATAAATTCATATAAAAGGCTGTACAAAAGATTTTAGATACACAGGAGTCTACTAATGGTAACTTCTGTGATTTTGGTTGAGGTATACGTTTTTTAGTTGAATTAAATTTTAGTATACCTTGTGGTGTGCCTAAAAATCTCTAGATCATATACACAAGTGCATAAATGAATTCGAATACATATATGTTTATGGGAAGTAATTGCTGAAATGAATTTTTAACTGTGTTATGCAATTTTTAGCTGAATTTAATTTTGGAATACTATAGGGAGATCAATGAAATGTACTAGTGTCGTTTTGTTTTCGAGCGGCTAAACAGTCAGATAAATGATAAGAGATAAAGATGCGCGGTGGGCGACTGTCCATGTCACTATCTATAATCCTATTACTGACGCCAACTCGTCATTTTGAGCTGGGCTTTAGGCGCGTAAACATCATTGGTACGATTGATGCTTCCCCCACGTGCGAGTTACGTAGTGTTATTTGCTTTCTTCAAGCAGACAGGAATAGTGCAGCAGCAATTCACCGAAGAACGACCCAAGTATATTTGGAAAACTGTATAAGTGATGTACAGTGCTGCTCGTAACAAAACAGATGCTGCAGCAGTTTAGGTGGGATGTGTTTGATCACCCGCTGCATAGCCTCGACTTAATGTCGAATAATTTCCATATCTTCCCTGAATTAAAGAACTGGCTAGGAGGCAAAATCTTCCAGACGAATGATATTTTGTCTCTTTTTATGGTCCATCGGAGGTTGAAAAAAAAAACACCCTCGTACATAACATGCACAGGGATCATACAAAAGAGTTCGAATACATCACCAGCTGTTGGAGTTAATTGCTAAAGTGTGTTTTCAACAGTATTAGTTTTTCTAAATTGTTATTAAAATATCATCTATCAGCGTAGGTAAAGTTAAATCTTCGTAAAAATATTTTAGTAGCGTTCAAAAAATGTGTATATTCTATGTGTTGCAGTTAATTTTTCTTTATAATTTTTTTATGTATTAATTTCCCTTTATATTAATTTCTTCAAATTCATATTTTTCTTTCTTAAATTTATTCAAATAACGTGCTCCACGATCGCCGGCTTGTTTATGTTGTCGACAATTACGCAAATTTGCCGTTTTTAACGGCGAAGTACTATTTTTTTCTATTATACAAAATCTCGTATTTATTTCATCTAATAAAATAAAATGCATTTACAATTTTTTAAAGAAAGCATAAGCGTTTTTCTCCCAGGATTAAAAATTTTTGGATATTTTTACAATATCTATTTTTTACACTAAAAGCACAACAATTTGTAACAAAGAACCGCCACATAAACAATTATTTACGAAAATATAAAAGGCCGAACATGTTTCTATAGAAAATAAACAAAGTTTTTTCAGATATAAGATATTGCAGCTTAGCCTCTACTTAAAATACCGTTTTTAGAATAGATAAAAAGAGATAATTAAGACTATTTGATAGAGAATGTGGTATTTTTATTTATGCAACGCTAGAAAATTGGATTACTAATCTCTTTATACCCGAGGTTATATTTACGTGAGGGTTTTTTTCTTGTGTATGTGTGTGTGTGTGTGTGTAAATAGTTATTTTTATACAGAATTCAAGTGTAATTAATCATATTATTTTTTGAACAAATTATTTTTAAAAGTTTTTAAAAAATATTTTTTTGGAAAAAAACTTTCATTACTCACTTTATCGGTTTTTCACTTTTACCTTTTAGTTGTGTTTACTTGTTTGCCTCGCGTGTATTATTTTAATAAGAATTGACTTTTTTTCAATTAAATGCCTACTGAACTGGTTTACTGAAACACATTTTAAAACAAAATATTTAAATAAAAAATCTTGCTTTTATTTTCTTTCAAGTAAGTTTAAAAACATGCACGTAGCTTACTATGATGATACTTTCAGATGAAGCGTCAGATAAAATAAATCTGGTACAGATATAAGATAAATGAAATTATGATTAAAAAATAAATGAAACCAAACTAATAAATTACATGGAATGTGTTTTTCCACAGTAGATTACACACTTATATGTTCTTTATTAACTATTTTTACACATATCTGAAGTGTATGAGGAATGTTGTAACGCTCCCCAAGCTTATGTATTTATTCCAGTTTCAAAAATTCATACAAATGCAATATTGTAGCAAGAGTCTACATTTTTATGAGAGTAGCATTATACAGTCACTAAAATATAATTTATCAAGACATTTCTTAGAAAAAACATTTGTCGAGTCGTCCATTATCGCCAAAATAGTGCTTTTTTGTACATCCTACATATCTAAATGAACTCGTATAAGCGAGTACGACAAATTTCTATAATGTGGGGTTGTCATAGTTTTGAAATAAATATCTAAAACAAGCGTGCGCATTGTGCACATGTCGCTACTTTTTAAATAGTTAATTGGTTAATTGTTAATAGATAATTGGTTAATTGTCAATAGTTAATATATCTGTTAAATAGAGGTATTCTAGTTTTATCTGGTAACAACTTATCATTATTCTAAACTATTCTTTAACAGAATTTTTCACGGTTTGAACTGAATATGAGAGAATTTTGAGTGCTGTTTGGCTGTGTTATTCGTTGTACGAAATTCGGACGTATAGAAACTGTTACGATTTCTCCATAGTTTGTACATGGTGCCTGAAATAGTGTCCTGTTGGTTCTAACTCATGTTTCACCTTTAAAAAAGATAGATAATAAATTATTGTAACTGAAACAAAAATTTGCCAACATAACATTTGAATTGTACGGTAACACAGTTTTCGATTATTTAGAAGAATTATTCTCTTTTCATGTACACTGGCCTCCAAAAATGAAGGTACAACATGTTTTTCGAAGCTCAGCAGAGAAAAAATGGCAGTCAGATTAAACTTCATAGTTTATATGAATGACAATAATAAGCTTTAATTAAACTTACGCAACAATTACAGCTACCACTTTTATTATATAGAAAAGAATAGATATTTGTGAATGAGAGAAAAATATGCAATTACGAAGCTTTCGTAATTTCGCGCGTAAGTTTTGTTGTATTCGAACTATTGTTGTCAATTTTGTTCACAACAGCCAGTAGAGTCTAGAAATGTCTAGAAGAAGTCGTTTTCCCGATTCATTAAGGTGGCGGGCCGTAGGATGGATGGAAATGGGGTTGTCACAGGCCTAGACTGCTAGACGGCTCAATGTGTCTCGCACTGTAGTCCAACGACTCTGGGATCGGTATGAATCCGAAGATTCTGCGTCCAGAAGACATTTTCCAGGCCTCCCACGTGTTACAACACCTGCAGAAGACCGGTATCTAGCTCTTTCGGCCCGAAGGAGAAGACGCAGTACTGTGCAGCAACTCATTGCAGACCACTTTGCAGCATCAGATAGAAAAATCTTCGCTACTACGGTGTTCGCTACGGACGTCTTCACAATGCAGGTCTCTATGCAAGGCGACCAGTTGTGTGTGTCCCCCTCAACAGACGACAGAGAAGGGCCCGCTTATGTTGGGCAAGAGAACATGTTTCCTGGACCAGACAACAGTGGCATTCTGTACTCTTCACACACTCGTCCAGATTCACATTGGAGAGCGATTCAGGACGTCTTCTAAACTGGAAAGAACAATGCACTCGATACCATCAATCAAGCGCTGCCTAAACACACAGGTACAGAAACGGTGGAATCATCGTTTGGGCAGGGATCTCACTCGGGGGCCGCACTGACTTGCATGTGTTCCATGGAACTGTGACTGGTGCGAGATATCGGGATGAGATCCTTGATTCATATGTGCGCCCATATGCCGGTGCTATTAGCAATGGTTTCATTCTAATGGATGATAATGCGAGACCACACCGAGCTGTGGCTGTTGAGGATTATCTTGAGGATCACGGTTTGGAGAGAATGGAATGGCCAGCTTACTCTTCAGACATGAATCCGATAGAACATCTTTTGGACTATCTTAGAAGACAGGTTTTGGCTTTAAGTCCTCCTCCAAGGTCATTAAATGAGCTGGAACAAAGCTTACTCCAAGTCTGGTCAGCGTTACCTATTTCGGTGTCCGACAATTTAATTGAGAGCATGGAAAGTCGATGCCGCCAATGCATTTAAGTCCGGGGTGAACATATTCCGTATTAGAACCAGTTTTTTAATGTTTCTGTCACATTTTACTGCATAATACTGCGATGTACTGATTTCTCCAAGAATGGAATTTTCCACCATGAGTGCTTTTTTGTTGTAATTTCATTTATACGTTTAACTTAAGTAAATTTCTAAGTCGCATTTAATAAATAACATTTCCTCCAAATTTGTTGTTTCTATATTCATTCATTTGCAAATTAGACGCAAAAAACCGGTTGTACCTTAACTTTTGGAGGCCAGTGTATATTCTGATATGTACTATATAAAGTGTTTATCAAAAATATAAGGCGCATTTAATAAACATACCAGTAAAATCATACAGAATAAAAAAATACAAATACAGAAAAACATTTTATTTTTTCGTCCAAATAGTCAAATTGTACACTTCACTTCTATAAAAAAACTTATTGTGAAGTCTACACAGCTTGAACGATGGCCCAACAACTAGTGCATTTTCCACCATTCAGCTATACTTTGAGCAAAACCTAACTAGAAGCAATTATTCACGAAAACATTTGTATTTTAAGCTTGTTTTTTAAATTATTTGTTTCTGGAACTTTTAGCTCAAACGATAGCACGGTGAAAGAAAATTCAATACAAGTGCTGATATTATTTCTGGTATACAGAGTAACTGAAATAGCTGCCAAAATGTTTTTTTTCCACTAACTTCAAAACATGAATTGAACTATGGAATGACATATCCTTCAATAACGTATGTAGAGGAATTTTCTGAAGTAGCCTATGATTATTTGTGATTTTACTCTGAATTTTTACAGATTATTCCTTGTAAATAAATAGACACAATTTCTTGTAAATTTTTCTCTGAAAGTAAAGTTTTTCTTTATTATTTCCTTTGGTAGTGGTCAAAGTTGGTACTGGAGTTCTACCCCAAAAAGTTTTTGTCTTTCTGTGGATTTCCTTTTTAACACTTTCTAACATAGTTGAAAAGTGTTTATGAATTCGGTTTGTCTGTCTGTCTGCCTGTCCGGGCTCTAACACGCGTAAATATATTCGAATTGTTATGCAATTCATATATGTTATTGAGGTTTGCTATGGCATACACGGTATTGAAAATGAAGTGTGTAGCACTTATAGTTTTTTTACAGGGACACTCAAAAGAATTCCGTTACATTACGGACTATGGGGAAAAATCATTTGCGGTTTATTATAATAATGTTACACAATTCTAAACGTATTGAAATTGATATATATTACTGAGGTGCTCTACAAGTACCTTAATATAGAATATGATGTGTGTAGCACTTACAGCAGCTTTACAGGGACACTCAAAAGAATTCCGTTGCATTACGGTCTACGGAGAAAAATCGTTTGCGGTTTATTTTAATGATGTTTAACAATTTTAAACAAATTGAAATTGATTTAAAATACATTACAAGAGGCTTACTATAGAATATTGTGTGTATAACATTCATTGTTCATTTACAGAGACACACAAAAGAATTCGGTACTGTCTGTTAACAATAATTGCTTCAAGTGGTTTCTCAGTTGCTTATCACGTTTTTAAATTCAACTAAATTTTTGCCTATTACTTGGTATGTATAAATTCTATAGATTATACACAGGACAGCACAAAATTTCTGGAGTACATTTCCGTTTATTGACAGAAATTCCAGAAAGGGAATTTAAAACTGTGCCACGCGTTTCCTAACTGAACTAAAATTAGCATTCTATGTAGTATATACAAGTCTATTGATCATATACAGGGAAGCAAAAATAGTTTGGATATTTTCCAAATATTCTTGGTATACTCTGAAATTGGGTTATTAAATATGTTATGCGTTTTCCAAAATGTTTACTTAGATATCATTTTTCACCTTATTAAACGGTAAATATTTGTAAAAATATGTTGTAAATTTTGGAAAGTGTTACATCATCTATGCTTCAGCATGGTATTTCTTTCTTGTTTTATTATATAGCATTTAACCTTCGTAAAAATTGATCGTTATCACACAATTTCAATATGGTGTCATGTTACAGAGTATTAATTTATGTTTCTAAAATGTTCGTCATTTTTTGTACAGCTTTTACATATATTATCATTTTCTATGCGTACCAATTAGCAATATTATCATAACTTGAATTGAAAGGTATTAGAGATAGCAATAAATTGTAGCAGGACAATTCGCTGTTGTGCCAAACCACCGCTCACAATATACTATACGCCGACTGGCGTTAAAGAAGTAAATATAAGTGCAATCAGATAACAATCTTTTAAACTCTGTTTTATTATTTCTTTTTAAAAATACCTGTTTATGTTTAAACTTCCGACACAACAAACCCAATTATGTTTAATTTAATTCCATTCATTATTTCATTTCGTCTACAAATAGAAAGAGTTTTCATTTTCGTTTTATAATATACAAATATTTACTCTCAAATAAATTCCAAAAATCCTCAATATATACGCCAAAGCCTTTTCATAAATGCTGCTGTGTGTATGAATCAGTTTACCATATTAAGAAAACAAAAGTACGAAAGTAAGACATCCTAATGACTTGTTTGACGTACCAGTTAGATTTTCATAACTGGTAAACAAATAATAAAAGTGAGGACGGAAAGATGAAATTTTACCTTTAACAAAATGAATAAGTTTCGATCGAAAGGTAATGCATCTCAGCGAGAGGTTTATTTAAGTTAAATATAATTTATAATGTATAAAATTATTTTTTATGTATATTTCACCACTCTTAGTAGGCAAAAATGCGCAATTCATCAGAGTACATTAAAAATTTAAGAGAGGTGATCCCCTGTTCTTAAGATAGAATTCATTTTATTTTCGAGACACACAAAAAAAGATAGATGTAAGGAGGTGTGCCCATTAGTGTCCATTGACCGATTGTATGACTTCGTATTCAAAAAATGGAAACAGTTTTCTATTCGGTCAACGAAATTTTGAATAAAACATTCCCCCCACATGACCCCCCCCCAAAGAAAGAAACAGCCAAATAAAAAAAGTATATATATTGGATCTTGCATTAGCACAATCTAATCAAGTATGGGTCTGTAAAAGATATTTAAATAGATATATATAGTTTGTTTGCCTATAAAACGTATGTAACTGAATTATCTTGGCCAATTTTAATATCGAATAGCGCTTAAAATGATTCTTCGATTTAAAATCTGTTTATTTTAGCACGTTTATAATAAGTTTCTCTATAAAACGGTTAGTTTTTATGTCTCTATATGCAAAAGTGTTTGCATTATAAGATGAGAAAGTGAAAAGGATACGATCGAAACAGTTTTATCACTTGTAACATTTAATATGCATAATTTTGTGTTCTGATGGTTAAACATCCATTCTTTTACTTTTATATAACATACACGTGTTTAATAAATTATATCCTTATGCGTTCTTGTTATTTAAGTACTGCTTAAAGATGCCCTGTAATGAATGATAAAATATTAAAATTAGTATAAATCCATTAAATGTAGTACAAAACATCAGTAACATAGATACTATCTTCATCATTGTAGTAACTGAATGAGATATATCTGAATTAGAAAATATTAAAATTAGCATAAATCCATAAATCCATTAAATGTAGTACAAAACATCAGTAACATAGATACTATCTTCATCATTGTAGTAACTGAATGAGATATACCTGAATTAGAAAATATTAAAATTAGCATAAATCCATTAAATGTAGTACAAAACATCAGTAACATAGATACTATCTTCATCATTGTAGTAACTGAATGAGATATATCTGAATTAGAAAATATTAAAATTAGCATAAATCCATAAATCCATTAAATGTAGTACAAAACATCAGTAACATAGATACTATCTTCATCATTGTAGTAACTGAATGAGATATACCTGAATTAGAAAATATTAAAATTAGCATAAATCCATAAATCCATTAAATGTAGTACAAAACATCAGTAACATAGATACTATCTTCATCATTGTAGTAACTGAATGAGATATACCTGAATTAGAAAATATTAAAATTAGCATAAATCCATAAATACATTAAATGTAGTACAAAACATCAGTAACATAGATACTATCTTCATCATTGTAGTAACTGAATGAGATATACCTGAATTAGAAAATATTAAAATTAGCATAAATCCATAAATCCATTAAATGTAGTACAAAACATCAGTAACATAGATAATATCTTCATCATTGTAGTATCTGAATGAGATATACCTGAATTAGAAAATATTAAAATTAGCATAAATCCATAAATCCATTAAATGTAGTACAAAACATCAGTAACATAGATAATATCTTCATCATTGTAGTTTCTGAATGAGATATACCTGAATTAGAAAATATTAAAATTAGCATAAATCCATAAATCCATTAAATGTAGTACAAAACATGAGTAACATTGATAATATCTTCATCATTGTAGTATAGAAATGTATTTAAACATGTAAATATCCTTTTTTACATTTTTCAGAAGTAATAGAAATTAAAAATTATAAAATGCTATTTTCCTCTACCTCCCCACTCTTCTTCAAGCCACAGTCAAGTATAGATACACTATTTCACCACTAACACTTGTATTCCAACAGAATGCAATTCTTAAATGAAAGTTCAGGATTTTTATCCTGCCATTTTTAAATTTTTCTGGTTTTTTTTTCTATATTAATGAGTTAAATTTTGCGGTACACCGAGTAATACATCGAGCGCATTTTGAAACCATTTGAAATTATTACGGATTAAGTGCATGATTAACAATCTTTGTCATCAGTGTTTTTCTTTAAATAATTGTTGAATAACGTTTTGCTTTCCAAAAAGAAAAAACAAACATACATATATATACATGCATAAATGTCTTTCTATACAGGTTTATGGATAATTAATATATATGCATGTATGCATACATTAATAGCTTAAAAATTTGATCTGCGAGAGTTTCGTTTTTGTTTACGTTTTCAGCCGAATGGGTAAGGACCAAAATTTAATTTCGGTTCAGTTTTGAACGTAAAAACGTATTCCTTTCAGGATAGTTTCCTATTTCTATTAAATTTATATGATTTTTGTAATGATTTTTGAGCGTTGAAATAAAATACCGTTGAACAAAAATATATCTGGAAAAAATATTACGCACAAATGCGAAAATATAAAAACAGTTTCTTAGTTCCATTTAATTGTAATCTAAATCTTAATAATGTAAATATGCTTTTGTAAATTGAAAATAATTTCATCATAATAATTCTTCGCTTTTTTACTATAAATTTTTATTCATTTTGGAAAGTGCTTTTTCTCGTCTCGTTTCATTAGTTAATTAATTCCAGAAACTTCCAAATTCAGTTCTGATAATCTTTTTAAGAGCAAAAATGCTCGAATCTTTCAACGTTAATTGATTTGCCAGAAGGGAATTATACTTACCAGAAAGGAATCGACGTTATTCTCAGAATATAGTGTGGGAGGTCTTGCGTAAAGATTGAATTATCTAAAATATTATTGACATTAATATGTTTTACATAACTATGGCTGTACCGTACTGTAGTACAAAAGTCTATTATATAATGAAATAATTATTTTTATATTTTTTTTAATTTTAATTTTATGATTTCATTTTTATCACGTGTAAATCATAGTTCGATACTAAGCAATGATTATAATTCACTGAAATATGAGTAGATTATCGTGTAATACAATTCCGTAATTAAAATAGGAAATCTAACAATAAAACTGTTATAAAAACTCTAATAAATTCCGATAGAAGACACATGTCATGTTATGTAATTCATTTTCCCACAATGATCCCATTCGGCAGCTTGCTTCATAAACTTGTAATCTAAATCGTAATAATGCAAATATGCTATTATGAAATTATAATTATTTCATAATAAGAACTCTTCACTATTTGTTATATATTTTTAACACTTTTACGAATGTGCTTACTTTTGTCATCTCATTTTATTAGTTAATTCTTTTCTGGAAATTACAAACATCATTCAGATAATCTTTCTTATAAATTAAAATGGTCGTATATTGCAGCATTAATTTATTTAACTGAGGTCAATTATTTTACTTACAAATATAATCGAATATTCTCAATTAAATCTCTAGTATGTTTTAATAGTATCGTAGGAGACGTAATAATGCTAGACTTAATATTAAATCACTTTTGTTAATTTAATGAATGTATATCATTTACCTACTTATTTTACTTTAAAAACTGCAATAGAGGAGATATATTAATTCAATATGCTCAAACATAAATAGTTCATTATTGATCATTTTGCCATCCCAGGATGGCAATCCCAGGATTTAAGTTAGAAAGTTTAGAGATCTATATTATTAATGAATTATTATAATAAGAGACTAAAGAACTGGAAGTGTGGCCGACATTTTGACATTTAAAACTTATTCGTGACCGTAATAATTCTTAAATGCAACATATCAGTAAATTTGCATTGGAAAAACTTGCCAAGTACCGGAAATAATTATTAGTAAATAAAGATAAATGTAAAAGTTCAGTATTTGATTAATAAAGAAAATAGTTGTTACATTCGTTCGAGTTAGCTAACCTGGTCGTTAACGACGAACGATGGGCGGTTAAGCTAGGTCCAAAAACTACTTAGGAATGCTCAATTCACAGGCAAATAAACTCATCAAATTATTAATATTTTTGCTCGTTTGTAGTGCCCTTTTGCAGCTTCTTAAGGATGTTCTATTTCGTTCGCGTTTAATTTAAATCTTTTATGGACCGTTTGAGCCGTTAGCCACTGTAGATTCTTTTTATCTTTTTATCTGAACAAAAAATATTTTCGAAAATATTTTAGAGAATTAATGAGATCAATTGTAATAATGGATGCATTGTAAATCTTTATAATTTTTTTTTCATATACACGTTTATCTTCTTAGTGATCTATTCAAAAGTAGGTGAAATATTCTTACAATTTTCGTTTTTTGGACATCTTTGTGACTGTTGGTCTAAATTCCGGGATTTTACCTTTATTATAAACATTTGCAATAAATAAATTTTAATGTTTGCATGAACATAAATGTAATTTTCCTATTGAAGAAGGCTGCTGGTACTAAAACCAGTAACTAAAGAACTAAAAAAAATAGCTTTAAAACTAACAATCTCAATATAAGATCAATTGTATAAAAATATTTGATTTATAGTTTTTCTGTATATTTATAGTGGTTCATGTAATTTATTACTTATCACTTTACATGGAATGCTTTTTTTTAACTTGGTAGTATCTTAAATTTCCACTAAATTTGATATATAGACATTCCGAGTTACTGTATAATTAAAAAAAAAAAATCGTCATTCGATTGTAAGCAATGCGCCATTCCATCATTGCATGTCGATGTCGCAGATGTTTCAACCAGCTAACGATAAACGATGTGCGAAACATAATAATATTTAACAACGATGTAAAAAGCTATGTAAAAACATTTCATTTGAACCATCGCCGCAGTTGTCATAACCGTTGCATACTGCTACAAATAAACACATTTTCCATTACTACAGTTGAAGAGAACCTGGCATTCTCTGCCCTCGCAAAAATATTCGTCGGTACCATCTACAGATAAACACATTTTACATTACTACAGTTGAAGAGATCCTGATATTCTCTGTCCTCGAAAAAATATTCGTCTGAACCATCTACACAAAAAATCTCTTCATCGCACTCCTGACAGCGTTGAATGCATTCGTCATTCGATTGTAAGCAATGCGCCTTTCCATCATCGCAGGCCAATTCGCAGATGTTTCAATCAGCAAACGATAAATGTTGTGCGATACATAATAATATTTAGCAACATACTGTCTGGTAGAATTGTTTAAACGAGTAGGTTGATAAGAGAAGCAATTGAACGCTATTGAGTAACATTAATTCGTTCAAATAAAGGGAAAGTTATAATCAATATATGTTAACCAATATACCTTAATAATTTATCGAGTCCTTCCTACAATAACTTTAACTCTTGTTTAGATTGATGTGTGAGCTAAAGGTATTTTGAGGAAATTAAAGTTGAAGACCACGTTTTTTGCTTTATAAGACGAATTTTCGGATTCGGCGTTTTTTCATAGCTGATAGTTTGCATCTATCCATTTTGTAACTATAACATTTTTGTAGCGATTTTATGCATTTGTATTTCCTGTTCAAATAAAAATTATTCTAAACTTATAGATTTTCGTTAAAAATTCTTCTAAAGTTACAGAATTTCGTTAAAAATACTTCTAAATTTACAGAATTTTGTTAAAAATGCTTAAAAAAAATAAAGTGAAGACACCAAGAGGTCTATTCTTGACCGAAAATAACAACCATTTTCCCAATGGTTAAAAAAGAAAAAACGAAGCGTATACTGTTTGGTAAATTTTATCACATATACAAGATAATTCGAAAACCGATTTTAATGATCATTATCTTCTAAACCGCGGATGAAAAAAACATGTTTCTAGTTACAAAAAACAGACAAATATAAAGTTACTTTTTATCGACATCTTTTATTATTACTTTCATTTGAAGAAAAAAGGCAGCTACGTCTAAAAATGAGCATCGCGTCAAAAAATTACCTTTACAAAAACATCGTTGTCAAATGACAAATTTTATGCAAAAAAGCCAGAATTTTTTCCGGCTTCTTGTGATTCAGTCTTAGCAGGTTCTAGAGTATATGCAAAAATCATTACAAATTTGTTAAAGACAGTTAAATTAATACGAATTTTTAATTTATACATATTATTGAGTAATCTGATTACAGTTAATTTGATTATCATTTTCATTATTGTTATTAATGCTAATCTAGATGAATCTGCTTTCTACTGTAAAAAACTTTCGTAAAATTTCAGTAGATGTACCGTAAATTAACAGTACTTGTACCATTTTCACTCTTTACGATATGAAAACCGTAGTTCTATGGTATATTAAGCGTAAAAAACCGTATATGTGCCATTTTGATTATAAACGGTATTTATACCGTAAAATGATTGTTTTTCAATAAAAAATCGCTATTTATACCGTAAAATAATTATTTTTCAGTAAGGAGCTATAGTAAAAGCTGGTAGCCCCGCCTCGGTGCACGGCAACCCCTGAAGTGATGCTCTTGCTCTTGTTACGTAATGCGTGCAGGCCTGAGGAGAAGAGCAGTGAGCCGGTACATATACTTTAAATATTTTACGGTACATATACCGTCCAGTTAAATTACGGTATATATACTGGTCACAAAGTTGCCAGTATATGTACTGTAATTGTTGACCAAATTTTTTTTACAGTGTACAAAAGAAATGCTATTATATCTCTGAAAGGAGAGATATACAATTTAAAAATAAATTCAAAATGTTTTTGAAATTTCGATTTTTTTTAAGTCTCTATAGTAAAAACGCAATTACTTTTCAAAAAGGCTGTCTTACAATTAAAAATACTTTGACAAATATAAGAAGGATGCTGCATATCACAACTTGTCTGTGAATTGTAATGCTCTTAAAACCTTCGTTAAAGAGAAAAGTCAAGTACTAAAATACGAAGGATTTAAAAATCATCCATGTTATGGAATTCAAATTAAATATACAATACTTAAAACATTAAATTGACATTTTTTAAAAAATCCTTCCATATTTCAAATTAATAAACAAATAAATGGTTTATTATACAAGATCTTTAAATAACGCTTTTAAAAAACAAAATCCTTCCTAACATTTTAAATAAATAATTAAATACATGATTTATTAAAAAAATCTTTAAAAAATCCCTTTTTTTTAATCTTTACTAAAATTAAAATATATAAATAAATAAAGTATTTCTTACAGAAAATCTTTAAAAATAAAAATACACGGATATAAATATTAAAAATCTCTTAAAAATACCTTTTTATCAGTGATAAAAGAATGAATGACTTCCGTTCTGTTACATTTAAATAAGAAATTGGAAACCTAAGATGAAATCTAAACAGCAAACTTTGCTGTAATACCAGCACCTTGTATTAAAACTTTTAATTATATTAATAATTACCTAGCTCGAAGCCACTAAATTCTACTTGAAATTTAAGTGTATTATGGCAGAAACGCTTTTTCTAGAATTTATTCTGCAGAGACTTCCAAAATTTACATATTGGCTTTGTTCTCTTTAAAGGGTCTAGAAAGTTTTGAAATTACGAAAAATGACTGAATTTTGATCGTGGATTAGGAAGCCAGAGTAATTCATTTAGACTAATATTTCATTTTGCATTTATTTATTTATATTTTCTAGAAATATATATATATAAATTTGTTAAATTGTAACAATAACAATAACAAAAGTTTAAAGGTTGTACGTCAAAATTAGCGGTTTATTTTAATGATGTTACACAATTTAAAACACATTGAAATTGATATATATCACTGAGGTGCTCGACAAGAGGCTTACTATAGAATATGATGTTCATAGCACATACAGTTCCTGTACAGAGAAACTCAAAATAATTCTGTTGCATTACGTTCTATGGAGAAAAATCGTTTGGGGTTTATTTTAATAATGTTTCACAATTTCAAACATATTGAAATTGATATATATCACTAAAGTGCTTTACAAGAGTCTTATTACACAATATTTTGTGTAAAGCATTCATTGTTTATTTACAGGTACATACAAAATAATTCGGTACTGTCTGTTAAAAATAATTGCTGGAACTGCGTTTTCAGTTGCTGAACGCATTTTAAAATTTAACTCAGTTTTTGCCTATTACTTCGAGTGTATAAATTATATATATGCTATAGAGGGCAGCACAAAATTTCTCGAGTACATTTCCGTTTATTGACGGAAATTAGGGAAATTTAAACTGGGCTACGCGTTTCTTAATTGAACTAAAATTTAGCATTTTATGTAGTACATATACAAATCTATACATCATATATACACTGTAAAAAATGACCAATGTTTCTTATTTTATGAAAACATATTGTAACCACGAACGAAAATATAATATAATCTTCTGAGCTATCCGAAATTCCGAATAACGTGTTCCATTGTCTTTTGAATCCAGAGAAACCAATACATTTCCAAAATTTAAATACTTATTTATAAAAACAAAGTATTTTTCGCTGCCCGTATTTTTCAGAAACGTTTCCGAAGTGTTTTTATAGTATATTAATTAGTGTCCTCAGCCTGGAATACCTGTTTTTCAAATGTCACCAATTCTCAAGTAAATGTTTTCAGCCGCATAAGTTAATTTATACATGAAAGAGTAAAGAAATAATCTTAATTTTAATGTTATTGTTAACGCTGTTAATTTTGCATGTTTGTCTGTTAAACATATTTTTTGAGCATGAAAATGTTTACTTGAGAATTGATAGCATTCGAAAAACAGGTATTCCAGGCTGAGGACACTAATTAATACACTATAAAAACCCTTCGGAAACGTTTCTGAAAAATACGGGCAGCGAAAAATACTATTTATAAATAATTCTTTAAATTTTGAAAATGTATTGGTTTCTGGGGATTCAAAAGACAATGGAACACGCTATTCAGAATTTCGGATAACTCAGAAGATTATATTATATTTTCGTTCGTGGTTATAGCGATCTTCATAAAATAAGAAACATTGGTCATTTTTTACAGTGCAGGACAGCACAAAGAATTCGGATATCCTTCCGAAAATTGTTAATAATTCCTGAAATTAGATTTTTAAATGTATTATGTGTTTTCAAACTTGTTTACTTAAGTACTTTAAACGGTAAAGATTTGTAAAATTATTTTGGAAGCGTTGGGAAGTATTACATAATCTATGCTTGACGCATGTTTTTTGATTCTTGTTTCTTTTATAGTGAAGAGGCGTCATTTCAATAATGTTATCTTTAAAATAATATGCATTTTCCGAAAAATAAATAAATGATTATTTTTATAATGCATTATTATGACTTTCCTAAAATGATAAATTACACAAGTCTCCGTTTACCCTGCATTCAAAATAGCTTCCTGTATCAAATAATAAAAAAAGGTAACAGAAATTACTTCTCTTTTACTGACATATATTCCGAAATCACGTATGCAGAAGCATTGAAAAATTATATATATATTCAAAGGAGATAAAATATACAAGAGCGAGCTTCCGATTTCGCGTCACTAAAAGTAATTAATCTTGCACACATTCCTTCTGCCGGATGTATATTTCTGAAGAAAAAAAACCATGATAAAAAATAATATTACGCTTTTTTTTTACATTTTTGATGAAAGCTGAGAAAAAATGAAATGGACAAGGGGAGATAAGCATTGATTTTTGGCCCTCCGAAATGGTCGATTTTTCTTTTCTTTTGTAATATGTTTTCATTATTTTAATATACAGGGTGTTTCTAAATGAATATCGGAGTTTTAACGCTTGGTAGTATTTATTACATAAAACTTAAAATTATAATTAATACATAAAATGAAAGAGCAACTCAAACAGTTTTACCTACAAGCTTACAAGTGTTCAATTTGAACAACTTAATGTAGCTTAATATAGAAACTTAATATAGAAAAACTCCAATAGCTTTCGTCACACGGCACACATCAAGTCGATAGCTCAGTTCTTCCCAAACGTTAATTAGTGTTTGTGGGGTAATTCTTGCAACAGCTGGCTGGGGGATCACATCTGAACTTTATCCGGAACGCACGTTGCACGTTAACTACATATTTGGTCTTTGCAAACTCCAGAACACTAAATGCTTTCTGTTCTCTACTCACTATTTTCGGTACTGGCGCTTTCTAACGGATCACGGAAGAAACATTGCCTACGCATGTGCATGCACAGGTATCAACAAACTGTTTGAATTGCTCTTTCATTTTATGTATTAAGTATAATTTTAAGTTTTATATAATAGATACTACAAAGCGTTAAAATCCCGATATTCATTTAGAAACACTGTACTTTAGAATCCATATTTACTCTTTCTGTGTTTGATTTTTGATAGACAGTTGTTTCAATATACTGCAAAAAAATATAAATGTTTCTTCTATACTTCGTTTTAATTGCTAAAATGTGTGGAATAAAAAGATTATGAACAGTAAAATAGGTTTTATTAGAGTGTTGACATATGTTTTAGCTCAATATGAGCTATTATCAAAACATACACAAATATTATTTAAATGCACGTTCTATGAAGTAGTCTCAAACGCAAGCATTTAATTTTTCACGTACTTTTTAAAAATTACGCACGTTATTTTCATTTTTTTTTACTTGGATGTTTATTTCCATCTTTGTAACCATGGAGTAATTCGAGATACAATTTTTGGTACGTTAAATGATGCTGCATTGTTACATATTGTATTTTTACGTATTACAATTTCTATAGTTTCTCTTATAATGGATGGATGGATAGTATATATTAGAGGGGAAAATTAGTTTACATTGAAATTTGTTTGGATGGTTTTTTCTTGATATAATCTTGCCAGGGCTGTGTTTTTTCTATTATACTTAATATAAGCTATATACGTCTTTTTTCTATAACTAAAATTCCTGCTCGTCATACCAATATATTAATTCGTTGATTCGTCTTCTTTAATAAATGGTATTTCATATACTCCTGAATAATTCTCAAAATTATTTGAGTTTATTTTGCTGAAAATGATATTCTGTAATTTCTGGGGGATTTAGCTATTAAGCAGATGTTGAAACGTTTAAGACTGTATTTAAATTTAAAAAAAAAAAGCTTGAGAAGTTGATTAGTATAAAATTTGTATTTTTGTGGACCAAATTTATTTTCTGGTTTCTTACTGTTGACGATATCCACGATTAATTTATTAATATGGTGTGCATTAAAACTATTATTATAAGAAATTCTACGAATAATATCTAATTCATTCTCCAATTATTTTCAGTACATACTAAAAAGGCCCGTCTTATGAAAACTCTGTAGGCTGAAATCTTACACGTAAATGGAGAACATGCATTATACGGTACGGTAGAATGATTAGCCGAATATCATCAGCCCAATATAGTAATTCGTTGATTCGTCTTCTTTAATAAATGGTATTTCATACAATATTAAAAATTTGCAGCAAACTGTCCAGTCATTTGACTGTTTTTGTAAAAAACGGTTACATAACTGTAAATTAATTATATTCTGACGATAAAATGAGCAAGAATACGGTCACAATATAATTAAATTACAGTTATGTAACCGTTTTCTACAAAAACGGTCAGATGACTGGACAGTTTGCTGCAAACTTTTAACAGTGTATACTGACTAATTCTCAAAATTATTTGAATTTATTTTGCTGAAAATGATATTCTGTAATTTCTGGGGGATTTAGCTACTAAGCAGATGTTGAAACGTTTAAGACTGTATTTAAATTTCTTAAAAAAAAAAAAAAAAAAAAAAAAAAGCTTGAGAAGTTGATTAGTATAAAGTTTGTATTTTTGTGGATCAAATTTATTTTCTGGTTTCTTAATGTTGACGATATCCACGATTAATTTATTAATATGGTGTACATTAAAACTATTATTATAAGAAATTCTACGAATATTATCTAACTCATTATCCAATTATTTTCAGTACATACTAAAAAGGCCCGTCTTATGAAAACTCTGTAGGCTGAAATCTTACACGTAAATGAAGCACATGCATTATACGCTACGGTAGAATGATTAGCAATGTTTTTCTGAAAACAGATCTGTTGATAGATTTATTTGTTCTGGTTAACATTACAACAAGGAATGGAAAACTTATTACGCTCAATTTCAACAGTGAATTTATAATTATTGTCAGTTGAATTTAGATGTTATATACACATACATAACATATTTTTGTTAAATTAAATGATGCTGCTTCGCTACATATTGTATTTTGTTACGAGTTGCAATCTCTATGGTTTCTCTTATAATGGATTGCTAGTATAGATTGCAAGGGAAAAATATTTTAATTTCATTGAAATTTATTTGGATGGTTTCGTCTTCATATAATCTTACCAGGGCTGTGGTTTTTCTATTATAGTTAATATCAGTTATATGTTCATTTTTCCTGTAACTAAATTTTCTGCTTGTCATGCCAATTGTTTCTTAATGTAGAAAATTATAATATAAAAACAAATGAAAATAAACGATAATCTCTTCCGAATTTACCACGATTTCGAAAAGCATTCTTTATCTTTAGAAACCTCAGGTTTAAACAAACATTTATATATATATATTTTTTTTTTGTCACTAATTTTTGAAACTTTTCGAGTAGTTATAGTTTATCAATCAATGCTATTAGCCTAAAATATAGTGTTTTCGTATCCTGTCAATTCTCAAATAAACATTTTCATGATAAACAAAAATGTTTTACAGGCTGCATTAACATTAGCATAAACATAAAAAAAAAATTATTTTATTACTCTTATATGAATAAAACCAGTTACACAGACAAAAGTGTTTAATTGAAAATTAATTGTATCTCAAAAATCGATATTTTGTTTTGAGAAAGATATTTAATACACTATGAAAATAACTCGAAAACGTCTCCGAAAATCACTGATACTAAAAAAGATTTTGTTTGCATACGTGCTTGTTTTAAATCTTGACAATATAATGATTTCAGGACGTATGACAGAGGTTTCTAAATATAAAGAATGTATTTCAGAATCATGCGCAACTCGGAAGTGGTTATGCTCTATTTTGATATGTGTGGTTATATAATATTTTCATAGATTAAAAATTTTTTTTCGTGTGTGGTATAGATTATAAGGTACTATTTTTCAAACAAATTTTTAATGATGTAAATATACCATTTTCTAAAATTAGAGTTTCATATAATTTCATGTTGTTGGTCGATAAAGTGTGGTTCAAAAGTAACATCGGTTATTATATGCACGTAACATTGAAAATTATTCCATAATTCAACAGCAACATAAAAATTCTCTTTCTTCTATTTTTCTACTAGTAGGCGCCTTGCTTTTGTGAGCATACATTATAGAAAATCCACGTGCCGGACCTTAAACCCGTAAAAAATTAAATTATTTTACTATCAATTTACTATTTCATAAATGTAAAGATGTGTATGTTAGTAAATTTTAGATAGTTTATCGTTAAACAGATTTTGATAAAATATACTTATGTCATGTTCAAAAGCGACATTTTAGAAATATATTTTAAAGAAATATTTTATTACCGAAAAAACAAAAACTCTTCATCTAACTGACGTTTAAACTGACAGATACGTTTTTACTTTATAATGTAGATACATGAAAGTGAAACTGATAAGCATTATTCAATTTTAGATAATTTGCAGCTTAACTTTGTTTTTTATCAAATTTTATGTTAGAAGCAACGTCTTAAAAAAAATATTCATCCAATATATTTATTTAAGATTGAATAAGTGATAAATTGCAGGAGACATAGTCATAATGTATGTAAAATAGCTACCAGTTTCAAACAAAAATCCAAAATAACTTTTCCTATTTCTGCATTCACCTATACATGAGCTTAAAATTATTATATATATTCAAAGGAGATAAAATAAGCAAGTTTACGGCAGTCACTGAAAGTAATTAATCTTGTGCGTATTCCATCTTTCAAATTTTGAAGTACTAGTATAGGCAGTAGTGTGGGGGAAGCAGATTACTTTTCAATGTGTTTGATAAAGGGCGAAATAAACGGCTGGTTTTATAAGCCTATATTGCACCATTGTTAAAACGCTTAAAAAGTACTCTTACCTCAAATTTTGATACAGGGTGTCCATAATTAAACGACCATACTTTAAAGTTGTCTACAGTTGAAACTATTGGTCAGAAAGTTATGAAATTTTGTGAAGGACATAATGAAAGAATGGGAATTTGTTTAAGACAAAAAAAAAATTAGTTTAAAATTTTGCCGACAGAGGGCGATACATTTACGAAAGGTTACAAATTTTATTACAAGAAAAATGTTGAACAAAACATTTTTTGCGCATTTCCCAGAACACACTGCGGTCAACTGTGTAACATGTTACCTTACGATTCCAGATGGCAACGGAAAATGATGGCCGTCATGTGGAACATGTTTTGTTGCAATAAAATATGTAAACTATCGTAAATGTATGCTAAATGTGTAATTCATTAAAAAACGCCCTCTGGTAGAGATATTTTGAACTTTTTTTTTCGCTTAAACAAATTCCCATTCTTTCATTAAGTCCTTCACAAAATTTCCCAATTTTCTGACCAATAGTTTCATCTATAGATAACTTTAAAGTAGGGTCGTTTAATTATGGACACCTTGTACATTATAAAATAAATCTTAGGTGATAGGTTAATATTTACAGCTATATTTGAATCTATATTTAAAAATGTTTAAATAAATATATATGGCACATATGGAGATAAATGCTTAAATATTAGGTTTGTCTCAGGAAAATAAAATTAATTATTAAAATTTTAAAATAATTTTAAAAAGAGCATTAGACACAATAAGTAATATTAGATTTAAGATAATTTTATCTTTAAACATGTTTTTTTTTTCTTTATCAAATTTCATGTTAAAAGCTATGTTTCACTAAAATTTCTTTAAAGAATTCAGGAGAAAAAAAAAACCTTTAATTTAAACTCTTTCATTTCAAAAGAAAAAAATCTCTTCATCTAATATATTTTTATAAGATTTATCCTGTGATAAATTACATAAGATAACTTGCATCCAAAACAGTTTTCTGTTTGAAATAAATTACTGAATGTACTTTTTCTATATTTTGAAATCCTGTATGCATAATCTTTCAAAAATATTATAAATATTTAAAATAGATAAAATGTATAAGAGCAAGCTTCAGGCAGCTACTGAAAATAATTAATTTTTTATCAATTTTATCTGCCGAATCTTGAAGTAAAATATACATGAAAGAAGAGTTAGGTGAAAAAATTGTAACATTTTTCCATTGCTTTTGATAAAGGGTAGAAATAAAATGACTGATAATTTGTATTTTTATAAAATATTTTAAATAGGGCGCTTTTATGAGAGTAAAAATTACAATTTATTTTATTATTTGTTTTTATTTTTCAAAATATTACGTTATTTTCAGAAGTTATTAAAAGGGAAAACATATGTTTGGTATGTATGTTGAAACATTTGAGAAGAGTAATATTAATAACACCAGGCAATACAATCCGGGCTATCCAGGTTAAAGACGCCCAATACACTGCCCGGTGTACATAACGTATATGGAAATCATTTTTAGGTGCGTTCGTAAATATAGAAGTACACAGCACATATAGTCGTCGTCTGGTCCATCCGTCTGTCTGTCCGTCAGTCTGTCTATCCGTCTGTCCGTCCGTAAATAACGAAGCAAAAACTACCCAACCGAATGGTTTGAAATTTAATATATATATAATCGTTGCAGAAATTTGCCGAGTCATTTCAAATTTTATGGAAAACGAATCAAAACTTAAAAAGATATTAATAAAAGTTTTCTCTATTAAATCCTATCATACGTAATTAATTGAATAATATCACATGATAGGTAATGATTCTAGTCTGCCATGGCCATGACGTCCTATTTAAGATGGAGTCATATTATTTCCGTATTACTGAATTTAAAAACTGAATTTGTATACTAAAATTGTTTAATTATAGCAATCCTATAATCTATTGACAGTTTTTTGTATAGATGTTTCCAGAGAAATAGATATTAAATGGAAAAAGAGTCTAAATATAGATTTCAACTTCTGAAAATTTCAAAACTAGGCTAAAGTTTACTATTGGAATAGTCAGTGAATATCAACAAAATATAAAATGTTGCCAATTTAAAATGTACTTATTTTATTACGGAAATTAATCATATCATAATAACAGACGATATAGTTAATTTCATTGAAACTATTTATAGTACGAACGCATCTCATTTGTCATGTTTGACGTACAATTTTTAACTTTTTTTTATTAAAAACTTAGATTTTTTTTTTCATTTAGTCTATTCTCTTAAATTGTCCATAAACTTTACTAAAATACTTTTTTGGTACTTTCGTATTAACCTTAGTCCCTTTATTTATTTATAGCAACCGTTGTTATACTGTTTATTTCAGTGTTTAAGAAAAAAAATTAGATTGCATGTTTGTTATCACTACCCAGACCCCTCGAGTTGTGGTAGAGAAAGTACGGGTTGGAACATCCCGACTTAAGGCCTAGGGCCTGGTTCCCTTTTGGGTTTCCAGCTCCGAAGCTGTTGGGGGGACGCCGGCCCGTCTCCAAGTGTCTCGTGGTGACTCCCCGTGGTATCACCGCGGGGCCATCGTCGCGGGGTCACCGCGGGGGTATCGCAACGGCCTACGTCGTCGACACGTGGGTTCAAGGTTAGAGGGTCCGTATTGGATCCGCCCTCTGACCGGCCGAAATGCTGTAGCGATACAAAGCTACTGGTGCTACAAGTCTCTCAGGACTTGTGTTCGGTGGTCGCCTACGCGCGGTGCGCACCCTCATGGGCGACTGCGGCGCAGCTTATGTTTATCACTACCCAGCCTTCATATAAACACTTCCTTATGGGTTTATTATACTTAAAAATTAATTCGACTCAAAAATAAATAAGCAAACAAATACAATAAAGAAGTATAAGAATAAAAAATAAAGTAATGCAAATTGAATATTTCTTTTTAAGTAATACAAATAGATAATGCAAGGTACTACAGTCTATTTTAAATACTTAGAATTGTATAGCATTTTCATATAATGGATGATTATTTGTCCCTGTATTGTTTGACTGTAACTGTTTTTTTTATTCCTGGCTTTCATGCATTCAGCGTGAAATTTGAAGTATGTTATCAAAATTGTCAATATATATGGAGTGTCCAGTTATAATCGTTTTAAAACAGTTACAGTTTCAATGTCTATCTTATGTCTTCATCCACTTTTTTTATTCTCATTGCTAAATTATCTTTCTGTTTCAATGGATGTACAAGTGCAAATTATAAATACTAACGCATATCACCATAAATAATAAAAACAAATGTCTTGCCAATCATACACATGGACGGCCAAAATTCATTTTTTCGTGTTCCAAATGTTACTTTTCTTTCCTTTTATCTTTTTTGTGGTCTCGGATTAAAGGACGACCAATGATTTAAATCGCTGATCATAAAAATGTAAAGGAGATTCTAAGGAACTGCAGCAAATAATAATAAAAACGTTTAATTTACGTAGCAATTTAATTTTTGCGAGGATATAAGTATAGTTATATAAGTAACACTTAAGTGGAATGTCATAGAGTGTCTTTTTCTACTAAATCAACGACGTTGAAATACTTTGTAGCTGATCTTCAACCCATATCTACAATATTTTTGAGATAGAAATGCTAAATTCTGCATTACTCCGCTAGTCAGCTCTGCGATTGGTCTCATTGTGTATCGAATTTTCACTTAATTACGCATATTTACTTAATTATAAAATTACTTAATTACGTACTATGTGTAATTTTTGCACGAATATAAGTTTTAGTTTTATAAGTAATACTTAAGTGGATTGTCATGGAGTGTCTTTTTCTACTAAATCAACGACGTTGAAATACTTCATAGCTGATCTTCAACCCATATCTACAATATTTTTTGAGATAGAAATGCTAAATTCTGCATTACTCTGCTAGTAAGCGCTGCGATTGGTCTCATTGTGTATCGAATTTTCACTTAATTACGCGTATTTACTTAATTATAAAATTACTTAATTACGTACTATGTGTAACTTTTATAACTGTAACGATATCTGTTTGCGAATTTTAATGATTTTGTAACATATACGCGCTTTACACATCGCAGTCAAATGATGCAGTTATTACACATTTTGAACTAGGCACATTTACTGAGAGTAAATCGAGCATTTCAAATTTTATATTACTGCTCTCACTTGTTACATTTTCAACGACATTTATAACCCACTAAAATTATCAAAGGAATTATTTATTCCTTTTTAATTGTTGTTATTCCAGCTATTTCAATTGTTTAGCTTGATTGCTATAAAATCATAATAGTGTGCCATTAGTCAATCAAATTTCAAGAACATTTCATTTTTCAATTGATAAATGGAATGCTTATAATACATACATAAATATAATAATTAATTTCTATATGTGGGAGAAATAATTTTACAAGTTTCTGGTCATCATGATTTTCTAATATTTCATTAATTATTAGAATATTATGTCATTAATAATTAGCTGTTCAAGTTTCTGAATCCATAATAATAAAATTTCAATTTTCAATTTTGAAGGCAATGTTTTCTTTGGGTAGTGATTATTACCATCATCGTTATTATTTTTAATGTTATTATTAATAATATTATAATGAACATTACAGATTAAAGTAGTAAAACACCTATTTTTCTTTATAGATTCAAGAATAGAGAAAAGGTATTTTACAAGTATTTTGTTATCTTTTTAAAGATTGCAAGCAACTACATTATAAATATAACTTGAATTTGTTTTTCTTAAATTTGAAAAATAGTGCTATAAGAATTCAGCTGTTTCGAATTAAGCAAATAATTTAATATGCACATCAAATGCTCCATTTCTTCTTTTATACAAAGGAATTTGCAATGTGATTAATCACTCCTTTCCAGAAACTTATTGTTTAAAATAAAATAATAATATACAGGAAACTTGAATAAAAATAAAAATATACTTAAATATAAAATCATGATAAGGAAAGATTTTTGTCATGTATAAATAACATTATCTAAATAATGCCCCCCCCCCCCAAAAAAAAAAAGGCTAAATAAAAAAAAAATAGGCTGAGTAATTAAAAAAAAAATATATATATATATATATATATATATATATATATATAGGCTGAATAAAAAAAGTCAGTTCAAGGTTTTTTTATTTTGATTGATTAAAAGTACCTTTTGCATTTCTATTCCTTTTTAAAATATTGATTTTTTTTATTTAAAAATATTTCTCTCTTTTAACAAGTATACAACTTTAAAAAGTCAGATAGAATTGTAATAAACAAAAAATGAGATTTTTAATAAACATTTACACGCTTGATTTTCAGTTAATTATAATCCTAATATTCCACAAAAGAATTTTTTGTAAAATTAAAGATTACTTTGTTGCTCTGTTTTTATTTTTAGTATTGCTTTTTAATCCTTTTTGAAAAGTCATTGCTTTTATTACTTTAATTCATTTGTTAATTACATTCATAATCTTCTGAACATTTTTTCTGCTTCGCATAGGTTTTTAAAAGACATTTTTGAAAGATTTTAATTTTAATAGATTGCTCTGAAATCTAATAGTCTGTAAAGTATTTGCTTATTCTTTCATAGTTTTATGGTTGCGAAGTTACAGAACAAGCACATACAGTAAATAAATAAGTAATTAATTATTAAGAAAAAAAAAATAATACTAATGAAAACATTTGTTATCAATATTTAACAAACTTTCTGCTTATGTTAATAGAAATGTTATAGAAATAGATATTTAAACAGTTGATTTACTGGAGTTATATGAACAACTACGTTGAATAACAAAATATAAAATTTAATATAGTCTTAGACACATAACTCTACAATACTTTCCAAATAACTTTTTCACAGCTAATACACTTCTGGTCCAAACTATATAATATATTTATTTTCCAATAGTCCAACTAGGCCTAACAGCGCCTTTACTGGCTATTATTCATTTTGATGCTTGCTTCACAACAAAAATTAGAAGACTGGCTCTTTTTGAATTTTGAAGATATTCTGGTCTCGCGATCTAAACTCTTTATAACTCGTGCATTTAAATCATGGATAATAGTAGTACTAGAGGATCAGTGTCATAAAGAAGATGAAGTGTTTAAACTGAAATCCTATATATATATATATAGATAGATAGATAGATACATTTATATATATATTACAAAAAGTATAAATTCTATTTAACTAAAAACGTTATATTTTCTTTTCTTATTTTACTTTTTAATCTTGTACCGTTTTTCCCTATAGGATTATGTAAAAATTTAAATTATATGATGCCTCCAAGTGATTTAGGAGCAATAAAAATAGAAACCTGTTATTTGTAGCCTTATAAAAGTGGACAACAAAGCTTTGACGATGACAAAAGTTTTTTATAAAAGAAATAGGACTTTATCGCTAATAATGCAATTTATAAATTAAATTTTCAAAAAAAAATCTACCATTGCCACATACAACTTAAAAATCAGTTAAGCAGAAACTAATGATTAAATTTTATTTATATAGAAATAACTGCACGTCTTTATTTTACTATATCATATATTTATGTGATATTAAGTGAACTAGCAGAGTGTAATAATAAAATCTTGAATATATATATATGGAAATATATATATATAGAAAGTCTTCTTCCGACATTTTTGAAATAAAATTCTAAGTAGATTTTCAATTAAAAATCAATCCATTCGGATTTTGATTTCAGTCATTTGTACTGCAACTGCACTGTCACCGCAACAGCGCCATCTGCTTGATCGTGGTCGACATCTACCCAATGGTATCGGTGTTTTGCACATCCGTGTTCACCTGCTGTGTGGTATTTCGCCCATAGCCGTTCAACGCTTCGTCCATATGCAAAGCAATGATTTTTTCCTGGAGGGATTTTTGAAGCTTATAAAGCGGAATGACAAATGTCTCAATGTACTTGGTACTTATGTGGAAAAATAAAGTTATGTTTTATCTTTAATGTCTCATTACATTTTTGGTCTTTCATACACACCTCTGTCCACAGTCGCCAGGGGAAACTTATTTTCCGACTGCCCCTCGTATATAATCAACGCAGAATTTTGTCGAGTCATTTCAAATTATGAATATCGAATCAAAACTAAAAAGATAATAATAAAAGTCATCTTTATTCTATTAAATCCTATCATTCGCAATTGATTCAATGATATCCCATGATAGGTAACGTTTCAAGGTTGCCATGGTGATTACGTAATATTTAAGATGGAGTCATATTATTTCCGTATTACTGAATTAAAAAAACGAATTTGTATAATAAAATTGTTTAATTATATCAATCCTATAGTATACCGGCAGTTTTTTGGATAGATGTTTCTGGATAAATAAATATTAAATGGAAAATGTGTCGAAATATGAATTTCCAGTTCCGAAATTTTCAAAGCTAGACTTATGTTTCCAATTAGAATTTTCAGTAAATGTCAACAAAAGATAAAATGCTACCAACTTAAAATGTACTTATTTTATTACGGAAATTAATCATATCATAATAACAGACGATATAATTCATTTCACTAAAATAATAACAATAATTATTTTTACACCGTCTTGTATTGGATATTTGCGCATAGTATAATTTTAATGTAACAGAATTGTAATTAATTGTTTGAAAAGTGTATTGAAACTTAATTTCATAAAATAAAATTAATATCTATGATATGAAAATCCGCACATAAAATAAATTTTGTATTCGTACATTTTTGCATAAAAGTGCAGAAGCTATTTCACCAAGATATAAATATTTATAAAACAAGTTATAGTACGAACTCACGTAATTTGTCACGTTTGACGTACAATTTCCAACCTCTATTTTTTGTTTATTTTTATTTATTTTTATTTATTTTTATTTATTTTTATTTATTTTTATTTATTTATTAATTAATTAATTTATTTTTGCACATTACTTTAGGATTTTGCAATGAGAGAATATACTTCTAAATCTAAAAATCTAATTTTTTTATATTGATATCACATTAATTTCTTTTAATTTAACTATAAATTAAAAAAATATATAATAATTAAAGGAAATACACAGAGCAAACATATTAAGAATAATTATATCGTTACTTTTTAGAGGTATTAAATATCAGCATTTTTACCAATCAGTAGGCATTATTAGCATTAGATGTCTGGAATATTATATTACAACTGTGTTTTAAGAATTTTTTTTTAAAGAAATCTTTAGTTTTGAAAAATATTAATCGTCACTTTATAGTTTCAAGGCCTTGAAATAACCCAGTCTTTAAAAATGTGTGATTATTCGCCAAATATTATAAACAGTCACGAATGTGAAACGGTGACCAATAGAACATTTTCTATTCTTTTATGGCAAATTTATGTTATTTATTTTGTATTACATTATTATCTGGCTTATTCATGTATGATTTAAGCATATTGCTTCTCAATGCCTGTATTAACCTTGAAATAAACCAGTTTTTAAAAATGTGTGATTATTCGCCAAATATTATAAACAGTCACGAATGTGAAACGGTGACCAATAGAACATTTTCTATTCTTTTATGGCAAATTTATGTTATTTATTTTGTATTACATTATTATATGGCTTATTCATGTATGATTTAAGCATATTGCTTCTCAATGCCTGTATTAAATGGTGTAAATATAAAACAAATTGTTTTTACATTTGATATATCAATAACAATTTCATAACAATTTAACAAACGTTCTAATAATATTTTTAAAATGTATATAATAGCTGCCAGAAAGAGTTTTTTTAGTTTTGTTTTTCTCGCCAATTTCAGCATTGCTGTTTATATCTTGCTCGCCATGGCCTTTATAATTGCAAAGTACCGAATTACCTGCCACGAAATGATTTTTAGGTTTATATAATATGTATTTAAAAGTCATTTATAAATGTATAAATGTAAATAGAAGATTTTAAATTAGTTATTTTATTTTGGAATTGATGAGACTTTACTTTCATTTTAATGTTTTCTGAAATAATTAATTCCTCTAATTGTTTATAAAATATAGTATAATTTATAAACAATTAAAAACCAATTGCAAAATAATATAGCTAATTTAAAATTTTCGATTTACAATTTACATATTACATAAAATTTATCACAGCGTGTTTGCATTTTCTGAGGACGGTTTTTATTTTACAGGCTTATCTCTATCTGATGTAATTGCGCAGCGGTTCCCAACCTTTTTTCTCTCTAGTATACCTTGCTTCGATTTTTCATTTATGCCTACCTTTTTTCGCATAAACCTGGTCGAAATATTTTTGTTTTTGTTCATTAGTATTGTTCTTATGTCAGTTACCAATGTTAGATGCAGTTATCTTCAAAATAGTTCGTGCATTTAAATCATGGAGAATAATAGTACACTAGAGTGTCAATTAATTTGATGATCATTTACGTCATAAAGGAGATGAAGTGTTCAAACTGAAATCCTACACACACACACACATATATATATATATATATATATATATATATATATATATATATATATATGCGTGTGTGTATGTATATATATATTTGTATAAATACGAGTCCAACACTACTCAATAAAACTGCAAATTTACATGCACAAGGTCACACTGAATACAGAAATGTGTGTTTAAATATCTAAGTAGATTTCTTTTAGTAAATTCTTATTTTATATCGACTTATCTTTAAGAAAGGACTAAGGAAGATCCAATTACTTATTAAGCATTTTCAAAAGAACTGTTGTTGGTGAATGTTGAAAACTGCTAATTTACATACACAAGGTCGCACTGAATACAGAAATGTGTGTTTAAATATCTAATTAGATTTCTTTTTGTAAATTCTTATTTTATATTGACTTATCTTTAAGAAAGGACTAAGGAAGATACAATAACTTATTAAGAATTTTCAAAAGAACTGTTGTCGGTGAATGGAATACAAAAAGAAAAGAAAATATAAATGAAAGTTATTCGTTGTATTTCATTTAAATAAAAAAAAATTTGGACCCAATTTATAGGCTAAGCAAAAACATTTCACCGTTATTTCCTTCCTTTTATTCAAAATTTTCAATTTACCTAGAAATTACTTGCCATGGAGATACGAACATCCATTCTAAATTGAACAGTATTTACTTTTAGCATTACTATCTTCGACATTTATTCCAAAAACGCTTGCCGAATTTATATCACGTTTTAAACTCCTTTCTTTAAAATTCAAATCGAAATATCTGTACGAAAAAGTGTATTTTATTTCCTTTTGTACAAAAAACTTATAATAAATATTTATTTTTTAAATGTATTTCAGGAAAAGCTAAATTCCTTAAAAGCCTTTCAGCTGATAATTTGATGAATGATTAACTTTTTTTTATGTTATAATTTTAAAACGTGAAAAATGTAGAAGTTTAGTAAGCTATTCTTTCTTCTAATACAATCATAAATACACAATGTGTTTCAAATTCAAATGTTACATTGGTAGAAAAAACCAACAAAGTAAGATTAATAATTAATATCACTTTCTTTACAGAACTTTAAAGAAGATTAAATATTGTTTCTTTTTTTATGCTGCGATGCAATCTTCCCATTTTGCTTATTAATTAAATTTGCTTATTAATTAAATTTGCTTATTAATTAAATACTTTTTCGACGGTGTTTTCTAAATATTATTATTTAACCCTTTCCACTCCTTTTTCGAATGTGACTCGACAACGTTTGTAGCCCCCGTTAATACAGAGTTAAGCTTTGGCTACCACTAATTTATAATAATTATAATAATAATAATAATAATCAAGGCTTGACTAATGCGATCGCAAGGTCACCACTGGCGACCAAATTTTCTTATCTGACGACAAAATTATTTAATCTGACATCATTTTTCTTCTTCTTTTTACAAAAACTAACCTAAGAAATGAACACGAATGCCAGTTTTTTTTCTCCGTCACCCATATTCGTGCGCAACAAGCAGTGATCTTCCTCTTTTTTCGTACTTTTAATGGAAGAACCACGTTTAATAGGCATTTTCCATCTCATGCACAGTAAACGCCATTCTTTTCCACTCCAGCCAGCTGGCGTATTTCACGTGATTAGAACAGTTAAGTACATCAAACAGAAACTTTAAAATAATAAAATCAGAGTTATTTAATTGACGGCAACAGGAAAGTAAGCAAAAAATTGTTTTCCAGCTTCACTATTACCCTTTAACCAGATATTTATTTTGTAGCATTTAACTATCCGGACATTTGAAGCATTCGGCATTCAGCATTTCTGGAGCATGCAGGTTAATTCAGTCTTTACAGAATTTATTTATATATATATTTAAAGGGCTATTTAATTTTGATAAGCTTTATTAGAAAACTTAATTTATATTATTTTTCAAAATTATGTACTTTTCTAAACTATGTAACTAATAATTCTAAACTATGCTTGTTATTATTTTTCCTCAATATTAATTCGTGAAAAAAAACTGTTCTGCTTTTTGAAAACCAAAATTGGGGAAGGGGGGAAAGTAAGCTTCACCGCAGGTGCCCTCAGGGAGCGCACCGCGCGTAGACGACCACCGAACCGAAGTCCTGATAGACTTTTATCGCACCAGCAGCTTTGTATCGCTACGGCGCTTCGGACGGTCTGAGGGCCGATCCAATACGGACCCTCTAACCTTTAACCCACGTGTTGACGACGTAGGTCGTTGCGACACGCGGTGAAACCATGGAGAGTCACCGCGGGACACTAGGAGACGGGCCGGTGTCCCCCAACAGCTTCGGAGCTGGAAACCCAAAAGGGAACCAGGCCCTAGGCCTTAAGCCGGGATGTTCCAACCCGTACTTGCTTTACCACAACTCGAGGAGTGTGAAAACCTAGAGGTAGTCACGTCCCCCCTCGCAGTGGACCGAGGGGAGGGGGTAAATATTTCAATAATTCTTACTGGTGACTAGTGTTTTTTGTCCTGTATACCAGATATTATTAAATTTTTAAAGCTCTGATAATAATAATAATCTTCATATTATATTTCTACAACATTTCTACTAGTAATACACCCCGAAGATTTTAAATATAGGAATAGTGGTAGAAAAATGATGGTCTCTATTTCGAAACAATAATTTTCAAAGAGTCGAAACAGTAAAGGATAACATTTAAGTTAATAAAATTCCTTGATAATTAATGCTGACAAGGAACATTATTATTAAGCTGCTTATTTTTTAGTAATAGCTATGCAATATGAAAACATAAAATATTAAGTATGTTAATTTTGGTATCGCAACTTTTACTTTAATAAATAGTTCATAAGATTATCGCAAAACAACAAATATATGCTTAAAAAGTAAAAATAATTATTCATATTACGTATATATATATATATATACATATGTGCAGATAATATTGGGTAATATTGAATAATAACAAATTCAAATGGAAATAAATGATATAACTAATTAAATAAATTGTGGATTTATTATATTTTATAATATAATTTCTTACTAATGAAATCGAATTACTTCTTATCTTCTTTCTTAATTCATATTTATTGCTCATTTATTTTATTTTATTTTGCATTTTCCTCAGTTTATTTATTTTTACTCAAAACAGGATAAAATCATGTGTTATTTATATTTAATTTATTAACAAGTTAGTAAGTCAGTCAAGATGTGCACTTTTGTAACAATGCATAATACATATAGCCAGCCCTGCAGTATAGCATAACATTCTACTGTATACCTATAGGGTGTTTCAAATTGGTGGTAAAAATTTTAAATGGTGGAAAGTACAGTACAATAATCATTTTTGTACAGGATACCAGAATCATGATATTTTAAATTTGTAAAATGTAGAGGATATATCACAATATAGAGGATAAAAGTTTGATAAACGGTAATTAATTTAACAAAAAAGAGGATATTGTATAAAATGTTTCAAGGAAACAACATTGCTTATTTAAAATTACGAGGCCATCATAAGTGCTAAAGTTCACTCTAATAAGATCAGTGACAACGTATGTGTTGTGGACTACGACAATAAATGCGGACTGTAAATTAAACAACTATCGATAAAATTTCAACTGTTTACTTAACGAACCATTTTTTTTATTTACGAATAATTATTGGTTTTCTCGGAGCTCCTCATGGAGACAACCGAACGAAGCAAGAACAAAACGACTTCTGAGTTACATTTATCGCCAAGCGATGTTAGAAGCCAAGAGTAGCGCCAACATACCGGCCACCACTGAAATATTTATTTCAACAACATATCTTAAACAAATGTCTTTCGTTGTAAACAATTAATTTTTTTTTCTTTTTAACAAAAAATTTTCAATTATAATGAAGTTTCAATTCGAACAATAATACAAATATACAATTCAATTCAATTATAATATTAAAATACAAAGTTACTGCAAAACATTTTCAAATATAAATGCACAAGAAATACAAGAAAAATAAATATTTACATTATAATAAAGGATCATTTATGGGCAAAATACTAACATTAGAAATTGCTCGTTTGAATATACCATTTGGAGTTTTTACAAGCACAACCCTAATTTTACCATCGTTCCCATAAATAACGTCTTGAATTCGACCGACTGACACATGGACAAATTACTATCCTTTAATAAAACCATAGTTCCAATTTTAATATTTTCTTTTTCAAATAACCATTTTGTTCGCTGTTGTAGATATTTAAATAATCTCTACTCCATTTTTTCAAAATTAATTGATTAATTTTTGTAATTTGCTGCCAATGACTAAGTTTATTATTGGCAAGGTCAGTCAAGTTTGATTCACAGATGCTATTTATAGGGCGGTCTATTAAAAAATGTCCTGGGGTTAACGTTTCGAAATCGTTTGGATCCGAGGATAAAGGTATTAGAGGCCTACTGTTTAAAATACCTTCGATTTGATTAACGGCAGTTAAAAATTCCTCAAAAGTTAGTTTTAAATCTCCAATAGTTCTTTTTAAATGGTGCTTAAAGGATTTTACTTCTGCCTCCCACAAACCACCAAAATTAGGGGACCTAGGAGGAAGGAATTTCCAAGAAATTGAATTTGCCAATAAGTAAGCAGCCAATTCCTCGGATTGATTTTTTTACAATTTTATGCAATTTTTAGGTAGCTTTCAATACAAAAAAGTATAAAGCTACCTATTGCAGCCGGTCGGAGGAAAGCAGTTCCGGAAAATTTCGATATATTCTCACCGATCATGACTCCCAGACCCCCAAAACACCCTCCGTTCAAATATTAATTTATATATATATATATATATCTGACCTATGTCATACGATAACGCTCATATTTATAAATTAATTTTTATGAAACTAATTGTGTGTATTAAGCTCACCAATGTCTCGACCGAGTTCGTTGGCCAGCTTGGTCCGCCATTTTGTTTCAAGATGGCTGCCACTTAAAAATTTAAAACTAAAATAAATATACAAAAAAGTTAAAAATTCAAATTTATTTTTTAATTAAGTGTTAGGCCTTGATACGAGGATTCCAGAGCATTTTTTGGTTTACCTCTATCTTAAAAAATGGCTGAGATAGAGCAGTTTGAAATTCTAGGGTGGCTGACATTTTGAAACAAGACAGCACATTACAAAGATTTTCATTGTTGTAATAATTTTCCCAATCACACGCATAAAACTATATATTCATATCCGTTAGCGCCAAATTCTCGCCAAAATTGGTGACATTTGGCGAAATATCGTCAAATTTGGCGACCAAAATAAGTCTTCATAAATGAAGCCAATTTGGCTATTGCTCAATAATTTGGCGAATTACTTATTCAAATTCAGTATTAATGAATCTTTTGTAAACGTTTTCATTGCATTTAACTTGCTGTTTTCGTGTAACATTAGCTAAAATTTCAAAAGGAAGATATAGGAAAGCTATCTTTTCCTCCCGGTACAGGCCGGAAGGACTTTTTCAATTCTGAATTCGCACCAACAAAATTAGAGGCATTATCGGAAAAGATGGTGGCACAAATTCCGCGCCTAGCTAAAAATCTTTTTAAGGTAGCTATTAAGGCTTCAGAAGTTAAATCTGTTATTATTTCTAAATGAATTGCACGAGTAGCAAAACAAACGAAAATTGCGACATAAATTTTACTAAAAACTCCTTTACGTTGGTTTTTGTATTTTATAAAAAATGGGCCACATAAATCAATGCCTGAATTTGTAAAAGGGGGGTTGATATTTACCTTTTCTTTAGGTAACAAGGCCATGATTTGTTCTGCAATTTTAGGTTTGTTTTTAAAACAAACAATGCAATTATGCACGATTTTTCTAGCTATGTTTCTGCCATTTAAGGGCCAGAATTCTTGTCTCACAAAATAAAGCAAGGTTTGAGCACCAACATGCAAATTTTTTAAGTGAAAATACTGGAAAATTAAAAGTGTAAGCCTGTGATCTTTGGGTAAAAGAATCGGATGTTTTTTATCATAAGATAAATTTGATTTATCTAAACGACCACCCACCCTAATTATTTCATCCCTGTCAAGAAAAGGATTTAAATTACTTACTCGACTATCCTTTAGTTTCTCACCTTTCTTAAGCGCCTTCATTTCCCTGGTGAAGTACATTACCTGAACCAATTTGACTAATTTAATCTTTGCTTGGTAAAATTCCTCCTTTGTAATAGGCCCTACACTCCTTTCTTTGTGCTTGCAATTATAAATAAATCTATAAATATAAACTAAAATACAAATTAACTTAAAATAACTGTTACTTAAGGCACAAAAATTGTTCAGAAAAATATTAAAGTCCTGATTAATTAGATGCAAATTAATATTACAACTTGATTTAAGTTCGTTTAAATATGCATCATCATTTGGAAAGTCAGTTTTTTTTTCCTGTTTCTGTCAAGTCCAAGATATTATTAGTCAATAATGGACCTTTCCACCACAGTTCCATATCTAAAAGTTCTTGAGGAAAAGTTCCACGAGATATTATATCAGCTGGATTATCACTAGAAGGAATGTGTTTCCAATAAAATTGTTCCGTGAGAGACTGAATCTTTGAGACTCTATTTGCGATGAAAGTTTTTAATAGATGACCAGAGGTTTTTATCCATGTCAATGCTATAGTTGAGTCTGAGAATAAAATTACTCCTTGAATGTCTAGTTGTAAGGAAGGGAGAATTTTGGTGACAAGTTGAGAAAGAAGCAAACAGGAACATAGTTCCAGTCTTGGCACAGAAATGGTCTTTAGAGGTGACACTCTTGATTTACTTGCAATGAGGTTTGATGTGGTCGAGTTGGATGAATTTAAACAATATACATAAACTGCAGCACCAAAAGCTGTTATGGAAGCGTCAGCGAAACCAAGAACAAATATTGCTTCTGTGGAAGGAGTTAAAATGTATCGGCTAATTGTTCTATTTTCTATATTCTTTAGTTGACTTACGAAGTTACACCAATCACTACCAAGGGGTTCCAGAATGGTTTCGTCCCATCCTATTTTACGCAACCACAATTTCTGAAGATAACACTTGGCCTTGGAAATAATTGGGCCAATGAGCCCAAGAGGATCATACAATTTTGCTATGACAGAAAGAACCTGTCTTTTGGTGTATGATTCTTGTTCTTTCACCGAAAATCTAAACACAAATTTTTCTTTATTGGATTGCCAAACCATACCTAAAGTTTTAGCTGAAGTGTCAGACTTAGTGCAAAAGGAAACGACTTCGATTTCATCATGATTTAAAAACTCATTCCATTTGTGCAAAGCCATTCCACAAGAACGAAATATGTTAATTGATTTTTCAGGGCTATTGCCGACTCTGAATCTGGGGATCCAGTCACGATGTCGTCCATGTAGCTATCAGATAGGATAGCTTTTGCCGCAAGAGGAAATTTATCCTTCTCATCTAAACCCAATTGTTTGATGCACCTTATGGCCAAAAAAGGGGCGCATTTAGTTCCATAAGTGACCGTGTTCAATTTAAAGGTAATTGTGGAATTATTTTCGTAATCCTTCCAAAGAATGCGTAGAAGGTCCCTTTGCGAAGGATCTATCAAAATCTGCCGAAACATTTTTTTAATGTCCGCAGTTAAAGCAACCTTATATTTTCGAAATCTTAACAAAATATCTAAAAGATCTTCCTTAACTTCACCGGAAAGTAAAATATCATTCAAGCTTTTCCGGTTGTGGTAGGTGCAGAGGCATTAAAGAAAACTCTTAATTTAGTAGAGGATTTATCCGGTTTAAAAATGCCATGATGAGGCATGTAATAAACTACTGATCCAGAGTCTTCGACTGAAATTCTTTCCATATGCTCCAATGCTTCATATTCATTTAAAAATTCGCAATAAAGTTTTTTCATAGTATTATTATTTTCCAACCTCTTTACTGTTTGTTGTAAACGCCTTTCTGCTAAATTTCTCGAATTTCTCAATGAATTTAATTGATTAGTTTGAATCGGCATTTCGACAATAAACCGTCCGGTATTATTCCGTTTGTGCGTTTTTTGAAAATGAGATTCACAGAATTCTTCTTCTTTACTTAGAAAACGGTCAGGTAGAAACGGTCAGGTCTTCGAAATGTTTTCTATTTCCCAAAATTTTTTAAGATTAGATTCAATGTTCTCAATTTCATAATTAAATGTTAATCCACAATATGAGTTAGAACTCTTGATTTTAACAGTTTCAGTAGCAATAAGGCCAAACACCGAATTTTGAAACATTAAATTTGGAGAAATATGATTTTTTCCTTCTTTTATTATCTCATAAAAGAGTTCTGTACCAATTATTAAATGAATTTTTCCCGGTATGTCGAGAGTAGTATCAGCTAACAATACCATATTTGGTAACAATGCTTTATCAATTTTAATATTTGAAGAAGGTACACAGTCGGTAATTTTCGAAACAACAAAAAATTCGCTTGGTGAAGAGAATGAAGAATTCTTATTACGAATTATCGTATTAACTTTCCCTTTAACATTAAAGGCATTTCTACCTAATCCACTAACGGAAACAATTATTCTTTCTTTTTTCAAACCCAAATAGGAGACCATTTGTTTCGTAATATAGTTAGCTTGGCTCCCGCTGTCGAGAATTCCCCGTGCCTGTATAAAACACTTATGCAACGGACTATAAATATAAATATATGCCGTAGACAAAAGAACTGCTTTTTTTACTTTCATTATTATGTGATGAAAATCTCTGAGATATTTCCGATAAATTTTGTTTATTTGATGCATCATTTTCTTTACCAGAACGTCGGTCTGGCGCCGATGATATTTCAACTTCAGAATCGGGGCTTTTTAATGACGTTTTATTTTGAAACGATTTATTTTTATCTCGATGAAGTAGTACGTTATGTCTGAGATTGCATCGCTGACAACTATATTTTGAACCGCATTTCGAAAGCAGATGCAAGTCATTTAAACAATTTATACAAAGTTTATTCTTTTTTACTTCATCAAATCTTTGAATTGGAGTCATTTTTATAAAAACAGGGCACTGGTGTAATGCATGTAATTTTTCACAAACAAGGCAGGAATTAGATTTCAGAATAAAAGTTTTTTGTTTGTTCTGGGTTTTAAATTTTTGCGAATTTATTTGTGTTCTTTGAAGGTTTTCTAATATTTGAACACGATTTTGCAAGAATTCGATAAAGTTATCCCATCGAGGTAAATCTGTCGTTGTTAATGTCATTTCGAATTCCTTACATGTTGTTCTATCCAATTTAGTCAAAATAATATTAATCAATAAATTTTCACTAAAATTGTTCATTTCGACATTTAACACCTTTAAAGCTCTTACATGCTTTAAAATACAATCAAGCAGCATTCTTAATTTTTTAGCTGATTCAGTACAAATATTATCTAACATTAATAAAGATTTAATATGACTGTTAACTATTAATCTTTTATTATGAAATCTTTTTTTAAGTGCTTCAAATAATGACTCATATGTGTCATCAGTACTTTGGATTTGTTTCGCTGTCCCCACAAGAGAGGATTGCAAATAAAAAATTTCTGATCATTACTTAACAAGTCGTTCGAATCAATTATACTATTAAACTGAGTCTTAAAATTATTCCAATTTTCATACGAACCATCGAATTTCGGCAATGGAATTTCGGGTAATTTAACATTAAATTTTTTTGAATTATTAACACCATTATTTTCATTTATTAGATCAACATTTTTAGTTTTAGAATTCTCAATAAGTCTTTTAAATCTTACCTTGAGATTTTGGAGATTTTGTTCGATTTCTTCAAATTCAACTTCACACTTATCTATTTCTTCGTCTTTCAAAATTTTATAATACTCCATTTTCAGATCGTCTAATTTATCTTCTAATTTGTTCAAATTTTCGATTTTGTTCAGAATATCCACTGAGTCTATTTCTTGTGCCTCATCGGCTATAAAGTTTGATAATTTTGTCAATTGGGCCTTTATATTGCCCCTTCTTCGATTCAACACCTTTACATCCATTGTTTCGATTTTTTTTTAAACAAAACGCAGTATACTAATTCAACGATCACTGTTTTTTTTTCTCCGCGAGCGGTACCATGCTGTCGACTACGACAATAAATGTGGACTTTAAATTAAACAACTATCGATAAAATTTCAACTGTTTACTTAACGAACCATTTTTTTTATTTACGAATAATTATTGGTTTTCTCGGAGCTCCCCATGGAGACAACCGAACGAAGTAAGAACAAAACGACTTCTGAGTTACATTTATCACCAACCGATGTTAGAAGCCAAGAGTGGCGCCAACAGTATGTACTGTCAACTACATGCCAAACCATGCACCGTATAACTCAGTGTTGTTTAAATACAAATGGTGACAATTGAGACCATCTGCCATGATATAAGTTTCAGACAAAGAAAAGTAAGCGTGTGGAAAACACCGTTGGAATATTTTCGTTAACATAAAACATATTACTTTCATATATATATATATATATATATATATATATATACATATATATATATATATATATATATATATATATATATGTATATATATATATATATATATATACATATATATATATATATATATATATATATATATATATATATTTCATTTTGTTAATAAAACATGCTAAGAAATAAAAGCATGTTTTCAAAAAACGTCGACAATTGAAATTTTGGTTGGTGCGAATTTGCAATAGTTCACGTGTTAAATTCTAAAGATTTTGCCAGAAATTTCTTAATTAAAAACAAAATCCCACTATCATTTTTTTTATTTATTTCGTCTTCAATTTTGTTAAATTTAATAGTATATATATGTAGTTAATAACTTGTATTTTCTAGAGAATATATGATACAAAAAGTTGAATAAAACCTAAAGTGTAAACAACTAAAGTTTTCATAAATTGCATCAAAAAATTCAAAAGAGCAGAAAACTGAAATTTTCATAAAAAATTGAATTTGTAAACCGCTGATACCATATGTGAGTAACAACATATTATTGCTTTTATTGTCAGCATGCCATGATTACTTTTTAATATGACAAAATCTTTCTACTCGGATGCATTATATCGCGAAAAAAATGAGCTTCGTATGGTGTATAATTTTTGCATGAAACACACTTGAAAAGGTTTCGAATTCTCCGCAGTGTTTTCTGTATTATAATTCAAATATAGATAACTTTAGTGGAATAGAATTCAATTACGGAACATTTGAAAATATCCTGTGATAGAAAAGATCCATGAAAACTATTTTGAAATACCAGGCATTGTTGTAAAAGTCATATAAAAAGTCATTTAAGAGTTTTCATGAAGATATAAATTATGAAAAAATAGACACATTCTCTGCACAAATAAAACAAATAATATACACTGTAAAAAATGATCAATGTTAATTATTTTATGAAAATACATTATAACCTCGAACGGAAATAAAATATAATCTTCTGAGTGATCTGACATTACGAAAATCGTGTTCCATCATCTTTTGAATCACCAGAAAGCAATACATTTCCAAAATTTAAATAATTATTTATAAAAACAAAATTTCTCTAGCTGCCCGTATATTTCAGAAATGTTTCCGAATAGTTTTTATAGTGTATTAATCATTTTCATCAGCCTGGAATACCTATTTATCTAGTGTCATCCATTCTCAAGTAAACGTTTTCAGCTGCATAAGTTAATTTATTTATGAAATAATAAAGAAATAATATTAATTTTAATGTTAATGTTAACGTTGTTAATTTTGCATGTTTGTCTGTTTAACATATTTGTTGAACATGAAAATCTTTACTTGAGAATGGATAGCATCGGAAAAAACTATATTCCGGGCTTAGAAAACTGATTAATACACTTTAAAAGCTACTCGTAAACGTTCCTGAAAATTACGGGCAGCTAGAAAAATTTTATTTTTCTAAATAATTCTTTAAATCTCGAAATGCCATTGATGTCTCATGTTTCTAAAGATAAAGAAACACTGTTCAGAATCATGGTTAACAAGGATGAGTGTATATTATAAAATGATTCGTCATTACATTCTATTTTCGTAGATTCAGAAACGTTCGTCATTTTTTACAGTGTACCTTCAACAACACCTGTTACATTAAATGAATTTTTGGTCTGTATTATTTAAAAAAATTAGAAAATCAAACACAGATATTTTTAAATTATTGTTCTTTATATTTTTAAAACGCATACCCCAATGTATTTGTATAAGAAATGCATTGATTCAGTAAGCAACAAAGAAACAGACATTTTCACAAAAACTGAGTTTGTAAATGTTTACGAACATATTTAATTTTTTTCTGTTATCGGCATTCATAATTACTTTTTAATATCAGAGAATGTTTCTTCTGAGATGCATTGTAGAGATGTCTGAGATGTAGTAAAGGTGAATTTCTTCTGTGGTCAGAATAAAACATATTTGAAGGGTACCTTTATCGTAGATTTTTTTTTCCCAGGAATCCCGAAAAAGATGATGAGCGATGTATCAATGGGCGACAAATTAAATCAACTTTCTTTTTTACTCGTATATAACTATAAAATATAATTATTTATTCAAAAGATGACAATAAAAGACAAAATTAAGTCGATTCATATACATCTGAATGCGCTAAATCAAGAACACATTGATTTACGACACAATCATAATATCGTTTATTATCCCTACATATATAAATTTTACTGGCATTGTATTCCGATTATATAGATTGAAACACTTATTTTTATACAATGTCTAACAAATTTTTATATTCTTTCAGAAATAATATATATACATTAAATAAAAGCTGTACAGTGATATGTATTTATAAATATATATTCATATATATATTCATGATTTTCAGGTGCTAAACGTTAGGTTTAATATGTTTAAACTTCTCAGCATGTTTTAAAAACAGATTTTCTATAGGATTACAAAAATTATTGAAGTCTTTAGAATCTAAAACTAAAAATTTGTAATACATTGCTGAGAGAAAAAAGTTATTTATTGTAAGTTAACGGTATCATTATTATTATTTATTTATATTTTGTGAAAAAATGGAAAAAGACGGATAAAAATCCAAATTTTCCCATCCAAATGTTCATTATTCTGAAACAAAAAATGCCCCACATATGTACAGTATTGAAAAAAAAAATCATTAAATTCATGTGCTTGAGCTAGTAGATTTAAATAGGTGCCTAGCTTCAAAATTATAATGTTAATTACATTAAAATATGAAAATATGATATTCATTATATTAAAATATATTAAAATATGAAACGAACAAAGAATGACAGATAAAAAATATCTCTAATATTTATAACAAAATGTTAATGATACCGTAATTACAAACCTAAAAATAAAATTCTACTTTGTTTTCTATAGTCACAAAATTAATATAAAATGCAAATTTTGTGAATAAATATCACTCTTTTTTTTTCACCAGAAATTCCTTATTTATTTTCTGTGAAAATTGATTCGAGTTATAAGACTCATTAGTATTATACGACTGCCGATCATTGAAAAAAATGCATCATTCACATTTCTTTTAGTAATTTTTTTATATTAATAATTTAAATGACATAAAGAAGAAAAAACGAACATTTATTTATATAAAACTTTCAGATAAATTTCTGTAGATCGATTATAATCACGTCACGTAACACAAGAAAGTAATGTAAAAGATTAAAATTTTTTATAAGCAAAAAATCGGTAAAGAATTGTGCCAATTTTTCAAATAGTACTGGTAAAGTTTTGTAGAAATATATTATTAAAATATATGGATTATAAATTTACCAACAAACTTAACCAACGCGTTCTATGTCAAGTGACATAACTGGTCGTAGGTTTCGAAAAGTTAGAAAAGCAAAATAGCGAGGCACACTTCTCATTTTTAGACATCTTCGTTAATAGATTTATATTGACGCGGCGATTCAACACGATTTCAGCTTTAAACGTGATATTGCTAGATAAGACGATGGCAGAAATTATTATCTCAGGTATATATTATTGCTATGAATTTCATACATTTTTCCTATACGGACGCATACGAAAACGTCAGCAAATTCTAATGGTAATTAATAATATAACTTTATTTAGTCTTTAATCTAAGTATATCTAAAGAATTTATATTGTGTTTGTGATTGTGATAGTACAAAAATGTTAATAAAAAACGATTTAAATTTTGCAATCATCTACAATCTATACCATGATCGACATTATCTATTTAAAATTCTCAATTATCGGCGGTTAATAAAATATACATTTTTTGCTCTGCTGCTAAAACAGGCACTAAAAATTATTCTTAACCTCAGTGCATCAGCTGTAATATTCACTTATAATTACAGAACACAGCGATAGGAACTGTCTACTCTATTGATCTATTTACGAAATCTTAGTAAATGAAGTATCGTATCTAATTAATGTTAACCTAAAAAGGAACCTTCATATTTTTTTTATATCTATACAGTACAAATCGTAATTCAAGAATGACTAATCGAGAAACCACATAATTCAGTAAAACAGTCAACAGACGAAAAGATTTCTTCAATATGAAAAAAATTCTTTTGCGTAGATATTAAGTAAGCTTCTCTTTAATTCTGTTTGCATATTGTTTACATGGTTTTGTATAAAAAAAGGTAACATAAAAAGAACTCAGAAAAATGTTAACCAAGCAGATTAACCAGACTTCCACAGATTAGTAATGAACATAACCATGTTAAATTATTATACTTACCCATCGTACGTAGTAAAGGGTAAGTCTTGTAATCGTTTTGAAAATCGAAAAAAAAAATTTTGACGGATTTACACGTTTCAGATACTGGAGATTCCGAAAAACATATTTTTAGAAGAAAAAAATTTGCCGTCCGTCTGTGTGTCTGTGTGTGTGTCTGTGTGTCTGTGTGTCTGTAAACGCTCTATCTCCCGAAAAAATTGAGATAGAGACTTGCAGTTTGGTATGTACTTAGTATGTAATAATGGGAAGAAGCCTATTTTATTTCAATAACCTCGATTAACCGGAACTATTTTTTTCGGACTCTCGAAATATTCGTTCTGATAAAAGGTATATAAAAATTTTCGAAATTGGTTATTTTAAGAAATAAATATAAAATACAATAAAAAAAACATAAATTTTGCATAAAGCATGATGTCGATCGGATAATGAGTTGCCCAGATATTTGGAATCCTATTTTCCACACTCTTCGATTTTTCATGACCCTGTATTTCATCCAAATTTCACTTCAAAGATATATTTTAATTGGCAATTTGACGCTTAATCAGATGCAATAAACCGCTAGTTAATAGGATTATTATTTTTGGAGTTATAAGGATGTTTCTTTCAAGCAATTCAGTAATCGAGCCTTTAAAGTTCGTGACGTCATCAAGCCTCGATTTTATTTGAATTGCAATGCATTTTATAAGTAGTTTACAAATTTTTTATTTTAATATTTTACATTATGCATATCCATGATGAGTAAGTATTACGGTGGCCCAAAACGACTAGTTTTAGTATTCGGAAATATTGAAAACCTTTGATACTTAATTATGTATTACTGCTTATTGGTTGTATATATGTTAGAAAAAAATTGAATATCTTACTTTTAATTAGTTATAAGTACTTCGAATGAATTTTCTTTAATTTTTTGCCTCCAACTATACCTTACTGAAAAAGAAAATTTTTAACAATATACATTCTTTAAGATATTTGTTTAAGAAATAAAAATTTATCTGGTATAGTAGAATGTATTATAATTGAACAATTTAAAGTTACAAAATAGCTATTTTGAATGCAGTATTAATTATTTATTACCATAGGACGGATATAATAACAACAAAATACGAATATTAGGAAGAAAAATAACGATGCTTATGGCTTTAGCTATAATTAAGGTGAATGGGTTAAAGTTAGTAGTAAATGGAAAGCGTTAAAATGCACTGTTCGTTATTTTGAAATTAACTTGCAGAATAATTTATGTATTTTGTTAGTTTATCTCATAATTGATACTTTGTAAAAACGTAAATATATTTCTCGACATCTTTTTAATTAACCCGCTTTTCAAATATCAGTTATTAATAATACAGTGTGTTCGTATACCACCGCATAGACAATGCGAAACAAAAATCCTTGCTCAATGTACTTGAAAAGTGTCCTAAGAAACACGACTCTAAAATGCATAGTTTTCTAGAAAAAGAGAATGAAAAAATATGACACCACATCCTGTGCACCAAAAATAGGCGTTATTGAGCATCATAAAATTTCAAACTGTATAAGAAACAATATTTAAAAAAAGACTAATATTTTGCATAAAATTTGTGCCCTTACGTGTTGGTAAAGGCAACAGCATTAAAAAGGATGGACAGTACACTGTAAAAAATGTTGGTCAATAATTACGGTACATATACTGGCAACTTTGTGACCAGTATGAATATAGTAATTTAACTGGACGGTATATGTACCGTAAAACATTTAAAGTATATGTACTGGCTGCACTCCCCCCTCTCCTCAGGCCTGCACGCATTACGTAACAAGAGCAAGTGCATCACTTTAGGGGTTGCCGTACATCGAAGCGGGGCTACCAGATTTTTCCTTACTGAAAAATAATTATTTTACGGTATAAATAGCGATTTTTTACTGAAAAACAATCATTTTACAGCATAAATAACGTTTATAATAGAAATGACACATATACGGTGTTTTTACGCTTAATATACCTTAGAAGTCCGGTACTCATACCGTAAAGAGTGAGAACGACATCATTTTACGAAATTTTTTTTACAGTGTAGGAGTGTCTCTAATAGGGGAAGTAGCGGACTTTGGACCACTTCACGTATTTTCAGGTGTAATGCATTTAATTTTTGAAATATCTGAAAAATATCACTACACGTGGTCAATATATTCATATACTAACTAAAAAAATCTTTAGAATAATTTCTTTTTTGAAAATCTTAGGTTTTATTTTAATTTGAAAAAACTGTCAAAAGTGGTCCAAATTCAGCGACTGATCGCTTAAGTTGGACCCCCAAGTCTCCCAAATTAGACCAAACAATAATAAGGGTGTTTTAATGAGTAGCTAATATAACTTATTTTATTAAAAGCAAAGTTTGCGATTAATGAAACAATGAAACAAAATAACAGCAATGCAATATAATAAAATAAAATGTCTGAAAGTAAGAGTAATTGTTTTCAATTAAACTATAAATCAAAGTTATAAGTAATTAAGAATAGGAATTATTGAACTAATTGCCAGTTACGTGAAAATCATGTAAGAAGTGATGCGAGGCTTACAGATGAGTTTATTTTGTTAATTTTTTATTCCAGCACACACAACATGGAACCATATTTGGCAATATGAACACTGAATTAGTTTTGATATTTTATTTTTCTGACAAATTAGGCAAAACGATCACTGTCTTGATCGTTTTTTTTAGATTCTGATCTTTTAGATCTTTTTAGATTCTGAATCATTAGATTTTTTTCAATAATAAGGGTGTTTTAATGAGTAGCTAATATAACTTATTTTATTAAAAGCAAAGTTTGCGATTAATGAAACAATGAAACAAAATAACAGCAATGAAATATAATAAAATAAAATGTCTGAAAGTAAGAGTAATTGTTTTCAATTAAAATATAAATCAAGGTTATAAGTAATTAAGAATAGAAATTATTCAACTAATTGCCAGTTACGTGAAAATCATGTAAGAAGTGATGCGAGGCTTACAGATGAGTTTATTTTGTTAATTTTTTATTCCAGCACACACAACATGGAACCATATTTGGCAATATGAACACTGAATTAGTTTTGATATTTTATTTTTCTGACAAATTAGGCAAAACGATCACTCTCTTGATCGTTTTTTTTAGATTCTGATCTTTTAGATCTTTTTAGATTCTGAATCATTAGATTTTTTTAAAAAATAGAAGTGGAGTGGCAAAGCTATAGAAAAGGTAATTGGTGCGGGATATGTCTCTCCGTCAGATTATGCGTCTCCCGCTGTGACTAAATGGAACAGTAGTAATGAAAGCAATGAAAAATTTGAAAACAGATGCAGTTTATAGCAGACAGAGATCTGGAATGTTTAATCAACACATAATTACTGACTAAAAATCGGAGGAATATTAATTTGCAACTGACAACATATAAGCATTTTTCCTAATTTTTTATTTCATTAAAGTTTTCAGTTCAATAATTCGAACTTTCTTCCATTTTATTCCTGTTATGTTTTTTTTCTATTTACGATATAGGTAAGATAGTTTTAGTATTTAGCACTTTCCATCATAGCTGGAAAGTATTTATGAATTCGGTTTGTCCGTCTGTGTGGTCCTCTAGCTGTCCTGCTGGAGTTCTAACTCGCATAAATGTACTCTGAGATTGACATGTAATTTTCATGTATCATTAACACAGGAAAATTACATGTCAATCCAAAACTATTTACGCTAGTTAGGAATAGCAATAATAAACCATGGGAATAATCATATGAATAAAATATAAGAATAATAAATTGCTGCAAACATCATGCGAAAAATTTTCCTAAAAGTTCTTTTTATTCAATATTTTTTTTTCTGAAATGCTTAAAATGAGGTATCCTGTAGACTGTTCGCTATTGAAAATGAAGTGTGCAGCATTTATAGTTCTTTTATAGGAAGACATATAAGATTTCCTTTACATTATGGTGCATGGGGAAAAATCATTTCGATGTATTTATTTAAATTACTGATTTAGATATCTGATTTTATTGTATGAAAAAAAAATGTCTTAATAATATTCTGTTAGTATTGTAAAGTGTTTAATGATTTATGCTTGATGCATGATTTTCGTTCTTGTCTGATTAATATACTTCTAAGCGTTTTAATTTTAGACCGCCATATATATTTTTTTTAAGTCACAAAGGTATTTTTTTATAATATTAGATAAGCATTTAATATTTTACTCGCCATAGTATGAATTACTCTTCAGATTTATTTGAAACATTTATGGTAATTTAAACTAATTTTAAGGTTGTGGATAAAATATTGGTGGTAAAGTAAAATAAAAATGGAAGTACAGGTACGCTCCACTTGTGGAAATGAACATCCATCTCGCCACATACATCGCCTGGATCCCTGGTATCAAGTTGATTTTTATAAATTTCTTCAATGTAAAATGCTTCTGTTCTATCGTTTAATGTGAAATACCAATTTTAGGTTTACCTTCAGCATCTGAATCATAAACAATCAAAGCTAAGGCATCTTTAAATGTAAGACGGCTTTTACCGAGAATCTTTTAGTAATAACTGGATACAAACTGCATTAAAATGATAAAAAACGTAAAAAAAAATGTGTTTGTACCCTGAAATGCCAACACTCCACAAGCGCAACATTGACATTCAAAAGAGCATAAAAAAAATATATATAAGTAAAATAATTAATTTATGCATGAAATTTCATATTTAAAGTACGCAATACTATAATAATCATCACAACCCACACATTTTAATTCTAAAGGAATAGACAGAGTACATGAAACAGTACAATTTTGATTACATTTCAACAAGCAATAAATTTGCAACCACAAACACTTATATAAACTAAACATTGCAATATGTTAGAACATGTCTTCAAAACGATATATTTAAAAAATAAAGCAAATTAAACAAATATTTAAACAATTCCAGTATCACAAATCTGATGATTTCCATTTGTGGAACGCTGGCGGGCAAACGGTTAATACGTTAGTAATAGATTAAAGTAATTTTTTTTTAGAATGGGTTAAATGAAAGTTCGGATAGTTTGAACTTTTTTTACTCTTTTCAAAGTGTTACTCTTTCCTGAAAATTCAAATGAATGAGCGGCGATAGTAAATGTTCAATAATTGCAATTTGTATTTTCAATATTAAAAAGCATTTTAAACTATCTTTTTAATTAAGTCCTTCAAAATTTTTAGACATTAATTTTAAATAGTTGAAAAAAAAATATTTTCCTCAGCTATTTCAGATGTTAGAGTTTGGCTAAAAATAAATACAATTCAGAAATTGCAAAGTATACATTTTTTTCTTTTAATTAATTCCATTATTTCTTTGATTTATATTTCCATGTAAGTTGAGATTTACTGCAGAATTTCTTAATGCATTTAGTTTTAATCTTATTTCAAGTAAGGCTTATTTTTATAGAAATCTTTTGTTGCTGGTTTTGATTTTACAATAGAAAAATGGCAAAATTTGATACGAACCTAAAACCTTAGACATTCATAATTTTTTATATTTTAAAAAACAAATTTTAGTTAATTTTAATATAGTGAGTATCACATAATAAATTTTTGTCGAGTTTAAATTTACTATTTTTTGAACAAAAATCTGATGAAAATTTAATCTTTTTAATAATGTTCACATTAATTTAATTAATTAGTGAATTATTTTCAGAAATTTACAAATTCATTTCTTTAATAATCTTTATTTGCATTGTAAGTATCAAAATTGCTTAATCTAAAATTGATTAATTTTAAGCTAATTAGTTCGTAATAAAATCTGCGAACAATTAATCATTTTTAATTTCTCTAATGTCGCGCAATTCTTCTCTAAATTTAACGCTATATAACCGTATGTATAACGTAGAGAAAGTTTCTTAAATAATATAATAGTTTCTTGTTTATCAAAATTAATGATTATATTACATTTTTCTGAAGCAAATATTATTGTTTTCCTTCATTACATAGTAATATATATATATATATATATATATATATTGTTTCAATTATCCCCATTCTCGAAGTTAATACGAGAATGATATTTATTCATAATGTTTATACAATGCGCTATAAAATATTCGTTTTCCTTTTCAGAAACATGAAAAAGCGATATTTTAAATACATATGGTAACATTGTCACTAATTTTGCGAATTGTATATATGTACAGGGGTATTCTTCTTGTCATTTATCAATGGTAAATTTTAAAGCTATAGTTCAAGATGCAAAAAAGTTTCATATGTTGTTCTTCGTTATGTGAAATTCATTTACTTCAAAGTGGACATTTTTGAAAAGTTAGAAACTTAAATTTTTATACAGACCCTAGATACTACATTTAGAGAAACATTCAGAATGTTTTAAAAAAGTTACCAAAGTTATGATACTTTAGTAATTTTCCACTAAAATGCCATATAGCACAAAAATTTCTGGCACAAAAGTGCCAGAAAACTCTGAAGATTTATAAATATCAAAATATTATTTAACGGTAAAATTTGGAATGAAAATTCAGAAACATAGGAAAGAAATTTCTCGAATACTAAAAGAATGACTTCAACAGCTCTCGTTGTTTTCCAATTACTTAATTTAAAAAAAGGTCATCGAGTTAAGGTCAGCCTATATTTGTTAATTAAGAAAAAAATACACAGATCTAGACATTTTACTTACTTAAATTATCTCTTTATATCTGTCTGTGTGCGCATGCAGACCCTTTTATGTGCACAAGGAAGTATAATAATAATAATAATATATTATAACTATCTGAATCAGAAAAATATTCTTTTTTTAAAGAATTCTTCAAATATGAAATTTAAGTAATATAATAAATTATAATACCTTGTAATAATATATTTCTTTTAAATGCTAAAAGGTGTAAATTAACAACATAATATACAGTAAAATAACTTTTATTATGTTGTTGACATGTATCGGTTCACTGTGAGCCATTTAAAAAAACAAATGAGATTTTCTATAATTGCACAGCCTTTGAAGTTTTTATTTTAAATAACTTTAAAGATTGTGCAATTATAGAATATTCTCATTTTTTTTAAATACTCGGAGTGAGACATAATAAAAGTTATCTTACCGTATATTATGTTGCTAATTTACACCTTTTAGCATTTAAAAGAAATATGAAATTTAGGTTTTATAACTTTTTACTTATTTTGTTAATAGTTAAGGGAGGATTAATCATTGCGTGTTCAAAAGTTAAAAACATCAATGTAGAAAAATCCTTTACAAGTATGTGGATGTGCACTTTATGTAAACGGTATAATAATAGAAGGGACATAAGACAAAAACATATTTTGCTAAAGTGCACACAAAAAAAAAAACTTTAAAAAGATATCATCTGAAAAGTTCCATTCATGAGTAGAAGTACTGATTGTAACAATTAATGTAATGTAGTAGTATAGCAGATGAATATAATGATGTGTCACGGAATTCAAGATTACAGAAGAATTAAAAATTTTGTTATATTTTAATATCAAGCCGCATCGTGGCAGCTTACATCTAGACTCAAAAAATTATCTGATTTTCCATAAACTTGACTTATAAAATGTTTTTATTATAAAAATACACGTTAATATTTTTCTGGTGTGACTTTGTAAACTATATTTAAAGTGATGTTGGAAATAATTATTTACAAACACTTTAATAGTTTGTTTATAAATATGACGATCTATTGACAGTTTTCAGCATAGTTGAAAAGTATTTGTCACTTCACTTTGTCTGTCTGTCACTCAACAGAATTCGGATATATTATGGTCTATGGAATATAACAAAACGCAGTACATTTTAATGATGCTACACTAGTTTAAACTTTAAGCAAATTATATTTTTTGTTGATATGCACTACATGTTTTCTATTGAAAATCTTTTGGATAGCATTTATTTCTCATTTACAGAGCCACGAAAAGACCTCGACTGCCTTAACGTTTAAAAGCAGTAATAATTGTGGCATATAACACGCTTTATAGAATATATATCCGTTATTCAGGTGCGCAATAACATGTGCCGTATAAAAAAAAAAAAATATGTTCTAACATTTATTATTGCCTCGCAGCACCGCACTACAGAATTCAAACACAGTATCGTCTAAGGGCGATAGTTGCAGGCAATGTGTTTTAGTTGTTTTGTGCATATTTAAGCTTCATTTAATATTTGTATAATATGTGTTCACATACAGGGCTGCCGAAAAGAGTAATAATTCTTTAACTTTCATTGGCGAGGAATGGTCAGATTGCGGTGTTAAATCTGTTGCGCATTTTTCAGATGAACGAAATTTTATTACACTATATGGTGGGAATATAATGTAATAATATAATGTAAATAGATATACAGAGATACATTTCTGAGACTAGAATAATGCTGAAAATATCTATGAAATTTCAAACCACAAAATAATTTTTTGTAGTTTTAACAGATAAGCAGAATAACTGTTAGAAACTAAGTGAACTTCGTCCCATTTTTATGCTTTTGATTCTACTACGAAGAGCATGAGAAAGCACAACGTAATTTATCGGTGATAGTTATAGCTAAGATAAGGAAGATTAGTAAATAAAATTAAAAAATCATTCATTTATCACCTGTAAAAAATATCTTCAAAAACTTTCACAGTTGATTTATTATTGAGTTTTAAAAACAGTCAGTTCATTATAGGACAGCCTGTATTTGTACATAAAAATACAAAGATCTATACTATTTTAAAATAAATTATCAACGTAAAAAAAAACAAATAAAGATATATAAAATAGCAAACAGCTGTATCGGAGCCTCAAAAGCTCCATCATCAGTGCCAAATTTAAAAAGATTAAAAACTGATTTAAATGTTTAACTCATTAATGCCGGTTGGTACGAAAACTTGCCATTTAAGCGATACGAAAGTTTTAAATATGAAAACCATTATCTCAGTTTAAAAAAAAATCATATTATCTAATGTGAAATTATCAGAAATTCAATCAGTTAAAATAACAGTATGGGAAAACTGGTTTCAACTGGTATCGAAGTATTAAAATAAGTGTAAAATAAGTCGTCCTTAATGGGTTAAGCTATGTAAGTATGCTTGCGTCTCCACACGCGACCAATATAGAATGGCGGTGAGTTTTTAAAAACAACAGTGCAGTTAGGAGTTACATGTGATTTAGGCGACCAATAGAAGCGCCCGGCCAGACTAGACGAGTTTAAGTACGAAGGAGAAGAAAGGGGGGAGGGGGAAGTGAAGAGAATGAATTAAATGAAAGGTAGCCAGACATTTGAAAAATTTGGTGTACTGGACATATCACTAACTAAGTTGCCTGAATTATTCCATATGATAAGCTTCGAAATCCACCTGTTTTAAATCTATATTATGCACTTTATCTACTGAAATGATCTCTTTATGTGGAAGACTGCACATGCGTGCAGACCGTTTGCGTGCGCCACAATGTATAACTTAAATATATTTTCTTATAAATATTTCAATCACTGGAATATTCTTTTTAAAAATGCACAAAGATCCATTCTTGAAATAAGGATTTTAGGTTCTTTAATATTTATTATTTAGTTAGTAGTTAACAAGTGCTTAATCATTATTTGTTCATACATTATAAAATTCAGTGTAGTAAAAACATTTACATGTATGTGATTTTGCATTTTTTTTCATTATATCGAATCAAAATGTAATAATAAATTAAACATATTACTAAAACCCGAATATCTAATCCGGGCTTCCCGGTATACAGAGCATACTACTTGGTGTATGTCAAAACCACTTTTTTAAAAACTGAAATCTCTAATAGATATTTTGCACTAATATGATTTTTTAGAACGCTCACTAACAAAGAAAAACATTTTTATATAAAAAATATAAATTATAATATTCAAATAAAGTTTTGAAATTTACTAAATGCGATCCTGTAGTATTATCCTCATGACAGAGGTTAGTTGAAGAAGAAATAGCCAATGATGTTTCTACCTATAGTCTTTAAGATTCTGATTATTTCAGTGTACTTCGATTAGTGTCAGTTTTACATATATAATACTATATGTATGCATTTTTGTGTTGATGAAGTGCTAATTTTATTATGGTATATTAACCAGAAACAAATGGTGAACTTTATATATTGTTTAAGGAGCAAACGGGTTCATCTTCAGTAATGGTGATGAAAAATAAAGAGATTGTATTTAAAAATATATATATATGTTTGAAAATTATTTTAAAAGCTAAAACCAATCAATAAATTGAAATACATTTTTCAAACAAATTGCATTTCAAAGTAGATTTTTTCTCCTACTCGACGGTGTAAAAATTAAAATTATGCAATGTTTAGAATTAATTGTATTTGCAAAAAAGGAAAGGGGATTGCTTACATCATTGCCACACTCTATATGTCGTCAGTCTTATTCACGAACTAATTTTTTCTGTATTATATAGTTTAATAAGAATATAAAATAAATGCTTGTTAAACAGAGTATTCCAAAAATACACAAAAATTACGTTTATCGATATTAGCAGTTAATAATACTCGCCATTTTGATAAAATAATGCAAAATGTCGATTAACAAAGAAAGCATTAACATAAATTCTTAACTTATCATTAAAATCATCAGGCGATGTAACTTTGTCTAGCAGAGATAAAATCATTTGTAATTAAAAAACCTAATAGTTTTTTTTTTTTTTTTTTTTTACATTTAGTGTATTGTCTGCGATAGCCCACCAACTACACCAACGAGCAATTTCGGCAAAAATTTCTTTTTTAACATGCATACCAACGGTGAATCACGAAATGTGTACGTATTTCTAGCAACATTTTTGATTTTGATTGTTTCAGTATTTAAGCGCGTAGTTCTATTACATGACCATAAAATTCGTGCCTTGTTTATTTATTTATTTATTTGCGAATTTTAATATCATTTAGCAATGTAGTTATGGAATATTACAGAGAAATGAACAAATGCTAAATTATTTACATTGTTCCATGTGGTAAAATCCGGTTAAACTTTCATTTTCGAGATAGATTTAAAATAATCACGTTTGAAAAATATTTTAAAAACAGTAAATTGATATAAAGTTTTCAAACAAATTGCATTTAGAATTTTATTTGATAAAATTTCACGATGTTTAGAATTACCTTAAATTTTGTATTTATTTCACAATAATAAAAAAAAAATTCAAGAATTTTTAAAAGTAATTATTTAAAGATCGTTTTGATTCTATCTGATTCTGTTTTGAGTAAAGCTTTCAATTAAATAAATATTTTTTCCTTAGGTCTTGAATTCTTGTTTAAAAATTCAAATGCATGAAAATAAACTTAATGACTGAAATTTAATTAAGGTTTTATAATTGGATTTTTTTTAAACATTTTCTGATTTTCATTTAATACGCTTTTGTGGAATTAAAAATATTTTCCGAACAAAAATCTTCCTTTTGTCATAACATTTTAATCCTTTCACGAAAGTTCTTCGCATCTCCATTGATTGTTAATTACTTTCTGAAACCTTCAAATTCATTTGTGCTTCGAATATGCTTTTTTTAAATTGCAAATATTCAGGTCTCTTAACGCAAAGTGGTTTGTCTTCAATCTATTATTTTCTTTGGAAATTTTCTCTAATATTCTTTAATGCCGTCATAATTTGCTGAATTTGATAGATTATGCAAAATCAAATAAGAAGAGAAAAAAAATACTTATAATAAAGACTACTACTTAAAATATTAGTTCATATGCATGAACTTTTATTTTATTTATCAGATCTGTAATTCGTTTGGAAGAAATGAAGCGTGCTCAATCTTAAGTGTGCACTGTTAAAAATTTGCAGCAAAATGTCCAGTCGTTTGACCGTTTTTATAGAACATGGCTACATAACTGTAATTTAACTCTATTCTGCCTATAGTATGGGCAGCAGTATATTCCGAATAGAGTTAAATTACGGTTATGTAACCGTTTTCTATAAAAACGGTTAAATAACTGGACAGTTTGCTGCAAATTTTTAACAGTGTGGGTGGGTGGTAGAGGTCTGCACGGGCCGAAATTTCCAGGCCCGTGCCCGGCCAGACCCATACAAAAAAATTCGCACAGCCCGACCCGGCCAGATACAAAAATTAAACGTTCGGCCCGAACCCCGCCCGGCCAGATTTAAAAGTTCAAAGTTCGGCCCGATCCCGGACCGGTATAAAAGATAAAAGTGCGGCCCGAGGCCATCCCGGAAAAAAGTTAAAATCTTGCCCCGAGTGAATTGCTACAAAACATTGATTTTTACGTCTGTTTGGCTGAAAATTTGCCTCGTAGGAGGAGATCTTACCAAAAATTCCTATCTTAGCCTTTTTCTTCATGTTTATAATCTTCATTTTTATAGAGGTGCCACAACCTGGAATATTTATTTTTTTTAATAAATTTCTATTTTGTATGTATGTGTTTAAGTTATCATTAATATTGTGAATCCATATTCGATTTATTGAAGTGTTAAAAATTAGAAAACTGCTATACAGTAAAATCTTCTAATATGGAATTTCATACGGAAGAAAAAAAATGAGTTATAGAGAATTTGCCTTCTTAGCAGGTGTAAATCTATTATATATTCTTTTCTTACGTATTAGTACATTCATTTTTCATGGATCAACACATTTTTCAGTTTAAGACAGGATTCCGTCATAAGCAGGTTCTTTTTGACACATTTTACTATATTTTAATTTAGCCATATTTTAATAAGTGTATAAATCTACTATAGCCGGCCAAAAGAAAAAGAAAAACATACATGTCAATCTCCTAATAGTCACAGGGAAAACGGAAACACCCATTCGCCTGAAAATTATTTCTTTATTTAATGAATTTTAATTAAAAATAAACTTAGAGGCCAGAAATTGTATAAATTCTGCGGTTTTTTGTACCAACATTTAAGTTTGACTTTTTTGGTAAATTTACCTTCAGATACCAAACGAAATATTATTTGGTCAAATAGTTTGGTATCTATGAAGCTTTAAAATCCTAATATTAAATTCATTTGTAATTGTTTCAAAACAGATTGCAATACGTGTGGATTGTTTAAAGATAACTCAGAAACTAGTTAGTGAAACGAGCTGTAATTTTGGATTGGCATATTTCAAACTTTTAAATATCGATTTCTTTTTAAAAAATCATACGTTGTAATGCATATTTTGTTTTCGAAAATAAATTTTAAAAATATGTATTTTAGAAATACATTTTCGAAATATTTATTGAATTTTAAAAACTATGCAGTTTTTAATGGAAATAAATTTCCAAAATCAATTTTCCGTTCTTTCCGTGAAATAGTTCTTGAGTTATACTTACAAAACTAACAGTGTTCAATCTGCATTCCACCGATTACAAATGACGTTCCGTTTGACTTCATGAAGTAAAATTTACCTAAAAATCAAAATATGTTATCATAATTAGGTGTCTTTTTTGATAATTTGAGAGTTTGGCAAACAATTCATTACAAAAATAACCTATTAAGCTATTTTCTAAGAAACGTAAATTAAAAGACATAATTTGCAATCAAATGGCTATATCGTTATTTTTTTCTGAGCAGTGTGATGATTAAAATATATAAGGGTGTTTTATCTATTTTTATTTATTTATTTATTGCTAAATGTACGTAGCTCTGCAATTTCATACTCAATTATACAAGTATTTTTAAAGTTGTTTGCCATATTACTGTGTTTTTGTTTCTTTTCTCATTTACTGTGTTTTGTTTAAGGTTTTTTTCTAAAGTGCTTCTCTTAACCTCTGTTTGCCTATTTCAATTTATTTATTTATTGTTAAACGTACGTAGCCCTACAATTCCATACACAATTATACAAGTATCTTTAAAGTTGTTCCCCATATTACTGTGCTTATGTTTCTCTTCTCGTTTACTGTGTTTTGTTTAAAGTTTTGCTAAATTGCTTATCTTAACCTCTGTTTGCCTATTTCAAGTCAATGACATCTAACTTACTAATAGTGTTTACTGTATAAAATCTCTTTTTCAATTTTATTATTATTATTATTATTATTATTTGGGTGGGGGGATTAAATCGTTTTCAATTAATAAAAATTTTTCTCCATTTTCCTTACATGCGTTATTAGGAAATTATAGAGAAAACCTTTAATTAAGGTTTCAAAATTTGAAATTCAGTCAAGCTAAATCTTCCTAATACGCTTTTGCCGAATTAAAAAAAAAAATCCGATCAAAGATTTTTACTTTAGTTATAAAATTTCAACCATTTACGAACGTACTGGCCATCTGAATTGATTTGTCAGTTATTTTAAGAAACTTCCACAAGCACTCATGCTACGGATATATATATATATATATATATATATATATATATTTATAAGGTATTCAAGAAAAAAAAGGAGTTATTCAATTAAAATAAACAATGATAATGTTTTATAACTCGAACGTCTGTTCTTCGAAATTCAGAAGCGGCTTTATACTAGCCGTGTAAAAATCAAAAATTACTTCTGGAATTTCTTATGTTTGTTGCTTCATGCTTACATAAAATTTATATAAAAATTTCTAATATAATTCAATGCTTCTTGTGATTTTATTCAATTTATATTAAGAATAAATACATTTCAATTAAAGACATCATTCTCCAAAGACTGCCTTTTTCATTTGAAAATCGCATGCTTAAAAAATAATAATAATAAAAATAAAATAAAAGCAAAAATTTTAATTAAGGATTTGAAATTTGAAATTTATTTAATTATAATGTTGCGCTTCATTGAATACGCTTTTGTGGATTTAATTTTTTTCCCGAAAAAAATCTCTTTTGTTTGTCATAACATATTAATCTTTTTACGAATGTGGTTGTTATCTCTATTGATTTGTTGATTACTTTAGAAATTTCCAAAGTCTTTTACGTAGTATAATCTGTTTTGAAATGCAAATATTCAAGTCTTTTAACGATAATTGATTTATCTTCTGTCTATTGTTATTGTTAATATTATTATTTTGTTTTCGCAGAATATTCTTTAATGGCTTCATGCCTTTCTGAATGAGAATTTATTTATGCGAGAATTTAATAGGAAAGAAAAACTATTAAAAGATTATTTATTTTATGAATGGATACATAAAAATGAATCATTACAGAAATTTTATGGGTAAAATTACATTATGAAAACTGAATTTCTAAACGGGTTGATTTATGTAAAACATGTAAATAAATGAAAGTATCAAAAAGTATTATTTAATATTGTAAACACTGGTGTACGTTTATAATTCAATCGTCCATACTGGGTGTAAAGTTTCCATTTAATTAACAATTTAACTATTATTTTTCTAATTGTGGATACCAGATGAGACTTTTCATCGCAACTATTTTTTTCACACGCCTATAGAATCTCTTCTCCCTTCACAGACAATAAAGCTGATTCGGTGTCGCGTACAGTCAAAGGTACGTTCTCTGGTCTGCTATAGTCTGGAATTGGCAACAAGTGTTGCCAGTTTAAAACTTAATTTTTTCGATCAGAACGAGGGAACAGCTCGATTGGAACACTTACTCAAACCAGTATAGGCCCAATTCTCCCCCCCCCTCCTGAGAAGAGACGGAGAAGAGAGATTTTTGGACAGTCTGGATTTGAGAGCGAAGTTGGAGAGGTTCGGAAAAACTTCGAACCGGACAAGAAAGGAGAGAGCCCCTTTAACTGAGATGATCGAAAACAACATCTGATGAACGGCACGCCCTGTGCTTATAGTTTGCAGACCACTATAATTGAGGGTAAAATCAAAAGAGACACCCTGTCTCTCTCAAATTTAATTTCTGACTCTCCAAAGGAAGGGAAGTGTTGTTCCGAAATACGAACTGTACTAGCTATTTATAGTTTGGACTTAAATCAAAAGAACACTTGCGGTTCTGGATAATTATAAATGACAGAACTCATACTATAAATAGTGTAACCTTTTTAGAACTTATGTGCTTTATAATCCTGAATAAATAAAAATTTATTCCATGGAAAGACAGTGACCTAGTCTGTTTCTCGCTACCCTTTGAAATCACTGAGCAGACAGGTCTTTACATTGGAGTTTGGAATATATCAAAATAGTATTGTATTCCCAGTGAAAGAAATTTACTTTAAAAAATCTCTACATTCATTTGTGCTTTAGAAAATCATTTACTATCCGAACACATATTGCAAGGACAATAGTGCAATTATGTTTGGTGTATGTATGTCTGTGTGAACATTATTACTTCAAAAGGGTACTTCCGATTGAGCTCCGTTTTGGCAGATATATTGTAAAAACTCTGTAGATTTTCGTATAAATTGGCGGACAGTTTAGGTATTTTATCCAGTTTTAAATCATATTCAAACCATTTGACAAAATGGGAGTTTAGAATATATCAAAACAGTCTTGTATTTCTCGTAAAAGAAATTTATTTTCAAACATCTTCATATTCATTTGTGCTTTGGAAAATCATTTTACTATCCGAACACATATTGCAAGGACAATATTGGTATCATGTTTGGTGTGTGTGTCTTTGTGTGTGTGGGTGGATATTATTACTTCAAAACGGTACTTCCGATTGTGCTCCGGTTTGGCAAATACAAAATACCAAAGTTGCAAGAACTTTGTAGATTTTCGTACAAATTGGTTGAGGGTTTAGGTATTTTATCCATTTTTAAACCAATATCAAACCATTTGGAGTATGGAATATATTGAAATAGTCTTCTATTTTGCGTGAAAGAAATTTACTTTCAAAAATCTCCATATTCATTGGTTCTTCGGAAACTCATTTTACTATCTGATTTTACATATATTGCAAGGACAATATTGCAAGTATGTTTTGTGTCTGTGTCTGTGTGTGGATGATTATTATTACTTCAAAACGGCACTTAAGATTGAGCTCCAGTTTGTTAAATATGTTGGAAGAACTTTGTAGATTTTCGTACGAATCGGTCGAGGGTTTATGTATTTTATCCATTTTTAAACCAGTTTCAAAACTTTTGGACTCCAACCCTACGGCAAAAATCATCAAGGAAACGTTACAGAGTAGAAGTTATAAATATCGCTGCGTTGTTATAAAGCATTAGTAACGTCACAGTAATGTCTCCACTTTCGAACGGGCAATTCCAGCGTTCGAGACCAACTGATTCCATTGTGTCAGAAATTCATTTTCTTTACTTTATGAAAATGAACACCAGTCTTCCGAAAGTCGAATGTCCACATTATTTCTAAAAGAAATATTAAATTTTTTAGTGTTAATTTGTTTATCGTAAATCTATTGTTATATATGTTTTATGAGTATTCTATAATAAGTTGAAATTTCCCAACTGAGCGATAAATGTACGGGCTAGGATTCGAACCAGGGATCTCTTGGCTGAAGTTGTCAATGCTCCACCAACTGAGCTATCCTGGACGAATCTGGAGGAGCCAATTCACCCAGTTAACCTAATTTATCATAGCATCTAATCTGATATCTTAATCTGCTCAACTGAATAAGTCAGGGGTAATGGTACTCTAGTAAACGCTGAATAGGGGAGACACTCAGTTGGTAGAGCATTGGCAGTTTCAAACAAGAGATCCCTAATTTGAATCCTGATCCGGACATTTTTCGCCCAGTTGCGAAATTACAACTCATATAATTTCTTTACCAGTATGAATAATCGTGTTAAAAATTAATCTAGTATTCTTTTACATTTTTACAATTTTCTGTATGTGATTGTTTATACGAGAACATATTAAAAGACGTAATTTAAATAAAAGATGTTACTTTTAATATTTTATTCCCATAAATGAATTTTAAATTAAACTTAAAATTAGGACATAAAATTTGGTTTTTTAAAAGGGTTAGTATATATCGTGGAAGAAAAATGTTTGATGGTTTATATGGAGCATATATATCAAAACAAAACAGGCTGTTTAAAATATTGAGCTATAATAACTTTTATAACGTGAACATTTGTATATGGAATTTAATATTACAAGCAGTTTTGTATTCACTGTCAAAGAAAATTAATTTTAGAGATCACTCAATTCATTTATACTGTGAATAATCTTATTTAAATGTGCAAACATTGCGTATGAATAATATAAGTTAAGAAATTAAATTACTTAAAATACAGACACTTTTAATTAAAATAAGTATACTATAAAAACACTAAAATCATCACTGCAAACGTTTCGGATGAAATTTCATTCCTCATCAGTACAAATTACGTAATAATATTTCTTTTAAACACAAAATTTGAAAACCTCTAATGTTAATTGTTTTAACTTAAATTTATTTTTATTAATTTTTACACTTTGAAAAATATTATTTAAAACCTTCGTGCTTTTCTGAATGTAAATATTTATGCGAGCACAGATTTGAAAGCAAAAATATAAATAGGATGCTACTTTTATTAATTATTTTATAAAAAAAGAAATTATTGGAAATTAATATGTAAATTGAAGACAGCGAAATATACAGGGTGTCCATAATTAAACGACCCTACTTTAAAGTTGTCTAAAGACGAAACTATTGGTCAGAAAGTTGTGAAATTTTGTGAAGGACATAATGAAGGAATGGGAATTTGTTTAAGCGAAAAAAAAAATTAGTTCACAATTTCGCCGCCAGAGGGCGTTTTTAAAATAAATTACACATTTAGTATACATTTACGATAGGTTACAAATTTCCTTGCAACAAAATATGTTCCACCTGACGGCCATCATTTTCAGCTACTATCTTGAATCGTAAGATAGCATGTTCTACAGCATGTTCGTAGTGTGTTTTGGGAAATGCTAAAAACATGTCGTAAAAAAGGTTTGTTCAACATGTTTTGTTGCAAGAAAATTTGTAACCTATCGTAAATGTATACTAAATGTGTAATTTATTTAAAAAACGCCCTCTGGTGGCGAAATTTTGAACTAATTTTTTTTCGCTTAAACAAATTCCCATTCCTTTATTATGTCCTTCACAAAATTTCACAACTTTCTGACCAATAGTTTTTGTCTGTAGACAACTTTAAAGTAGGGTCGTTTAATTATGGACACCCTGTATAACGTTCATAAAAACTATATATATAACTATATACAGATTTGAAGGCCAAAATATAAATAATGTACTACTTTTATTAATTATTTCATAAAAAATATTTTTTATGGAAATTAATGTGTAAAATGAGTTGTGTTGGGTTGATTGTTGACAGCCAATTATCTGCACTTGGGATATAGGCCCGGGGGGAGTGCCCTTCGTGGGGGTCTTTCTAAGGGAACCTAACCCGTATTTACGCATGGATAAATCCACGGCTCGAAGAAAACCACGAAAACTCCGAACGATTAGGCCGACGGGCGCGATTGGGATCGAACCCAGCACCTCCCGTCTACCGAGAGCACAACCTCTCAGCCACTGGTGGGCCAATGTGTAAAATGAAGACAACGAAAAAAAATATATATATATATATATATATATATATCATCAAATAAAATTAACTCTGATAAGATTCTATTATTTGAACATCTGTAATTGAAAAATATCTAGAAGTAGTTTTTTCTTCAATTGAAGGGAATTTCAGAGACTTCGAAATTCTTTTGTAGTCTGAATATTCTTTCTGTTAAATACAAATATTCAATACTTTTAAGAAGTATTGATTTTACATTGATATATATTTTTATTTGCTAAGAATATTCTGTATTGCTTTCATGCTGTATTGAATGGTATATGCGGGTTTGTAAAAGGGTAGCAATATTAATAGTATGTTATTTTTTATATTTAATTTATGAAACTAAACTTTTAATTCAACTTGATGGATAAATTTAAGACATGAAACACAATTTTCAGATTGAATTACTTGTAATAAAACCTGCAAATACATCAAAGCAAAAAAAATGTTATTAAAAAAATCCCGAGTAAACTTTTATAATTTGTACATTCGAATATATCTTGAAGCAAAGTTGTATTACAAGTGAAACAAAATTCAGAGACCTTTACATTCAATTGTGATTGGGATATTACTTCTTTTAAATGCAAATATTCAAATCTTTTAACGTTAAATGATCTATTTTAAATCCGTTGTTATATATTTTTTAATTGTTGCAATATATTTTTAAATGATAAGCTTTTATATACAACAAATTCTATCTTTGCACACGGATAGTCACAGTGGTCAAAATTGTCCGATATGAGAGTATGTAACATTGAAATTGGTCTGTTATTCAACGTGTATCGATTTGGTTGGTTTGTTGGTTATTTTTTAGGGCCGATAATCTGCGCTAGGGATACAGGCCGGCCGGTAGTGTGCCCTCCGTGGAGGTCTTTCTAAGGGATCCTAAACCGTACTTATGTAAAGTTCAAAGAAAATCCCTGAAAACTCAAAACGGTTAGGTCGACGAGCACGACAAGGGTTTGAACCCAGCACCTCCTGGCTAGCAACTTTGAGAGTCGAACCTCTCAGCCAGTGTATCGATTGGGATTCAATGAAAAAAAGTATATAATAATGTAAAAATTCTTTTAGAACTGTAACATTTCGTACACAACGGTATAATTTCTTACAGATCTGTAACATTTCGTACACAACGGTAGAATTTGTTACAGAACTGAAGAATTTTTTAGCAAAGAGTAGAATTTGTTACAGATCTGTAACATTTCGTACACAATGGTAGAATTTCTTGCAGAACTGTAGAATTTTTTAGAAAAGAGTAGAATTTCTTAAATATATAATTTCGTTTTTCAGTGTTGAATTGAAAATAAAAAATGTCACATTTTCTACTTGGGGGACTTAGTTGCAAAGTTAACTTTGTGTGTCTTGGGGGCTTGATTACTATTTTAAAATTCTTAAGAAGCTGAAATTAATTTAAACTTTTCTTTATGGTTTGAGGCAAAAATAACTTTTACATACTATCCTCATGTTAGATAATTTAATTCTGATAAAAATGTTATTGCCTACAGATATTTTACGTTGTGTTCTGCAAGTGTAAAATAATGGAGTAGCGGTTTAGAGGATTAATGATGCCCAGATAACCCTACAAGGCAAGAATGTCTCGATTATTCTTGCTCCCACAACTCTTTTAAACTATCCAATTAAGCTGCCTTTGTTCAAATCTACAATGTTATTAAGGTAGCACAGCTTTGGATGTAATTTTTAAAAAAATTTGAATTTTTCACTTTATACCAATTTTTTCTAATGACATTTAAGTTAAAACTTTGAAAAATATAGAAACATTTTAGAAATTACACAAAAATATTTTTTTAATGGGAAAAAATAGTCAAAATTATGTGAAAAATTGACATTTGTGCAAAACCTAATGACTCAAAATCAAATTTTAATCGCTTAATAGGCGTAAACCAACATAGTGAAAAAGTCCCCAAGCCGGGACTCGAACCCGGGTCATCAGTATAGCGCATTGACGTTCTACCAACTGAACCACTTGGGTTGGTTGATTATTGGTTGGTTGATTATTGACGGCCAATTATCTACACTTGGGATATAGGCCCGGGGGGGAGTGCCCTTTCGTAGGGGTCTTTCTAAGGGGTCTTTCTAAACCTAACCCGTATTTACGCATGGATAAATCCACGGCTCGAAGAAAACCACGAAAACTCCAAACGATTAGGCCGACGGGTGCGATTGGGATCGAACCCAGCACCTCCCGTCTACCAGCTTCGAGAGCAGAACCTCTCAGCCACTGGTGGGGCCTGAACCACTTGGGAACGATACTCAGCCTGAAACTTTCTCACTATAACATATTGATTGGCAAGGCTACAAATGCAGCACAAGATGGAATATTTTCCGTGAGCCACCAACTCTGGAGCAAACACGAAATCAAAGAAAATCCAGCATCGATAATTGAATAAATTCATAGTTAATACTTTGGAAATTTTTCCATAGAAAATTTCACACGCCTTGCATACATAATAATCAAAGTATGGATCCCGGGTTCGAGTCCCGGCTTGGGTACTTTTTCACTATGTTGGCTATACGCCTATTAAGCAATTAAAATTTGATTATTATGTATGCAAGGCGTGTGAAAATATTTCCAAAGTATTAAATATCAAATCAATACATTCACATTTTGTAAATTGCATAATAAAGAAAATACCTTTCTCCAGGACATAGACCAGCCGCATTATAACAGCATCTCTATCTCAGAAGCTTTGGCACTTGGAGTACTAATGTAATGAAAAGTTCGTAAAATCTCTTGCAACTTTTTAACTTGAACTAGTATAAATATAAGACTAATTAATATATCATCATGATTGTAGTCCATTCCCTGAATAAAAATTTGTAAACTAAGTAAAACAAAATTCAAGGCATTCCATGCATAATTTTTTGCTATAGGATGTTTTTCGTACAGTAAAAATATGAAAAACTTCATTTTGAGAAAAATCTAAAAATAACATTTAAAAGCGGTTTTTGCAAAATAAATAAATAAATAAATAAATAAATAAATAAATAATAATAATTAATATCCTTTAAAGATTTAATTATATACTCCATGTACTTTCTTGAACATATAATCCAATTTAATTGCTAAATCTCGAAGAAGAATGTAAACATACATTTCAGCTTACTTCCAATTTGCACAACGATATTTCCGGTTGTAAATTTCTTCGGGAAGCTGTAATAGATGTAACTTTAAACGGCTGTAACTCTTGTTCTAATTCAGATACAGACACAATTAAAGCAAAATTCGATAGATAAAAGATCGGATTTTAATATTATTGCAAAAAATAAAAATGGATATTTTCATCGAAAATGTCGTTTCAAAGGAGTTCGGTTACCTTAAAAGATATTTTTGGTAGATTTGTAATCGGCAGACACTAGAAATCAAAGATATAGATTTCCAATACTATACGAGTCTATCTCTATATACATAATCATAGTTTTAATTTGCGCTTTAAATATTTGGAGAAAATAAACATACTAGATTACCCTAATTTCCCACAAAAGTTGAAAAGATAGATCACATCTCAATATAAACGTATTCTGTTATCAATTGATGCTGAAGCTACATTTTCAAAATTGTTACTTTATGATAACTAGGGGATCCAATCCAGGATTCCCTAGTTAAAAAAAAACATAGTTAAAATCTATTTTTAGGTAGCTTCCGATACAAAAAGTCAAAAGCTACCTATTGCAGGTGTCCACAAGAAAGCAATAGATATAGCAGTTTGAAATTCTATAGCGTCGCTGACAATTTGAAACAATCTGAAATTTGTCATGCACTCTTACTTATTAACCAATTTGGATGTGACTGAGCATGTGTACAAGATATACCAAGATTTCAACCGTGTCCGTTGACCAGTTTCAACCGCTTTCTTGTTTTGAAATAGCGAACACTTAATTTTTTTTAATTAGTAAAAATTCAGAAAGGTGTACAAAAAAATGAATTTTTGTATTGCTCTAAGTGTTCAACATTGATAGAAGGATTCTAGATTTTTTTCTCCTGTATGATACAAAATAACTGAGCTATGGCAGTTTGATATTCTAGGGTCACTTACTCTTTGAAACAATCTAATTTTTTTCAAGCGTCAGTACTCGTATTTATTAACGGATTTGTACGTGACTGAGCATGATGAGTACAGGACGTACCAAGGTCTTGACCTAGTTCGCTGGACAGCTTCATCTGCCATCTTGTTTTAAAATGTCTGCCACTAATTTTTACAAATTGAAAATGATGTACAGAAGAATTAGAAATCTAACCCCCCTCCCCCCCATAAGAATTGGGCATTGATACAGGAATTTGTTTATTTGTTATACTTATTATGTTATTTGTTACTTGTTATATTCAGGAACTTGCTTTTCTTCTATCTTAAAAATTTTTTTAGGATATATCAGTTTGAAATTCTAGAGTGGCTGATTTTTCCCTAATTAGATTTTATTTGTGAGATTTATAAAACATGGTATATCGCAAATTGACTTTAATTTTTGTAACCAGTGTTGTTACTCTCATACATGTAAAGTTACATAGCCATATCCCCCAGCGTGAAATACTCGTCAAGCTTGGCCGTACTTGACGAAATATCGTCACATTCGTCGACAAAAAAATTTCACAATAAATGAACCCAACTTGTATATAGCTGAAATGATTGGTGAAAGTCTCATTCAAATTCAGTGTTAACGAAAACTAGCTTTGAATAGTCTATAATCGGGTTCCACGAGTTTTTGTTTCATGTGTTTGAGTAAAATGAGGTGATATCGAAGCTATCTTTTCCTATCGGTATAGGCAGGAAGGAATTTTTTAATTGAAAATTGTAATATATACTTTTTATTTTTTATAAAATTTTTGATTGCCAACTAACAACATCCAAAATCAGTTTGATATACAAAATATCAATAATGTGTTAAAATAAAGTTTTGAAATTTAATAAGAGCGATATTTATGTGTCAGCCTGTCATAAATGTCATGAAACGCATGAATACATGTGATGAATGTCACAAAACGCATGTTAAAAATTAATAGCCCAATAAATCGCCAAAGATCTCGACCTACAGCAGACTTTTTGGTTCTTAATAATTTCAGCCATTTAGTGCGCGTATATCAATAACAAATCTGTTAAATTTTTGTTTTAATTACGTTGTTTTATAAATTTATTTATTTATTGATAAAGTTTTATCATTTTGTTACGGAATATTAAAAGAAATTAAATGTTGAATTATTTATATCGTTTTATGTGCAAGCAGGTTAAATTGTCATAATTGGGCTGGTCGCGATAGAGATACAGTTTTTAAACAAATTCCATTTTAAAGAACGTTTTACGTCTATAACACAGTGAATAAATTAAAATTGTGCGATGTTTAAAAAATAAAAAAATTACAGATAACGGAAAATTTATTGACCAGGTCACTGCCACGTTTATATGACGTCAACAGTGCTCACGTACGAGTTTCCTTTATAAAATAGATAGGGATCAAACATAAATATTGCATAAAAATTAACGAAACTGTCTGAAGTAGCATTACGACTTTTGCTAGCATTTCCAATCCTTTGTATGCTTGAATCTAATTTCTGCTGCGTGAATTTCTCCTGAATTAAAGAAAAAAGTAATTTTGAAACAGCATTTCGAGGAGATTTAATCTTAAATATTAAGAGATTTGAATCTATCATTCCTAACTTTGTCATAATTGAAATATTGCATTCATTACATCCGCAGTGTAGATAAATTTTAGGATTACCTATAAATATATTAAACATTTATAATATAAATAATCAACTTTTTAACAATAGCGTAAGTTTCTATTCCGATTGTTTTATTGTAATTAGGATACAGTAAAGTAGTGATAAACTGTTGAGAATGTCTTGAATGGGGTCGACAGACAAAAAACAGTTTGGCCTTATTTCTTAACATGATGATAAATGTAATATAATGTAAACTGAACATAACCCCATTACATTATGGAAAAACACCGTAAGTAAACAAGAGTTGTAATTAATGATGAGTGCAAAAATAAAATGATGTAACTAAGTTAAAAACACGTTCTTTTATCATTACATCCAAGCAAATTTTAAATCTCTCACTATATATCAATATAGTAGACGACATAATAAGTCATAGACATTTCATGTTTCCTATTATTAATTTAAAAAAAAAAATCATAATCCATTATCGCAAAGGGAAAAAAATATTCCTCGAAGGTCGACTCTTGTGGCCGCTTCTTTTGGTTACTATAATATATATATATATGTTATTTATGCATATATATTGGCTTAAAATAATTGTCATTTTTCGACGTATGTACTTTGGATTTTTTCTTCATATAACTTAATTTTTTCCATTTATTTCATTTTGAGAATCTGACATTTTTAGATATATTTCTTTGTATTTTATTATAATTATCGGTTATTATATTGTCGATTATTTGTTTGATTTCATGGTTATTATTATATATATATATATATATATGTAATAACAAAGAAATATATAATGGTTTTAAAAAATCTTCTATATTTATATCTTCTATATCAAACTCTTAATATTATTTATGAAATCAAAAGTGCACAAAATATTAGAATAATATTTCAAATGACAACTTTCAGAAGCTTCGATTTATTATCCAATCATATGCTTGGAAAGTCTCAACAAAAGTTAAAAGAAATATTACAAAATAACACGCTACATATCTTTTATTTCATAAATGTACATTAGTATGCAAAAGTCGATTTTTTTCTTGTAACAAGAAAAATGGCGTCATGGAGATTTGAACTTTTCCTGCTGTATCAAGCCGAGTTTTTCATACGTCTTAAACTCAGAATTAATAGCTTGTCCTTCTTGTTTTCGCCTGCTGAATGAAAGTGAAGGCATTATGCGACATATAAGAGTGGGAGCTTGTATTAAAAGAGGAATTTCGTTTAACTTTCATAGATATTTTCATGGTGATGCTGAAAAAACAAAACAATGTATCGCCTAGAAAATGTTTCAATCAGAGAAACATTAAAAATGAAAAAAATATTTAACTTGTATTTTAAAATTGTAATATATTTGAAAGAATTGCACAAAGGCTCGTCTATATTTTAATGTTGCATTATAGATTTTATTTTTAAGTAAGTAGTTAACAGATTCATAATATTTTTTTTTGTAATGACATAAAAAAAATAACTAAGATATAGAAATATTCGTAAAGTAAAAATATCTTCTTTTTTTATGAGAAAAACTATAACCAACTTTTATTCATCAGGAGAATGAACATTTTCAATCATTTACAGTTAGGAAGTGTTTAAACGTTTATATTACAATTGATTATCTGAAAGGTCAGAGTATTTTGAAGCACACTGAAAGGATATTTTCGCAAAGTGACATTTATTTTGTCTTAATTCAAAAATGCAATCTAAGTAACACATTTAAAAAGACAAAAAGAAGTGAAATCTGTCACCTTTAAAATATGAAAATTATCTTGTTTTCGACCTCGGAATATTTTCAATTTTTCATTATTATTTTTATTTAAACAGACATTACAAAATTATTCGTGTCACGTTTATTTTAACGCAGACAGTCACTGACAGACAGTCATTTAGAAAATGCAGAAACTGCCATGAAACCAATTTTACAGTAAAAATTGTCATATTATTAGTTTTTATTACTAATATATGAATATCGTCTTAATTCAACTCTCAGAGAAGTTTTCACAGATTTGTTACTGTAGGTATGAAGATAATTATTTAGACGCATTAAAATTTTTGAACTAAAATTAAAATGCATGAGATATTTTAAATATCTGTAGATTATGAAAAAAATTTTATGAGAAAATTGCATTTAAAATGCATTTTACCATTAAATTCATAACTTACTTTTAAAGAGTATAAAAAACATTGTATTCCAACGATATGACAATATTTTGATATCTTTAACACAAGTTGTAGGAATAAAATAAAATAAAATAAAATAAAATAAAATAAACACAGAAACAAAAATTCATATTTTTCGCATTTTTCTTCAAAATTTACTGTACACTTAAGTGGTAGCATCACTTTGATACCTTAAATGTTAAACATTTTTTGGGACTTGATTTTCATCAAAAGCTAAGTGTTTATAAAAATATATTCACCCTAACTTATTATGTATATATTAAGAATAAAACCGTTCTTTAGTTGATATATCAAAAAATGGCAGTTTGACAGCTGATGGACGAGATACGATAAAAAGAGTGTCATGCCTTGAACTCATCATAGACTATAACTAGAATAATGCAAAAAATAATAAGTAATTTTTTTACAACCAAAAAGTATTGAAATAAAAAGTACACTCAGAAAAAGGAATTGATTAAAATTACAAAATATTTTTGTTGAGTACATTTTGGTTGTTTTAGCAAACTTGGAGTAAAATTTGAACCATTTTACTTCAATTAACAAAACATTTTTGCTGACGATACAAATTTTTTTTTAGAATTGCAAAAAAAAAGTTGTTTTTAACAAAAAAATTTTTTTTGTTGATTCAAACAAAATTTCCATTGACCTATATGTAAACAAAATTTTTGTTTAAATATGGGTCAATAAAAATTTTGTTTGAATCAACAAAAAATTTTTTTTTTTGCAATTCCAAAAAAAATTTTGTATCGTCAGCAAAAATGTTTTGTTAATTGAAGTAAAATGGTTCAATTTTACTCCAATTTTGCTAAAACAACAAAATGTATTCAAAAAATATGTTTTGTAGTTTTAATCAGTTTTTTTTTCTGAGTGTATATCCCTTTTTTTGAAAAAATATCGATTAAAAGTAAAATTGATATTAATATTTTGAAAACGAAATCCTACGTGTTGTCGTTTAAACGTTCTCTAGAAAAATATGTAACAATTGATTATTCAAAATGATTGATTCAAAATTGGCGGGAATAGAGTGTTTTGAAAAGAAAAAATAACCGTACATAAAATTGTTATTATTGGTTACTCGCTATGGAGTTCTGAACTCCAAAATTGCCCTTTCATTTTTTTATCTCGATTTCTACCTAATAAAAGATTACTTTAGTGTATAAAGAGTACTTTTAGCAAAAAAAAAAAAAAAAAAAAAAAAAAAATCGAAATTTTAAACCTACCTACCTACCTACCTACCTACCCCCCCTCTCCCCCCCCCCTCTCTCTCTCTCTCTCTCTCTCTCTCTATATATATATATATATATATATATATATATTCTCTCTCTCTCTCTATATATATATATAAGTATGTATGAATAAATGTATATATGTATGTATGTATATATATATATATATAAGTATGTATGAAAGTATGTATGTATGTATCTATGTATATATATATATATATATATATATATATATATATAAGTATGTATGAAAGTATGTATGTATGTATGTATGTCGAGTGAGACAGAGAAATGAAGATAGAGAGAGTGGAATTAATTAAGTAAATATACTCGTATCTGTTTTATAAAATGCACATAAAGTATTAAACGTGTTTTAATTTATGTGAAAAATTAAGTATGTCATTCACTTGAAGCTAAAAAAAGTGCGTAACTTTTATATTATATTTCATTATCTAAAAGTCAGCGTTTTTTAAAGCTCACGAAAATGATATATATTTATTTTGTTTGTATTAATACAAAAAGCACATTAGCAACAAATATTTCCTGTATTTTTAATGTTTCTTGTGCCATTGTGAAGCCATGATAGATATAAATCCTCGGTACATAGTTTCTTACCCATCGATCATTTACGTTAAAAAAATGTGTTGTTAAAGAATGCGATTTAACGTTATTTTGCACAACTGTGACGTCACGATCGTTCTTGTGAACGTCTGAGATACGTCAGGATACTTACCAATTATTTTATTAAAATTTGAGTATATTGTTTTAATGAACGGATTGGAATCTTATCAATAACATAGCCTGAAAACACCGATATTTAAACCCAATACAAAACGTATAAGCTGATTTAGGGGAAATTGAAACGTTTAAATGTGGATCTTTATCTGAGTTAGTAAATGGCATAATGAAATATTTCCAAAATATTTAAAAGTAATGTTAATTCTATGCTAAACCGTATAAATTTCTTTCAGTAAGAAATAGCGAAATAAATGAATTCTGAGGAAAATTTTACAAATATAGAAAATTGTAAATACTCTTTATTAAAATGTCTCTTTATTTTTCATTATATTTCTGCGAAAAAAATATTTTATTAATTTATATCGAATAAGAAATTTCATTTATAATTCCCCGAAAATTGCCCAGAAACTAAGTGAGAAAGTTAAAAAAATATGATTAATAACTTTTTTTTTTTTTTTTTTTTTTTATAAATATATAAATCTAAAATCTAAAACGAGCACATACTCTATATCCATATCTGTTTGAAAATTCTATTGGAAAATTTGTTAGGAAGATACTTGAAACATAAATGTGTAAGAAATAGCGAAATAAATCAATTCTGAGGAAAATTTTACAAATATAGAAAATTGTAAATACTCTTTATTAAAATGTCTCTTTATTTTTCATTATATTTCTGTGAAAAAAAAATATTTTATTAATTTATATCGAATAAGAAATTTCATTTATAATTCACCGAAAATTGCCCAGAAACTAAGTGAGAAAGTTAAAAAAAATATGATTAATAACTTTTTTTTTTTATAAATATATAAATCTAAAATCTAAAACGAGCACATACTCTATATCCATATCTGTTTGAAAATTCTATTGGAAAATTTGTTTGGAAGATACTTGAAACATAAAATCTGAGAATGATATTTTCTACTGTGAAGCTACTTTTTATGTCCCAGACTGCAGTCATATATCAAATATAAAAATAAAATCTGGTTTCTTGGTTTTGTTTTCAGTTTAACTGTCAGGATGTTTTCGGATTTCACTTAATGCATTTACCAGAAATCCAAACTATTGCAAGCTGCGTCGTAAACAGAGCAGAATATATTAAATAAAAATTTGTCCCCTCTTCCATCAAAATACAAATTCATTTAACATTATTTCAAAAACAGGTTTTATTACGGATTTGCAAAATGTTTCAATTCATTTTCTCAGAGATGTATTTCTTCAACATTTTGCATTACATATGTTACTCTTTCATTTTGGACTGCACCAATGATTTTTAAAAATCAGTTTTCAGGCAACAAAACGAATAATGATTTGCGGAAAAGCAATTAATTTCTATATGTAGTAGCAAAAGATCCTCATATTATTTGGCTTGTCTTTAAAATTGAGATGGAAAATACAGTTACATTTGGTTAACACGTTATATTGTTACTCACTAGCATTGGTTAAATGTTCCAACAACCTGTTAATTTTGTAATATATAGCCAAGGTATGCTGTTAACGGATATTTTAACAGAATGTTTGAAATAATTTTGGGGAGTAAACACGTTGTTTTCTGATAAAGTTATTAAAATCTATTTATATGGTCAAAATAAATTTTGTTGTGCGACAAAACATTACCAATGGGAGCTTTTTTGCTATTTTTTTTATCTGTTGATCATTGCAGGGCTACCACTGGCGACTATTTTTATATTCCATTCGCACCACTATTTAAAAAAAAATATTTTTTGCAGTATATTTCTCTTGCAAATGTTGTCAAAGTGTATGTGAAAAAATTTTGTTTTGAGAAAGTGGTGCGAGATGTAATTAAAAGATAGTCGCCAGCGGCAGCCCTGTCATTGCAACTAAATGTTCGGAGAAATGCACTGTATTTCCATTTCCTAATTACTGATGTCTAAGTAAGCTATATATTTGTAAATATCATTCAGATATAGAATTTTAAAGTTACTCCTTGAAAAAAAAAGAAAAAAGAAGTAAAAACAAAATTAAATACAAAGCCTGAGAATATACTTTTAGTTCAAATAAAATTGCTCAGATAAAAAACTTAACAATGCGCTCTGAGCCTTTTGCTTTTAGGACTCAAACATAACTCTTTGTTATGAAAATTCTAAATGAGAACACTATATTACATAAGTGTGTATGTGTGAAAGCGAGTAGAAAACAGATCAATAATGAACTCTTTTTATGGAAATTTTCAGTTGTTTCCTAAATTTATTATTTGTTTCAGTGTTTCATTTATGCTCTGCATAGTGTCACCAGAATGGGAAAAGGTGTGATGATTGTGGCGATCTAGCACAAGCCGCCAAGCCGATAAAGAGTTTAATAAGGGCTATGGATTATTATCACTCAAAGTTATTACTACTTATGCATTAGCGGTTAATGGAAATCCAAAATAAATTTTTAGCGTCACACTCCTAAGAGAGTTGCTGTGGTGTTCAGCATCATAACTAGGGAATGAGAATTGAAGCAAGCTGGTAACGCAGGTCTGAAAAGAAGCAGTTGAGGACGCTTTAATAAATATTGTTCTATTTTAGAGACACCTAATTGAAGTCTTGCCTAAGGCAAGTGAGACAAGACGCTGCATTTTAAATGTCATACATTGAAAAAAAAAATGTTGATTTTATTCACGGAAGCGTATTACTGCTTATTTTACTGTTTATTACTGTTAATTTTACGGTATAATACTTGCAGCTGGGATACTAGTATTATACCGTAAAATCAACAATTTGTTTTGCAGTGTATGTTATTTAATCTTTAAAGACACGAATAAGTTTTTTTTTTTTTTTTTTGTGATTAATTCTAATTAAGTTGGACATTTAATAAAAACAATTGATGTTTATTACTTCTATACTACTACTGGACATTGAATGCGTTTATGTTAGTACAAACCGGCCGTGTCTTTATCCTAGTACAAACCGCCCGTGTTTTTATGTCAGTACAAACCACCCAGGTCTTTAGTAGTAAATAAACAGGGTTTTTTGAGTAATGTATTAATGCAGTATTAGGCTCAGGTGTAGTAATAGTGTTATTTATCCTAATACGGTAAGTAACGGATATCCCTAATTTAAATGTTCAACTCAGAATTTTTTTCACTTTGAATATCATGTGTAAAAGCAGTGAATCTCTTATAATATCGAGAAAAGTTCCATAACTCACATCTTTATTTTCAAAGATTCCACTAAGATCTACTTTCACTAGAATGTTCGGCGGAACTAATTGCTTTATGAGGCGGTAAAAGATTCTTTATTTTTTGGTTTATTTTCAAAAATTGAAACAATATTTACTGTCATCGTGAATATTCTCCAGAAAGGCAATAAACTGTTTTGTAAGGTACCGATGAAGCCTAAAAATATAAAAATCTCTTTTTTTACGCGAGAGGTACACAGATAAACTTTTATAACTAGAATGGATGTAAATCGAATTTCGAATATCGCGAAAAAAATCTTGCCCTAACTGTGAAAAGAAAAAGAAACATGTTGCTATTATATAAATTGGTTTTCACGTACCTAAATATTGTCTTTGCTTTTATTAATGTTTTGAGATATGGAAAAAAGAACTCGAGAAAATTATCATCATTGTGCATTTTGTTTTTGTAATTGCTTCATATTTATGCAAAATTAGTATTCATTATTAAAATTTAGTAGGTTTTGCTACTATTCCGTTATTCCAAAACCATGCCAAAATGTATGCTAATGTTCCAATATATATACTAATTGTAAACCGTGCGAAACATTGCGTTTCGCTGCTTATTGTTTGTGAATAGTTTTTTTTTATTATTATTTAATCGTAACCACGCAAAACATTTTATTTTTCGAATAGAAAATATTTTTTATTAAGTTATAACTTGTATTTTTCGCTGATGCTGAGATGGATTTTACCATTTGACTGTTACCTGATGATAGGAAAGTTGCAATATAATTTTTTTCATAGTTCCGGAATTATATGTAAAGTAAGTTTTTTTTCTTCTGAGATATGACTACAAGCATTTCAAAGTAAATCCCAAATATAATTTTGTTGAGCCTAACACTGGATGTAAAACTCAATTTGTTTAGATATTATGGGATATCACAAAATGGACTAATAAGAAACAGCGCGGTAGTGTTCGTACTCATTTACAAATCTATCTCGTAGAATTCATGTTGCGATGTTTTTATTCAAAAATTGAAATGTTTACTGCAATGCTAAGAGATTTTTAATATTTAATGCCTGCAGTTTAAATCGATTTTTTTTTGTTAATTATTTAATTGTAAAGTAATTATTTGTTCTTTTATCTTAATAATATATTTGTATTGGTAAATTAAAATAGTTCGTGAAAATTGTAATTTTTTAATTTTATGTGTTTTATATGATTTTTTTGGCACCCAAATTTTTTTTTTCAAACGTTTTAGTTGGCGCCAACTATTACGCTTGGAAACAATGTTGTTGACATAATGGAAAAGTACCCAAGATTTTTCCATCTTAATAAAGGAAATATAGAGATAAGCATTGAATTTTCCCCACTCCCATCTCCGAAAGGAATATTTTTTTTCTTTCTCTACTAAGAAAGTTTGATTTTTTTTATATAAATTAGAATCTATATTTACTATTTGCCAGTTTAATATATATTTTTAATGATTGTTTGAATACATTATACACTATCAGAAACATACGTTTATTTAGTATATTTTAATGTATATCGACCTTTTTATAATTTTTGTTATATCTTTCTAACGCTCATAACATCAATATCGATTTTACACATATGTTTTACATTGATTTTCACATATAGATATACGTAAAAACTAAAGTGATTTTATGTTCTTTTTGCATAAGAAAAAAACAAAACAAATGGCTATAAAAGAAATTGATGAATAAACATATGTTAAAACTCTTGCTTAGCACATAAAAAAATGTCTTCAAACAAAAAACAATCAAATACGCAGTATGAGATATATTTAAATAATGAGAACAAATTATAAAAAAAATAACATTTCATGGTGGCGCAAGGGTTGATACTGCTTTACTTATCTCTTTTATTTTTGGAATATGCCATTTTTACAATTAAAGATATCTTCATTGTCCCCATATTCTCTTTAAGAAGATTATATGCTTCAATAGGAAATTTAAAAGAAAACTTTTATTTAAGACTTCAAAATTTGAATTTGAGTTAAGTTTATCTATAAGTTTCACTTAATACGCTTTTGTGGAGAGAAATTAAAAAATATATATCTGCTGGTTGTCATACGATCTCTAATCCTTTCACGGATGTCATCTTCAGTGATTTGTTAATTATTTTCAAAAACTTTCAAATTCATTTGTGCTTCGGATGAGATTAAAAAAAAATGTTTAGATTTAAAATCATTTCTTTTTTTTAGTCAAATGTATTATAGTACCTTTTTCTTTCCCTAATAAAACTGCAGTTTTTTTAATATTTGTTTTTTTATTTTGTTTTTCTTTTTAATAAATCGGCAATTATAATTTTCACTGACGCTGGTATAATAGGTATTTTTGTTTTCATTATGTAAAATAACAGTTTTAAGACTCCTTTTCATATAGTAATCAACACTTTTTCATTGCTGGGATTTCGTTTTCATTTTGTCGCATACACTTAGGACCTTATAAGTGTTTGCTTTTAGTCCGGTGCCTAAACTTTAATCCCATCCTATAAGCAACCACAAATAACTCATAAAATATAAATAGTCAGATTGAATAGTTGAGCAGCTTCATTGTCTATACACTGTAAAAAATGACCGATGCTTCTTATTTTATGAAAATATGCTATAACCACGAATGAAAATATAATATAATCTTCTGAGTTATCCGAAATTTCAAATAGGATGTTCCATTGTCTTTTGAATCCCCAGAAACGAATACATCTACAAAATTTAAAGAATAATTTATAAAAACAAATTATTTTTAGCTGCCCGAATTTTTCAGAAACGTTTCCGAAGGGTTTTTATAGTGTATTAATTACTGTCCTCAGGATGGAATACCTGTTTTTCGAATGTTATCCATTCTCAAGTACACGTTTTCAGCCGCATAAGTTAATTTATACATGAAAGAGTAAATAAATAATCTTAATTTTAATGTTATTGTTAACGCTGTTAATTTTGCATGTTTGTCTGTTAAACATTTTTTTTTTAGCATGAAAATGTTTACTTCAGAATGGATAGCATTCGAAAAACAGGTATTCCAGGCTAAGGACACTAATTAATACCTATAAAAAACCCTTCGGAAACGTTTCTGAAAAATTCGGTCAGCTAAAAATAATTTGTTTTTAAAAATTATTCTTCAAATTTTGAAGTTGTATTTGTTTCTGGGGATTCAAAAGACAATGTAACATGCTATTTGAAATTTCGGATAACTCAGAAGATTATATTATATTTTCGTTCGGGGTTATAGCATATTTTCATAAAATAAGAAACAACGGTCATTTTTTACAATGATGACACTAAAAAATATCAGTAGCAGCATAATCTTTGCCTAAAATTTCAGCATATCCCTTAGGAAACCCAAAATTTCTCTTATTAAATCCATTCAGATTATTTAGATTAATTAACTAGTTGACTACTATTAGTATCTATAACTAAAAATCATCAATCGCAGCATTATCTGAATCAGAATTAAGTGAATCTTCAAAGAGGGTCAGAAATTCTTGGATTGTGTGGAAGAAGTGGTAAAGCCGAGTGCATCTGTGTGCATAAAGCACTTTTTTTAGACTTATAACCAAAAAAACTAATAATAATACGTGAGTGAAAAAGATAATCATCATTGTAATATTTAGGACCCCTCCATATCAATGAGATCTCAAATGAGAACGCTTATTTTCATCGTTGGACAACATTGGTATAGCTCATACACTAACATAATAAAATTTTTGTTGAAAGGATGGTCCATACTGGTCTCTAAATGTCAATCCAAATAAGGTGAAATATTTTTTAATAAAAGAATGTGTAACACAACATACACGTACTGATGTGGCCAGCGTTTTCGTAGAAAAATATTTTTCCATTTAATTTTAACTAAACGTTGTAATTTCAATATGCGAGATTGTAATATTTCTTACATATCATAAAAGGTAAGTTTGTGCAAAAGTGGCACGTGATACATATTTTGTATTGTGATTTTTAAATTTCACTGAATATTACATTAGAAACAGCTAAAATTATGAAAATAGTTTTTATTGCAGACTTTTGTAATTAATTTATGAAAGGGATTTTTAATTTACTTTAGTGCGTAAAATTACATCATAAAAAATTAATTGTCTACATAAATTAACTTTTGTAAGACACACATTTAAATCAAAATTAAAAAAAGCGATATAAAGAAAATAAACAGTGATAAACTTTTATAACTCGAGCACCTCGATTTTGAAATATGAAAACAGGTTATGTGAAAACGCGTTTATACTGCTCGTGGAAAAAATAATGCACTTTTTTGCACCATTAAACTTTGTATTTGCTATTGCTTCATGTTTATAAAAAGTTATAAACCATACTGAAATTTAATTCAGTACTTCTTTTTTAAATTTATTAAATATATTTTTGAATTAAATAATTTTCAATTGAAGAATTCTTTCTTTACTGACTTTGCGTTTTTCATTGGACAATTTTATGCCTAAAGCAAAATTAAAACAACACATTTAATTACGGATTTAAACTTTTAATTTTTATTAATTATAATCTTCAATTTTCACTTAATACGCTTTCGCGTAATTAATTTTTTTTTTCACTTGAATATTTTTGCCTTTAGCCATAACATTTTAAACCTTTCACGAATGTGCTTGTCATTTCTATTGATTTGTTAATTACTTTCAGAAAGTTCGAAATTCATTTGTTCCTCGAGTAATTTTTTCTTAATGCAGATATTAAGTTCTTTTAACGTTAATTATTTTAACTAGAATATTTCATCTTGAAAATTTTGCTGGGCAATCATTAACCTTGTTACCGCCGTGAGCTGATATATTCGTTCACTAAGCTGTAGGTTTCACTGCAATAATAGCATTGTTTAAATTAATATTTTTCTACAAATATAATGCTGCTTTAAAATATTGAGTAATGATTCATACTCTCATATACGCAATTACATTTTTTATATCCAGTTTGAAATTTTATCTTTTTTTAGCATTTTAAATAAAATACAGAGAAAACATTAGAAATTTGCCCTTTTGCTCGCGGTCAGGGGGATAGGAAAATAAGAAAGCTTTCAAATGACGAAAAATGAAATTATTATTATTATTATTATTATTATTATTATTATTATTATTATTATTTTATAAAGTACTAAACATTTACATATGTCGTGTAATTGGTAGGTCCAATAGGTAAATTGATAAAATTGCAGTCGCACTAAAAATACCTTAGGTAAAAGAAGTTTGACTATGAATAATGTCATCTAAAACTTTAAAGTGATATATAATCTATAGAATATTTTCCTCAGCGATTCTGCCACGATAACTTTTGAACAAATTGACGGATTTAGATGTATTTTTTTTTAATAAAAGAAATTGAATTCTCCACAAACTATACCTGAAACATAAACAATACTTTAACAAATATTTTTTCGTTGTGTAAAATATAAATAAATGTATGTAAAAAAAGTAACAGTGTGGCGGAGCTCGAATGAGCATGCAGAAGTAATTTGTCGGAAAGGCTCAAAAGTTCGACTAAACACCACAAAATAAAAATAAAATCTTCTTGGCTAACTTTTAATACTTTTATTTTCTTCTTAAACAGTTAACACATAACGAAAATAACGGCACATAAAATACAAATATAAAAGAAATGATATTATTTATCCTTTTACATGCTTCAGTAATGAAAGCCAGTCATAAAGTCTTTCCCTGATTACAAAAAAAATATTATTACGAAATAACCATTGAATGTAATACTGTAAAATTTTCATTAAGGAAAAGTCATGTTCGTAAGTTTTCTTTAGTCCAGTCTCAACCGTCACCCGTGAGTATAAATTTCCTGGAAGATGGACAAACTCCTCTAGATTTTTTCCTTTGGGGGTGCATAATGGACAGAGTCTTTGTAACACTAGTAAAATATATTGAAACACCCAAGATCAGTATCACAGATGCTGTGTCTGGTATGACAGTCCAGATGTTGGGCAATTCGTGGCGAGAAATGAAATACCGCTTTGACATTCTTCGAGCTACAAAATATGGTCACATCGCAATTTACTGACTTAAGTACTGGAATTAACAACTTCATAAATGTCTCTACAATATATTGAAACAATCATATGCTTAATTATATTAGTTTTTCTACAATAAATTATTGTAATCAGGGAAAGACTTTATAAGCACTCTATATGTCTACTCCACTATATTTCCACTCTACTTGAGTACACCTTCGGTGTACGTTCATAATCCACTTTCATACTTCAGTCAGTTTTCGTCTTTTTTAAATTGAAAGAAAATATTAATCTTTGCGTTGTTTCGAAATTCGGCAAAAATTTAAAATATAACATTTTCTAAATATGAAATACATCTTTATTGAAATAATGAAAATTGGAATAAAAATGAAAAAACAAAACTTCAAAATAATAGTCAAATTCAAAAATGTTATTGCACACTTGATACCGCAAGCTTGTCGAGTACATCCCTGCAAAATATGGTTAAATTACTACACATAGGTTTTGTTTTTATAAAACTTTTTTAACAGAACTATTTTGTACGACTTCAAAATTGCGTAGCTATTGAAATAGTTTTTACATTTAAAAACTGCCTGTTTCATCATGTTTATCGTACATTTCTCTATAATCCTACCATTATTCATATTTTTATCTGAAATAATTTTCTTAGTATTAGCCGAGAAAGACTTTTTTTTTCAGAATAGAGAGATAGGACAATTTCTGTTTCGAAACATACATTTTGACACGAGAAATATAGGGTGGAAATTACAGTAAATGATTTTGTAGATTTAAATTACTCTAAATGTCTGCTTTTGATTTAACCCATTAACCGTCGCACCCGATACATTCACGGGCAGTGTAGGCTACTTTTTTAAAATTCAGATTGTTTGATTCCCACCAGTTTTTTTTTTTAAATAGTGTAATTGGCTTTATGCTCGCATTATTTTATCTGTCATTAAGTAATCCGAAAATTTTCTACTTAAAAAAATTGGTGGCAATCAAGCAATCTGAATTGAAAAAAAAATTAGCCTACACTTATCGGGCGCAACGATTAATGGGTTAAAAAAAAACTTTTTCAATATTGGAATATATATTGTGCCCTATTGTACCCAAATAGATCAATATTACTTTTTGTTTTCTAGTTATAGAAATAACAAAACTTTTTTGATTTTCTCCGAACTATCAAAATCGGACATAGAACATCTATACTCATGTGCCGTTGTGTCTGCGTGCCAAATTTGGTTCGTCTGCCGTAGATGGCCGACATTTGATAAATAAACTCATTTTATGTGCGTTTTGTGTCTTTATATATTTTTTCAATATTTTTTTTCTTTCGTTGAACAATTGAAAATTATAAAGTCTATTTTTAAAATTCTTACCATTGCAGTAAAAATCGAATAATGTTGAAAAAAGTAATTGTTTCTCAAATGTGTGTTGCATATATTTTCTTGAAATCAATATGATACAACTGACTATCCTGTAATTATTCACCTGTGGTAATTACATTAAGATATATAGATATATGCTTCATTCATGATTTAAAAAGTAACAATAAATGGTTTTACACTCTCTTTTTGCACTTTCAGATATTATTTTAAAGGAACGTAATATTTAATTTAAAAAAAAAAAAATCCTCATTTGTGAGAAATCGCAGAAAGTGTCACTACATTGTTTTACATTTTCCTCATTTAAGGGTATTTGGAAAATTTGCAAAATCTCCATAGAAGGCGAAAAGGACATGCAATATTAATAACACTCGGACTAAGGAACACTTGGTTCAAAGCTCACTTTCGTATATTTTATCGTTATATTTTCCCTTCATTTGTGAGAAATAGCAGAAAGTGTGACTACAATCTTTTACATTTTTCTCATTTAAGGATATCTGGAAACTTTACGAAATTTCCATAGAAGGCGAAAGGGACATGCAATATTAATAACACTAGGAGTGAGAAAAATTTGGTTCAAAGCTTACTTTCGTATATTTTATCGCTGCAGAACATGAATTTTAAATCTTAAGAGCTTATACGCTACCAACAAAAAAGAAAAAAAAAACACTGAATATGTATCTTTATGAGGGAAGTAATTTCAATGTTTTTGAATACAAAATAAGTAGTTGTTTAGCATGTAAGGCAAAGTATATCTTGTGAGATATGTCACCTGACAACGAATAAAAAAATTTAAAATGGATGTTTTAAGACTATGTAATTCTTAAGCATTTAATATTTTATTGGGAAATGGCGAAATTTGACTAAATTTTCATCGTGAATTAGGAAGCATGTAATTAATTTAGAATATATGTTGATCACCGAACCGTTTATTGACAATTTGATCAGCAATATAATTTTCTTCTCAGTAATACTACACAAAATACATATTGTCAATAAAGCCACGTTTGTCTTGTATAAAATAAATTTGATAAAATTATTTGATAAAACTTCTATCCTGTACCAAGGTAATGTAATATACAGTGAGTAACTCCGAGATCGGAATAAACATTAGCTTTGATCTGGTACAAGGCCTCGTCAGGTAAGTAGCAATTAGAGAAATTTCCATATCTAAAGAAACAATAGCCTTGGTCCGTGCGAGTCGTCTTCAGGAAAATACCAATAAGAAACAACCTATACTAGAGAAAATTATATGTCACAAAAACAAACACTTACTTACATTGCAAACGACATCGCAACTGGAAGGTAAATAAACTAATACACTTGCTGCGTGCAACAAATCCTGAAAGAACGCATGCCCACTTCCTTGTTTTAAATTGTACTCAGATACAGAGTTGCCAGTAGGCTACTTTTTAAAAATTCAAATTGTTTGATTCCCACCACTTTTTAAAAATAATGTAATTGGCTTTATTCTCGCATTATTTAACTGTCATTATAAAAGACGAATATTTCTACTTGAAAAAATCTGGTGGCAATCAAGATATCTGAATTAAAAATAAGTAGCCTACTGGCAACACTGCTCATATATGCAATTACACTCCTACTACCTGAAAGGCAGTTAGATTGCTTGATTAAACAAGCCGCACAAAAAAGTCGTGTAATTAAGTTATATATTTTTATTTAACAGTTTCTTTAGTATTTTTTTCCGGTGATAGTTTTTAAACAAAAAAATTGAAAATTATAATAGAAATGTATGTACCGTAAACCCTCTTTAACGCGTCTCCGCTAAAGATGTACAATTTCGTTTTCTCCATGAATTTCTATTTGCAATTAATGTTAAGGACATCGCGTAATGCGTATTTCTCATCGGATAATACGTATATATATATTTTTAAATAACCAGGCATAATATAAACTAATTTTGTATGTTGCTTCTTCTAAAGGAACTTAGAAGAATTTTTCGTTATTTAGTGATTAAGAAATTGCCAGTGACACAGAATAAAAGTAAGAAAAATTTCCGCCGAACAAAAACGTTACAGGTTCAAAAATAGCCAACGAATGTTCATTTATAGTACGTATCCAAATGCTATGTAACGGACCAAATTTTGTAGTGTTTCGCAAAATTGGAAAGTAGTGTAATAAAAGAATTATTTTTTCAACTTTGGTAAAGGAAAGTGAAAGAGTATTTAAATTAAAGTAAACATATGTAAGTACAGCCAATTTCTTTGCGACTGTGTAATTTTTTTCTTTTCATCTGAATTAAATATTATAGCACTGATTGGTATATATGAATATCTGAATTATATGATATATATATTATAAATTATATATATGAATGATATATGTATTACCTTTGAAATCAAAATATGACAAACAAGTTTCTCCAACAAAATCTGTTAGATCATATACATGGCTATAAAAAAAAAAAGTCTAATACATTACCGTCTGTGGGCGGTAATTACTGAAAATGAACTTTCTGGCTGTGTTAGGTATCTTTCTAAATTTCTGTACCTTTCTGTCTACTTTACTTATATAGATATCTTCTTTCATCGTATGAACATAAGTTTAATAAAAATGCTATATCTCGATAGTGTTTGAAAGTGTCTTCATTTATGATATAGGTTTTTACTTATTCCTTTGACTTTCAATTTTGAATTTTTTAGCTGGATATTTTATTTTATTTCTACAGTTATTATTGAGTGTTTATTATTTAAACAAAAACCTGAAATATGCATTTTCAATAAAATGTTTAAACTTTTACGGATTTATATTCACTTAAAAAAAATAGAAAAAAATTGGTTCATATGAAATTTAATATAACCCGTCTTCTAATAATGATATAATTTACACTGAAAAGTTAAATTAAAACAAAATTGAACTTAACAAGTATAATTTGCATGTGTATGTTTTATTTGCATAAATTATATTTTGTAGATCTGCTTTGTTTGTGTAATGTGGCCCGCACCTTTGTAACCCATTTTCGGCCAAAGGTCCGTAAACGCACCATTTCAATAAATATATTTTTATTAACACTGTGACGTATATTTTTCACTAATTTTATTTTTCTGCTATTTTTAAGGGTTCTGAAGACATCTATAAAACATTAGTAATTGAATTGAAGTAATCACTTTCTGTTGAGAAATTTTCAAAATACGCTGGTTTTTTACTTGAAACGATTATTGACAAATTCGACTTTTTGAAAATGTATAATTGTACCAATTGAGATTAATCATATGTTTTTATAATGGAGTAAAGTTGCAAGTTCTGTAAATAAAATAAAAATAAAACAAATGCCATAAGAAAACTTAATTTTTTTATTTAAATTTAATGGTAAATTATTAATGGTAAATTAATAATGGTAACGTCAAATTAAATAAAATATTATTTTTCATGTACGAAACTTTTTTGGTGTGTTAATGAATGTAATTTAAGTAAATTTCAATGTAAATAACACCACATTTTATAAAATTTCTATGCTTGGCCTAAAATGGGTTAAATAGGACTTATTCGAATTTGACATGTCAGCTTTAAAGAGTTACACTTAGTCATAAATTTAGAAAAATCGATTTTTTTGCAAGTTGCATTTTTACAATCTGAAGAGGGGTTACTTTATGATTCTCGACTAATTAATTTCTAATTTAAAAATATTTAAGATACCAATTATTATTTTTAAGAGAAACGTTAAACAATTGAAACCTAGAAAATCAATATACTTTACTGAATGACAATTATTGACACTTATTGGTATTTGACATCTTACTTACAGAAAAAAAATTAGTTTATTTTTATGACTAGCTGAGTGTTTATTTGAAATTTTTCAATTTCATTTAATGAGATATTTTTAATTTGGTCCAAAAAATCTAATTCTATTCTACGTTTATAAAATATTTATATCATTAAATTTAATAGATTCCTTATAAGTAAGAATATTTTTTTACGATGTAGGTTTACTAAAACTAGTCGTTGGGGGCAACCGTAATACTTACCCATCATGGATATGCATAATGTAAAATATTAAAATAAAAATGTGTAAACTACTTATAAAATGCGTTGCAATTCAAATATAATCGTGGCTTGATGACATCATAAACTTTAAAGGCTCGATTACAGAATTGCTTGAAAGAAACATCCTTATAACTCCAAAAATAAAAATCCTATTAACTAGTGGTTTATTGCATCTGATTAAGCGTCAAATTTTCAATTAAAATATCCATATACTTAAAGCTAACCTGCTTTTTAGTTTTTCGTGCAAAAATGCCATTTATACGCATGCGCGAGCATTCAGCTAATCAGCTAGAGGCTTTTACTATCTTCAGACGCGATGTTCCAGCCAATGAGGTGAAGGCTTTTTCCTCTCTCTAGAAGCGTATGTGTTCCATTTGGTTGTTCGGTTGTTGAAACTTTATAGATTTCTTTTATTAAGGTATTTTTTCATTTTACCGTATTTATTTTCTTTTTAAGTCGTATGTATTTTACTACTTTGAATTTTTTATAACTAACCCTTTTTTTGAGAGAGAGAGAGATTTCGTGGCACGAAATTCCGCGAATCGTTTCCGATGTAAACAAACTAATTTTAAACTTTTAATATGTAATTCTGTGTGATATGATTAAATTCAGGTTTTCTCAGCGACGATCACAGTATTTTTACCAAATAATTTTTGTATTAATCAAGCTTTTTTGGTTATTAAGCATAGCTAAACACGAAAGAAAACTTTGTTATTTTAAGATTTTGATGTGAATTATTTGCGTACATTTATAAGACGAGTTTCACTGAATAATTCAAGAAAAAAAAAATCTCATCATTATACATATTTAGTTATGCATTATTAATTATTTACTTGGCCTTTACTTTTAATATTTCAAACTTACAGCTGAATGTAACTATTAAAACATTTGAAATACTGTATTCGTAAAATGAAATTTCAGCTTAAACACTCGACAATTACTTTTAGTTATGCATTATTAATTATTTACTTGGCCTTCACTTTTAATATTTCAAACTTACAGCTGAATGTAACTATTAAAACATTTGAAATACTGTATTCGTAAAATGAAATTAGTTTAAACACTCGACAATTACTTTTAGTTATGCATTATTAATTATTTACTTGGCCTTTACTTTTAATATTTCAAACTTACAGTTGAATGTAACTATTAAAACATTTGAAATACTGTATTCGTAAAATGAAATTTCAGCTTAAACACTCGACAATTACTTTTAGTTATGCATTATTAATTATTTACTTGGCCTTTACTTTTAATATTTCAAACTTACAGCTAAATGTAATTATTAAAACATTTGAAATACTGTATTCGTAAAATGAAATTTCAGCTTAAACACTCGACAATTACTTTTAGGTTAAATTCAGGTTTTCTCAGTGACGATCACAGTATTTTTACCAAATAATTAAAAGTACTACATGCATGCATCTATCTATCTATATTAGAAATTGTGCAGGTTTCTGGTCACTGTTTTGTTTACATATTTTAAACAAAAATTTCAATTTAATAATGCACTGAAAATTATAATGAATGCTTACAATTAAATACAACAACACAAAACAAAAAATTTCACAAAAACACATTATTTCCCCGATATTTTCCCACAACTAATCAATAAATTTCATGATATTTTATTGCGATTTTAAACCATGAACTTTAGTACTTTTCTGTTATACGGACACTATGCCAAAATGTATGTATGTATGTATGTATGTTTGGCGACAATGGTGTACGTATAACGGAAAGTGCCTGAATTATTATTTATATATATATATATAAAATATAAACATAATTGGCGACACAGCAAGTTTTCTGGATTTCTCCCTGTCTCTCTAACCACATTGTTAACAAAACAAAAAATTCACGAAAAACACATTATTTCCCCGATATTTTCCCACAACTAATCAATAAATTTCATGATATTTTATTGTGATTTTAAACCATGAACTTTAGTACTTTTCTGTTATACGGATACTATGCCAAAATGTATGTATGTATGTATGTTTGGCGACAATGGTGTCCGTATAACGGAAAAGTGCCTGAATTATTATTTTTTTATATATATATAAAATATAAACATAATTGGCGACACAGCAAGTTTTCTGGATGTGAAAGGCGGAGATGAATTTCATTCATTCAATGACCGTTTTAAAAGTTTCAAGTTTGGATTGAGTGCACCTGAACATAAAAACCGATACCTATTTCTATGTTCATGATTGAGTTATTTGGATATCTTTTCGTATAGCACAGAAAATCATTTCTCCCGCTTTCGTAATGCAGATAAATTCTGGTGTATTTTTTTTTCTTCTTTTTATATCATAAGTACTTTTCTACTTTAAATTTTTTAATTGTCGAGTTTCTAAACTGAAATTTCATTTTTCGAATGCAGTATTTCAAATGTTTTAATAATAATTACATTCAGCTGTAAGTTTGAAATATTTAAAATATCAAAAGTAAAGGTCAAGTAAATAATTAATAATGCATAACTAAATATGTATAATGATCAGAATGACATATTAAAATGTGTACAGAATGACATGAAAATTTTAAAAAACTGAAATTTTGCACTTTCAACTTAATTGTAAATTTCATTGTTTACATTGGAAACGATTTGTGGATTTTAAGAATTTGCTGAACTTCGTGTCACCAAATTACTAAATCTCTCTCTCTCACTCTTCAAAAAAAAAAAAAGGGTTAGTTTAAAAAAATTCAAAGTAGCAAAATACATACAATACAAAAATAAAATAAATACGGTAAAATGAAAAAAATTACTTTAATAATAGAAATCCATAAATTTTCAACGACGACATCAAACGAACGTATCTCATCTTTCGTTTGTGATAAGGAACGCTCCTTTGGCCCCCTCCACTCATTGGCTGAATTGTAAAGGGCAAAACTGGGGGACAAAATGACTACAGCATTTCTGAGAAAAGAAAAAATCAGAAAATTCACAGAAAATAATTATTTTTGTTGCAAGTTGGGTTAACTGTCTTTATGGTTCGAGTCTATTTCAGACTGAGTGTAGATTTCTGCAAGTTGGATTTGGGTTAACCCGATTTTTCAAAAGTTAGTTCAAGTTCAGTATATTATTTCAGATTAAAACTATACCTATCAGGGCTTGAATTTCAGGGCGGGATTCACGCGGAAAATTTTGAAATCCCGCCCAAAAAAGATCATGAGCGGGAGCCTCCCGCCCAAAAAATTTCAGCATTTTTGGAGAAATTTGCATTATTTAATTTACCTGCAACCGAACGATAAATTTCGTGATTTTTTTTCCCCGCAACCGATTGACGGACTTTGTGTTTTTTCCGCGACTGATCGATGAACTTTGTGGTTTTTTCCGTGACAGATCAACGAACTTTGAGTTTTTTCTGTGACAGATCGACGAACATTGCGTTTTTTAAGCGACTGATCGACGAACCTTGCGTTTTTTGGGGACATATCGACGAACTTTGCGTTTATTCCGCAATCGATCGACGAAATTTTTCTTTCTTTCCTGAGTGATCGACGAACTTTGCATTTATTCCGCAATCGATCGACGAAATTTGCTTTTTTCCGCAACTGATCGACGAACTTTGCGTTTTTTCCGCGACAGATCAACGAACGTTGCATTTTTTTCTGCGACTGATCAACGAACTTTGCGTTTTTTCTGCGACAGATAGACGAACATTGCATTTTTTAAGCGACTGATCGACGATCCTTGCGTTTTTTGGGGACAGATCGACGAACTTTGTGTTTATTCTGCAATCGATCGACGAAATTTGTTTTTTTCCCACGACTGATCAACGAACTTTGCGTTTTTTGGTGACAGATCGACGAACTTAGCGTTTTTTCTGCGACAGATTGATGAACTCTGCGTCTTTTCCACGATCGATCGGTGAATCTCAATCAAGTAAAATCTAAAGTCAGAAATTTATTTAACAACCTAATTGTTAAGGGTCCCTAACACATTTAATGGAACTTGAAAAATACACTGCATATATAAAACTTAACTTTCTTCCCTTTTCTATAATAAAAATAAACATTTTACATAATCATTCTCAGTTGACTTAATTTTTTCAATGGTATTTTGTCATGTCTGCATTAATGTAATTCTTTAAATAGCACGTAAAAGAATAGTGGGGTTTAAAGATTTTTTTCTCCCTCCCAAACATTACAACTTCCCTCCATTTAAAAATGTTGGTAGGGAGACTCCCGTCTTTGGAAAAATTGAATTTCAAGCCCTGCCTATAATATGTTTGTGTGTATTGAGGTTTGTATAGATGTTTGTGTGTGTGCTGTTTTTAATACAGACAGTTTCACTTTTCACACGAACATTTCAAAAAATTCACATTCTTTGCGCAATCCTTTAACAAAATTCGCATTTTTTTTCGTGATTCTTTAATGAAATTCGCATTTTTTTCTGTATCTTTTTTTTGTCGAGATTCATAATTTTTTCAGCTATCCTATGACGTAATTCGTGTTTTTTTTTTCAGCGATAATTTGACGAAATTTGTGTTTTTTCTGCGATTTTTTTTTTCACGAAATTTGCGTTATTTTCCACGATTCTTTTATGAAATTTGCGTTTTTCTGTGATCCTTAGACGAAATTTTCTTTTTTCGCAATGCTTTGATAATAATCACATTTTCTCTGCTGCCTTTTGATAAGATTCATGAATTTTCAGCAATCCTTCGATGAAATTCGCGTTTTTTCAGCAATCTTTGAAGAAATTCGCATTTTTCTCGCAATACTTTAACGAAATGTGCGTTTTCCAGCGATTTTTTGATAAAATACATTTTATTCCGCAATTTTTAGACGAAGTTTGGCAAGAAAGCGCTATCTTTGGGTGAAATTTCCTGTTTTGCGATTCTTTGACAAAATTTGCTCATCTTTTGTGTAAATCGCGTTTTTCTGTGGCCTTTTAACAAAATTCACGTTTTACATGATCCTTTGATGAAATTAGTGTTTTTCCCGTGATCATTTGACGAAATCTAGGATTTTTTTCCCGCGAAGATTGATTATATGTTTTTAGTCTGCAGGTGCCCTAAAAAGTTTGTGACGCCTGTCGCTGCATTGCACGCATTCTGCCACGGTGTATCAAACAAACAAAATTCATCCTAAAGAATTATTGTTTCGTTTCTGGAAATGAACAACCGTCAACTCATTGGCTGAATTATAAAGGGTGAAATGTGTAGGCACTGAGTATCATCTATACTATTAATGTCGGTAAACGTCTGTCTGTGTGTGTGTTGTTGTGTCTGGCGTCTGTAAGCACAAAACTCTGCATGCAGACGACGGACATAAGTGCTTTTGGTATAAAAAAATTCGTAAGTGGAGTTTTTAAAATTCACAACATTTTGCGGGAGAAGAGGGGTGCGAACAAATTTAAAAAATGAGTCCGCATCAATAATTATGGCGGTGGGGGGGAGTATGTTTTGCCTACACGGGGCGGAGACTTTTCTTTGTTGACACCACTCATATGATATATCATTCGAAAGGCCTGTGACTGCCTTTTCATGTTATGCATCTGTGTGGTCCATCCCCCCCCCCGCCAATTGGGGCACTTTTCTAAATTTTGCACATACCACTCCTGTTATATATCGTTAAAAAGGTCTGTGACCGCTTAATCATATTATGCATCTCCGGTGTCCATCCCCCCCACTTTGCCCCCCCAAGGGGGTACTTTAGTAAATTTTGCACAATCCCTTCATGTTACGTATTGTTGGAAAGGTCTTTGACTGCTTATTCATGTTATGCATCTCCGGGGTCCATCCCGCCACTTCCCCCCCCCTTAAGGGGGGCAATTTTCTAAATTTTGTTGACACCCCTCATGTCATATAATGTTGGAAAGGTCTGTGACCGCTTAATGATATTATGCATCTCCAATGTCCATCTCCCCACTTTGCCCCCCCCCCTCCCCCAAGGGGGTACTTTTCTAAATTTTGCAGACAACCCTCATGTCATATATCGTTGGAAAGGTCTGTGACTGCTTAATCATATGCATATCTCCAATGTCCATTTCCCCACTTTGCACCCCCTCCCCCAAGGGGGTACTTTTCTAAATTTTGCAGACAACCCTCATGTCATATATCGTTGGAAAGGTCTGTGATTGCTTAATCATATGCATATCTCTGATGTCCATCTCCCCGCTTTGCCCCCCCCCCCAAAGAGGTACTTTTCTAAATTTTGCACACAACCCTCATGTTATATATCGTTGAAAAGGTCTGTGACCACTTAATCATATTATGCATGTTCCGTGTCCATCCCCTACTTTACCCCCCCCCCCAAGGGGGTACTTTTTAAAATTTTGCACACACCCGTCATGTTACATATCGTTTGAAAGGTCTTTGACTGCTTATTCATGTTATGCATCTCCTTGGTCCATCCTGCCATTTTCCCCTCCCCAAGGGGGCACTTACCATTTACTTGCACAACAGCGCTAAATGTGTCAGATGAAAGAAATTCCGCGTGTACATGTGCCAGTGAAACTTAGCCAATTGCTGTTCTTCAACCTAGCTTAAATTCAAAGTGGGTTTTTTATTTATTTGAATTATTCTGCAAAAGTTTCAAACATTTTAAAGCAGCTATGAATTTTATTTTTATGGTACTATCAAGTTTTTTGCCGTCAAATTTTGACGGGTTCCATCTAGTATATTTGAAGTGAAATTTGGATGAAATACAGGGTCATGAAAAATCGAAGAGTGTGGATAATAGGATTCCAAATATCTCGGCAACTAATTATCCGATCGACTTCATGCTGTATGCAAAATTTATGTTTTTTTTATTTTTTGTTATACTTATTTCTTAAAATAACCAATTTCGAAAATTTTTATATACCTTTTATCAGAACGAATATTTCGAGAGTCCAAAAAAAATAGTTCCGGATAATCGAGGTTATTAAAATTATATAGGCTTCTTCCCATTATTACATACTAAGTACATACCAAATTGCAAGTCTCTATCTCAATTTTTTCGGGAGATAGAGCGTTTACAGACACACAGACACACACACACAGACGGACGGAATTTTTTTTTTCTAAAAATATGTTTTTCGGAATCTCCAGAGTCTGAAACGTGTAAATCCGTCAATTTTTTTTTCAATTTTCAAAACGATTACAAGACTTACCATATACTACGTATGATGTGTAAGTAAAATATGAATGATACATTTAAAAATTACATGGTTGTAATGCAACTATTGAAAGTTTCAATTTACCCAATGAAAACCCTCAAAGACGTAATTATTAAAATTGGGGCATTTGGTTAAATCCAAAAGTATTTTAAACACATTTCAGATATAATGCATTGAAAAAGATGGACTTTTATGCAAATAGATTTTAGTTTTATGAATAAAATATAAGTTTCCTTTGAGAAATAAGTAATAAATTAACTTACATTTAAGAATTTCGAAACGTTATTGTAATATCTGAACTTTACGGAAAACTGGTGTTCGACTAAGTGTCTTTTTGTTATATTTTATAAGAAATAAATATGAAATATATACGTATTCGTACTTTTAATCTTTAATACAATATGCAATATATACAGGGTGTCCGAAATGAATTTCGAAAATATTAAAAGATATCCTCATTTATTTGTTTAAACTAGGAGAAAATTTCAAATATCACCCCTTCAAAGTATAAACACAAATGTGTTTTTTTAATTATGTTTATACGCGTGTCTAAATGTGTTAGATATTTCCAATGATTAAGAAATATCTGCGTCATTTTGTTATTTGTTGAATCGTATAACGTATACCGTTAACCAGATTTCCCAGGATGCAATCTTTTCACATATTTGAGCGAATTCTTGCTGAAAAAAAAAACTATTTCACTCTTTTAAATGAAACTGATGGCTATTGTTTAGATACATTTGAAAAATAATTCATGCTTGAAAATTTAAAAAGTGGGTAAATTAAGCAGCAGTTTTCAAATAAATTTCATTCGAAAGTTAACATTTTTCTAATTTATGATGTAAGTATTGACATTGTACGGTATTTAGAAGTGGTACAAACGCGATAAAAGCGAAAGTGATAGCGCCGCTTGCTGTAGAAATCGTTATACATTTCTAAAAATTGCCACTGGGTTTGGCTGGCGTTCAAAAGGAGATAATGTAACAACAGTAACTATAATGTAACAACAGTATTCCGTGTATAACGTGAAAGTTGACGGGCACATGTATGCGCGCTTCTTGACATTCATTTGAATTCGTTTCGCTATTGCGTATTTAGCAGCTAAAACAACAGTCATCAGTTTTGTATCTGGTGGGTTTACTAGCGTATGGATTACTTGAATTCGACTAGTGCTTTTTTGTGGAAAACCCTGCATAAGAAACAATATTAAACATAATATAATACGCATAAGATCCTCCTAAAAAAGGTTTTTGTGTGTTTTGCTATTAGAAATTACTTATATTGTTACAGTAATTATACATCGTTCTACTTTTTATCTGGTGATCTATTGCTCTGAAAACTATTGTAGTGTGAAGTCCCCTATGTTGTAATTATCTTATTTAAATAATATTAAGTTAATTTATATCTGTTGTAATTATTTTGTTATAAGGGGAAGGTGGCCTAAAATGATCCTAACAAGCAAAACGAACCACACATGTTTTCTTCTAGACATGTTGCGTTATCTACAGGGTAACACATAAACTAGTTGTGATAAGTAAAGAAAAAGCAATGGCGAATTCAAGCGATCGCAGTATTACGCATATGAATAGAATGCTTTGAAAAATGAATTTTTATAACATATTTCATAAGGATCAATAACTTTCATATTTATTTAGATTACAGTCTTTCATGTACATACATATGATTTGGTTTACTTAATTGAGTATGTTTTTAGATGTGAATTACACTTGTGTATTGTCCTAATTACTTTTATATTTTTTTTACCGATAAAAAAACAGTTTACAATTATTTTTAAATGAAGGGTTTAAAATATTATTGAAATATATTTATAATGCAAAGTATAGTGTAAAACATACTAGCAAAGGGCCAAAGTTTTATTTAAACAGTTATGTTATTTTACACAAGTTTTTCCCTTAAGGGGATCATTTTAGGCTACCTTCTATTTTGTGAATTGTGTCTGTTGTAAAGAAACTTCTACCGGAACTTTGATATTTGCCTTTCTAAACTACTGGGGTTAGATGTCCTATGTTCGATGTCATATGAAGACATGAACCTCATCTTTTATAGCCCAATGCAGTCAGCGAGAACTAACACGGAAAAAGTACGTTTCTCATTCAGTATTTTGCCGGCCTATGCAAGAGTTGCAGTTCAAAGCAATTTGTCATTTCCCTTACTTTAAAATAGCGGTCAGTTTAAAATATATTAATTTTGTAGCAGATCATTTTCAAACGTTATTATTTCAAAAGACATAGAATTTCTGGCCAAATAATTAAAAATATGCATATATATTTTTTTATGTTAGACAAAGCATTAATTTTATAAAAATTATAGAATTTTCAAATTTATTCTCGTTACTAGGGAAAGTAATTTCGAATTTTACTACTTTTAGTTTTCAAAATTATTACTAAGGTTGTATTCCATTAGAGATAGATCAAATGTTTAAATTATAATATATTCTCATATTATTAACATCAGTTAGTTTATAAATCTTAAATTAAATTGTATATGTTGCAATCGATATCTCACTTTACATGTTTAGCATTATTTTGCTTTTCACATTAATTGTATTTATTAAAAGCGATGTTTAAATGTCACGTAAGCTAAAATTTAATTGCGTATTAATACTGCGATGCAAGTTTTAAACATGAATCAGATTTATTCTTGTGTAATCTGATCTCCGCCAGTTGGTTATTGTTATGGGATATAATAGATTATGTGGTTTTACTACCGTAGAATAGATTACAAAGATGTGGTAGTATAGATTATAAAATGTTTTGAGTACGGAACATTGAATTTATTCGAGGGATACTTAAATAATAATATTTTAAAAGCATGAAATTAACATGCAAAATATCAGATATGGGATTAGCTTTTAAATAAGTTTAAATAAGTTTAAATAAGTTTTACACAAGATTTAACATTTTATTAAAAGATATATATATATAAATGAAAACACATGTGAAAAACGAAGGATAAGACATTATGTACAGGTGAAACGAGAAGACACAAGACAATTTAAAACTTAATAATTATTAAACAATCTATAATAGAAAGATGCGGTTTTCACAGAAATGCTTAAAAAATATATGAAATTTTGTTTATAATGGAATAAAACAATACAATAGAACGACTTTTGTCCAACAGGTTGCACGGTGGTTGGGGAACTAGTTTTTTAATGATATAGTACAGTTAAATCAGAAGAAGTAACCATTGTCTAAGTGTTACAACTTTTCAATATGATGCCCGTCACTGTGTTGTATATCTTAAATGTACAGCCTTCAGGCAATGAATAACATCCTGCATTGACGCATTTCACAGGCTATCCTTGAAACATGATGGCATGATGAAACATGATGACATTTATTATGCAAATGGCATCTTTTAACTTGGTCAATGACGTAGGCCGCTCTTTGTGCATGCGGGATTTCAAGTAACCTTATAATCAAAAGTTACAAAGTGAAAGATCTGGAGCGAATCCGGGCTCAGTATTTTCGAAATGTCGACAGCAGGATTGTCGTGACACTAGCAGCAACATCCTAAATAAACATATTATTCTCTTTGAATGTTGTGGAATGAAGCGCTTGATTCTCGTGCAAGCGAGATATGTCTTCATTTACTAAAAGAGCTGCAAATCGCGTACTTGTCTCAGGAAATTTTTGATATACTCCCGTTGATTTTCTTGTAAAAAAGGGACCAACGAAGATAGAAACTGTGACCCCACACCACTCTGTCACCTTTAGGTCATGAAGATATTTTTCCATATATATATGGGGGTTCGCTTATGCCCATATGCAACGTGTGTCAACGATTCTAATGTTATAAGTATAAGTATAAGCCAAAAAGGTGGCACATGGTTATAAAGAAAAGTGTGCACAGTGTGCCTCGCCTGTTCACAAGATAAGTAAAAGTCAATCAGCATTACTTTCCATTTTCACGAAAACCCAATTAACAAAATTATGACCTGTTGTAAAATTAGTTCGTTTCAGTTTTGTCACAGGTTGAATTTTATGCAAACTAGATAGAACCTGTCAAACCTTGACGGAAAAATTTACTACAACAATATCAGTAAAGTAAACTTCTTTCTTATTTAAGGGGGGAGAGTATTAAACAGTGTTACAAAAAATTTATATAAAAAGATTTCTTCCCCAGTGAAATACATAACTAATTTCGATGCAACTGTACACCAACAATCCGCAAACAACTGTGTAATATAAATCAGTTCAACATTATCGCCATATTCAGCACTGCAAAAAAGAAAATTTCATGGAACTATGAAGTATCATACAAATAGTATATTCCTACGTCCGTATCATATTCAGTAAATAAAAGAACATTGTAAATAAAGCTCATGTATCTCCCCCTATGATAATGAAACCGAGCGAGCCCCAATGCGCAAATGCATTGCATTTGCCCGAAGGCATCGTCAAAATTAGACGTTAAAAAGTTGTAAATGTTTAAATAAAAGTTTTAAAATGTCCTCTTTAATCCTTGTTCGTTTCAAATCAATATCTTCTAAAACGCATCCATTGTTTAAAGCTAATAATTTTTTATGTAAAGATGTAGAAATGTTTTTACAATAATAATATGCGATCTGCATATGAGGTACATTTTGAATGTTTTCAAGTGTAATTTATTTGTATGGTTTCTTCGTTTCTTCGGTCCCTTTCCATAATCTGGATGATTATCCCTTTTCCACAATCGGGGACCTTTTCCGTCTTATACAGTGAAATACCCAATAGATGCTTAAAAAATAAAATACAATTCCTAGCATATTCTGATGCAACACTTGCATCAACGAATTTTAACACGATATCAATTTTATGTTCAAGATAAATTGAAAATATTTTTTTGTTGTTGACAGGTTTTAGTTTAGCGTCAAAATGGAAAATCTGATCTTATGATTTATCAGGGGTTTCTTAATTACCTTTTTCTAATTTTTATGTTGGTTAAGGAAATCATATTCCAATTATGACAACTTTCTCAGGGGCTATTTTACTCTTTTAAATGAAACTGATGGCTATGGTTGCGATACATTTGAAAAATATTTCATGCTTGAAAATTTAAAAAGTCGGTAAATTAAGCAGCAGTTTTCAAATAAATTTCATTCGAAAGTTAACATTGTTCTAATTGATAATGTAAGCATTGAAATTGTACGGTATTTAGATGTGGTGCAAGCGCGATAAAAGCGAAAGTGATAGCACCGTTTGTTGTCGCAATCGTTATACATTTCTAAAAATTGCCACTGGGTTTGGCTGGCATCCAAAAGTAGGCTACGTTTTTTTGGCGTCGACAGAGAAATCCACACCGAATGAAATAGGATTTTGCCGCTAATAAGGAGCTGTGAAATGAACTTATAATAAAACTACAAAAATAATTACTATAAAAGAAAAGTAAGTGGTAACTTGTAATCAATGTATGGAATCAATATGAAGCAATCAATAAAATCCCCATTTCTAATCTTTATAATTAAGAATTGAAAAATCAGTTAAAATTACGTCGTGTTGACACAATCATTTAGTTCTATCAATGTAAAAAAATTAAATTCAATCTAAGCATAACGTCATTTTTACCGGTGCAAACTTTTCACACGTACTTTATATACGTTACATTTTTTGTTTAACCACCAAGTATACAAATAAAAATACATTTTGTATTTAATTGTAAAACAATGTCATCAATAAAGTTAAAATGCATAAAGATAAAATAAACCCAATGTACAATATTCCCGAGACGTCACATGAAATATGAATTTTTATTCCCTTATAAAACCAAAGTACACGTACATAAATATTTTTATCGGAATTTCAATTGCAAATTAAAAAATTCGGCCAAAAAGCAAAGTGTCTGAATTTTTTTTCATTATTTCTTTTTTATCTACAGAACAATGAAAGTAATCCGATTGCCACCATTTTGAAGAAATAAAAACATTTAAAATAAAAATTATTCTAATTAATAAAAGAGTATTGAACAAACAAATGCTCGATAACAAATCTGTGGTCAAATATCATTCATTTAAAATAAGAATCATGAAATGTGATAAAGTAGTTTTTTCTCACGAACTGTTGCAAAAACGCTTATCGTTTTAAATATATAGATATCTCTTGGTTATAATCCTAAGACATCGCCACACACTTTCATAAGAAAGTTTATTTCGTAATGAAATTGCACAAGCACTGCATCCCCCATGTGCTGATGATGGCAATTCTGAGTCAGCAGCACGTTCCACCTAGTTCACGACTGGAGCAGATGTTTGCAGTCTCCCACTTTATGGAAGATCGCCGGTCTGTTTCCTCAAGCCTTTTATCATAGATTTCAGTGTTGTAAGAATCATCGGTCCTTTTCAACTTTTAACACCCCGCATTGTACGTTAGGAACGCAAAGAACTAAAGAGCTAAATTTGCCGATTCTATGTTTTTATAAAGTAGTTTAACTAATAGAGCTTTATTCTGAAAGATAACATCTCTAAACATAGCAGTTATATATCAAATTGTACCGAAGTTCATTTAAAATGCAATTTATTTAATCTTTGTGAAACCTGTTGAAAATAAAAACAATCCTCAAAGCGAAATCTGAGCAACATTCTTGGCCATGACGTTGTGCAATAAACTGATCTGCTTATATAACGTATGTTATATATACGTTTGACGCTATACAATATTACCACAAGCTGGTGAAAATTGTAATTTTTATAACATATTTTGTCATTATACACAAATATCCCACCGTAATGTAGCAAATAAATGCTCTGAAAGTAATCCGATAAGATGTGCATACTGCGCATTTTCCCATGACTCCAGACAATGTCAACTTCAACACAATTCTGATTGTCATAAATGTATAAATTGTGTACGATACAATAGTTCCCATTCACACGAAAAAGACTTTACACCAATTTCAACTTGTCATGCAGCATCCAGCAACAATTGTGAAGTATTTCAACATGAAATCTTCAAAGTGAGGAGTAATTCTTCAAAAACAAGTTACTAAAATTTACTAAAGTCGATTGTAACTTAAACCGACTATAAAATTTGCAAGAATAAGAAATTCAGAAAGATTTAGTACGAATAAATTGAAATTATAAATCAGTAACAGGTGTAAAAGTTCTTATACAATTTGATATATTTTTATTATATAAGTTTATTCTTCTGTTTTTTTTTTCTTTTTTGTATTGAAACTATTTTTTTTAAATTTAAATATTTCCTTTTGTTATTCTGTAACTATATACCTTTCCAGCTGGGCCCTTCAACAGCATAGGTAATTTTCTTTAATTCTTATATTAAGTTAGCATCTTCTCCAATTTGTTTTAATTCTGTTCACGTATTAATATTGAATGTCTTTTAAGTATTAAGGCTGGTCCCAGCTGAATTAAAATTTCTTGTACATTTTTATTTTCCTGATATTTTATGCTTGTTTACTCTAGTTTTGTTATTCATTCATTATTGTTCATTTAGTAATTACTTCTATCCAATATTATTATCTACTTCAGTTCAGTGTTATTCAGTATTATGGTAGTATTATTGCTGTATCACATAGTATTATTTACTTTCTTTTATACTTTTTCTTATATAATTTTTTTAAGTATTAAGAATGTTGTGATCTCAACAAGTAATGTAAAAAGTAACTTTGTACTAATTAATTTTAATCTCTAATGAATTATTCAACATCTGTACTCTAAAATAGGAATTTTCAATAAACATTTTCCCTCGTGGAGAAAAGTTCCTATGCTTTACGGCGGGATCTCCACGAGAGGGTGATTTCGTGTGAACATTGCATCTTTTTATCAAAGAAATGTTATAATTATTAAATTTAAAATTTTTAAAAGCATTGAAAAGCTCAAGCTCTCAAGCTCTCTCTCTCTCTCCCCTCCCTCCTCCCCCCCCTCTCTCTCTCTCTCTCTATATATATATATATATTATGTCAAAATAAGAAATTGTACTGCAATCCTCGGCGCTTTGGCGTTGATATTACATATATGTATGTATGTGTGTGTATGTGTGTGTCTCTATGTGTATAAATGCAAAAATAAATATACATATACATATATACGTATATGGATATACGGGTATATATATGTATCTATGTATGCATATGTATATCTATCCATCTATACACGTAGTATATATATGTGTGTGTGTTACCACGAATTCTAACTATATCTATCTATCTGTCCCTTTCTGAGTACAATCTTTACGATATAAAATTATAATAAAACAGCATAGGCAAAATGTATTTTTACGTTCCAAATAAAAATTCAATTCTCCAGATAAAAGTTAATTTTAATAAAATATTCCGCATAAAACTTTTCGGCTTTGCATACTGACTTAAACTTTTATGCATTTAAACTTTCTGACTATTTTTTCTTCTGTGAGTAGTCTATAAATTTTCAGATTAGCAAGAAAATTTAGTTTAAATTACAAAGTATTCAAAAGATCTACTTCTAATTTAAAGGAAATGAATCTAACTTTTTGTGTATGTTAGAGAAAAATAAAAAAGACTCAAGGGAATAAAGGAACGAGCTTTGGAAATCTAAATGCATTATTCAAATGAATGATTTTCACATGCTCTGCTAATGTACCAATGATAAAAAAATCAAGGTATATTTTTTCTTTAATATAAAACATTCATTTGCTTAAGGTATTCTAAAATCTACGTATATTTAACAGTTAGAATTATTTTAATGAAAACATTGTGATCGTTTACCATATATGCATGATGTTGCAAAGAAAAATTAATTTTTATACTTTATAATTCTGCACAAACTTGATATTCCTCTTTAAATAATTCAGAACGAGAATAGGACAGTACATTTTATAAAGCATGGTTTTATAAAATGTTATAATACTATTTTGCATGCAAGGTAAAATTTTGAAAGGGAAAAATGGTTTATAGTCTAAATCAATTATCTATAGCCCTTAAAGTATTAGATTAATTAGACTCATTTAGAAATAGCAAGATTGTATTTTATTCAGGGTAATGACAAATCATAAAAAATGACACTTCTTTAAAATGTATTGAAACAAATAATTTAAAAATGTATCAAACCGAGATCAAAATACTTTTTTAAACGTATTGCATTCATATTTACTTATTGGATGCCACTAAGCCTTTTTTAGGCCCAACAGAATGTCCATGGGACAAATCTCTTTATTATCCTCATTCAATCCCTTATTTAAATCCCATCAAAAGACTACTTTCAACTTACTGCATTGAGATTTACTTCTGGGATGCCACTAAACCTTTTTTTGGCACAACAGATTGTCCATGGGGCAAATCTTTATTATTATCCTCATTCAACCCCTTGTTTAAATCCCATTGTTGTCAATATTGCTCATTTTAATAAGCAATAGATAGTCACATATTAATTTTTTGAGATGACTTTTGTAAAAAAAAAAAAAAAAAAAAAAAAAAGATTATATACTATGCGATAAGTATTCTAAAAACATAATATAGTATAGTACTGTGTACTGTACAAATATAATGAAATGTCGCGGAAATTCGCCCATTTTTATGAACTGTCAGACAAAATGACCATTTTTTGTATTCTTATGAAGTGACCATCCGCTTTTCCACCAAAAGCGAATTACCGAGATCGAAGAATCCTGATTAAAGTTATAAACAGAAAACGATATATATACATATATATACATTATGTGTCCTGGAAACAAAATCTATACAGAATGCAACGATTATTTAAAAAATATAATATAGAACTGTGCACTGTAAGAATATAATGAAATGTCGCGGTGATTGGACCATTTGTACGATAATCATAGCAGAGAAAACAAATAACAATAAAATATTGTGATTTTTATAATCATTAAAAAAATACAAGCAAATTTAAAGGCAGACAAACTTCCAGCATTTTCCGACCCACATGAAATGACTATCAATAAATCCAGCCCTTTACAACAAAAAAGAAATACCAAAATCAGATCATCTTCTCGAAATTTTAACGTCGATGTATATATACATAGGAAATCTATAACTTCCATTTTGGGAGTAGCTTAAAAATGTTGCTCATACTAAAACATACATAAAAAATATTTTACAAGATACATTTTCTCGTAAAAAAAAAAAAGAACATTTGAATCCATAAGTTTAAATTCGCATTTTTTACGTATATTTAATTGGTACAATTATTTTACGGAAAAAGTTGCCGAGCATATAGAATAGACATCGTATGCTACAGCAAAGAATATTTTCAATTTATATTCTATATTGCTGAATAAATGTTTTATTTTCTGTGAAATAATTTTGAACAGAAAAAAATTGTCAGAATTTTTTCTAATTTTATTCAAGGCAAAATTAATATTTCGCATGAAAGGGAAAATTTGTAAAAACTGTTTATACATGCTAAGCACATATGTAAAATCTAATGCAATAGAATAATTCGATAGATTTGTCTAGAAATATGAGTAATATTTTAATTAACGATGGTAATAAAACATAATTTAAAGCAGTTGGAAAAATGGACGTTTAAAAAAAATATGTTTCTGTATAAATATACATGTATAAATCATACATTCAGATACGAGCAAATGTTGTGTGTTTGTGTGGTTATAGATATATGCAAATTTTATCTTAATAACGACTCTAACGATTTTTACGAAATTTTGTATCCTACCGTTTTGGAGCACCAGAAAACTATTGGGCTAGGTCACATGTACGAGAAAATTCGATTAGTGGGCCATTTTGGGTCACCATGGGTCAGGGTCAAGCTAATTGTATCTAAAAAACGGTTCGAACGATTTTGACTAAATTTTGTAGCCTACCATTTTCGGGCACGAAAAAATCATTGGGCTAGGTCACATGCTCGAGAAAATCTGATTAGTGGGTCATTTTTGGGTCACTGTGGATCAAGCTAATTTTATCTAAAAAACGGCTCAGACTATTTTGACTAAATTTTATATCCTACGGGTTTCGGGCACGAAAAGACAATTGGGCTTGGTCAAATGTTCGAGAAAATTTTATTAGTGTCTCATTTTGGTCATGGGTCATGATATTTGACTCAAAGCTAATTTTGACCGAGCATAACTCGGTCTTTCCTGCTCGTATATTCTATTTAACATATCGTCGCTACCATCTCTAACTATCGCATGGGAAACAATGCATTTTTCATTAATTTTAAAAATGGGTGGATTGTCACCACTAAATTTTAATAGAATTCTTCGACTAGTACGAATAGTATTAAAATTTTCGTTAAGAACAGGGCTGCCTGTTTGGCCTTCTTTTTAAATCAGAGATGCCGAATTCATACCAGGAATTTTGAGAAAAAAAAATTCTGTAAGTATTCACGAAATGTCTGTCATTAAATAAAGCAAAAGTTTATAATTGAAATTTCTGATATGGAAATGGAATTTCTGAATAAAAAAGGAGACCAAACTGGCAATCCTAGCGAAGAATACTATTGAAAGTAGTTAGGAATGACACTAGCCCCTTTTTTTAAAAGTAATGAAAAATGCATTTTTTCACATTCGATAGTTTGACATGGTAGCGACGATAAATTCCGGTGTTAAAAGTAGCACTTGTGATGCAGGAAAATCGATCGAAATTTATTGCTGGCCGTTATACGCCGATTATATATATATATATATAAACTAAGTTTTCTATTTTAATGAGCATGCTATTATTTATTTGCAAAAAAAGTAATTTTTGCTGCCAGATTACATGCAAAGTAATAAATGTTATGCTTTTTAGATGCGTTCGTAATTATATAAATACGTAGCACCTATTGTCGTCGCTTGGTTTGTCCGTCTGTCTGTCCGTCCGTCCGCATATAACAACGCAAAAACTACCCAACCGAATGGTTTGCAATTTAAAATATATTATCTTTGCAGAATTTTGTCGAGACATTTCAAATTTTATTAAAATCGAATCAAAACTTTAGGAGGTATTAATAAAAATATTTATTAAGAAATTTGATTTTTTTTTTAAATCGGTGCTTTCTTGTTATAGGAGTTTCCGAAGTTTAATCGTCAAGTGACCGAGATACTTATTTTATTACAGAAATTAATCTGCAGACGATATAATTCATTTCACAGAATTAAAAATCAGAAAAGATCTGAATATTTATGTAACTAGCTATAGTACGAACGCACCTCATTTGTCACGTTTGACGTACAATTTCCAAATTTTTTTATTTGTATTTTATGAAGATTTTTTTTACAAAGGTGGAGGAGTTATTCGGAGAATAGCCCTCAAAATACAGAAATAAAGTTTGAAATTTCGGGTGCGGGTTATACACCAAAGCTCGTTATACGCTGTTTAATAGTAATAGAATTATTTGTAATAGTATTATTTGATGCTATAATAGTATAATAGTATTATTTGAGAATTACACCTTTTTTTTTTTAAATGTTATTTTAAAAAATATTCAAATTTATTGTTTTTATAAACATATTACTAATTTACATTTAGTTATTTTAAATAAGATTTTTTTTTTTTTTTTAAGTAGAAGTGATATTTACTGTCCCAACTCTCAAGTGAATTTTACAACAGGTTTATTTAATTAGGCATTATTAAAAACAAATTCAATACCATATATGAGATTAAAATGAATAATATAATAAATAAAAGTAATTCAAATAAATAAAAGTATGTTTTAAAATTAATAACTCAAAAATCTTCAAAATGATGGCATTATTTGGAACTTTGGTTTTTAAAATGGTTTGAAAAATATATGCAATTTATATATATATAATAAAAACACATCCCAAACACTAAATTAAATCATAGAGTATTTGCTCATAATATTTTCTATAAATAACTTAGAAATTAAAGTATTTTCCACAGTTGAGAGCTTGCATACGAAATAAGAGAGTACATACGAAATAAGAGACATTGAGAAAAGTATGAAATTTTCTAAATTACTAACTTAAAGTTTGTACTTTTACTTTTTATTAATTTCTGATTTTTGTAGTAAAATTTCGGTACTTCTCCACTGTCCCATCGACCATTCTTCATAAAAAGAAAACTATTGCCAACCTGTAATGCCAACTAAACAAATGGAAGAATGTTGCCACTGGATTATCAAAATAAATAAATAATTAAATAAATAAAATATAAGAAATTTTGGGAAAGCCCCGCTCACCAAAGTGTCAACTATTAATAACTTTAAACAAAAAATCACAATATATTAATGGAAATAGAAAAAAATCCTGGATATTTATTTATTTACATTATTTTTCATATCTATCCCTTTCGGCTGGTGAATAAATGTTGGTGATACCAGTTGAAACTGATCTCTTGCACGTAACTATGCATCGCAACAATTTTTCAATAATTTTTCTCTTTTAATATCATGGCACCGCCTTTTAAGAACGCAATTGTTATTTAAATTAACGAAATAACTAATAAATCAATAACACATAAAGAAAAATACAGGTAAATGTTGAATTAAAAAACATCTGATGGTATACCAAACACACGTAATGTGTCTCACATCAAGTGAATGGGACTGCATTTTTGGCGTTAAATCCTATAGTTTGGTGATAGATTTTAGTTATGAAAAGTGGTCGACGAGATAATGGAGAAGTACCAAAATTTCTTTATTGCTGATAATGAATAAATAAATAATAGTTTTTATTAACACTTTCCAACATAGTTGCAAAGTGTCAATGAATTCGGTTTGTCAGGCCGTCTGTCTGTCTGTCTATCTGTCTCACTGTCTGTCCATGCTTTAAATCGCGTAAATATACTCGGATCGTCATTTAATTGATATATGTTACTGAAAATGAAGTGTGCACCATTTAGGGTTAGTTTACACGAACACTCAAAATTTTAAGTTACGTTACGGTCAACGGGGAAATATACCGTAATTTCCGGCGTATAATCCGCGGGTCAAACAATCATGTTTCAACCCAGAAATTTCATTTTATAAAATGTAACTTACTAGATCTCTGTAAATATTTGACTTTAATTATTGAAAAAAAAAATTCTGGGTTAAAACAGAATTGTTTGTTCCGCGGATTATACGCCGGAAATTACGGAATATATTCGGTGCATTTTAGTGTCGTTACACTATATCAAAGATAATGAAATTTATATGCATCATTTAGTTGCGCGAAAAGTCTTATCTATGGAGTATGGAATAAGTAGCAATTATAATTCGTTTACAGGGATACTTAAAATGATCCAGTTACATTACAGTAAATGGGAAAACATTGTTTTAAGTGTATTTTAATAATGTTCCCGTGTTTGAAACACAATGAAATTGATATGTCTCACTGAGGTGGAGGCGATATATTTTCTGCGGAGTATTGAGTAACTAGGAATTATAATTTATGTACAGAGACGCACAAAAAAATTCCATTATATTTTGATCAGTGCGGAAAATCATTTGTAGCGGATTTTAATGATGGTAAAATATATCATACATATTGGTACTGATATACATTATTGAGGTGGACTAAAACATGTTTTCTATCAATTATTGAGTACGTAGAAATTATCGGTTATTTAGGATTAGTTTACATGGACACTCAAAATTTTCAGTTACGTTACGGTCAACGGGGAAAATATTTATTCGGTGCATTTTAGTGTCGTTACACTATTTCAAATACAATAAAATTTATATACATCATTTAAATGAGTGAAAACGTCTTGTGTATGGAGTATGGAATAAGTAGCAATTATAATTCGTTTACAGGGACACTTAAAAATATTCCGTTGCATTACAGTCAATGGGGAAAAATCGTTTTAATTGCATTATAATAATGTTACACTGTTTCAAACACAATGAAATTGATATGCCTCACTAAGGTGGAGGGAGGCAATATATTTTCTATGGAGTATCGAGTAACTAGGAATTAGAGTTCATGTACAGAGACGCACAAAAAAAATTCCATTATATTTTCGCATGTGGGGAAAATCATTTGTAGCGTATTTTGATGATGGAAAACTATTTCATAAATATTGCAACTGATATACATTATTGAGGTGCACTACAACCTGTTTTCTATCGATTATTGAGTACGTTGAAATTATCGGTTATTTACAGAAACGCTCAAAAGTAGGACTAATTATGAGCCATAACTATGGGTATACATACGTTTTCACCTGTGATATGCATTTTAAAACTAACTTATTTATTATGCATTATAATGTGTTTTGATCATGTACAGGACTGCACGAACAAATTGCACGCATTACCGGCTATAGACAGCGATTGATAAAATAATTTTTCACTACTTTATGAGTAATTGTTTTCAATTATTTAGGTACCTCACTTTATTGTATGAAGGAAAATGCATTTTTTTAAAATATTCCTACCGTGCTGAAAAATATTTCATACTCTATGCGGTGATACATGATTTTACGTTCTTGTTTAAATATATATAAGATTTTCTTTATTGCTAAATGAAAAACCCTTTTTCAGAACTCAGAAATTTCAAAGAGAAAAATTCTAGGTAAATGCAAAAGATAATATACTGAGTAAAGTTTAAAGACATTCTCTATTGCGGTAAATTTCTTCTAAATGTACGGTTACTGTGTGTTTATCCAACATAATTGCTACCTAAAATGCAAATTTCGAATGAAAAGAAGTAGTTATTAAATTTAAAACTGCTTTTCTCATATTTTCATTCAAAATAAAATTCACACAAAGCAACTTTTCCATTTTTGATTTAAAAAAGTTTCTTTTTAAATATGTTTTCCATTGCACAACTGCTGTAAAAGTCATAATCTTTACTCTTGGCATTTCAGAAGAAAAAAATTGTTAAGTTCCAAATTTTGATAAAATAAATTTAAAGATTAAATTGCTTTTCCATTGTTGTCCCACCAAAAAAAAATTACTTTTTAATGTATATTTATAATTTCTTCGTCACCAATATACATATATATATATACACATATATATAAATATATAAGATACACCACACTTCGACGATAAGCAGATTTTTCTTAATTTACCAAAATTTATTTTTAACTTATTTATTTTTAAAAATTAAATGAATTAATGGCGTCAACATGCCTGTAACGCTTTTTAAATTATTTACGCTGCAAACTCTCATAATGTTTCTACATATCAAACAAAATTTAATCCATTGCTCTTCAAATTTGAAAAGCACATTTTCAATTACTAATATTTTTCTCCTAATGGTAAAAATAAATGGCTTTGATAATAGTTTTATAAACGTTTCAAAAAGAAAACTCTACGTGTACTGACGATCTAAAATTACAGAGTGCACAGTAGCTTAGAGAAAACTTCTGATTAGAGATTGAAGCATTGTTAACGATATTTTATACAAGTGTCTGTCGTGACCACAGTTGTTTAATCTTTATTATTCGCAGGTGGCTGTAGTTTTTCGATAAAGTGTAATGATTCGTGTAATGAAGATGTTTCACATGGCTGAGGCAGATTTGTTCAATAAACTAACTTAAACTACAAAAAATATGCTATTGTTAAATAAGTTCCAAGTGTCGAATTGATGCGCCGGTGACAAACATTTTGTGAAGATGTCGATACTTAGCGCTCCGAATACTACTTCTACGTGGTGAGACAAAAATGGCGGCATTCGTAGGCGTATATTTTCATGTTGTGTACGGTCTTTTGCATTTTGATGCCATTATTGTCTGAAATAATTCGTCGCTTTATTTAATATCGGAAAAATAAGGTGGAGAATACTTTTAGAAATTACTGCTATTCAAATTCAAGGGAACTGACAAACCCTTAAAAAATACACCTAGGACAGTAAACATTTTTCTTTCAGCGCGTAGGTCTAAAATTGAGAATGTTGTGGTCGGTATCTAAAAAGACTTAGTAAAATTTATTATTATTTTCAGCGATGTCAATCATATGCTGCTCAGTTTTCCATGTCTTGTTTTCCTTATTTATTTTGGTATGAATTAGAGTCTTTTGAATCCGTTGACTAATAAAGGACATTTTTAAAAAATCATTCATCATCGATCTCGAATTAAACGGAGTTAGTCTTATTATTTTAAATTACTGTTTTCTTTCACAGTTAATTTTATATTTCTGAGATGAAGGTGTTTCAATCAGTAAATGATTTAGGAGAGTATGTAACTGGTTTCTAGAGTAATTATCAAATTATCATAGTGTTAATAATCTCTTGACCTTTGTTTAGATAATGTAAATTGTATTTTAGATTTAAAATTTCTGTAAATCTATTCTGATATAATTAATTATACACCGAATGAGAGTAGTATTAGGAATGTCCCATCTTTATTCTTCCTTATAGGCTTGACACTAAATTGTTTATTTCATTACTACTTTTTTCAAATTACAAATAACAGAGTAGAACTCCAGATATGCAGAATGTGGTGTTCTAGACGCAATGCAGATAGGCAAAAAATGCTTGTTGAACAGAACCTATGTAATTAAAATCACTGCACATTTACCGCTTAATTTAATATAAAGGCAAATCTTAATATTTGTTTAAAATATTACTTTTGCCATAAAAAAATTAAACGAAATGCAATGTAATAATGTATTTACGTACACTTACAGGTGTTATTTGGGCATTCCTAACAAAGTTAAATGTTTTACCGTGGATGCTATTATGCATACAATGAGGTCGTGGAGATTGTGTACAGAAACACAGTGAACGAACACACTACTAAAAAAAAAGCAAAGATAGGGAAATCCCGTCCTTATTTTCATTCTTATGTTTAATATATCTGTTAATAACAATTAGAACTAGCTTTTTATAATTAAATGTTGAGCTAAATTTTCTAAAACAGAAGTAAATTGTTTGAAATTTTTTCTAACCACAGAAAAGTTGAAAAAAGTATTTCTAAAGATGCCGAAATTCCGACATATTTCCGACATTTATCTGACGTCACGCATGATAATAGTGTATTTCAGTTCAACGTCAAAAAGGAGACGACGAAAACGTTTTACAGAAATTGTTTGAAGTTGCGGCCACAAAGGTCATTGCACAACCGACACAGACGGACGAAGGATTAACGGACGCGTTAAAACACACTCCTATACAAATGTCTGGTCGTCTCCTTTCTGACGTTGAACTGTAATGCAATGTAATCATACTTTACCTCAAATAAATGTTTTTTTCTATTTATTATAGGCCCTTTTTTTACTCGACTTCACACATTTCATAAATATTTTTGTTATTTTCTCCCACAAAACCTGGTTTGCGACCCCATGTCCTATGGTAAATTTTCATCCTCTTGAAGACTTCTATCACTCCTCTTAATTTGTTGGTCAAATTTTGGAACATCCTGTATATACCTTCAAAAAAGAAGGAACATATTATAACTTTACTATGGTGGAGGGGTAAACCTCGCTTAAGGTCAGCTACATAGGTTTTTTTTAAGTAATTTTTAATGGGAATATATGATAACTGACATGAGCGGCTAAATCGGCGGACAGAGTTAATGTGATGTGAAATTGTATAAAATATTTTTGTCAACAGCGTATTTACAAAAATATCACATTCTATATAAAAAAAGGTTTAATTTTTAATTTGCTGTCTTATTGGTTACTATAAATTTAATCCCCTCTTTCTCTTTTTACTTAACTATAACCCGTGACTATAAGGCAATTAGATACACATTTAAAAATAAAACGGGTTTGAAAATTACTTTTTTAAATTTTAAACAATTAACCCATTAAGCAACATATTCAATTTAGTGATAGTATGCTGAATACTAGATATATTAAATTTCGTCAAAAGCAGTTTATTTCATTATTTTCAATCACATGTGAATAATTTAATTACATGTAAAACTTTATTTAATCTCCTTCCACGTAATCCGATTAAATAAAGGTTTATTTATATTATACAAACAGAATTAAGTTCTAACCCTCATCGCTTGATTAAAAACTATCATCACTATCGTCTATCTGATCATCAAAATTAGGAAAATAATCACTGTCCGTGTCTGACATAATTATTCTATAAAATCACTATCCATCAGAGATACAAAAAAAACGAAAGCGAAACACTACAATTTATGAAAGACAACTGAACAGAATGACCAACCCATAAACAAATGAATGACGAAGAAAGAAACAAAGCAGCGGGAAAACTACTGAATTTTTTTGGACACGTAATGCCATCTATTGGATACGAAAATAATCATTGCTATAAAGTCCGCACAAAACTAATCACATTAGCAATTAGCGAAGCAAAAAACTAGATGCTTAGAACGTTGCAATCTGGACTTAAAATGAGGACGTACACATACGTCCTGGTATTGCAAATGGAAGAGTTCATGACGTACGTAAGTACGTAGTGGTGCTTAACCCTTTATCTACTGACGGTACTTTTAAATACCATCAGAGAAAACTTTGTATAAGATTTCTTTAATCTGTCTAACAATGATAATAAGGTTTTGTTTTTATACAAAATACTTTTCTGGATCACATTTAGAAAGCACAGCAAAACAGTGAAAGCTAAATATTTTATAAAGTGGTATTTTTCTCAACCTTTTGCATAAGTGTAGATCTTCTCTTTTGAAAAATTGTTATAGGAAAATTTGCAACTATAAAAATCTTTCTATTTAATGATAGGATCACAATACATTTATTTACATTGTTCCGATAAAGAATTGTGATATTTCCTTAACAGCATTTTCTGTTAATTAATCTAATTATTCTTGTAAATATTTCACAAAAAGAGCTATTACTACCACATTATTAAATCAGTTTTAATGAAAAACCTTATCTAAATTTCATATTATTATAATATAAATTGTCTAATATACCTTCAGACATCAAGGAAGATAATTATTGAGATTGAACAATTTGTTGATTAATAATTCGGTAGATAAAGGGTTAAGGGGTTAAAAATACATTTTATTGAGTAATATTAATAAGTAGTTTTCCTTTTCTCAAAATAAAAGTTATTTAAAAAATATTCCATGGTCATAGAATGAGATCACTAATAATAATTAAAATATAGATAAAATGCTTAAATGATACAAACAGAACACAAAAAGCCTTATAAAAAAGTTTAATATAAAGATCGACACATGTTTCAACGCTCAAACGGCGTCATTATCAAGAACTACAACAATAAACAAACTACTCTCGCATTTTTTTAAAAATTAAACTTGAAAAACATAAATCACGCGATCATATATATGTAAAAAAAGCAACTGCTTAAAATTATCAACTGTAAAAATGTGAAAATTAATATTTCTTTATTACTTTTCCAGTTTTTATTTATTTTTTTTTCAGTTTTTTTTATTTTTCAGTTTTAAACAAACAATGAATAAATATTAATTTTCATGTTTTTACAGTTAATTATTTTAAGCACGTTTTTTTTTATATATATGATCTCGTGATTTATATTTTTCAAGTTTATTTTCAAAAAATTGCGAGAATAGTTTGTTTATTGTTGTAGTTCTGGATAATGGTGCCGTTTGAGCATTAAAACATACGTCGATCTTTATATTAAAAGGTTTTTATAAGCCTTTTAGTGTTCTTTTTGTATCTCTTAAGCATTTTATCTATATTTTAATTATAAAATATTTATTGCCCCTTTCAGAAAATCTTCCAAACAGATTATTTCTTATTCATCATACATGTCAAAGAAATTTTGTTATTTTCCCGAGTTATAAAACATATGTAAAACATATCTCTAAATTTATCTTTCATTTCAACTTCTTAATGTTATTTATGGAATCAGTAAGTGGCAAAAATATTAAAGTAATATTTCATTGACGTCTTTTCAAAGTTAAGATTTATTATCTAATCATTCACGTGGGGAAGTCTCTGCTAAAAATAAATGTTTTCTGCAAAATGTTATGCTACATATCTTTTATTTCATATTTTTATATTAGAATGCAAAACACAAGAAGGAGAAAATGTTTCATGTAACAAGAAAAATTACGTCATGGAAATTTGAATAATTTCTATCGCCAAAAACTGAGTTTTTCATATGTCTTGAATCCCGAATTAATAGCCAATGCTTTCTGCTCTCATGTTTCGCATATAAAAAATGTTGTTGTGTTAATCATGAAAGCGTGGAATTTTACGTTAAAAAGAATTTCCCTCAAATGTGATAAATATTAATTTCTTATAAAAGAAGAGTAATATTTCCAAGGTTTTTTTTTAATTTTATTATCATGCATATTTTTCATTTCGAAAACAACTGAACAAAATCGAGACATTTTTGTAAATAAACGCAGTGTTTCTTAAAAGAGAACCAAAAATAAATTATAATATTATTTAGTGTTTAAAGCTCTTCTCAAAAAAGATTTTTCTTCATAAAGATTAAAAACAAACTAATAAATAAGGTACTCCTAAATTCCTCTTCAAATGTTTTTTGCTTATTTATAATATTAAACTATCCCTTAAGAAATTTAGCGAATTAGGAAATAAAAGATTATGCATAGATGAATTTCGCATTTCTGCGACATTTCCTCCTTACACGGAAACTAGACGTTCGAGTCACCGTTTTCTAAGAAATTTTTGTATTACCAAATTTCTGACAAAGAAAGTTATTTTAATGTAGGCTTAGGTGATCTTATTATTACATTTTATTGTATTAGGATTCCGTACTTAAAATGTAAAAAAGGAACCATCATATGATCACTCCTGTGTCTGTCTGTCAGTGCCTTTTTACTAGTAAACTATGGGACGTGGAAAGTTCAAATTTTGGAAAGTTATAAAGCCTTTTGACTCACATATTTTCAGATTACAAACCATTCACAAATATGTTTAGGAAAAATTTAGAGGGGGGGGGGCAATTAAGTTACTTAAAGAAATAAATTTACTTTTTGTATATTTTGTTAATCATTGTATATTGTGTTATCATGTGAAAGATCTCGTAATATCGTACTTAAAAATACATTTGTTTTAATATTAGTTATTATATTTTTAGAGGTATCGTCGAAAATACCCTGCAAAAACATATCCCCCCTCCCTAATTACCGACATTTTTTTTTTTTTTGGAAATCATTGTTAATTGTCCTTGAATGATTCTGCGTCGATAGATACCTCGAGCGCCCGTAAACTGTCACGCTGAGCGCCCAAAAGTGAAGTTTGCGTGTAAAGGAAAAATGCATTTTTCTCAAAAATTATGTTACCTAGGAAAACCTCTATACTTTTCCTGCACGGTTTAGTACGGTTTTAGCACTTGCATAGTTTTCCTTTCTCTATTTCTGAATCTACTCAAAATAAAATTATGAAAAAATTAGGGGTAGTAGTAGTATATTTAAACCCTGCTGGAAAACTATAGAGATTTTCCTAGGTAACATATTTTTTGAGAAAAATGCATTTTTCCTTTACACGTAAACTTTACTTTTGGGCGCTCAGCGGGACAGTTGACGGGCGCTCGAGGTATCTATCGACGCAGAATCATTCAAGGTCAATTAATAATGATTTTCCAAAAAAATTGTCGGTAATTAACTGAGATATTAAGTTTCTTGAAAAGAAATTCGTTCTACGCACCGTGTATGGTATCGTCCGAAAGATCTCGTAAAATCGAACTGAAAATTATATTTGTTTTAATTTTGGTAATATATTTTCAGCGATATCGTCGAAAGTGTACTGCAAAAATATGTACCCTCCTTAAAACTAAAATTGTGAAAAAAATAAGGATAGTAGGAGTTTGTTAATTAATAAATAGTAATTAATAAATTTAATGTACTGAACCCATTTAGCGTGCGTTATATTCGCACTTGACCGATTTACGTTTCATTTTAATTAGTTTTTTTAATCAATTGATATTATTGCAAGTATTTAATTTCATTTACAATATTCTGTACTAAAAACTACAAAAAGAACTGATAAACTAACAACAAATAAATATAAAAACATAAACATCGGAAACAAAACAAAACAAAACAAACTATAGGGCAAGGATACAACCCACAACTGTCTTGTTGAAAGATTGCATTTATATATATATTTTTAATTTATGTTGTATCCCACAGCATTTCACACCACTTGTTGCATCTTATACGCGCTAATAAAGCGCCTGTTTCTACGAGATTTTTAAATTCTACTTCCTTTTTTTAATTTCTGAGTGGTACACTTTATTAATTCTAGTAAATCTCATGCTTTTGATTCTATACTAACATACGAAATATTAAACGAATCGGCATCCCAAAATTTTTGCTCTATTTGCTCAAAGTTGAAACATTTATGCATATATTTTATGTGTAAATGTTTATACATCTATCTAGTATTTAATCTATGATCTTTCATAATGTCACTTTCTAACTTAATAATTCTCCAGCCTACCTATTTTTACAGACATTATTTTATATTTTCAACATATAGATAGGCATTGCAAATTTTTCGAAAGTCTGAAAAACATCGCTAAAATCACATAAAACCAGTCATATATGGTGAAATTGTGAAATCACCGAAAAAATTCGACCCCCATTTAACCCACTTAGTGGTTGAATTTCTAAAATCGTCTGAAATACATGTTTAACTATTCTTTAGTAGAATTTACTAGACTATTTTAGGTAGAATTTAGTAGAATATTTTTGTGAAACTTTTAACATATGACTGGTTTTATGTGATTTTAGAGATGTTTTAAAGACTTTCGAAAAATGTACAATGCCTATCTATATGTTGAAAAAATAAAATAATGTCTTTACAAATAAGTAGTTCGGAGAATTATTAAATTACATCTATCTATCTATATGCCTATGTGTAAATGAGTTTATAGGTCTATCTGCTTTACGTTAAAAATGGTCTCAAGGGGGGGGGTAGGGGTTTAAGAAGAAAAAAATCATAACTTCTTCAATTCACAAGCTTAAATTTTCTCTTAAATTTATTATAAATCTTCTTAATATTATCTACAACTTTTATATTGACAAGTTTTTGATAGGACCAACTCTTACAAAAAAAAAAAAAAAAAAAAAAAAAAAAAACAGGGGTTGTAGAAGAAATTAAATCGCAGGTGCTTGAAGTAGCCAAATTTAAACATGACAGCAAATTTGAATGCATACCAAATGCACATTTGCAATGAATCTTCCTCATTTGAATTACCTAAAATTTGGGACGAGTTACTTTTCAGTTTTAAAAAAAGCAATAATGAAATATTAATTTTCATGTTTACAGTTGATTACTTCAAGCACCTGTTTTTACATATATGATCTCGTGATTCATGTTTTTCAAGTTTATTTTCAAACATTTGCGAGAATATTTCTGTTTATCGTTATGTATCTTGAAAATGAAGCCGTATGAGCGTTGAAACGTATGTCGATCATTAAAAGGTTTTTATAAGCCTTTTGTTGTTTCTATTTGTATCACTTAAATCAATCACGACGAGAATTTTTTACTCTTTTTGAATTCTTCACCACCAGTTATTCAATGCTGTAATTTTGACTTATTCAATCTGTCAAAATTTCCGATTAGATAAGAGAAAATTTCCGTGCTGGTTTTCAAATTGAAATGTTTCGTGCGCTTTAAATGGCAAGTTTTTTTGCCAACAGGTGTTAATGAGTTAAGTATTTTATCTATATTTTAATAATAATTAATGATGTTTTTCTGTGACTATGAAAGACCGTAGACAACTCAAAACATTCACTGGGTATGGTACGTGTTAGAGAACGAAACGTTTCAATCAAAAATAAAACTTCGATTTACAGTTTTAATGAAATACAGTGAAACACTTCAAAACAAAATTACTATAGAAATAAATTGGGATAATGCAATACTGAATTCCATCACAAACAGCTCTTTATATTTACATTATTATAGTGCTTTTTTAAAATTCTTACTTTTTTCAAAGTTATAGAAGGGGGTGCTATCTTGTACCCCCCCCCCCCCCCGCATTTGCCCAGGTTTCTATATAATGCAAGATTCGTCAGCGCAATTTTGTTGTTGTTATTTGTTTGATTCTATTAGAACCACTGTATTTAATAAACACATTTCCACTCATTTCATTTTACAAAAGTTTATTTTTGTTTTGTTATTTTAGATAAATTATTGGCAGGTTTGGTATGTCTTTCAAATAAAATTTCTCGAAAATTGGAAATCCACAAATATTTTTGCTCTATTTTTAATAGTTTCAAAAGTAATAAATACAAACTTATATTGTGTATTCAAAACCACAATCTTAATGATCATTATTTTTAACTTGACGCAAGTTAAACTAGAAATTATCATCAATAGGTTTGCAGTTTTCCTCAACATGTCCTTGTCTGTCACCAAAGTTCCGTCAAGCGAATTGTTACATCGCTATGAAATATTAATATATATATCAAACAGTGGCACATTTGAACTTAAATCAGTTTCATTTAAGGGGTCTCAGGAGTCTTACTTTTCCTCCGAGGATGCAAGTTTGCATCATGTCACATTTTATTTTATTTCTGATTTCATATAACTCACAATAAAATGAAAATTTTATCACTAAGAGGTCAATATCTGCTTGATTTAACATAATTATTTCAATATTGTACAGTTCATATTTAATTATTTAAAAAAAGTAAAAAAAAAAACTTTTTCGCCTGGTATCCACTGCGCGCAAGGTTGGAGAAAAAATATTGCTTCAAAAATAACAAACAAATCTGATAATGATGTAAAATTAATGTATCTTGAACTTATACTTCAATTTCAAGCAATATAAAAATTTAATTTTTTTAAATGTTAGTTTAAGTTGTTAAATGTTTAAAAAATCCATTTATTTGTTAAAAAAATGCCAATTTAAAACAAATTAAATTTTTAATTGCTTGAAATTGAAGTATAAGTTCAAGATACATTAATTTTACATCATTATCAGTTTTGTTTGTTATTTTTGAAGCAACATTTTTTCTGCAACCTTGCGCGCAGTGGATACTAGGCAAAAAAGTTTTTTTTTACTTTTTTTTTAAAATTTAAACTGTTTAGAAATAATTAAATATGAATTGTACAACATTGAAATAATTATGTTAAATCAAGCAAATATTGACCTATTAGTGGTAAAAAAATTTATTTTACTGTGTGTTATATGAAATCAGAAATAAAATGTGACATGATGCAAACTTGCATCTTCGGAGGAAAAGTAAGACTCCTGAGACCCCTTAAATGATCACTCATTTTTGTATTTAAAGATTTAATAAAATCATATGTAGAGAAATATTTTATTAAAGTAGGTATCGGAATTGCCAGGTTCATCCTCGTTCCACATTTGGAATAGTGCTGCCGCTGGCCGCTAGTAATTATTATATTTTACTTTCGAGCATGGCTACCTACCGTCTCAGACGAGCAGGTTACCTGACATGAATCGACGAATCGTGCCTATTTCAGTGCATACTTTAATAATTTTCATTTTTTAATTAAAATATTTTCATTTAGTTTTTCTGGTTTCGATGTTTTTTCTTTATTTCAAAATAAAGCAGGTGCTTTCTCTGTGAATAAATAAATATATCCAAATGTACTTATTAATCTTATTCTTATCCACGGTATGTTTCTTTTTTTACGACGCTAAAAATACACTAATTAACCTATAAACAATTAATAATGTTTAATAAATTATTAATACTTCATGTTGTAATGAGCGAAAAACTACAACAATTACACATTACAGTTAGTCATTTCAAATAAACATAAAATTTAAACAGGACATGTACTGACATATAGTAGCAGCAAAACTAATGATATATAAAACAAACATTATGTAACACTCGTGTTTATCTTTGACATTCTCCTAATAACCTGTACTCCGAAAGTTTTTTAATATTTTCATTTGGCATGCAAGCGGTGGGTAGTAAATTATTTTCATTTTCTTTTAATTTATTTTTACTTAAATAGTATCTGTAATTATAATACCGAGGGTGGGGAGAAAAAAGTCCGTAGAAACTTAAGAAAAACCATAAAAAGCGGGAAAAAATTACTGAAATAAAAAACGGTTCGCAGGGCTAGCATCGCTAAATCATGGGAAATGTTTTAAGAGAGGAACAAAATAACTCATAAAAAGTCGATAAGTGGCGCTGACGTACACAAGTCAAAGACAAGCTACGGGAATAACGAACAGAATGCCTCCAAATCGATTATTACAGCTGCATGTGTTCTATATGACCATCACCACAGGAGATAACACATTACAGGCGAGTTAAAAATCCAGCAACGGCAGATTGGATGAACTGGATCGATAACCCCGAGATTTCAAATATCCCCATAACCAGAAGTCTGCCGGTGTCAAATCTGAAGACCGACGAGGCCATGGGAACCTGCAACCCCTCCTAATGATTTTGTCGTCCCCTAACGTCTGTATCAGGAATACCTTGACTGGAGTAGCAGTGTGACTAAATGATCCTTCTTGCATAAACGTGACTGGTAGAAAGCGCATTTCTTTCACGCAAACATGGCACTACCTTCTTGCGTAAAAGTGTTAAATAACGCTGCGCACTAATCGTAGTCATTTTCCAGACATTTACTGGGCACCGCGTTTCAAAAAACAAAAATCCTATGATGAATGAACCTGTGAACCGACAAAACACTGTCTTTTTTTTTGGAATGAAAAGGTTTCTACGTGTGCGCAAGTGGATTAGACGTCGTTCTTCTAAACTCTGAATTTACTCAAGGCAATGGTCGCTGATTACTGGTTCACATATAACAACTTCACTAACAAAGCTTTAGCTTTTGCACTCAGCATCCTTGTGCACATACACGGTTTACAACTGTGAACTGGCTGTGGATTAGGAACGCAAGTTTATGAAACCGTCTTATTTGCATATTTCCACCGATATCGCTTGTACCAGCGCTATCTATCGGTTGATTTTTAGTTATTTTTTCCCTGTCTTAAAAAAATTCCCGAGACTTACCGATGCTAGCCTTGCAAACCGTTTTTTTATTTCGGTTATTTTTCTGGTTTGTAGGAAATTTTTACGGACTTTTTGCCCACCCTGTACAACTTCAAATTTAAATTCTTCAGTGTCCATTACCTCAGTTTACTTGGCAAGGTAGTTTTATTTATTACAGCAGATTCCGCATACATTACAGCAAAAAAATATATATATTATATTTATACATTTTTTATTTCTAATTTTTGTTGTATTTTGAGATGCGTATGTTACAATGCCGTGTTCCATTTACGAAATCTTGTAGCAAAGCTACGAAGTATTTAATTTTTCTATAGTTGAAATGAGATGAATTTCCTTGCAATGGCGGAGTCATTGCTGCGAACTGCTAGGAATCACCATTCATTCCTTATCACCATTTTCGACTTATTTAATTTCAGACATCTGCGATTTAATAAGGCAAAGATTTCCACTAAGAATTAGTCGTGACAAAAAGTCGTAGCTGTTGGTAGCAATGAGAATTTGCAATGTTTATAAATTAAGTTTCTGAATGTAATTTACCAAATTCTAACTCACCTATAGTGGAATTATGAAATCTTGGTTGTTTTTTGTACGTAATTTTGTAAGTTTTCAGGATAATGATAGTTGCTTACCTAATATGTTAATAAGTGAATTTGTAAATATGACTAAGTTTATTACAATTTAATTTATTTAACATATTTTCAGTTACATAGTTGTAATTTTATTCCTGAAGAATTTTTAATTTTTTAAGAGTGAATATGTTCTGTTGAGAGAGCCCATAGTTTTCATCGTTTATGAAAAAATAAGTGGGAATTATTTATTACTTTGAAAATATATAAATAAATTTTCATGAAAAATATTATTTTTATATTCAATATAAAAGTTTGTAGGACATAATTTATCTTCGTATGGTAACTAACTTAGACTTAGCAGCATGTAAACGTGAAATATTTTTGGACCATTAGGGGTTAAATGACATGTAATCTTATTGACTGTTGTTTAATTACTATTTTTAATTTCTTTACGGGGATAAAAAAGGAATAAATACATGGACGATAACTTTTTGATATTCGATAAACTATTTCAAGCAGAACGAAACATATATTTTTGAGATTTATCATAGGCTGTTTCCTGTAAAAAATATTGCGTTTAATATCCGACAGCGTTGAATGCTAACTGTCGTGAATATAGTATTTTTATATTCACGTATATTATATTCACGTAAATCTATATATATATTTCTCTTACGTGGCGCGGAAATAGGGCTGAAATTGTAGCCTTTGGTTTGGCAACAATCGTAGATTGTGTTAGATCAGACCGACTCCAATATGGCGGTCAGTGGGAGAGCAGTGAAACTATAGAATGAAACTCAAACTAGCAATTATTAAAAATAAAATAACATATACGTCCTCATTTTAATTACGAGTAATTAAATTACGAGTAATTAATAATTACGAGTAATTAATTTATTGGCGACAAAATTTATTTTACTGTGTGTTATATGAAATCAGAAATAAAATGTGACATGATGCAAACTTGCATCTTCGGAGGAAAAGTAAGACTCCTGAGACCCCTTAAATGATCACTCATTTTTGTATTTAAAGATTTAATAAAATCATATGTAGAGAAATATTTTATTAAAGTAGGTATCGGAATTGCCAGGTTCATCCTCGTTCCACATTTGGAATAGTACTGCCGCTGGCCGCTAGTAATTATTATATTTTACTTTCGAGCATGGCTACCTACCGTCTCAGACGAGCAGGTTACCTGACATGAATCGACGAATCGTGCCTATTTCAGTGCATACTTTAATAATTTTCATTTTTTAATTAAAATATTTTCATTTAGTTTTTCTGGTTTCGATGTTTTTTCTTTATTTCAAAATAAAGCAGGTGCTTTCTCTGTGAATAAATAAATATATCCAAATGTACTTATTAATCTTATTCTTATCCACGGTATGTTTCTTGTTTTACGACGCTAAAAATACACTAATTAACCTATAAACAATTAATAATGTTTAATAAATTATTAATACTTCATGTTGTAATGAGCGAAAAACTACAACAATTACACATTACAGTTAGTCATTTCAAATAAACATAAAATTTAAACAGGACATGTACTGACATATAGTAGCAGCAAAACTAATGATATATAAAACAAACATTATGTAACACTCGTGTTTCTCTTTGACATTCTCCTAATAACCTGTACTCCGAAAGTTTTTTAATATTTTCATTTGGCATGCAAGCGGTGGGTAGTAAATTATTTTCATTTTCTTTTAATTTATTTTTACTTAAATAGTATCTGTAATTATAATACCGAGGGTGGGGAGAAAAAAGTCCGTAGAAACTTAAGAAAAACCATAAAAAGCGGGAAAAAATTACTGAAATAAAAAACGGTTCGCAGGGCTAGCATCGCTAAATCATGGGAAATGTTTTAAGAGAGGAACAAAATAACTCATAAAAAGTCGATAAGTGGCGCTGACGTACACAAGTCAAAGACAAGCTACGGGAATAACGAACTGAATGCCTCCAAATCGATTATTACAGCTGCATGTGTTCTATATGACCATCACCACAGGAGATAACACATTACAGGCGAGTTAAAAATCCAGCAACGGCAGATTGATGAACTGGATCGATAACCCCGAGATTTCAAATATCCCCATAACCAGAAGTCTGCCGGTGTCAAATCTGAAGACCGACGAGGCCATGGGAACCTGCAACCCCTCCTAATGATTTTGTCGTCCCCTAACGTCTGTATCAGGAATACCTTGACTGGAGTAGCAGTGTGACTAAATGATCCTTCTTGCATAAACGTGACGGTAGAAAGCGCATTTCTTTCACGCAAACATGGCACTACCTTCTTGCGTAAAAGTGTTAAATAACGCTGCGCACTAATCGTAGTCATTTTCCAGACATTTACTGGGCACCGCGTTTCAAAAAACAAAAATCCTATGATGAATGAACCTGTGAACTGACAAAACACTGTCTTTTTTTTTGGAATGCAAAGGTTTCTACGTGTGCGCAAGTGGATTAGACGTCGTTCTTCTAAACTCTGAATTTACTCAAGGCAATGGTCGCTGATTACTGGTTCACATATAACAACTTCACTAACAAAGCTTTAGCTTTTGCACTCAGCATCCTTGTGCACATACACGGTTTACAACTGTGAACTGGCTGTGGATTAGGAACGCAAGTTTATGAAACCGTCTTATTTGCATATTTCCACCGATATCGCTTGTACCAGCGCTATCTATCGGTTGATTTTTAATTATTTTTCCCTGTCTTAAAAAAATTCCCGAGACTTACCGATGCTAGCCTTGCAAACCGTTTTTTTATTTCGGTTATTTTTCTGGTTTGTAGGAAATTTTTACGGACTTTTTGCCCACCCTGTACAACTTCAAATTTAAATTCTTCAGTGTCCATTACCTCAGTTTACTTGGCAAGGTAGTTTTATTTATTACAGCAGATTCCGCATACATTACAGCAAAAAAATATATATATTATATTTATACATTTTTTATTTCTAATTTTTGTTGTATTTTGAGATGCGTATGTTACAATGCCGTGTTCCATTTACGAAATCTTGTAGCAAAGCTACGAAGTATTTAATTTTTCTATAGTTGAAATGAGATGAATTTCCTTGCAATGGCGGAGTCATTGCTGCGAACTGCTAGGAATCACCATTCATTCCTTATCACCATTTTCGACTTATTTAATTTCAGACATCTGCGATTTAATAAGGCAAAGATTTCCACTAAGAATTAGTCGTGACAAAAAGTCGTAGCTGTTGGTAGCAATGAGAATTTGCAATGTTTATAAATTAAGTTTCTGAATGTAATTTACCAAATTCTAACTCACCTATAGTGGAATTATGAAATCTTGGTTGTTTTTTGTACGTAATTTTGTAAGTTTTCAGGATAATGATAGTTGCTTACCTAATATGTTAATAAGTGAATTTGTAAATATGACTAAGTTTATTACAATTTAATTTATTTAACATATTTTCAGTTACATAGTTGTAATTTTATTCCTGAAGAATTTTTAATTTTTTAAGAGTGAATATGTTCTGTTGAGAGAGCCCATAGTTTTCATCGTTTATGAAAAAATAAGTGGGAATTATTTATTACTTTGAAAATATATAAATAAATTTTCATGAAAAATATTATTTTTATATTCAATATAAAAGTTTGTAGGACATAATTTATCTTCGTATGATAACTAACTTAGACTTAGCAGCATGTAAACGTGAAATATTTTTGGACCATTAGGGGTTAAATGACATGTAATCTTATTGACTGTTGTTTAATTACTATTTTTAATTTCTTTACGGGGATAAAAAAGGAATAAATACATGGACGATAACTTTTTGATATTCGATAAACTATTTCAAGCAGAACGAAACATATATTTTTGAGATTTATCATAGGCTGTTTCCTGTAAAAAATATTGCGTTTAATATCCGACAGCGTTGAATGCTAACTGTCGTGAATATAGTATTTTTATTTTCACGTATATTATATTCACGTAAATCTATATATATATTTCTCTTACGTGGCGCGGAAATAGGGCTGAAATTGTAGCCTTTGGTTTGGCAACAATCGTAGATTGTGTTAGATCAGACCGACTCCAATATGGCGGTCAGTGGGAGAGCAGTGAAACTATAGAATGAAACTCAAACTAGCAATTATTAAAAATAAAATAACATATACGTCCTCATTTTAATTACGAGTAATTAAATTACGAGTAATTAATAATTACGAGTAATTAATTTATTGGCGACAAAATTTATTTTACTGTGTGTTATATGAAATCAGAAATAAAATGTGACATGATGCAAACTTGCATCTTCGGAGGAAAAGTAAGACTCCTGAGACCCCTTAAATGATCACTCATTTTTGTATTTAAAGATTTAATAAAATCATATGTAGAGAAATATTTTATTAAAGTAGGTATCGGAATTGCCAGGTTCATCCTCGTTCCACATTTGGAATAGTACTGCCGCTGGCCGCTAGTAATTATTATATTTTACTTTCGAGCATGGCTACCTACCGTCTCAGACGAGCAGGTTACCTGACATGAATCGACGAATCGTGCCTATTTCAGTGCATACTTTAATAATTTTCATTTTTTAATTAAAATATTTTCATTTAGTTTTTCTGGTTTCGATGTTTTTTCTTTATTTCAAAATAAAGCAGGTGCTTTCTCTGTGAATAAATAAATATATCCAAATGTACTTATTAATCTTATTCTTATCCACGGTATGTTTCTTGTTTTACGACGCTAAAAATACACTAATTAACCTATAAACAATTAATAATGTTTAATAAATTATTAATACTTCATGTTGTAATGAGCGAAAAACTACAACAATTACACATTACAGTTAGTCATTTCAAATAAACATAAAATTTAAACAGGACATGTACTGACATATAGTAGCAGCAAAACTAATGATATATAAAACAAACATTATGTAACACTCGTGTTTCTCTTTGACATTCTCCTAATAACCTGTACTCCGAAAGTTTTTTAATATTTTCATTTGGCATGCAAGCGGTGGGTAGTAAATTATTTTCATTTTCTTTTAATTTATTTTTACTTAAATAGTATCTGTAATTATAATACCGAGGGTGGGGAGAAAAAAGTCCGTAGAAACTTAAGAAAAACCATAAAAAGCGGGAAAAAATTACTGAAATAAAAAACGGTTCGCAGGGCTAGCATCGCTAAATCATGGGAAATGTTTTAAGAGAGGAACAAAATAACTCATAAAAAGTCGATAAGTGGCGCTGACGTACACAAGTCAAAGACAAGCTACGGGAATAACGAACAGAATGCCTCCAAATCGATTATTACAGCTGCATGTGTTCTATATGACCATCACCACAGGAGATAACACATTACAGGCGAGTTAAAAATCCAGCAACGGCAGATTGGATGAACTGGATCGATAACCCCGAGATTTCAAATATCCCCATAACCAGAAGTCTGCCGGTGTCAAATCTGAAGACCGACGAGGCCATGGGAACCTGCAGCCCCTCCTAATGATTTTGTCGTCCCCTAACGTCTGTATCAGGAATACCTTGACTGGAGTAGCAGTGTGACTAAATGATCCTTCTTGCATAAACGTGACGGTAGAAAGCGCATTTCTTTCACGCAAACATGGCACTACCTTCTTGCGTAAAAGTGTTAAATAACGCTGCGCACTAATCGTAGTCATTTTCCAGACATTTACTGGGCACCGCGTTTCAAAAAACAAAAATCCTATGATGAATGAACCTGTGAACCGACAAAACACTGTCTTTTTTTTTGGAATGCAAAGGTTTCTACGTGTGCGCAAGTGGATTAGACGTCGTTCTTCTAAACTCTGAATTTACTCAAGGCAATGGTCGCTGATTACTGGTTCACATATAACAACTTCACTAACAAAGCTTTAGCTTTTGCACTCAGCATCCTTGTGCACATACACGGTTTACAACTGTGAACTGGCTGTGGATTAGGAACGCAAGTTTATGAAACCGTCTTATTTGCATATTTCCACCGATATCGCTTGTACCAGCGCTATCTATCGGTTGATTTTTAGTTATTTTTTCCCTGTCTTAAAAAAATTCCCGAGACTTACCGATGCTAGCCTTGCAAACCGTTTTTTTATTTCGGTTATTTTTCTGGTTTGTAAGAAATTTTTACGGACTTTTTGCCCACCCTGTACAACTTCAAATTTAAATTCTTCAGTGTCCATTACCTCAGTTTACTTGGCAAGGTAGTTTTATTTATTACAGCAGATTCCGCATACATTACAGCAAAAAAATATATATATTATATTTATACATTTTTTATTTCTAATTTTTGTTGTATTTTGAGATGCGTATGTCACAATGCTGCGTTCCATTTACGAAATCTTGTAGCAAAGCTACGAAGTATTTAATTTTTCTATAGTTGAAATGAGATGAATTTCCTTGCAATGGCGGAGTCATTGCTGCGAACTGCTAGGAATCACCATTCATTCCTTATCACCATTTTCGACTTATTTAATTTCAGACATCTGCGATTTAATAAGGCAAAGATTTCCACTAAGAATTAGTCGTGACAAAAAGTCGTAGCTGTTGGTAGCAATGAGAATTTGCAATGTTTATAAATTAAGTTTCTGAATGTAATTTACCAAATTCTAACTCACCTATAGTGGAATTATGAAATCTTGGTTGTTTTTTGTACGTAATTTTGTAAGTTTTCAGGATAATGATAGTTGCTTACCTAATATGTTAATAAGTGAATTTGTAAATATGACTAAGTTTATTACAATTTAATTTATTTAACATATTTTCAGTTACATAGTTGTAATTTTATTCCTGAAGAATTTTTAATTTTTTAAGAGTGAATATGTTCTGTTGAGAGAGCCCATAGTTTTCATCGTTTATGAAAAAATAAGTGGGAATTATTTATTACTTTGAAAATATATAAATAAATTTTCATGAAAAATATTATTTTTATATTCAATATAAAAGTTTGTAGGACATAATTTATCTTCGTATGGTAACTAACTTAGACTTAGCAGCATGTAAACGTGAAATATTTTTGGACCATTAGGGGTTAAATGACATGTAATCTTATTGACTGTTGTTTAATTACTATTTTTAATTTCTTTACGGGGATAAAAAAGGAATAAATACATGGACGATAACTTTTTGATATTCGATAAACTATTTCAAGCAGAACGAAACATATATTTTTGAGATTTATCATAGGCTGTTTCCTGTAAAAAATATTGCGTTTAATATCCCACAGCGTTGAATGCTAACTGTCGTGAATATAGTATTTTTATATTCACGTATATTATATTCACGTAAATCTATATATACATTTCTCTTACGTGGCGCGGAAATAGGGCTGAAATTGTAGCCTTTGGTTTGGCAACAATCGTAGATTGTGTTAGATCAGACCGACTCCAATATGGCGGTCAGTGGGAGAGCAGTGAAACTATAGAATGAAACTCAAACTAGCAATTATTAAAAATAAAATAACATATACGTAATCCAAAGTGTCTGATATGATTCCTCATTTTAATTACGAGTAATATCGTTAATTTCAAATGAATTCTCAACTCTTATTTAGAATTCATTTACGAATTTCCCTCACTCAAAAATCGAAAATATCAACTGTCTAGATTGCACCTGCCGCCATCTGTTGCTGTATTGATGAAGTAAAAAATTATTTCTTTTGTAAAAATCTATAATCAATTAGAACAATAAAATGTCGAACGAAATTTAAACAATGTGATTGATGATATATATAAACTATCTTCCTATCACGTTGTTTTTTTTTCTAATGAATTTAAGCCGTGCTGTACAATATTATAGGTGCAATAAGTTTTAAACTAATTATGTTTCCAATATCCTTTTTTTCAAAGTATTTAAATGATTTATATGTCCATTGGTAGCGCCAACTAAATGCATTTTTAGTTGTGTTTTCAACGGATAATTACTTTTTTGCATTAAAAAATTTGTCAATTTCATATGTTCAAATGTTTTATGGTAGAACTTATTCCGGCTAGAATTGCTGAAAAATAAAAAGGGGTGAGCGAGCTGGGACCACGTAGCGGTCTCAATGTGAATTGCGGGTTGGCAAGCGTTAGCGAGTAGGGGCTGAGCCCCCTAGTATGAAAAATTATAATTTTTTAATATAAATGTTTTTTTCTATACTAATTTAAGTTTAATAAATTTAAAACAATCATTGTGAAATTTTAACTAATAAGAATGGTCCCAATAAATTTTATAGATATACGAAAAGTCACCTTCCTTAATTAATTGGAAAGAAATATCTCTCAGTGTAGAAAAGCACAAGTCATGTAATATATTAAAAATACACTTAATGAGTTTTCATATAATTAAAATGCAAAGGATTAGTTCTTATTTACATGAAAACTGGATGTACTTGTCTAATTATATCTTTGTTGGCTTTTCAAAGAAATCTGCTCAGATATGTGAATATTGCATTAAAATACATTATAAATTAATTATTGCCTCGAAAATTAGTAGATTGAACAAATTCGTATAATGAAGATTACAGATAATAATTTCTTCAAAGGACACTTTACATGAAAATTCTATTTACTTATTTTTTTTTGTAAAAATTAGAATACATAGAACTACAATAATTATAATATCTTATTATATATACATGGGTGACATTTATATTGTAGACCAGCTTATAATAACTAAATTAAAAGATACTAATTGATCTGATTCACGCAAGAATTTCGCTGCATATTTTAAGTTTTGCGTGAATTGTGGCCCATTTGGCCCTTTGATCGTTAGTTATAGTTATATAATAATGCGACGACATAAATAAATTAGATTACGCATTGATTGTAGTATTTCGATAATAATCTTTTAAAATAAATTTTAATGATGTTGTGTATTTTCAGCTCATTCATATTTGTGTACTATAGACATTTTTTGCATAAAGGAAGTTAAAAAATATATTCAGAGTAATACAAGCAACTTAGAAAATGCACATACAATACGTTTTGACGACAATATTAGAACGCATTAGTATTGAGACACGTTATATAGTTCAAGTGGTTATTCCGTTTAATCGTGATTTAATAATAATGTGTGCAAGTTCCAGTTAAACCAAATTTAAGTATGTTTTGAGGTAAGCGATTCGTGAGTAATTCTTATTTTCAATATATTTCCATGACTGTTTTAAATGATTTTTTTTATGTTGCACATTTTTGGCATGAATGAAATGTATACTTATTGTTCACCAAAAATTGAAAATGACTTCTAACTATATGCATTGACATTCCAATTTTTATTTTCATTTATGAATGCTAAGCATTCGTGGCATAATAGACTATATAGAGGTCGAAATTAAAAACGAGATTTTTTTTTAATTTCTGTTATTCAAAATTATTCAACCGATTTCAAAATGATATATTTTTATAAATAAACAACACAGAATGATACGTAATACATGAAAACAAAGGAAATATACTGAAGTTTGTTTTACAAGTGTTTGATACAACTTCCTTTATTTACAGGTATAATGTCACGATGGTATGTAAATTCCTGCCAAACACGTTGTAAGTGTCACTGATAATTGACTCTACAGCAGCAGAAATCCATTTTTAAGTTCACACAAACTTGTGGGTAATTCTGGCAAATTTTACAAACCCCCAAACGAAGAAATCGCATGGGGTCATATCAGGTGACCTAGGTAGTCAGCTGTGTAACATCAAGTCATCCAGTCCACTGCGACTGATCAAACTGCAAGGTAGTTTTGTGTTAAGGAAAAGACGAACTTCTGTAGCCCAACGGAGTGGCGCTCCATCTTGTTAGAAAGCGAATTTCGAAAGATCTGGGGGAAAATCCAAATTTCCAACAATGTCCCGATAATTTAAAACACTTATAATTCGAGCTGTAATTATCGTAGAACACCCACATTTTGTATGGTAAACGTAATCGTTATAAAAGGGAGGAAATTGTCGTATTTTTTAACCTAAGCCCCCTAAATTTTAGTATAACGCGAATATAAAGTCCCGATAACCGCAAAAACTTGTAACTCCGATCCAAATTGTCGCAGCCTTCACAAATGTCGTATGGCAAACATAATTACTTTAAGAACTGCGGTGGGGGAGTTGTATATGTTTAAAGTTGTTAGGACTTTATACCTATAATACATTAAAAATTAGAGGGCTACTAAAAAAATTGTCAGAGCCCCCCACCCCCGAAAAAAAAAAGATTACGTTTACCATGCGAAATTTGTATGGGTTGCGACAATTTTTATCCGCATTATAAGTGTTTGTGGTTATCGAGCCCTTATACTGGCGCTATACTCAAATTTAGGGGCAATTCCCCGACAATCCCCCAGTAAAATTATACCACTTTGTTCACACACACAAAATATCAGCGCGCTGGGCAATAGACCAGAATGGCTAACGACCGATGTGGCATCGGGACCGCAGCGCCAGGACTGAAATGTCCTGCTCCCCTGGTGATTAGCCACCTGGTGACAAAGAAAATCTGTCATGATAGAAGTGAAGTGAAAGATTGATTCGTACTATTGTGCATAATATTCTTTAAATAAGTGTTTTTATGTAATATACTTTTTTTAAGGGTCTGTTTATGTATTAATTATTCAGCAATTAATAAAATTTAACCTGAAAATATTCTCTTTGAAATTTAAAAGCCCAGCACAAGAAATAAAAATAATCGTTCTACATGCTTGTGCTTTTCTTCCAAATTAATGACAAGTTAAATAAAGTTTTTAAGTCATTAAACAGAAAACAATAGATGAAAATAAAAAGAAAACTAAAAAACTTGAGAAACAATCTTTTATTGAAATGGAATTTGTTTGTGTTTTCATCCTTGTTACAAGAAATTACTTTTTTGAGAAATTATAATTGTTTTATCTTTGGTTCTTTAAATAAGAGTTTGTAATTTATGTTTTTAATTTAAAAACACCATGTTTTCCTTTTTTTAAAAAATAAGTACAGTAAAACCCGTTTAAGAAGTTCCCGCTTAAGAAGTTTTCCCGTTTAAGAAGTTTATATTTTCGATTCCCATTTTTTTCCTATTCTTAAAATGTTAAAATAACCCGCTTAAAAAGTTTAGTTCCAAACTTTTTCCCGCTTAAGAAGTTTTTTCTCCCCTTAATTTTACTTTCAAAACACGTTTACTTCAGTCTTTTGAGGGATTTTTTTCCCCCATTCTGTACTGGAAAAGCATTTCTCTATATTCTTCGCTATTCAAAAGGGCACATTTAAGATTGAAAAGGATTGTCGTCACCTTTATTTCACCTTCATATCAGTTTGTCTGATGAAATGTAGAGAGAGGGTAAGTCCGAGTCCCTTATGGCTGCAACAATAGTGACTGATAAGGGATTAAAGAGAAATGGTTTGCTCCTACTCAGGGGTAGTTCTTTAAGTTGACCAGTTGCTTTCTCTTAGAATAGAGTCTCTTTCACCGCTTTCCAGGAATGGAATGAACCAAAGCTATGTTTGGTTCATTCCAAACCAAAGCTGTGTTCAGTTTGGCTCATTCAATCTGTTTTTGAGTGAGTGTAAGCGTCAAATCTCTCTTGGAAAATTCACGAAAAAAATTCTTATTTATTTTTTCCTCTTCAAAATGTCGGGCAAGGGAATTAAAAGAAAGGCCTTGTCAATTGAAGACAAAATCAAAATTTTGAAAGAAGTTGATAGCAACCCAAACGTAACAAGAGTTGAAATTGCTAAGAGATTGAATATGCCGGTGACTATTCTGAATGGAATTGTAGCAAAACGCAATCTTATATTAAACGACTCCTCTGATAAATCTCGAAAAATTAAAAAAGTGAAAAAAGGAAAATATGAAGCTATGGAAGAAAAATTATTACTTTGGTTCAAGCAAGCCAGATCCGCCAATATTCCTATAAGTGGACCTATTCTTAGAGAAAAGGCTGAGGAAATTGCCAAAAAAAATGGAGATTGAATTTGCACCTTCAAATGGATGGATTGATAGAATGAAAAAAAGAGCTGGTTTAAGTTACAATTCTATAAAAGGTGAGAGTAAAAGCGTCGATCCACAAGAAATCAAAGAATGGAAACAAATCTTACCAGATTTGATAACCGGCTATCATCCTAAAGATGTCTTTAACATGGATGAGTGTGGGCTTATCTATAATCTTTCACCGGATAAAACGTATGCATATAAAGGTGAAAATTGTCATGGAGGTAAAAAAAAATAAAGAACGACTTACAGTTTTATTGGGTGCAAACATGGACGGTTCCGAGAAATTGCCAATTTTGGTTGTTGGGAAATCCAAGAAACCCAGATGTTTTCAAAATGTGAAATCACTGCCTTGTGATTATGAAAATAACAAAACTGCGTGGATGACGATTACAATTTATGAAGCCTATTTGAAAAGATTAAATGTTAAAATGAGGAGAGCTAAACGGAACATCATCATCTTTGTAGACAATTGCGCCGCCCATTCCAAAGACACGAGTAACTTTACTAACATAAAAGTGCATTTCCTACCTCCGAACTCGACTTGATCAGGGGTTTGGATCAGGGAGTTATTAAAGTGTTTAAGCAGCACTATAGAAAACGGCTTGTGAATTGGATGATTGAAAAACTGGACAATACTGGAGAGATAGGAAAATTAAACGTTTTGCAATCTATTCATTTTATGTTATCTGCATAGGAGTTAATAACGCCATCTGTAATTGCCAATTGTTTCCAGAAAGCAGGATTTTTGGAAGGAGAATCAACAGAAGAATATGAATTGGACATTGAAGATGATTGGAAGACGTTACAAAGAAGGATGGATTTCACAGCATCGTTTGAAGAGTATGTGTCAGTAGATGACGAGATATTGCCATGTGAGGTGCTTACAGTAGATGATATTTGTGAGGTTACAGAAGATGAAGAAATGAGTGACACTGAGGAAGAGCACGAGGAAATTCCTAGTTTTTCGGATGCTGTGAAAGGACTAGAAACATTTCGCCGTTTTATCGAAAGTTTTGTAAATGTGCCTGAGGAATTTTTTAAAAACTTAAGACAACTGGACTGTTATCAAATAAAAATTGCCGAGAAAAAACATAAGCAAAAATCTATAACCGATTTTTTCTGTAAAAGCATATCAAATGATGCTTAAAGAGAAATGTCCCCTCTCTGTCTTCAAACATTGGATTAAATAAAGAGTTTCTAAGGTAATTATGCATTTTTACTTGATTGACAGATTTTTTTAAAATGTGCAAATCAGTTTAAATTTCTTAAGTAAAACTCAACTTTATATAAATTTATGTATTATTTTAACAATGTAAAAGACCTCTCCTGACTATGAAAACTTAAACTAATGATTGTTTCAAACATTCTTAATTTCCCGTTTAAGAAGTTGTCCCGTTTAAGACGTTTTTGCCTTCCATTCCCTTGGAAAACTTCTTAAGCGGGTTTTACTGTATATAAAATTGGTAATTTTTTTGCGCTTCAGAGGGGTTAAGATGAAGAAAAGTCCTTTTAAATTTTAAATGACCTCTGTTTCAAATATTATACAACATGCTTTTTTCGTGGGAATCTACAATAAAAATTTGCAAAAGGTAATTTTTTTGGAAATTTCGTGATTTTAGCACTAGTGTGTTTGACTGTGTGTTATTGTAACTGCTACTGTGAGTTGTAGATATGTAAGACATGCATTTTCTTCGCCTTACAAATAGCATTATAACTCTATGGTAAAACACAACAGAAATATGCTCAATATGCCAAACTTTCCTCGCAATAATACATTCTAATATCGCTAATATGTTTGAAATAAGTTCCAATGATGTTTGTTTATGAGTCATTGTTCTTTTCCATACATATAACACAGTCCTAGTGTATTTGACTGCGTGTTACTGTAACTGTTATTGTAAGTTGTAGATATGTAAGGCTTGTGAGTTTTCTAAGCGTTACAAATAGCATCATAAATCTATGCTTCCAACGATGTTTATTTATGGGTCATTGCCATTTTCCATACATAGAACAGAAAAACAACAGTATGAAACCAATTTTATATAGGCGTTTAAAGATATTTCTCATCATTTTCTTTAGATACAGACTTAACTTAATAACAGTATTATTGTTTATTCAAAAGAAAAATCACTTAAAAATTTGCAGCAGCATAAAAAATCAATTTTAAAATAAACAAAATATTTCACAGTTTTCTTTGAATTGTATTTTATTCTTATTTTGCCACTATTACTGAAACACATTTGTTTAATTTATGATGCAAATTTTTTCTCAAACAGTGTAATTTCGATATGAAATTTTAGCTATGGAATCCTTTAGCACACTGATTATATGATCATAATAATATAACAATATATATTTTTTAATAACAATATGTAATTTTGTTACTCATTTTTTCCCTATACTATATACTATTTTAAATATAGAATATATTATACTAAAAAGAACATAAAAACTTCTTTGTTTGTAAATATTAAATTTGGTTCACTACAGTATGTACTGCAAGGAGAAAGGGAAAAAATAACTACAGTGTCAGAGGCTGCAGCTACTGTTATAAGTTAAACAGAAATTATATATAACATACATTACTTGTAACCAGAAATTACTTATAACAGTGGTTACATTTAAGGAAATAAATTATTTATCATAAATAGTTGTATAAAAATACACAAAGTGATTGTTTATATAAACTACTTTTTCATAGTATCATATCATTTAAAGATAAATTTTATTTTTAAAAGAATATTTAGACATAAATTTGTAGTAACAGAAGTTAGAAACAGAAATCCTACTTTCCTTACTGTTTTACATTTGAAAAATATTATAGACAATTTTGAAATAGCGTTTGATTTATTTTTTAGAGTCTTTTTTGCATTATAAATTAACAGCGTCTTCCTGTGGATGCTTTTAAACGATGTCTCCTAGTGAATATATATGAAAAAACAAAAGTTACAAAGATTAAGGACACGAATTATATTAAATATATTAAATTAAAAAAATAAAATATTTTAATTAACCATGACATTTTTTTTTACTATTATCATTGTAGTTTAGATAAAATCCCACAAGTGTTTCTTTTATTACTTAAATATATCATATATTTAAAGTTGTCCTTATAGTCCTTATGATAGTCTAATTTCAGATCTGAACAGATTGAAAATAGAATAAATTTGGAAAACAAAATATTGAGTGACTCTACTTGACATTCAGAACACTATTGTACCTGTCCAGAAAGTACTAACAAAGGAGGAGGACATTAAATTTTTTTGAATGCAATGGAACTGTCGGGATTCAAACGCTGGCTTTCTCATTTTTAAACTGAAGACGTTACTTCTGTGCCATTGATGCTTGGGGTGCTTTTCACATTTCTTTATCGGCTTTCCTAAGGGAGTCGCTCGCAAAAGGGGGGTGGAAATATTTTTTTTTAAAAATGGATTAACCCGAGATTGCTCGCGCTGGGTATGTCACACCCAGTGTCTCCATTTTCGCAGTTTTTCTTCCCAACCTTTTTTCAGAAATGGACGAGTCTTCGTGTAGCTGGCTCAAAGGACATAACATTGAAGGGGGAGAAGCGGTGAAAGAATTCTAAAAATAGATCTATCGTAATCGCTATGCATGGGTGTCTCATACCCAGCGCGAGCATTTCTGTAACAGCTCTGAGTACAGGTAGACGCATTTAAAACGTTCTTTCGTTATGGCGCGTTGCCGCAGTTATGATTAAGAAATGCAACATTTAATAAATTTACTGGAAACTGTTTCTTCGGATGAAGAAATTATCGATGAAGATAATGAATTTTCTGATAACGAAGAGCAAGATGATGAAGAGTATTGTAGTAATCACAATTCTTCCACAGAAATCGAATCTGATTTAGAAAGCGCGGTTTCTGATTCAAATGAAAATGATAGTTTCATAGAAAGGGATAATACAACAAAATGGAATAAAGAGAAATTCCGTGCTAATGCTAGAATTTCTGCTAAAAACACAATATCGAAACACCCAGGAAATACATACGTTTCAAAAAATGTCACTTCTCCCATGGAAGCTTGGAATCTTCTTTTAACTTCTGATCTGGTAAAGAAATTGGTGCAATGGACTAACATTTTTATGGACTCGATTCAAGAGAGTTTTTATCGATAAAGAAATGCAAAGGAAACTGAATGCGGAGCTAAAAAGGATAGAAAAACTAAATTTGTTTGTGAAAAATGTCAAAAACATGTATGTATGGAACACATGGCATGTATCTGCAGGAAATGTAGAGAATAACTGTAAATAACATGTTTAATATATGTCTAAAATTGTATAATCTCTTCTCTTTCTCGGGTTTTTTATGTTTTATGTAGATTTTACGGTAGAAAATAGGAACAAAACGCCATGGGTATGACATACCCAGCGCGAGTAATCCCATCCATTTTTTTCGCGCGTGTAATGCCGGGTTAAATATAGAATCCGTCTGACGATTTTTAAGGAAATCAATACATAGTTATTGCGACAGTGATCTAAAACATATTTGTCAAATGGGAGTTCGATCGCAAGCATTGTTTGGAAGTTACCGTGTTCACATTCATTGACACATACAAATCATGATTACTTTCCGTACACTATGTGCTCGAAAAAATACAAAAAAATAAGTTATTTGCCCAACTAAATTAAGCAAAAAAAAAAAAAAAAAAATCTCCGTAACTTATCGGACATGAAAAGCTCCTGTAAGGCTGGTTTCACCCACCAATCCTTTTTTTTTTTTCAAATGACAGCAATAGTTTCTAAGAAGAAACTTTTTAAATCCTAATCGAGAACACAACAACAGATGCAACAAAAATTATTTTATTTTCGATGATGGGAAAATTATTAACATTAAACATATGCCTTTTCTTTTGGCGATTTGAAGTGATAGGAAAATCTAAGTGAAGTGAAAGTTTGTTTGATATCTATGTGTGCATTATATTTGTTTAAGTAAAATATATTTTAAGTTATTTTTTTTCCTTTGTAAAAGGCATTTAAATATTACTGATTGACTGCAATTAGTGATGTGTAGTTCGCCAATATATTATTGTTTGAACTTCAAAACTTAAACACTATAAATAATACAGAGAGAAAAAAACAGTACTACTTAAACTTCTTAATTTTCTTTCCTTAAATGACGAGTTGTATAGCTGATAAACCATTAGATGAGAAACAGTAAAATGAAGTGAAAAAATAATCTAAAATATTTTGAAAGGAAAGTTTATTTGTTTATCTTTTTTTGAGACGATTTTAAATTTAGTTCAATCCCTCTTAAGGAAATTACTTTTCAAATAAGTTGTAAATGTTTTTTTCGGTACTTTAAAACGAGGTTTGCAACAAACGATACTGTATGTTTTGAAATAAAACAATACTGCCACATTGAGAAATTTTATTTACACATCTCAGTATTCAAGATGAATGAAAACTGAATTATTTTTAATGTTCTTAAAAATTCAACATTTGGTGGTACCTCCATTACAAAATATATATTTAAAGCACTTTTAAAAGCATTCGCTGAGGTTAGCTCTTAATATGTATGACACTGTCAACTGTAGATGTGGAAGATGTGCAAGATATTTCTGCAACTTCTTTAACAAGTATGGCTATATATGAAAAAAACATATAAATATATTCATCGTAATGAAACCTTCCTCACAAAAGTACCTAAAATATCATCTCATGTAACTTTGATAGCGTTCAGAAGATGTTCAATACAATTCAATTCAACCAAGCAGCAGAGGCCTACCATATGGCTTAATCTCTACAAGTCCTGCTCCGCAAGTTTATTAAAAAAAATACAAATTACAAATGAGGTCATTAGGCTTTTGAATAATTACATTACGATAGGTTCACATTTGGCTGAGTTTTTGTAAGCTCATAAGAGTTTATGATTTAGAGCTCTCATTGGATGGTTCTAGTTACATGATTGTTTAAGTCCTATTTACACTTCTGATTGTCATGAACAAGATAAGTTCATCAGAGTTTATGATTTAAAGTTCACAATGAATGGTGGTAATCACATGATATTTTAAGTTATATTTACACTGTTGATTGTGTAACACTGTTGATTGATCAAGAGTTCACTATGGATGAGGGACGTTTGATGAAGACGTAATATTCTTTTAATACTGTTGAGGATTGTTTTCAAGAGCTTACGGTGGATGTGAGGGCTTTGGTGGAAACTTAGAGTTTCGGTTATGCTTTTGGAAAATGGTTAGACTTTTCTTGAGTGTTTGGGAGATCGTCGATTAGTCTTTCTCGTCCGTGGAGAAGACCACTGGTGGGAGTTGGAACAGATGTTGATTGCGTTCCATGAGGGAAATACAGTCTATTATTTTTTGCAAGGTTCTTGGTTGTTTTTGAATTACATAAAACCAGTTCGACAGAGGGAGTGAGGCTGGTTTCTTTACGTGTAGTGTTGCTGTCAATGAACAATCCAAGATGAAAGGGAGTGATGTGCCGCGGGCTCCACATGTGCAGCGGGAGGATGGGGATTTGCCAAACTTATGCAGGTAGTGAAGAAATGGGCCATGGTTAGATGCGAAGATGTACAGGTTTCTGTGGTGTAGTAGGGAATTTTATGCTACTTTCGGACGGAGCGAGTAGGTATACCTTCCTGTGAGTTCTAGATCCCAGAATTGTTGCCACTTTTTAAGTAGTTGATTTTTATGTGTGCGTTTTAGGTATGATGGAGGAAAGGGTACAAATTTCTTTATTGCCGTTGTTGATGGTTTTGTGGCTTGTTTTGCTAACTCGTCCACCCTTTCATTTCCTCTTACACCAGAGTGTCCCTTGACCCAGTTGAAATATATTTATTTGTGAGTATCTTGTAATTGCGTGATGATTTGTGAAACTATTTTTGTTTTGAAAGTGATGTCTTCCAGCGCCATGAGACCCGAAGGACTGTCTGTATGTATAGCAAACGTTTGGGCCGAAGTGGATGAGGCCCATGTGACCACGTCTCGGATTGCAAGGAGTTCGACTTGAAATATTGTATTTTCTTGGTTTATTTGTGTTTGCTGAGTTTTTATGATGTTGTCATCTTTATAGGCGCAGAAAGCGTACGCTGTTCTCTCATCTGTTTTCGACCCGTCATTGTAGATGTTGATTTCTGGTGGTGTTTTTGCTTCTTCTAGAGATTTGTAATAAGTTATCGCGGTGTTTATGTGACTTTTTATCGATTTTAGTTGATAAATGTCTGGACTGTTGTTTCCCACTGGTGCTCCTAGACGTAGGACCTTGCCTATTGTTATTGTTTGTTATATTTTTAAAGAGATTGGAGGGATGCCCATTAATACGCAGAGTGCTGCTGTGGAGGTTCTTTTGTAAGCACCTGATATCATGAGGAGATATTGTGCCTGTATTGATGATATAATTCTTATGCTGTGGGCTTTTTGAAGATTTTCATACCACACTGCTGCTGCGTTGGCAATTTTGTTTTCAAGTATGATGCTGTACCAGGTTTTAAAGATAGTTTTTCAGATTCCTCCTGATGAGAATGCGAATTTTAGGAGATTTTGGACTCTTGTTATTTCTATTCTTTTGGTTCTGAGATGTGGGAGGAATGAAACAGTCGAATCTAGTGTTACACCCAGATAAGAGATTGTATTTTCTGATTTTATGGTGATTGTGTCTATTTTATATATCGGAGCTCTTTTGAGATATTTGGGTCTTCTTAGATTTAGCGTTTTACATTTTGTGTAGGATATTTGCATCTGGAACCTACTGATCCATTCACTTACTATTTGTAGGACAATACGTCCCATTTCTTCTATTTTCCGAAGTGTGCTTCCATATAAAATTAGCAGGAGATCATCTGCGTACGTTATGGCCTTGATTCCTTTTCTTCTTAGTATATTCAGTAGGTTCTGCATAAATACCTTCCAAATAAAAGGTCCGAAGCAAGATCCCTGTGGATATCCCTTTTGAAACCAATGTATATTTTCTGCCAGCCAGTGTGCCTCTTTTGTTTAGGAAAGAACTGACTGTCTGCACGTACGGTATTTCAACTTCTGAGTTGGTTCAGTGTTTCCGTCCATGGGAGGCAGTCAAAGTCATTTTTGAAATCCAGTGCGATTAAGGATATATATACTTCTTGTTGTTGGAGGATGCGAATTCGGGAGAACAGCTCTTGAAGAGCTGTTTCTGTTTATTTACGTTCAACAAAGCCGTGTTGCGAAGGAAAGTGCTTGTTTCTGTTTTGTAGCGAGAAATTGATTCTTCTTAGTAGTAGTTTTTCAAAAACCTTCCCAAAAACTGGAAGTAGGGTTATTGGGCGATACAAGCTGTGCTCTGAAGGTGGTTAGATGTTCAATACATACATAGTATCGCAAATTACATACATAGCGATTTTCGAAACCTTAAAACTACCCGTTTTGACACTTTCGTCATTTTTAAAACAAAAGAAGATAATACTTTAATACGTGAAAAACAGTCCTCTTAAAAAACATAACGAATATCTTTATTCTCTCACTTCCGTGCCGACAAAACATTCTACAAAACCATTTCTCGACAACAACATTTTCTTCACACAGCTTAGAAACATACATCTACAAAAACAAAAAAACATCTTTCTTACACAGCTTAGAAAGATACATTTATGAAAACATCTCCTGTTAGTAGGAATTTAATTGGATTTGCGACAATCTCCCACCTTGAGTTTTCAACAGGAAAACTGAAAAATAGGTACAACAAAATTCAAAATAACACAAAATATGTGTAACATTATACTTACATTACATGGCCAAAGCATAGATATTCTTAATACTAATTTTCAAAGACAAATTATACAATTTCCTGCAAAAATTCAAACAAAAATTAAACATATTATTACAAATTCAAATTAACACTAGGAAATGAGATATACTAAAAATAAGGAAAAAAGTTTGTAAAGTTCAGTATTAAAAAAAATAGTCTTATGACTGATAACGTTTTGGAACAGTCACTGTTCTACCACTTCTTGTTCGTAATATTGGTTCTAAAGAGTGTTCTTTTGGAATCTCTAGATTGTACAGTTTTTGTATTGGTCTTAAAAGCTCACCATTTTCAGTTTTTACCCGAGCAACTCTCGGGTGACCATCTTTTCCAGAAATTAGTTCTTGCACACGAGCTAAAGTCCAATACGTACGTTTCTTATCAGACTCTACGAGAAAGACATCACCAACGGTCAGTTGCTTGACATTCTTTTGCAGGTAATTTTGTTGGCGTAACTGCCCTAAATACTCAATACGGAATCGTCTTCTAAGATGTTCTCGAACTTGTTGTCTATACTTTGCTCTTCTGTTTAATTCTTGTGCGTCAATTGCATCAAAATCTATCACATCTGAAGATCTTATTTCTTGAAGAAACATTGATGGTGTTAAAGGTGCTAGATCATCCACATCTTCTGAAACATACGTGAGTGGTCTAGCATTTACAACTTGTTCGCCGTCACAAAGAATTGTGATAAGCTCTTCATAGGATAATGAGGCTCTACCTAGTACTTTCCTCAAGATGCGCTTCACCATTTGTATCAACCGCTCCCACCAACCACCCCACCAGGCAGCAGTAGGCGGATTGAATTTCCAACGAATCTTTTGTACAGCTGCTGCAGCTGAGATCTGTTCCCAATCGATGTCTGAAAAAGCTCTATCTGCACCGACAAAATGTTTACCATTATCAGAATAGACGGTCGTCGGTCTTCCTATTCTCGCTATAAAGCGCCTAAAAGATTGGAGGAAGGTATCTGTTGCTAATGACGTCACTAATTCTAAATGTATGGCCCTGTACACTGCACAAGTGTACAACACAATCCATACCTTTTTTCCATTTTTCAAATATAAGGGCCCAGCTAAATATACTCCAGTTATTTGGAATACTGCCGCATCTTGAACTCTTTCTGCTGGCAATGCAATAGGTTCTGACTCTGTCTTCTGTGCACTAAATATTTTGCAACGCACACATTTCTGAACTACTGCTTGAATGGTTTTCCTGGCTTTCAGGATCCAGTAGTATTCTCGTATAGATGCCATCAAAAGAGCCACTCCTGCATGTAATAGCTCATGGTGTTTCCAGGAGATCAATCGATGGACTACAGGATGGTCAGACGGCAAAAGAATTGGGTACTTAAAATTGACAGTATCTTCTCGATAGATGACTTGTGTTTTTACTCTGATGATATCATCTTGATCTAGGATTGGTCTTAGGCTACGAATTTTCTCATTATTCTTTTCATCAAAGCTGTCTTTCTGGATCAAAATCATTAATTTTCTTTCAGCTTGTTCTATTTCAAAACATGTAAGTTCAGATACTTCTTTTGAATTCGGTTTTCTTGAATTACTTATGAATCTTAGAATCCATGCAATCAATCTTATTATTTTCTTGTATGATGAAAATCGTCGATAATACCAATCATTAGGTTTCGTGTTCTTGTTTAATGCTGAAATGACACTTTTCCGTTCCTCAGCATTAATAACTTCTTCATCTGGTGATTCGATATTTTGAGGCCAAGTATATTCTGGCTCAGCCAGCCAGGCTGGTCCCTCCCACCATTTTAGCTGCAAGAACTGTTCAATGGAACAACCTCTGGAAGGAAGATCAGCCGGATTAAATTTTCCTGAAATATGTCGCCACTGATCTTTCTGTGACAAAGACCTGATTTCTTCTACACGATTCCAGACAAATGTTCCCCATCTATCATCTCGCTTTATCCAGCTTAAAGCTGTGGTTGAATCACACCAATAACAGATCTTCAAATTTGGAATTCTTAAATCAGCAATGACACGACTACCCAACCTGGCTCCAATGCAGCATGATAAAAGCTCTAACCGCGGTATAGTTAGGTTCTTAAGAGGAGCTACTCGTGCGCGTGCTTGTATAAAACTCACCAAAATTTCATTTTTCTTCTTTACTCTCAGAAAAATACAAGTAGCATATGCGTGTTTACTTCCGTCACAAAATATGTGAAGACTTACATAATTTTCAAAATCATCTAGATTCATCCAGCGCTCAAGTTTGATGTCAGAAATTAATTTTATTCCCTGCACCCACTTCAAAAATTGTTTAGCTAAATTCTCTGGAATTAATTTATCCCATTTTAATTTCAACTTCCAGCATTCTTGTAGAATAAGTTTAGGGAGCAGAGTCACGGGTGAGGCAAATCCCAAAGGATCAAAAACCTTTTGAGCCAATGAAAGTAGAGCTCGTTTTCTAGGAATAATTTGCTCTTCCTAAATAGGGCCGATTTTGCAAGATAGGGTATCGTTTTCTAGATCCCAGTTCAAGCCTAGTACTGGTGTTATGTTAACTGTTGAAGTTTCAGACATAATTTGAATTGGATAATTTTATAGCCATCCCCTTAAATTGAATTTCGCGGAGGACAGTAATATTCTCGATTCATTTATGAACTTGTTTAACTCTTCAGTTGTGTTGAAACTACAAACACAATTATCTACATACAAAGATTCATTCAAAGTTTCTGCTGTAGAAACAAAATTGTCAGGTGTACTTTCCAGATGGTGTTTCAGAGTAGCCGCTAGTAAAAAAGGGCTGCAATTGATTCCGAAAACCACACGTTTATGTCTGTAAATTATATTATCCTTCCATAAAAACCGTAGATAGTCTCTATCACTTTCTGTAATACCTATCTGTAGGAATGCCTTTTCTATATCAGATACTGCACCAACAGGAAATTTCCGAAAACGATGCAATATTGAAGGAATCATTTCAATCATATTTAATCCTTTATCCAGACAATCATTTAATGAAGGAAAACCTTTCACATGAGCCGAAGCATCAAAAACCGGCCTTACTTTAGTAGTTTCACTCGATTCTTTAAATACAGGCCTGTGTGGCAAATAATGTATTTTGGATTTTTTATTATCGACCACCCTTTCCTGCATTTAACCATGTATCAAATACTTCATTATAAACTTCAGTTTTATTCAAATCTGATAACCTTTTCTTCGTTGCAGCAAGCCGTTTTTCGGCCAATTCTCTATTACTAGGTAAGCGGGTATTATCTAGTACCCAAGGCAATGCTACTTCATAATTCCCATCTGAATCTATTCTTATGTTTCTTTTAAAATGTTGCATAGTTTCTTCATGAATTTCATTTTTAGTTTTAGATTCAACCGGATCAGTTATACCAAGAATATCTAGCTTCCATAAATTAGCAACGGAACTTCCGTTCCAAAGAGACGAAATAACCATAAGAGAATCATTTGTTTCAGATTTAATGCCTGGAATTTACACCATAAGAGTGCTCCCCAAATGGGTCTTTACAGCAACCAGACCCCTTTTCAAAACTTTAATATTTCCGGTCAGTAATTTTCCCGCCACATCGGAACCAATTAACAATTTATTTTCATTTTCGGTTTTACATACATTATTTTCAACATCCGAAATCTTAATACCATATTTATTTCATTCTTTTAACTAAGGTCCATTTGGCACCTTTTTTATATTAGAACAAATAACAGGAACATCTAAAACATGCATATCACATTTATAACTATTATCAATACTACTTAAATGAATTCTATATTTGTTGTGGTTTGTCTCACTTGTTTCAACACCACCAAATAATTTATGAATTCATTTAACTTACTTAACTAATTTAATACTTTTATAATTCAAATGCTTAATTACATCTTCTGATAAATATGAACGCTCAGAGCCCGTATCAATGACTCCCCGCACAATTTTTTCTTTACCATCGTGCTTTACACGTACATGCAAAGTTTGTAATAACACAGTTGGGTCGGAACCTTGAGTAGTCAAAACAGTATCACTACTCCCTGACTCATGTTCATGTTTACGACTTTCTAACGCCGTATTACTTTCTTCATTACAAACATTTTGACACATTACAGCAAAATGCCTTTTACCACAATTTAAACATTTAATCTTCGATTTACAGTGACGTGAAATATGATTTTTCTTAAGACAGACAAAACAAGCCCCCTTTTTCAAAATTATACTTCGTTTATCTTCAAAAGAGAGCGAATTAGCTTTAAAACATTTTTCTGATAAGTGACACTTGTCACAAAATATACATGCTTCATCATATTTCTTAATTAAATGTTTATCTTTAGATTTATCACCTACAAATAAAGCAGTAGCAGTTGGCATAGAATAAGATTCAACATTTTTAAATCTAGTAAAATTCTTAGATTTATCAAAACCAAAACTAGTACGCGCCAATAAAATACGTTCTTCAGACAGCACTTCATTTTTTAAGAAATTAAGTATAGAATTTAATTCACTCTTACCTTGAGCAGACTTTTCAAGATCCCGTTCCCAAATTTCGAAACATCATGAGGTAAACACGATTCCACCAATGGGAATAAAATGCTCGCGTATTTATCTTCTGTAACCCCAAGAGATTCCAACGATCTAAGTTTGGTTTCTAGGTTGTCATATAACGATGACAAGTTGCACTCTCTCCTGGATGTATTTTTATTACATAATACCAGCTGCAGCAGATCGCGAACATAAATTTGTATCAAAGTTTCTTCTCATCCGAATCTTTCTTTTAGATGTTGAATTACTTTAGGATAATTTTCAGCCGATGTAGGACAACTGCTCACTATTTGGGACGCTTTCGATTTCGGAGTAATTGCTTGCATCATATATACGCACTTCGAGTGATCGTCTAACACAGTGTCTTCGTGAATTTTCTTGAAGGTATTCCGAAACGTTAGCCACGATCTTGAGTCCCCATCAAACGGCTGCAAACTAATTTCAGGTAATCTAAGTGTGCGGGATCCCATTCTTTCGATTTCTATCGAATTAGGTAAAAGTGGTTGATGTTCGACGGCAGGCTTAACAAAAACATGTCTTACATTTTGCTTCACTGTTATTAATTTTTCATGGTATTCTTCGCATACTTCGAATTCTTTTACATAATCTTTTTCCGCAGACCCATTCGACAACATAACATTTAATATTTCGTCATCTGTGGTACGTAATTTAGATGCTTTGTCTACTAGTTGATCTAATAGCTCTTCTATTAGATTAACATCTGGGCTTGACTGGTTAAGAGCTTCGTTTAAAGCATTTAAAGTCTTCGTAAATGCGCTTCTAAGCGCGTTCTTTTTATTTTTAACGCATCCATACTTGAACAGTTTTTCACTTAAAAAATATTACTTCCTATGTCCTTCTGTTCGGGCACCAAATTATCGCAAATTACATACATAGCGATTTTTGAAACCTTAAAACTACCCGTTTTAATACTTTCGTCATTTTTAAAACAAAATAAAATAATACTTTAATACGTGAAAAACAGTCCTCTTAAAAAACATAACGAATATCTTTATTCTCTCACTTCCGTGCCGACAAAACATTCTACAAAACCATTTTTCGACAACAACATTTTTTTCTCACAGCTTGGAAAAATACATCTAAAAAAACGTTTTTCTCACACAGCTTAGAAAGATACATCTACAAAAACAAAAAACATCTTTCTCACACAGCTTAGAAAGATACATTTATGAAAACATCTCCTGTTAGTAGGAATTCGATAGGATTCGCGACACATAGATATGCCAATATGTATTTTGAAAAAAAAAATAAAAGTTATAAAAACTAAGGAGATGTGTACACAAATTCCAATGCACAGCCCAGCAGCAGTTACATTAACAGTTTTTATTTCATGATCGGAGTGCTTTTATCTTAAGTGACAAGTCTTATTTTCAAACAATTGGAAGGGAGACATGTGTCTGACACTTATGTGAATACGTAAAGAGAAAGATTGTTCAATAGTTGTATGCATAACATCCTTTAAATAAACGAATATTTGAAGAAAGTTCACAATAAATATATTCATACTAATGAAACCTTTTTCGCAACAGTAACCAAAAAAATTAAGGCATGTGATTTTGATATTGTTCAGAAGATTTTCAATACATACATAGATATGCCAATATATATTTAAAAATGAAAGTAATAATAAATAAGGATGAGTGTTCCCCAAATTCTAATGCACAGCCCGCCAGCAGCTACAATAACAGTTTTTAGGTAGATTTCGTAAGAAATACTACCTATTACATTCTCACCTAAGTTGGAAATTTTGAAAAATTTTTGCAGATCTACGCCGATCATGACTCCCAGAACCCAAAACCACCCCCAGTTCAAAACTTTATCTATCTATCTATCTATCTATCTATCTATCTATCTATCTATGTCACTTTTTTCTGACGACGATAACTGGACAAATTCTGCATTAATCTTTTACAAACTGATACATAAAATCAAGGGGCATAAAATCTCGGTCAAGTTCGTTAATGGACAAAATCGAACCAAGGGGGAGGGTGGGCGGGCTTTTTGTGAAAACAGAAAAAACCCCATAATTTCTTAATTATTATACGTATCGAATCCATTTAAAGTTATTAATACTTCTAGGAGAAGGGTCGAAAATTTATGTATGACAGATTTTTGATATAATTAAAAATTGCCTTAAGAGGGGGGAGGGGGGGGGTTAGAAGAAAAAAATGCATAACTTCGTCAATTCCCAAGATTTCAAATCCGCTTAAATTTATTATAAATCCTCTTAATATTATCTAAAACTTTTATATTGACAAGTTTTTTATAGGACCAACCGTTATACCAAAAAAAAAATTAAAAAAAAAAATCTCTGCCAAATCCGCCTGCAACAAATTAGGTTTCGAAGTAGGCGGTTCAAACTGCCGCATCATCGTAAAAAAGGTCATTTCTTCCGCAATTCCCGACAAACAGGCGCCCCACGGTCTGCGTCTTCGAAATCTACATGTGCCTGTAGGCCAAGCCGTCAGGGATTTTTTTATTATCGCAGCGCTTTTATCTTAAGTGAAAAGGCTTATTTTCAGGCAAGTGAGAGGGAGACACGTGCCTGATACTTATATACATAAGTGAAAAGGAAGTTTTTTCAATAATTGTATGCAGAACATTCTTTAAATAAATAAATATTTAAAGAATATACATATAATATACATAAAGAAGACATATAATAGCTTTTGTCGGCATGTACGTTACAAATAATATATATCATCCGAATTTCGTGATTTTAAGATCATTGGCTGAGGTTCAGTGTTAATTTCATTAAAATCGTCAACAGCAGCTAGGCGAGACGTAGTATCTTTCACTGACTTGCCTCACAAATTTTGCTATACCTCTATAGGCAAACACCATATAAAGATGCTCAACGTACTAAAACTTCCCTCGAAAATTACCTGCAATTACTTTCTAAGTTCGCTCGATAGAAACTATTTTTAAGTCAAGTACGTTTCCCATGTCCATTTTGGTTTTCAATACACGGAATACATTCGACAATGTTTGCAAAAATATGAATATAAATTATATGACTTATATAATGGCGTCTAATGAAGATTTTCATGAATCCAAATACACAACACAAATATATTAAAAAATAGTTGCATTAATTCCATTATTGCGGTATCATTATTAAGTGAACTGAAAGCAGGTGTGCAAAATGTTCTTTAAAAAGATTTATCTGTTTTGATATATTTGTTTAATTTTTAAGTAAATTTTAAATGTTCCTAATTGGACAAATATAAGTGCAACCTGTTAAATAAGTGAAGGGTCCTTGTCTAAAACAAGGTAACTAACTTATAGAATGCTACAGCCTTGAATTTTATTATTTTTTGTAATTGTAGACATTTACTTGAAGATTTGACAATATATTTTATTATTCTAGGAAAAGATAATTTTGAGATTTATGATTAATTCCGAGATGTATAGTGAGATAATGCACCGCTAGCTCTGGGAATGACATGCTATAATCTAGGACAGGGCATGAAATTTCAGTTGAAATGGTAATCGCCAGACTAAAATTTTTGCTCGCCACACTAAAATTTTTGCTCGCCACACTAAAATTTTTGCTCGCCACACTAAAATTTTTCCTTGCCACTATTTTACATTCATTCAGATAGTAACGTCGACCGCCACACCTGCCCAGAAAATGAACTGTTTATGACAAACTGGATTTAAACTGACCATTGTTAGAAGGAACTGTCTGTTAAATCCAGAATATGTTACAACATTAATGAAAAATATGAGCAATTTTCACAAATGTTAACTGATATAGTGTGAAGAAATTTCTGGTAACCGAAATCATAAAAGAATGTAGAAATTGAAAAAAATGCTTGAGGATGCACGTGTCACTTTCAACATTTCTGACCGCATCTTTATCGCATTTTTTCGTTTGATGTATTTATTACCATTAGTAAAAAAGGACGCTATATTATTGCTTTGTCTTTTCTCCATGGCAATAAATAAAAAATAAACTAAAAATCCACTTTAATTACCACCAACTACCACAGAACCAGGAAAAACTCTAAACCAAAAGAAACAAAGAATTTGGAAGAAAACAAATGATTTTTACTGTGTTTCGGGGGCGAAACCTGATTCACTTCGCGAAGGAGTGGAGAGCGATCAGATTCGGCCTCGGAAGCGAAAAAAGCGGCCTTGCCGTTTGTGCGGTGCGAAAGTGCGGGGACGAATGCAGACGGGTGTAATTCGCTCCTCCGTAGGAGAGAAATGGAAGTGGGTGACGCCGCATTTTTTCAACTTTTAGAAGACAAATGCCGTCGCTTGATTTTAAAACACTTCCGCGTGTCGCTTAATTGAAGCTATAATTGATATTCTGAGCGTATATAGTTTGATTTGAAGCACAACATTTTAAAAGACGAAACTTACTCGCCAACCTTAAATATTTACTCGCCAATAGAGAGCTGGCGAGCGGAAATTTCGCGCCCTGATATAGGATCATTAATTAAAATAATAAATAGATTACCCACAAGAATAAAATAATAAAATTTGGCATTGTGTGATTTCCGTAGATCAGATTCCTTATAAGCCAAATTACAATAATCTTATATTAACCCGTAGTAAATTTTAGTTTCTCTACTAAACCTAATAAAATATAAGGGCTTGATTTTAAAATCCAGATTGTAAATATATAAAATAAACTCTTCCTAAAAAAATAAAGCACACTTTCATTGAAGAAAGAAAATAAACAATTACATTAAAATAACAAAAATACTCGCTAATATTTATTGTACGTCTCAAACGTATAGAAAATTCCGAAAGTCCAAAAAAAAAAAAAGAACCTGCTCTCTTTAACAACTTTTTGGAACTGTCCTGGAGAAGAAAATTTTCTTAAAGGTGAAAAAGAAAGAATAATGTTATTAATTCTTCTTATTATTAATTCTTCTTGCGCATAACATTATAGTAGCTTTTATCCCAATTTGCATACACAGACCCCTCCTTGTGTCTTAAATAGATTGTGGTTGGCGGTTGAAGTATGTCGTAAACTTGCCATCACTAACAAATTGCAAGTATCGAAATATCTAATATTCAAATTTTCTTTAAAAAAATTCAAAGAAGACGATTGTAATTGCTTCCTCTAAAAGAGCTAATTTCTTAAAATTGGACCTACAGATTACTTTATATACAACATTTTTTTTCCGTTATTAAAATTCATATGTTAAATTTATATTTTATTGTTACGGTATCTATTGAGTAAAGAATGAGCCTTGTATTTGTAAATAGATGTCTGGATGCAATTAAAAAAAATTCATGAAAAACAGATTTTTTTTATTATTATTGTCACCATGTTTTACATTTGATACCTTTATATACTACTCTTATTGTCTCATGTTTTACATGACATACATTTATATACTACTCTAATTTTCAACACAAATAAAATACAACAAAAACATGTAGCTCTATTTAAGCTTTTTATCTTCTTCCAATTCATGGACAAGTTTTTATAAAGCTATTAAATCTTTAAATGACAAACAATAGAAGAAGGTTTAAAATTTAATTTGAAGACAGGAAAGTCAATATTTTAAATATTTTATTGAAACGGATTTCTTTTTTGCGTCAATCTCTCTTACAGGAAATTACTTTTCGGATAAATTGTAAATGTTTTGTCTTAGTGTTGAGTTTGGAAATTAAAGTTGCATATTTTTGCTGAAAGCGATTGTAAGTAGTTGTATTTAAAGATAATATTTAAGTGTAATATATAAATCCATTTTTCTGCGTCGAAAAAAAAGTTCTATGTTAAAGGAACTTTTAATCAACTTATAATAAATAGACATACAGACGCATTTAACAGTCACACACATACACACAAAGAGAGATATTAAGGTTAGGCCAAAAGTATTTGACACCCTTTAAATGACAACAGAAAATCACATAATTGGCGTATGACAGTGCGGTTTGGACAAAAATACTTCTCGTGAACGAAAGTTTTGTTTTAGCAGATGAAAAAATTTGATTTTAAATAGTTCTCATAATGGCGGTATACCTGCTGTACTATCGAAAAGAAATGTTTCTTTATATATGAGAGTGTGCATGTTGATATTAAAGAGCCGATATTTTTAACTTGATTATATCTTTTAGACAGGGTGAGTTTGATGTAATCCGCCCACCGAAACGTGATGATTTAAGTGCCTATGTCGATTGCAACAAACCACATAAACCCTATCCTATGTCTAACCGCTTCCGAGATATGGTGAGAAGTAAAACAATGCGCCAAAAATAAGTCTAAAAAACTCCAAAATTGTTATGTTTTTGTAAACTCTACACGCAATATAAACACATATGTGGAAGGATCACACAAATTCCTATAAGATGACACTCTTTCCATCAGAATATCTGGATTTAACGGTGAGCTACAAGCGCAAAACAGAGCAAAATAAAATTGTCGCCAAATTCATTAACCGGCAACATCACAACCACTTTTCTACTTACATTTAGTCAAATTTACCAAAACTTTGTTCATTATACACGCTTTCGAATAAGTCTTCAATAAACCAAATCAGTTTTTGACTTCCAGAAAAATTTAGTCTTTTATTTCAAATGCATCACTGAAATCACTCGGGATATTGTATTACGTTTACAAAATTGGCGTCATTACGCCTAACAGAATCCATTTGTAAGGGTAAAACTTATTCGTCGAGCAATCCAGTCATCGCTCAAGCGATCGCCATTCTAAGCCAAAAATTTTAAGCTTAATCGCGTTTGAAAATATGTGTTTCGCTCTCGCAAATGAATTTTGTTGGTCATAATGGTGTCAACTTTATAAATTTAAAATAGTATCGCGAATGATTGTAGTGATGCATTTCAAATAAAATAAAAAATTTTTTCGATAGAAATGCTCTTATTTTATGGGAATTGGCCTGCTTTTTCCAAATTTGTGCTTATTTAGTTTGTACGTTTCATAAAAACATAAAAAAAATTGGATTTTTTTATACTTGAAGCATTTTTGGCGTATTTTCTTCGATCCACTATAACTCGATACAATTAGACATACGACAGGATTTTTATGGTGTTTTATGATCCACATGGGCTCTTATATAATCCAATTTCATTTGGTAGTTTACATCAAACTCACACTGTATATATTTTTTTCACTGTATTTAAACTCTAATACAGTTACGAAATTTCAATGGCTCCATATTGGTGTGAAATCATACTTCGACTGAGAGTAAAGTTCATGGTAACATGGAAGCCTCTAAAATTTGCCTCCCTCTGTTCGGCACAGCTTTCTGTGATTGCACATATTAAAGACAAAAAAGGGAACCACTTTTGGTACAGCTCGCACCTAGCATCGAGATATGGTACATTTTGTAGCCCTATACATAAAAGTTAGAGAATCGATAAAATTTCTCTGTTAAAATCATATTTTGTATATTTTTTATACTTTCTACTTTCTACTTTTATACTTTATGTATTTTTTATACTTTAATTTTTTAATTATTGGATTTTTAATTGTTAATTTCACGCCAAAAGTAAGTTAAGTCTCCAAATATGGCGCTACGATTCCAAGACACTGCTCTATCCCACACAGCAGTGGACTATGACAATTGGCCAGGGTTGCCGGAAGAATTCTAAAGTAATACATAAAGCCAATTTCGTGCAGACAAAAATGCAATAAAAATGTTGTATTTTTTCAAAATGAAATTTGTTGGTTCTTGAAGGAATTTTTAAACTTTTTTCAAAATCTTATACTTATTATTGACTATTTTGTATTTTTAACTGCTTTTTATAAAATACTTCTATGTTGATAGTCCGATAAGTGATATCGAAAATTGAATTTTCAGAAAGTTATGCTGCTGTAAAACAAAAACAAAAATATGAATTTACCAGAAAAACTTTATCGATTCTCAAACTTCGAAATATAGGGTTTTAAAATGTACCAGCTCTCAATGCTAGGTCCGAGCTACACCAAAAGTGGTTCCCTTGTAAGTTAAATTATCTAACTTCATATAAAACACATACTTAAAATGTTAAAATGATGATGTGAACATGCGTTACGCAAGATCTTTTCTTTTCAAGTACTTTTCAAGTACTTTTTTTCAAGTACTTTTTTTCAAGCCTTCGTAAAAAAAAAAAAAAAAAAAAAAAAAAAAATGGCTCGATATATATTTTTTTAAATATGCATATCGTTTTAATAAAATTCTTTTTTGTTACATTATAAAAATTTCACAAAACATTTAGACGTTATGTAGAAGTTAATTATTAATATTTAATTTTTATTAAATGATTCAAATGTTAATTTTTAATTTTAATTACATGTCTGCCATATGTTTTTGAATTCTTTAAAAATAACAATAAAACATAAGACAATGCATAATGTAACTTAAATTTTTGAATGAGTTTTTAAAGTAACGCCTGGAGCTGACACTCAGCTAGTTTTATTGTTTATTCTCGTGTTTTATTTTCTAACAATTCCTGGGGCATGTGAGAATAGAGACAGTTTTATTTTATATTTTCCTATCACTATTGTTTAAATCTTTATATTACAGGTAGTTTGTTCCTAAAATGAATGAATGACAGCCTTTTTAATAATATATATATGATACAAAAAGTTTGAAAAAACATATTTTCCGTATTATTTAATATAAACCATTTAAAGAGATTTTCTTAATAAACTATTTAAAATGAATTTATATATTCTTTCGCGAGAGTAATTTTTTTTCAATGCACGCTTAAAATTTATCTGCATTTACATTTTATATTTTGCAATATGTTTTTACAATACTTTTGTACAGTATACATTTCTCGTGATGACAACATACCAACATTTAGAATTAATTATACTTTTAATGGTACCATTTGTTCAATCGTCCGATATTTGTATTAAAGGAGATATCTCTTCTAAAGAGGAAGGACAATATCTTCAAACAGGTTCCATCAACTCAATGAAAGAAATAAAGACAGATGAAGAGGGAAAATTGTTTATTAATAACAACAAAACATAAGACAATACATAATGTAACGTAAATTTTAATGATTTTTTAAAGTAACGACTGGAACAAAAACTATGCTAGTTTTAAAATTTACTCTCACGTTTTATTTTCTAACATTTCATGGCGTTCCAATACAACATTTAGTAGTTTGTCACTGAATATATCAAGTCAGATGTTCTATAGAAACTACTCGTGGATAAGGGACCAATCTTGGATCACAATACTTTATAATTTATAAATCCAACTTTTTAACGCATGATTCTTGTGTAGATATTATTCTATGTATCAGGGTATTTTTTCGCCTTTACAGCTGTTTTACAGCTGAAAGCCACTCAATAGCCTAATTATAATTCTAAAAGGAACGAGCTAATATTTTACAATTTTTAGAATAATAATTCACTACAAAAAGAGCTGCAATACAAATAAAAACCGTCTCAGTAAAATATATATATTTTTTTCTACTCAAGTTTTATAGATATTTCTTTCTATTTTTATTGCTTAAGACGGTATTAAAAAAATATTTTTCCACGTTCAACAACTCAAAATTTTCTGACATATTATCAGACTCATTTTTAAGAGTAAAAATATGAAACTTGGCGGCGTGATCAATGAAGAGGTTTATAAGGGATCTGTGTTCTATTTTTTGTTCAATTAATTAGAAATTGATTGCCAAACAATTATTTTCACAGTACGATAATTTTCTTTTGTTTCCAGCGCTATCGCTTCGGAAAATTCGGTTCAAAATGTCCATTTTGAGGTCATTTTTTGATATATATTCTGCCTTTATCAAAAAATCGACCAATACGGACATTATAAAGTTTCTGAATAAGAGAACCTGCCAATTGGATGCATTTTAGAGAAAAAATGAATTTAAAAATAAGTCTCAAAATAAGCAGTTTGTCAGATATTAAATTTCCTATGTAAAGGTTTAACGGCTACAAGTGTTATATAGATAATATGGAAGAAAATAACTTTAGTGAAGATTTATATGATCATATATTAGCAGACACGCACAGACTGTAACTGACCGGGGTACGCAGAGAAAAATTAATACAACAACTGAGACCGTCCCTAGTCTAATATAGTGATAATTTAAAAGAATACCAGTAATAAAATCAATACTAAAAATATAAAAAGACCAGGTAGGCCAGGAGGGGACCCGTTCTGTTCGGGATCTGATGGGAAAAATTAAGCCCGCTCTCGGTCTGAGATAGGTTCACAGGCCACAACAACAAAAGTCTTCCAGTTAAAAAAAAATAATAATAATAATAAATAAAAAAGCTGAATGAAAGTGATAACTATCTCATTTAATAGTATTTTGGGACACAGATTTAATGAAAACGAAAAAAATGCCACCGTAAGGTAAAAGACAAAAACTCTTCGTCGCTAATAATAAACGGTACATTGCTGCTTCACTACCAAATAAATAACGTCATAAATCATACGAGATAAGAAGATGATTTTTTCACAAATTCGTTTTCTCTTTCTACCGAGTGGAATAAACAAACATGTGTCTATGCTAATAGAAGAAAAATGATTTTGTGTCTGTGCTTAAAAAAAAAAAATCTGAACAAATGTGATAACTTTTTTTATTTAACTTTCTTTTGGGACACGGAAGGTAAGAAAACGGAAAAAAAATCCCACCGTAAGGTAAAAGACAAAAACACTTCGTCGCTAATAATAAACGGTACATAGCTGCTTCACTACCAAACAAATAACGTCATAAATCATAGGTGATAATAAGATGCTTTATTAACAAATCTGTTCTCCCTTTCTACTGAGCGGAATAAACAAACATGTGTCTATGCCAATTGAAGAAAAATGATTTTGTGTCTGTGCTTTAAAAAAAGCTGAACGAAATATATAACTGTTTCATTTAACACTCTTTTGGGACACAGAAAATAACAAAACTGAAAAGGAAAAAGCCACCGTAATGTAAAAGACAAAAACACTTCGTTGTTGTTGTGGCCCGTTAAACTATTTCAGGACGAGAGCGGGCTTATTTTTTCTCATCAGATCCAGAACAGGACGGGATCACTTTTAATTTATTATAATTTAATTTATTATATTCTTTTTTATTTATTTATTTTATTCATTTCGTGGTCGGATTGCTTTTTTTTATATTTTCAGTATTGATGGGTAAGGAAATCTATCGCACGTGGAGGGCTACAAGTTTGTATAACTGTAGACGAAGACAGGTCTTCGTGCACCTTAGCCTCAAATTTGGAATATTTTGTTATTTTATATTGAGTGGGAATCAGTTTAGTTTTATTGAGTGGGCTTATTTTTTCTCATCAGATCCAGAACAGGACGGAATCACTTTTAATTAGTTATAATTTAATTTATTATATTCTTTTTTATTTATTTATTTTATTCATTTCGTGGTCGGATTGTTTTTTTTTTTTTGTTTTTTTTTCAGTATTGATGGCTAAGGAAATCTATCGCACGTGGAGGGCTACAAATTTGTATAAGTGTAGACGAAGACAGGTCTTCGTGCACCTTAGCCTCAAATTTGGAATATTTTGTTATTTTATATTGAGTGGGAATCAGTTTAGTTTTATTGAGTGGGCTTATTTTTTCTCATCAGATCCAGAACAGGACGGGATCACTTTTAATTAGTTATAATTTAATTTATTATATTCTTTTTTATTTATTTATTTTATTCATTTCGTGGTCGGATTGTTTTTTTTTTTTTTTTTTTTTTTTTTTCAGTATTGATGGCTTAAGGAAATCTATCGCACGTGGAGGGCTACAAATTTGTATAAGTGTAGACGAAGACAGGTCTTCGTGCACCTTAGCCTCAAATTTGGAATATTTTGTTATTTTATATTGAGTGGGAATCAGTTTAGTTTTATTGAGTGGGCTTATTTTTTCTCATCAGATCCAGAACAGGACGGGATCACTTTTAATTAGTTATAATTTAATTTATTATATTCTTTTTTATTTATCTATTTTATTCATTTCGTGGTCGGATTGTTTTTTTTTTTTTTTTTTTTTTTTTTTTTTTTTCAGTATTGATGGCTAAGAAAATCTATCGCACGTGGAGGGCTACAAATTTGTATAAGTGTAGACGAAGACAGGTCTTCGTGCACCTTAGCCTCAAATTTGGAATATTTTGTTATTTTATATTGAGTGGGAATCAGTTTAGTTTTATTGAGTGGGCTTATTTTTTCTCATCAGATCCAGAACAGGACGGGATCACTTTTAATTAGTTATAATTTAATTTATTATATTCTTTTTTATTTATTTATTTTATTCATTTCGTGGTCGGATTGTTTTTTTTTTTTTTTTTTTTTTTTTTTTTTTTTTTTTTCAGTATTGATGGCTAAGGAAATCTATCGCACGTGGAGGGCTACAAATTTGTATAAGTGTAGACGAAGACAGGTCTTCGTGCACCTTAGCCTCAAATTTGGAATATTTTGTTATTTTATATTGAGTGGGAATCAGTTTAGTTTTATTGAGTGGGCTTATTTTTTCTCATCAGATCCAGAACAGGACGGGATCACTTTTAATTAGTTATAATTTAATTTATTATATTCTTTTTTATTTATTTATTTTATTCATTTCGTGGTCGGATTGTTTTTTTTTTTTTTTTGCAGTATTGATGGCTAAGGAAATCTATCGCACGTGGAGGGCTACAAATTTGTATAAGTGTAGACGAAGACAAGTCTTCGTGCACCTTAGCCTCAAATTTGGAATATTTTGTTATTTTATATTGAGTGGGAATTAGTTTAGTTTTATTGAGTGGGCTTATTTTTTCTCATCAGATCCAGAACAGGACGGGATCACTTTTAATTTATTATAATTTAATTTATTATATTCTTTTTTATTTATTTATTTTATTCATTTCGTGGTCGGATTGTTTTTTTTTTTATATTTTCAGTATTGATGGCTAAGGAAATCTATCGCACGTGGAGGGCTACAAATTTGTATAAGTGTAGACGAAGACAGGTCTTCGTGCACCTTAGCCTCAAATTTGGAATATTTTGTTATTTTATATTGAGTGGGAAAAATCGCAATTCCACCTTATTTTCAAAGTTTGTCGGCTATTTTAAACAAAGTAGGGTTATTTGTTGCAATATGATTGGGATCTAGCTAAAAGTATCTTATATTATTAAAGAATACTAAGCATGTCAATATGAAATCTCTATTGTGCACTAATATTTCTCAGTTCTTTAAAGTTTAATAATTGTCGTTTTAAAATTAATGTAAAATAATTTCAATATCTAAAACATAAAATCGTTCTTTTCTTACTTGGAATAAATTTTCCATTAAAAGAATGGTAAATGAAAGCTTTAACTTAGTAAGTTTTAACTTAACTTTTTAAATCTTATGAAGAATATTATGTGAAAACGAAGTTTGATAATGATACAGAATATTCCCATTAATATTTAACTTTGAAAATTTGAGAAGGTAGATTGATCTTTGATTTTAAGTATGCACTTTAACGTGAAGGCATTTTAGTGTTCATAAATGTAGAGTTGTTTTAACAAATGTTACCGTTTCAAAAAAAAAAAAAAAAAAAAAAAAAAAAAAAAAAATCGATTGCGTCATTTACTTTAGGCATTAATTTGAAAAAAACAATTCATGTATTTTTTTAACCCTCTAAGCTTGTAGAACGTAATATTCCGTTCACTAAGCTCCAGGTTTCACTGCAATATATGCAATGTTTAAGATAATATAATTCTTTAGATTTAATGAATTTTCAAAACATTGAAGAATGATTAATAATCTCAAGGGTTACATTCAAATTTGTAATTAAGTTTTATTTATAATGCTGAAATAATCCTATTTTTTTAGCATTTAAAACAAAATGGCGAGAAAACAACATTACAATTTTACCCTTTTTCAAAACGCTCAGAGGGTATCGATTCCAAAACATCCGCGTCACTACAGTGGTATAAAATATAAAATTGGATAAATGACGTACAAAATAAAAGTTTTTTGATAAAAAATAAACTCATCATTTTTGGTTGAAAAGGTTTATAATAATCTCAAAACTTCAAAAATTGCTCTAGCAATTTCTAATAAACTTTATTAAAAATAGGACATAATGTACTATATTGGGTTAATAGATAGAATTTAGATTGCTTTTATGGTTGGCTCATTATCGTCACCAATCTTGAAAAATTGGGGAAATACGTTAATTTTTTCCATTCAGTAATAAATAAATAAAAAAAATCCAAATTGTGAGGCCCAGATGCACTACCACCTGACTTTCTCTATCCTTATAAAAATTTGCAGACCTCTATGTGCAATAGATTCACCTAACGGTCTCGCAGAGAGATACATAGAAATATTTCCTTGATCAGTAGTTATACATATTTAGTATGATTTTGATTTTTAAGTATATTTCCATTAACATAAAAATTATTTCTAAATTTAAGTTGTGTTCAAATCGTTAAATAAATCTATGAAAAATATTTTTTTAATATTAAAGAATACTATGCATGTGAATATAAAAAAATATTTATTATTTAGTAATGTTTCAGTTATTTAATGCTTGAAAAATGTCGTTTTAAAAGGTACGTGAAATCTTTTCAATATCTAAAACATAAATTGCCTGATTAAAGAATGGAAAATGAAAAGTAAGTGAAGTTTTAATTCATTTAAATTTTATTAAGCATTTCACGAGAATTGTAAATACCGAAGCCTCCAAGAAAAATATTATTGGCGTATAATGTCTTTAAAAATTATAAATCTTCAGGAAAACCTATATAAGTCCGATATTATCACATTGTACCTAAAATTATCATTTAAAAAACATAAGTTTTATATCAATATACACGTGATTTCATGTTAAAAGAGTATATCAATATACAATCATTTTATGTAGAATAGTTTGCTACGTAGGATTTATCACCGGTCTATTATTACTCCTCAAATAATATGCTATATTTTTCTGGCTTCGCTAACCATCGTTCAAATCAGAAAGTTAGCTAACTTGATTAAAATAACACACTTATAAGAGCATTCTTACTCTTACGTTTGATTTTTAATTAAAATATTTTCTTTTACTTTTTCTGGTTTCATTTGTTTTTTTCTATTAGGTAGCTTTTATTACAAACATATTGCAGCGGTATCGGACATATTTCATGCTGTAACTCTCTTTTTTATGAAATGATTTGGATGTGACTGAGTATGTATATAGTACATACCAAGGTCTCGACCGAGTTCGTTGGCCAGCTTCATCCGCCATCTTGTTTCAAAATGGCGGCCAGTTAAAAAAAATTAATTTTTTAAAAATTCAAAAAGATGTACAAAAAATATATATAAATAAATAAATAAAAAAATGTTAAAACGTGTTAGAACGTGATACAGGGATTCTGGTATTTAATTTTTCTTAAAAAAAAAAAAAAAAAAAAAAATATATATATATATATATATATATATTTTAAAAAAGTCCTTCCGGCCTGTACCGGGAGGAAAAGGTAGCTTTCCTATATCTTCGTTTTAAAATTTTAGCTAATGTTACTCGAAAACAGCAAGCTAAAATACAAAAAAACTATTTATAAAAGACTCGTTAATACAGAATTTGAATAGGAAATTCGCCAAATTATTCAGGTATAGCCAAATTGCCTTTATTTATGAAGACTTATTTTGGACGCCAAATTTGGCGCTATTTCGCCAAATGTCGCCAAGTTTGGTGCGAATTTGGCGCTAACGGATATGAATATATAGTTTTATGCGTATAATTATGAAAATGAATACAACAATGAAAGGAAATAATTTGTGAGAAATTGCGTTCACTAAAACTCATAAATTTATCGTTGGTTTTAGGCATCTGTGCCAACCTCTCATTAATATTAAGTAATATACGGATTAATTGTACCCAGTTTAACAACGCTTCAAACCAGAAAATTTATTGGATGAATCTTTATTTATTCAATTTCAGGTTTCTACGTGGAATTTATTTAATTTCATTTCTTAAAAAAATTTCTGGTGCGAAACGTGTTAAATCTGGGTCAAATTAATCCGCATATTACGGAACATTAATGAGAGGTTGGCACCTATGGTTTTAGGTAGCTTTTAATACAAAAAAGTATAAAGCTACCTATTGCAGACGTTCGGAGGAAAGCAATTCCGGAAAATTTCGGTATATTTTCACCGATCATGAACCCGACTCCAAAACTACCCTCCGTTCAAATGTTGATTTATATATATATATATATATATATATATATATATATATATATATATATATATATATATATATATAGATAGATAGATAGATAGATCCTTATATATATATATATTGTGACATGTTGAGAATTTCAGTTGCTCACAAACTCGCAAAATCAAGGCAATCCTTTATGAATAAAAGGGGTCTTGTGAATTGTCACTATTCAAGTAAGATAGTACTATAGAGGAACTGTGACAGGTTGACGTGATCAACTAATCACTTACTTGTAGAAACGGGATAATCTCCTAAGAATGAAAATAGATTTATAGATTGGCCTCTTTCTGAAAAAATAATCCAAATGGAGTGATGAATTTCATTGTCATATTGAAATAAGCCAGGCTGGGATGTATGCGTTGTATTGAAGGCAATACTCTCTGAATGAGTGAGTGAAAATTGTAAAAGCAATTCCTTTGATACAAAGAACTATGAAGTGAAAATTCAGACTTCGTAAGTAAGGGATTAAAAGGGGGTGTCAATCATAAGAGATTATAGGGTGATTCTTTCCCTAGGATGGAAATACTAGTTTCCAGAGGGAGGAGTTCACTAAGAGATATCGAGAGATGCAAGAGGTATGCTGAGGGGATAGGTGATACGAGAGACGGAGGTGAACGCTGAAGCAAGTTGGATAATGTGTTTCTTTGAGCGGAAATCAGAATGTCAGTTTCTGAAATTGTATTTATACATCATGGCTATACTCTTCATCTTTTCATTTTCATTTTATTTTTTTAATGTGTTAATTTACAATAAAGTTTTTTCGTTTAAAACGAGAATGGAGTGTATTAATTATATATACATTGGTTCACGTTACAACAATATATATATATATATATATATATATATGATCTATGTCATACGATAACACTCGGATTTATGAATAAATTTGGATGAAACTAATTGTGTGTATTAAGCTCACCAATGCCTCGACCGACTTCGTTGGACAGCTTGGTCCGCCATCTTCTTTAAAAATGGCGGCCATTCAAAGATTTAAAACTAAAATAAATATACAAAAAAGTAAAAAAATTAGAATTTTTGATTAAGTATTAGGCCTTGATACAAGGATTCCGGAGCATCTTTTGTTTTTCCTCTATCTTAAAAAATGACTGAGATAGAGCAGTTTGAAATTCTACCGTGGCTGACATTTTGGACAGAACATTACAAAAAACCAACGATTAGTTCATGAGCCAAATTTGGCGATATTTCGCCAAATGTCGCCAATTTTGGCGAGAATTTGGCGCTAACTGATATGAATATAGTTTTATGCGTATGATTGGGAAAACAACAATGAAAGAAAATAATTTGCGAGTAATCGCGTTAATGTGCTGTTTTGTTTCAAAATGTCAGCCACCCTAGAATTTCAAACTGCTTTATCTCAGCCATTTTTTAAGATAGAGGTAAATCAAATAATGCTCTGGAATCCTTGTATCAAGGCCTAACACGTAATTAAAAATAAATTTGAATTTTTAACTTTTTTGTATATTTATTTTAGTTTTAAAATTAAGATTTCGGACCAAGCTGGCCAACGAACTCGGTCGAGGCATTGGTGAGCTTAATACACATAATTAGTTTCATACAAATTAATTTATAAATACGAACGTTATCGTATGACACAGATCATATATATATATATATATATATAAATCAACATTTGAACGGAGGGTGGTTTTGGGGTCTGGGGGTCATGATCGGTGAAAATATATTGAAAATTTCCGGAATGGCTTTCCTCCAAACGGCTGCAATAGGTAGCTTTATACTTATTGGTATTGAAAGCTACCTAAAATGGCTGAGATATCGCAGTTTGAATTTCTAGGGTGGCTGACATATTGAAACAATCTGATATTGGTTATGCTATAACTCTCGTATTTATGAACCGATATGAAAGTGACTGAACATGTGTACAGAACATACCAAGATCTCGACCGAGTTCTTTGGCCAGCTTCATGCGCTATCTTGTTTCAAAATGGTAACCAGTTAATTTTTTTTATTTAAAAAAAAATTCAAAAAAATGTATAAAAAATTATAAATTGAAATAGTTGTTTCCGTTAAGTATTTGATCGTGATACAAGAAATCCGGAACATTTTTTGTTCGGAATTTATATTAAAAAATGACTAAGATATGGCAGTTTGAAATTCTAGGGTGGCTGATATTTTGAAACAATTTGATTTTTTGTGCTGTAACTCTCATGCTGAAATTCGCATACAAATTCAGTATTAACGAAAACAGGGATTGAAACTTCTATAATCGGGTTCCAAGCATTTTAGCTTCTGATGTTTGATTAAAATGAGTTGAATTTTTAAAAACATGGACTATGGAAGCTACCTTTTCTTCCCGGTACAGGTCGGAAGGACTTTTTTAGAATAAATCAGGTATTTTTTAAATGAATAATAATAATAAACATAATCCAAATGTACTCCTTAATTGTGTTGTTATTAAGGGTTTGGTTCTCGTTTAAGGTTCTGCAAATGCGCTAATAACATATGAATAATTAATAATAAGATTTATTAAAATATCAAATAGAGTAGTAGACTATCAATTTATGCTTCATGCTGTAGTGATAGAAAATAAATTGCAACAATTACAGATTACAATTATATATTTCAAATGCATATCAAATGTAAACAAGGCGTGTACTGCTATCTAGTGAGAAGAAGAACAAATAATATATAAAACAAACAATATCTACATACTCGTTTTTCTCTTTTTGAAATTCTCCTAATTTTCTGAACTCGGGAAGTTATTTAAAATATTTATTTTTTCCATTTGATATTCCAGCAATGGGTGGTACAGCTTTTTTTATTTACTTTTTTTCAATTAAGAAGGACTGTACAGATAGCTGTAATTTAATAAAACGAATAGCTTCCAAAACTCGATTTTGGTAACAGGGACAGGCAGAGGGCTTTATAGCATGCATATTTTGGTTGATAGAAAGTACCAGTACAAATCCCTTCAAGTAGCATCATTAGAAATACTTTTGTTGAAACAGCACTCTCTCAGAGCAATTGATTTTTATTGAATTTTAAAACGTGTCTTTTGACCTATCCTGTATATACACCATACACTGTTAAACATTTGCAGCAAACTCTGCAGTCATTTGGCCATTTTTATAAAAAAACAGTTACATGACTGTAATTTAACTCTATTCTGACAATATTATTGCCCGTATTATGGTCAGAATAGTATGAAATTACGGTTATTTAAACATTTTCTGTAAAAACGGTCAAATGACTGGACATTGCTGCAAATTTTTAACAGTGTAGGCTAATTTAGAAATCCGGCTGTTAGAAAAAGTCTAGGCTCTTTTTAAAGAGCTATGCTACGTGGAGGATCACTTTCTAGTTTCCAATCAGCTGGATATTTTTTTTTTCAGATTTATTGCAAACAGCTTATGCCGCTTTTGGTTTACTGGAAAATTACAAGTTGTTTCACAATCACAATCAATATGGTAATTTTCAGTCTTAGTACAATGAAGGCATGTAGCTTCAAAACAATTTGAAAATAACAAATTGTTTTTTAATGATTTTATGTTGTTTAAGGATAATTAGAAAAGGATGAACAGTTACTCCAAACAGCCTCGCTTCATCCAGGTCTATAGCCATAAGTTCAAGGCAGTAACGGTTTATGGAAGCAGGAGGAACATAAACTTTTTATAAAAAAGTGACAGAAATCTATTTTGTATATGCTCCTGAGTGTTTAAGATTAGGGGATGCTTATTTTGTTTATTTTAAGAGTATATACCTTTTAGTGAGAAGTATTGATAAAATCTGCAGATGTGGCAGATATTTAAGATTTTTGCATAATTATGAAAATGAAAATAAAAATATATAAGAAAAATACTGTATCAGTCAAAGGTTGTGGTGTTATTTTGGAATTGACTATTTATATTGAATATATTGAATCTTGTAAACAAATCGATTCATAAAGTCAAACATAAATTTAGAAAAAAAAAGAAATATAAACAATAAAATCCAAAATGTGATGGAAAAACATACTCCAAATTAGGTAAATAGTTTTAAGATGAAATAAACATGAGATGGTAGAGTAACAATATTTAAGTTTATACACATTTCAAATGTCTCAATTTACAGGTTTATGAATTTGGAAACTGTCATAATACGATAGAAAATAATGTAAGACACGCGTTAATAAAAGTTCTACTTAAATATAAGAACGAAACCTGAAATCTTCCTGAGTATAGGAAACAGTTAAATAAAAGTGTTATCAATATAAAAGAAGATGAGTGAGTTAAGAGGTTGAAAAAACTGTTACCAAGTAAAAATTCAGTAAACCTGAGCTTGATCAATATATTATGGGACATTAGCGAAGGGAATTTATGATCGGACTGACCATCAACCTTAAATAAAAATGTCTTTATTTACTCAACCACATGCAAATTAGAAAACAACAAGATTTTGTTTCCCTTTTTTTGGAAAATTGCATCGTCGATTTAGTGAAGGTTTTAACTACACAGTATACATAATGGTACGAATATATTTATAATGTAAACGAACTCACATTGCTACACACTGCATTTTCAATACCGAATAGTAACCATAGTAACCCTCAATAAGATATATCAATTGCATAGAAACTCGAGTATATTCTCGAGTTGCACGGACGGACAGACATACGGTAGAAAGACAGAGGAATCGACTTGATAATATCTTTTCAAATATGTTGGAAAGTGTTAAATGGACCAGTTACAGATCACCCAGCTATCCTGTGCAAAATAAGCATTTTGAAATATTGTGATGCAAACGAGAAATTTGAAAAGAACGCGCTAGCAGGCTTCCCATAGCTTGCGAGTGTCGTCGTCTGATTAGGGAATGTTCTTATGGGAGTTGGCAAATCTGGTGTCCAATTCTGCTTTCTAAAGTTAAACTTGTGAGCGTACAATGCATTCGTATTTTTAAATTATCTCTTTACAATATGAATATTTTTAACATATTTATTTATTACTTTTTTTAATAGACGTCGTTTTCTTTTTTAGTTTACATAATATTTCTAAAATATATGCCTAATTTAATATTTCATGTATTTAATTATTAAAGTAGTATTGGGTTAGATTGTAACACTTCAAAAAATTAAGCATATATTCTAGAAATATTATGTCAACGTAAATACAAAAGACACCCTTTAAGAATATTACACAAAAAATAATTTTAAAATGATAATTTCCTAAATAGAAAATATGTGAATTATCACTTTACTAAACAACGTACAACCATTAGAGTAAAAAAATATCCAGACCGGGGTTCGATCCCGGATCCCTTGGTATAGCGCACCAAGTGCTTTACTAATTAAGCTATCTAAACGACATCCAGTTTAGCATTCTCTCGCTCTTATACGACAAGGCTACAAACACGCAGCACAAGATGGAAAGTCAGTCATGATCACAACACCATTAACATACATAAGACAAATTAAACCCAGTGTCGGTGAATACTTATACACTAATTAATCTTTCAGCTGATCTGAAATTACGCTGTAAATTAATTAAATAAAAAGGATGTGAATTATCACTTTACAAAACAGCGTACAACCATTAGAGTGAAAAAATGTCCAGACCGGGGTTCGATCCCGGATACCTTGGTATAGCGCACCAAGTGCTTTACTAATTAAGCTATCCAAACGACATCCAGTCAAGCATTCTCTCACTCTTATATGGCAAGGCTACAAACACGCAGCACAAGATGGAAAGTCAAATATGAGCAGAATACCGTTGGCATGCATAAGACAAATTAAACCCAGTGTCGGTGAATATTTATACACTAATTAATCTTTCTGCAGAAATTACGCTGTAAATTAATTAAATACAAAGGATGTGAATTATCACTTTACTAAACTGCGTACAACCATTAGAGTGAAAAAATGTCCAGACCGGGATTCGATCCCGGATACCTTGGTATAGCGCACCAAGTGCTTTACTAATTAAGCTATCCAAACGACATCCAGTCTAGCATTCACTCACTCTTATATGGCAAGGCTACAAACACGCAGCACAAGATGGAAAGTCAAATATGAGCAGAACACCGTTGGCATTCATAAGACAAATTAAACCCAGTGTCGGTGAATATTTATACACTAATTAATCTTTCTGCAGAAATTACGCTGTAAATTAATTAAATACAAAGGATGTGAATTATCACTTTACTAAACAGCGTACAACCATTAGAGTGAAAAAATGTTCAGACCGGGGTTCGATCCCGGATACCTTGGTATAGCGCACCAAGTGCTTTACTAATTAAGCTATCCAAACGACATCCAGTCTAGCATTCACTCACTCTTATATGGCAAGGCTACAAACACGCAGCACAAGATGGAAAGTCAAATATGAGCAGAACACCGTTGGCATGCATAAGACAAATTAAACCCAGTGTCGGTGAATATTTATACACTAATTAATCTTTCTGCAGAAATTACGCTGTAAATTAATTAAATACAAAGGATGTGAATTATCACTTTACTAAACAGCGTACAACCATCAGAGTGAAAAAGTGTCCAGACCGGGGTTCGATCCCGGATACCTTGGTATAGCGCACCAAGTGCTTTACTAATTAAGCTATCCAAACGACATCCAGTCTAGCATTCACTCACTCTTATATGGCAAGGCTACAAACATGCAGCACAAGATGGAAAGTCAAATATGAGCAGAACACCGTTGGCATGCATAAGACAAATTAAACCCAGTGTCGGTGAATATTTATACACTAATTAATCTTTCTGCAGAAATTACGCTGTAAATTAATTAAATACAAAGGATGTGAATTATCACTTTACTAAACAGCGTACAACCATTAGAGTGAAAAAATGTCCAGACCGGGGTTCGATCCCGGATACCTTGGTATAGCGCACCAAGTGCTTTACTAATTAAGCTATCCAAACGACATCCAGTCTAGCATTCACTCACTCTTATATGGCAAGGCTACAAACACGCAGCACAAGATGGAAAGTCAAATATGAGCAGAACACCGTTGGCATGCATAAGACAAATTAAACCCAGTGTCGGTGAATATTTATACACTAATTAATCTTTCTGCAGAAATTACGCTGTAAATTAATTAAATACAAAGGATGTGAATCATCACTTTACTAAACAGCGTACAACCATTAGAGTGAAAAAATGTCCAGACCGGGGTTCGATCCCGGATACCTTGGTATAGCGCACCAAGTGCTTTACTAATTAAGCTATCCAAACGAAATCCAGTCTAGCATTCACTCACTCTTATATGGCAAGGCTACAAACACGCAGCACAAGATGGAAAGTCAAATATGAGCAGAACACCGTTGGCATGCATAAGACAAATTAAACCCAGTGTCGGTGAATATTTATACACTAATTAATCTTTCTTCAGAAATTACGCTGTAAATTAATTAAATACAAAGGATGTGAATTATCACTTTACTAAACAACGTACAACCATTAGAGTGAAAAAATGTCCAGACCGGGGTTCGATCCCGGATACCTTGGTATAGCGCACCAAGTGCTTTACTAATTAAGCTATCCAAACGACATCCAGTCTAGCATTCTCTCACTCTTATATGGCAAGGCTACAAACACGCAGCACAAGATGGAAAGTCAAATATGAGCAGAACACCGTTGGCATGCATAAGACAAATTAAACCCAGTGTCGGTGAATATTTATACACTAATTAATCTTTCTGCAGAAATTACGCTGTAAATTAATTAAATACAAAGGATGTGAATTATCACTTTACTAAACAGCGTACAACCATTAGAGTGAAAAAATGTCCAGACCGGGGTTCGATCCCGGATACCTTGGTATAGCGCACCAAGTGCTTTACTAATTAAGCTATCCAAACGACATCCAGTCTAGCATTCACTCACTCTTATATGGCAAGGCTACAAACACGCAGCACAAGATGGAAAGTCAAATATGAGCAGAACACCGTTGGCATGCATAAGACAAATTAAACCCAGTGTCGGTGAATATTTATACACTAATTAATCTTTCTGCAGAAATTACGCTGTAAATTAATTAAATACAAAGGATGTGAATCATCACTTTACTAAACAGCGTACAACCATTAGAGTGAAAAAATGTCCAGACCGGGGTTCGATCCCGGATACCTTGGTATAGCGCACCAAGTGCTTTACTAATTAAGCTATCCAAACGAAATCCAGTCTAGCATTCACTCACTCTTATATGGCAAGGCTACAAACACGCAGCACAAGATGGAAAGTCAAATATGAGCAGAACACCGTTGGCATGCATAAGACAAATTAAACCCAGTGTCGGTGAATATTTATACACTAATTAATCTTTCTTCAGAAATTACGCTGTAAATTAATTAAATACAAAGGATGTGAATTATCACTTTACTAAACAACGTACAACCATTAGAGTGAAAAAATGTCCAGACCGGGGTTCGATCCCGGATACCTTGGTATAGCGCACCAAGTGCTTTACTAATTAAGCTATCCAAACGACATCCAGTCTAGCATTCTCTCACTCTTATATGGCAAGGCTACAAACACGCAGCACAAGATGGAAAGTCAAATATGAGCAGAACACCGTTGGCATGCATAAGACAAATTAAACCCAGTGTCGGTGAATATTTATACACTAATTAATCTTTCTGCAGAAATTACGCTGTAAATTAATTAAATACAAAGGATGTGAATTATCACTTTACTAAACAGCGTACAACCATTAGAGTGAAAAAATGTCCAGACCGGGGTTCGATCCCGGATACCTTGGTATAGCGCACCAAGTGCTTTACTAATTAAGCTATCCAAACGACATCCAGTCTAGCATTCTCTCACTCTTATATGGCAAGGATACAAACACGCAGCACAAGATGGAAAGTCAAATATGAGCAGAACACCGTTGGCATGCATAAGACAAATTAAACCCAGTGTCGGTGAATATTTATACACTAATTAATCTTTCTGCAGAAATTACGCTGTAAATTAATTAAATACAAAGGATGTGAATTATCACTTTACTAAACAGCGTACAACCATTAGAGTGAAAAAATGTCCAGACCGGGGTTCGATCCCGGATACCTTGGTATCGGGCACCAAGTGCTTTACTAATAAAGCTATCCAGACGACATCCATCTTGTGCTGCGTGTTTGTAGCCTTTCCATATAAGAGTGAGAGAGAGATAGACGAGATATCGTCTGGATAGCTTAATTAGTAAAGCAATTGGTGCGCTATACCAAGGTATCCGGGATCGTTTCCCGGTCTGGACATTTTTTCATTCTAATAGTTGTACGCTGTTTAGTAAAGTGATAATTCACATCCTTTGTATTTAATTAATTTGCAGCGTAATTTCAGCTCTGCTGAAAGATTAATTAGTGTATGATAATTTCCTGTTCAGAGAATGTAGAAATGCAAATGCATTCCACGCTCATGCGTTGTTATATTATGGGACATTAGCGAAGGGAATTTATGATCGGACTGACCATCAACCTTAAATAAAAATGTCTTTATTTACTCAACCACATGCAAATTATAAAACAACAAGATTTTGTTTCCCTTTTTTTGGAAAATTGCATCGTTGATTTAGTGAAGGTTTTAACTACACAGTAGTGCATTCAGGCATGTATCAAGAACGCTTTTCTATAGCACGAGAATTTTTAGTTTCTGATATAGGTCACAGGATATGTTATTTTATTATACAATGTTAGTATAAACTAACATTTAATAATTTTCACACAAATATAAAATTTCTAATAATATGACATACAGTTAAATTAATATTTTAGGTTTAAACCATTTCAGCACAAGATACAAGAAACAGGACACACGCGTCAAAACTCGTATTAAAATTCTTAAAAACTTATTTGTACCCCTAATATTTATAGACATTAATGTATTTTGAAATTTTTTCAGTAAAAAATATTTACAACCTGTGGTTGAAAAATAGCATATAAATTTAAATTGCAAGTTAAAAAAAATAAGAATAAGAATTGCACTTAAACTTGAAATCACCTGTGTTCACTAGCACTCATATTTCATTTACACCTGCTACATTTAGAATAAATATTTAAACAATATTTTTAAAAATACACTTATAACCAAATCGAAAGTCTTGCTGAATCTGTAAATAGTATTAAAGTAAGTTAATTTATTTTTCTTTTCATTTTTATCCCGCCGGTTTTTTGTGGTACACACAGATAGGAAGAACATTAAGAAATAGAAGGAATATGTGTTTTTTAGCTCCCTTTCAAAATTTTCTATTTATCACGATGATCAGGTTGAATTGTATAATCAATATTTCAGCAGACATATTTCAATCTGTCACAAACATGCATTTTACCAGAGTACTGATTTCAGAAATCACACGATGTTGTACATAAAAAATGAATGGAAGTTTTCGTGTTTATAAAAACTTTACGTTTATTTCGTACTAATGCATTTTGAAAATGTTGGAAATTTCTATGATTCTATTATCTGTTTATGTATTTATGTATAAAAATTATTGTTGGCCTGTTTGTTTATTACACAAATCTATGATTTTTTGCTCGATTTGCACGAAATTTGATGTACACAAGTTTTAGAGAAAGGGTAAAATTACTATCATCTTAAAAATATATCAAACCATTCTTTACCATTAAAATAAATGATCAACGTAATATACCACAAATAAAAAAAATATATAAAATGGCAAACAGCTGTTTTGGAGCCCCTAGAGATACATTATCAGTGCCAAATTTAAAAGATTAAAAACTGATTCAAAAGTTTAAGACACGTAAATATACTTGCGACTCCTTACGCACCCAAGATGGCATTTCGCAAATTTTACTTTCGGAGAAGGAAACATTTCTACAGTTATTCAGAGTGTGTACATATAGAAAGCATACTGACAAGGGAAGGTACTCAACCGTTTCGTAGGAATGCTTTTGAAAGTAAACTCATTCAAAAGATAATTTTGAGAAACACTAGGAGCCGCAAAGTTTTGTTTCTAAAATTTGCCAAAGCCAAACAAGAAGCTTTTCATTACTTGTTCTTGACTAGCTCATAGCTTAAGGTACTGTTTCCTTGTATCATATCACATTTGAAATTCTTTTAACAGTATTATTCCAACACGGTCTTCATATTTATGATAAAATTCTAATGTGTTAAGAAATAGTAATAATAAGTGATAAAAATGATAATTGTAATATTAGTAAATAATAATTGTATGTGAGGATGAAACCAGTCTTCGCGTATTCCTCTTTCATTTCATGGTCTGTTTTAAAATTTTGATTAGAAACATTTTATTAAACATTCTAAATTAGTTTTGGCTTCTATAGGCTCTTTTATAACTTTGACCTTGTGTTTCTCTTTACACAAAAATTTGCGAAATAAAATAACACTTTTTACGATCTCTATGAATACTATCGATTGATAATGATTTCATTCATTTTCATCTGAATGGATTAAGTACTTTTCCTTGTAAGATGTAATTTTCTGAAAAGAGTATCCTTCAAACGTAAACGACACATTAAGGGAATAATGTTTATTTGTGTGCATAAAAAATAAATTACTATATTACTATATTATATATTACTAAAAAATAAATTACAATATTTGAGAAAACCTTTAATAAATTCGCTATAGCCTTTGTTGTATTTATAACATACTTATTTTTGATTGGATTACAATTTTTATTTGTTATCTTCTCTAAAACGCATAATAAAACATCATAGTATAATATATTAATATTATGGTTATATTTCAGCATTTTTATATTGCTATTTTGGATATTTTAGAGTGGAGAACACAGTTTCAAAATATATCAGAGGTAATAGATTCTTTTATCTTAAAAATTTCCTTTCAAAATATTCCTATCAAAAATTTCCTTCTAAAATATTCCTCTCAAAAAATTCCTTTTAAAATATTCCTCTTAAAAAATTCCTTTTAAAATATTCCTCTCAAAAAATTCATGCTGAATACATTTACAATAAAGAGGATATTAGAAAGTTGAATACTAGAGTAAATATTTTAAATTAATTATAAAACAATACTTTAGATTACATTTTTAAATCCAAACAATTTAAATCAGTTATAAAAGTGAATCTTTTAAAACAAATGTACTACATAAAATACGAAAAGCAACTAATTAAAAAAGCTAACTTTTTATTTCTGTAAAATATTTTACATTTTTTTTTTTTTTACATTTATTTAAAATAGGAAAATGCACATATTTGTATCATGTCACTTTAATTACAATTAAATAGAAAATAGTAAATTGAATAAGTTTAATAAAAATAAAAGTTTCATTTAAAAGAATGTTATATGTTTCAACACTTTCGTAGATTTTTCAGAAAATCTTATAAATAAATCATGTCTGCGAGTAACGCGGATCTCATATTGATGGCGGTAACACCTGGCCAATAAAATTCGCTTTTACTGCAAATTTTTTAAACTTAACATCACACAATTTCAATATTTACACTCTAAAAACGACATTTTCAAAAGTGAGCAGAAAATATTCAAGTCTGAGTATGTCGCATAGTCAAAATTACTCAAGTTTGAAACATGTATATACTCATTTCTGAAAACATGCACACAATCAAGAATAAAACATCATGTTCTCATATTTGAGTATGTCCATGCTTCAAACAGCAGTACACAACAGCTAGAAAAAGCGCTAGTGCTGTCATCACTGGTTCTATTTACGATTATGAGAGGATGAACTAAAATTACGCTTTTACCCAGAGCCAGCATCGAACCCGTGTCCTACTAGTTACAAGTCCATTGCCTTAGCCACTTCACCATCACGATCACAAAGCCGGGTTATTTTAAATGGAAGTGATCGGATTATTTGGACGCATGTTGATATTTTTATTGGATTCTTTAATTTGTTGCTGAGAAAATTGGAAAATTTTAACGGGAATTCCGATAGATTTGGTCAATTTGAGATGGTAGTTAAAATTGTACAACTTTATTATTTATGTGGGGAAAGGCAGATATGAATTATAAAATTTTTCAATTGCAATGTTATCATTGTATTTCTTAAATGAAAAAGTGCTTCCTGGATATTGAAATTTAACCGCCAAAATTTTCTTTTTGACATATTTTAACCCATTAACGCCACAATTATTTTTCTCTTGAAAAATGGAAATATTGCATTTCATTCAAATGAGTATGAACGGACTTCTATGTGCTCATTTTTGAGTATTGTCATTTTTCAAAAATGAGTTTGAACAGATCCTAATCATTTCTGAGTATGTCCATGTTTCAAAAATGAGTTTGAACAGATTCTAATCATTTCTGAGTATGTTCATGTTTCAAAAATGAGTTTGAACAGATTCTAATCATTTCTGTGTATTTCCATGTTTCAAAAATGAGTATGAACTGACCTATATGTGAACAGTTTTGAGTAAGTCCATGTTTCAATATTCTGAGTATTTCTGGTATTTCAGAACTGAAAGAATTGGGTCGTCTTATTTGAAACAAAAAGTTTATGTTTAATTTCTGTGAAAACATTGATTTATTCAGATTTGAAAGTGTCGTTTTTCTCAATGTACACCGTCGAATAGACGAAAAAAAAAATATTTCAAATGCAATTTGTTTGAAAGCTGCATTTCAATTTACAGATTTTTTTATGTTTTAAAAAGTAATTTTCAAGCATGACTTTTTTAAGAACAATATCTATAGATTGCAGCCCGATTATGAAAGATTAATCAATTTTGACTTAGAACTACACAAATATTTTCGCATTTGTTTCCGACTAATATTCCATAATGACATTAAATTTTCATCAAAAAATAAATAAAACAATATAAAAAGATACATTCAAGGGACTTGTAATCGAGCTACGCGATTAAATCACTGAAATTATCAGAATCAAAACGGCTGCACAAGGTAGCGAAAATTTCGATAATTTCTTTGGCCATCAACTTCTATGATTTTTAATGTTAGTGTACGATTTAATAAAAGCAGCACAATTCTTATAAAAGCAGCAGGCATGCATTTTTCTTTTAATCTCTTCATTTTATTTTAAATTTAAAAACTTCCAAATAAATATTTATAATTAAAAAAAATAAGAAGAGCATTTTTAGACTGTTATATATATATATAGATTATAAGACTATTATATATATAGATTATAAGACTTAAGTAATAGAGATTACTTAAGTCGAGTCTTGTTTAAAATATTTTTTTTTTATTATTATATTTTATTCTAGATTTAAAGTGCTTTTAGATGCGTAGAAAGAAAATACAAACGTTATTGTTCAAAAAAGATATGAAAGAACTTAGATAACTAAACGTAGTGTTTCATGCATAGAAAATTCTATCAATTACAAAAATTTTCACAGATGTTAAAAAGAAATAAAATGTAAAAATTTTGCATACTATATTACGTAACACCCACATAACAAAGACACTGCGAAAAGTCACCCATTCACCCTCTACCACGGAAACACGTCGGAAATTTGGAGAACCGTAAAACAATAGACCAATTTACTTTGCGGGGAATCGAATCTCTTTGACTGCAGAGAGCATAGGACGACCCCTTGAATGAAAACTTTAAACTTTTTAATACTAATACATAATTTGGATATCGTGTTAGGTTTTCTCGGAAAAGTTACCTTCCTATACCCAGCAGGGAGTCATTCAGTTGATTATTTTAGGTTGACCTTCGCAAGATGTTTAAAAATGTAGTCATCCAACCTACCATATTTTTATAAAGCTCTTTTGATGTCTAGAACCGAAATAGTCATTTTAAGTTTTGCCATAAAAACATATTTTGTTATTTCCAAAACAGCGTTGGTAATATATTTTATTGAAAATTTCTCATTTTGAACTCGTTTATATCCTCGATGTTGGGCGGTGGGTATCGTAGTAAATCAGATTTCGGTCACTGGTTTCATCTGAAAAAAAAATAATAAAGCGCGTCAAACCTTTGTATCACCATGTTGCTTATATGCAATATACCTAAAAATCAACGTTATTTCTAAAGTCAGCTTTTAAAGACGACGTTTTTATTGTTCCTATCTTCCAAAACTGCTATCAATATAAATTATTCGTATAATCTCCAGAAAATGGTGACGCAGTATTAGTTTTTACACCAAAGTTTAATTTATTATCTGAGCTGCTTTACTTGGTTATTTCGAAAAAAAAAAATTATGAGTTTAGTAAAATTAAAAAAGTTGAATACGTCCGAATTAGATTTTTCATTGCGTTGTTTCTGTAAAGTAAGTGATTTAAGAATGTAAAAAAGCATATAACAAAGATTATGGAAATATATGAATTTCATTTTAAAAAGACAAGGTCCTTTAATCCGTTGTCGAAATATTCTGGGCATTCCGTTAAAAAACATTGTTACAAAAAATGGAATTCACTGCTTTGCCAAAAGCAGCGGATCCTCGTCCATTAAGGGAGAAGATTCGTCATCTATCTGTGTTTGAATTTTTGAAAGAGTATGACACGTCAAAGATTCAGAAAATGGAGAAAATGCACTTTTTGTAGCGGAAAAACTCCAATAACCCTTTAAACAATTAAGAGCCTACATCAGTCACGCGAAAAAAGCAAGCTAATGTTAAGTCTGTGGAAAGGTTCTTGCGCGATTTCTCGCTCGCATTTTAATATTTTTTAATGATGTTTTTTGCATAGGATAGCTGAGGTCGATCTCTAACGTTGTTAGTTTTTACTTTTTCAGTTTTGCTTTCAGTTTTATTATATAAGGGTACTTTCACTTTCAAAATCGGTTCCAACCGGTTCTCAAATTGAAAATGTCCGCTTCTAAAAAAAACTGTAACCAAAATCAAAAAAGTAAAAACTAACAACTTTAGAGATCGACCTCAGTTATTCTATGTAAAAAAAAAAAAAAAAAAAAAAAAAACATTTGAAAATATTAAAATGCGAGCGAGAAATCGCGCAAGAACCTTCCCATAGACTTAACATTAGCTTCAGCATTTCTTTGCGTGACTAGCGTAGGCTCTTAACGAGTAATATTCCACACATCAAAATACAATTAACCTCTGAAAGTAACAGAACCGCATTTTCGTGAATTTACGGACAGATGAGGGACCCTTTTATTTCTGAAACGTGTCTGTAAAACTCGGAAGCTCATTGCTTGCTGAAGTTTATAATTAGGCCATTCCCAAGTGGTTTGAAAAGATAACGGAACGATGAACTTAATTTGTTTTTATCTCTTTTAAATCAACATTTTATAAAATTTAAATACTGCAATTGACAGGTAGTGGGCATTGCAAAATATTGGTACATATTTCAAGATAATTATAAATCTTCGGCTCCTAAGAGATAAGAAAAAACTGTTTATATTGCTATCGGGCAGATGAACTTTTATTTCTGAAAAATTTCTGTAAGACTCGGAAGCTTTCTCTTTCTTTCTGGAGTTTTATAATTAACTCTTTTTCAAGTGGTTTAAATATATAATGAAATGATGGTTAACGATGAACTCACATGCAATACTCTTGAATGCAACCCTTATATTAGATCAAACATTTTTATATTTTTTAGAATGTACCAATACAGGCGTAAGATTAAAATAGTTCTTTGAAATAATGTTCCAGAAAGATACTTATACTGATGTCAAAGTATGAAGGAATACCTTACGCATGTGATATTGTCTAAATGTATTGAATCTAACATTTCTCTTAATTTGTTTTTATCTCTTTTAAATCAACATTTTATAAAATTTAAAGTACTGCAATTGACAGGTAGTTTGCATTGCAAAATATTGGTACATATTTCAAGATAATTACAAATCATCGGCTCCTAAGAGATAAGAAAAAACTGTTGATATTGCTTACGTTTGATACTAGTCGTTGATGGTGACATAATTTGTAATACATAATTTGGATATCGTGTTAGGTTTTCTCGGAAAAGTTACCTTCCTATACCCAGCAGGGAGTCATTCAGTTGATTATTTTAGGTTGACCTTCGCAAGATGTTTAAAAATGTAGTCATCCAACCTACCATATTTTTATAAAGCTCTTTTGATGTCTAGAACCGAAATAGTCATTTTAAGTTTTGCCATAAAAACATATTTTGTTATTTCCAAAACAGCGTTGGTAATATATTTTATTGAAAATTTCTCATTTTGAACTCGTTTATATCCTCGATGTTGGGCGGTGGGTATCGTAGTAAATCAGATTTCGGTCACTGGTTTCATCTGAAAAAAAAATAATAAAGCGCGTCAACCCTTTGTATCACCATGTTGCTTATATGCAATATACCTAAAAATCAACGTTATTTCTAAAGTCAGCTTTTAAAGACGACGTTTTTATTGTTCCTATCTTCCAAAACTGCTATCAATATAAATTATTCGTATAATCTCCAGAAAATGGTGACGCAGTATTAGTTTTTACACCAAAGTTTAATTTATTATCTGAGCTGCTTTACTTGGTTATTTCGAAAAAAAAATTATGAGTTTAGTAAAATTAAAAAAGTTGAATACGTCCGAATTAGATTTTTCATTGCGTTGTTTCTGTAAAGTAAGTGATTTAAGAATGTAAAAAAGCATATAACAAAGATTATGGAAATATACGAATTTCATTTTAAAAAGACAAGGTCCTTTAATCCGTTGTCGAAATATTCTGGGCATTCCGTTAAAAAACATTGTTACAAAAAATGGAATTCACTGCTTTGCCAAAAGCAGCGGATCCTCGTCCATTAAGGGAGAAGATTCGTCATCTATTTGTGTTTGAATTTTTGAAAGAGTATGACACGTCAAAGATTCAGAAAATGGAGAAAATGCACTTTTTGTAGCGGAAAAACTCCAATAACCCTTTAAACCATTAAGAGCCTACATCAGTCACGCGAAAAAAGCAAGCTAATGTTAAGTCTGTGGAAAGGTTCTTGCGCGATTTCTCGCTCGCATTTTAATATTTTTTAATGATGTTTTTTGCATAGGATAGCTGAGGTCGATCTCTAACGTTGTTAGTTTTTACTTTTTCAATTTTGCTTTCAGTTTTCTTATATAAGGGTACTTTCACTTTCAAAATCGGTTCCAACCGGTTCTCAAATTGAAAATGTCCGCTTCTAAAAAAAACTGTAACCAAAATCAAAAAAGTAAAAACTAACAACTTTAGAGATCGACCTCAGTTATTCTATGTAAAAAAAAAAAAAAAAAAAAAAAAAAACATTTGAAAATATTAAAATGCGAGCGAGAAATCGCGCAAGAACCTTCCCATAGACTTAACATTAGCTTCAGCATTTCTTCGCGTGACTAGCGTAGGCTCTTAACGAGTAATATTCCACACATCAAAATACAATTAACCTCTGAAAGTAACAGAACCGCATTTTCGTGAATTTACGGACAGATGAGGGACCCTTTTATTTCTGAAACGTGTCTGTAAAACTCGGAAGCTCATTGCTTGCTGAAGTTTATAATTAGGCCATTCCCAAGTGGTTTGAAAAGATAACGGAATGATGGTTAACGATGAACTTAATTTGTTTTTATCTGTTTTAAATCAACATTTTATAAAATTTAAATACTGCAATTGACAGGTAGTGGGCATTGCAAAATATTGGTACATATTTCAAGATAAATATAAATCTTCGGCTCCTAAGAGATAAGAAAAAACTGTTTATATTGCTATCGGGCAGATGAACTTTTATTTCTGAAAAATTTCTGTAAGACTCGGAAGCTTTCTCTTTCTTTCTGGAGTTTTATAATTAACTCTTTTTCAAGTGGTTTAAATATATAATGGAATGATGGTTAACGATGAACTCACATGCAATACTCTTGAATGCAACCCTTATATTAGATCAAACATTTTTATATTTTTTAGAATGTACCAATACAAGCGTAAGATTAAAATAGTTCTTTGAAATAATGTTCCAGAAAGATACTTATACTGATGTCAAAGTATGAAGGAATACCTTACGCATGTGATATTGTCTAAATGTATTGAATCTAACATTTCTCTTAATTTGTTTTTATCTCTTTTAAATCAACATTTTATAAAATTTAAAGTACTGCAATTGACAGGTAGTTTGCATTGCAAAATATTGGTACATATTTCAAGATAATTACAAATCATCGGCTCCTAAGAGATAAGAAAAAACTGTTGATATTGCTTACGTTTGATACTAGTCGTTGATGGTGACCCCGTTTACGGAAAACCAACCCAAAAATTTAATATAATCATATTTTGTTATTTGTGATTCAGATTTATGATTTGTAAATATACTGTTAATTATTTTACTCTGTTTTCATTATAGTGTATGATTCTTTCAATGATTTTCGATAAGTATATTTGGGATGAGGATTTCTTATATAAATTTCTTTTAATTTGTTTTTGGTTACACGTCATACTTGCAAAGGTCTTATTCTTATTCTTCGTAAAGAACTTTTCGTAAAATAATGTTAGTTTATAAGTTTTCCTTCGAATAAAGAACTATTATTAGAAATTTTAATTGTTCAGCTTTATATTTTTAATCGTATTTGTAAACGATGACCAATTAACTGAAACATATATTTTATTCACAAACAAAAACCATAAGAAATATAAAGTTTGCTGTTACTAATAATTTTATTCAGTTATTTAAACATAAAATATAAACTAAAAAATATTTTATAAATATTATTGCGAATAATTAAAAATTATATTTTAAACTAAAAAGGTCTAAAAAAATAAAATTTATTTTTCTAACGTTACGAATTGTTGAGAAAAATATAGAGTAAAAAACTGTATCTTATGAATAAAAAAAGAAGTGTGGCACAAGTGCCTTTTAGAATGAAAAATATAAAATGTATAGCAAAGACCTATCTTACATTTCCTGAGGAACATCTAAAGAAAACATAGTACACACAACTTAAGAGAAAAGAGCAAACCTTATTGAATTTCAGCCGCAGGTGTTCTTTTAAAACTCAATACTAAATGTTATACTACACTTTATCTTCCTTTTTCACCCGGAGGCTTGAAAAATATATGTTTTGTTTATAACTTCACAAATACTCAGTAAATATTCATTAAATAAATAACTTGAATTTAAATAATTGCATTAGAAATAGGATTTGTACATTTTTTGAAACTGCTTAAAAACTATAACTATAATGTAATTTCACAGTGTATAAATCAATATAGCATAATCACAATTCTCTTTTCGCAAACTTAAATGTTCTTAGGTATTTACGCAATTTTTTCATATTTATCTATAAAGGATGATCATAATTAAAGTTCAACTTTCAAAAAGCTGTAAAAAAAGAACTACTTGACATAATTTCACATGAATGTACGCGAAGAAAAGTTAAATGTTATGGCATAAGAACAGTGACTGTGCGGCCGGCATATTCATAATACCTACTCGGTTCAGATCTAGCGTCTTTCTGATTGGCTCGCCAGAATCCAGACCACACTGACCTTTAATGTTTCAGAAGCGGTGATAGACTGCATCATGTTTTCCGTATTTTTGATGTACGTAAATTAACTATAACACAATTTAACGATGATTTAGATTAATTTAAAAAATACGTACACAAAAAAAATTACAAACATTTATCAAATATTTTGTTCAATTTCTACATATTCAAGAACACAAATTGCGTGCTTTTAATAATGTCGGTATTGTTTGTTCAAGGGTTTGTAAATTTTGTAAATTAGTATTGTTTTAATCATGTAACCTCACTAACGCATGTATGAGCACTTCGCGCACATGCAAACAACAACGGCTAAAATTACTGGATGCATCAACCTTGTCATGGAACAGTTTTACATAATTTATCCGGCGCGATGACGTAGGTGAGATCGGGCTGCGAAGAGCAAGGTGCGTGCACTGTTAAAAATTTGAAGCAAACTGTCCAGTCATTTGACCGTTTTTATAGAAAACGGTTACATCTCCGTAATTTAACTCCATTCTGACCATATAATTTCCCATATTATGTTCAGAATAGAGTTAAATTACGGTTATGCAATTATTTTCTATAAAAACGTCAAATGACTGGACAGTTTACTGCAAATTTTTAACGGTGTGGTGGCTCTGTTACAACGTATGATCAGTACGTGAAGCGGCGTGAAGCGGCGTAAAGCAACCCTCGGTACTCGCAGGCGGCAGAGTACCGAGAGAGATACAGGCATGTGGGAGTACACGCATGGTGCGCATCCACCACGTCTTCCGCTGCAGCTGGAGTAATTGAGTGTCTACATCAAAGCTGTCCAGAAAGGGGATTGCTCTTTTGTACCAAGTGTGTTTCGTGTCCTCAGGGACCACTCAGATCACTGCGGCTCGTATCCGACCACCAGGAACCGTGGTCGGACTGTCGACCACCAGGAACCGCCTGAAGAAAATTTAAAAGAATTATTGAAGCATCACAACAAAGGAACCTTTTGCAAAGTGTTTTATCCTAAAATTTTATAAATGAAAGTTATTGCTTGTGCTCGACGTTTATTTTTTTCTTTTTAGTTTGATTCTGCATGAGTATCAGAAAAACGTGTGTTTTTTTTGTATTTTTCGGTTTTCGCTTTTTTTTTTCAGTAATTTGAACTGTACAGCTAAAGAACAATAAATAACAAATAACTGTCTCTGACAATGTTTATTGCTTTTTATGGGATTAGATTTGTTAGTTAGGAAAGGATATATCTTTTGTAACTTTACCATTTTTTTCCGACTCTTCTTCCTTTGTTAAAAAAATTCTCTAGTTTATTTATGTCTGTTTAAATTTCAGAAAAAAACGATACTTTTCAACATAAATAGCAGAAGAAATATATTTTATAAATTTACAAATTGTGACTAGTAAGAACAGCTATTTTAACTCCTTTTCCAGACATAATATATTTAGGGGAACACAGAATATTTCACTGATTACAAAACGTTAGAGCGAGATGGCCTTGGAAAATATCGAAGTAAACTTTTTATCACTGATAGCTTTGTTCTAAAAGGTTTTTACCGTTCAAATAGATGGTAAGTAGTCCATAAACTGAAGAGGGTAATCAAAGGTTTGTAGTTACCAAAATGGCTCGATGACCTTAAAAACGCAATGTATTTTATGGTTCAATGAATCTGGACCCACTATCTCATTTCTGTGGGAGTTCTATATTGTTTAATCCTGCACTTAGCAAAAGTGTAAAGCAAACATTGGTAGGAAAAGTTTTAGTCAAATTTGTAGTGTTGCTGGCCTGCCAAGAAGTAGTAGAATTCGGATGAGTGATTGACTATATGGAGCTACAAAGATGAACGAAAGTTGAAATTTACTCATGTAATTGGTCTTATTACAAATTCGATTAGAGCATTTCAAATATACAAAAATAAACACATTTGTAAGCATATAAGTTTTTTCGCAATACATTTTTGTAATCAGGGAAATAATTTATGCTTTCCCTGTGTTTTGCATAGAGGGAAACGAATGAATTTGTATCGTACTCATAGCTGTTAAAAACTACTGTTTTCCTTTCACAGACTGAACATACTTGACTGCAGAGAATACGGATATTATTTTCTAAAATGCATTCTATGACCGAAATGTCAGACATCAAATTGAGCTGAAGACAGATAAAATACATTTGAGGTAGCAGCTCCCCATTAAAGAAAAAAATATTTTATTTGCACACTACTACGAATTTATATGTTCGCTGATTCAAAATAGATTTTATGGCTATTATCTCTTGCACCGCTGGTGATGAGAAAAATATACTTCCAATTATAAAAAGTATGCAAATAAAGTAAGAAATTTTAAATATGGCATTTGTTTTACAAGTGGACGTTTAAAAAGGAAAATTATAAATTTAATTTTATTATTAATTTTTATTATTTAATAATAATTTTATTATTTCTAATTTAATTATTAAATAAAAAATTTAATTTTATAAGGTATTTTTTTGCTATAACTTTAATTTATAAAAAAGTGCATTGCAGTTAAGAAGGACATTTTAAGAAAATCTTATTCTTTCACAACCAAAATTTACCATGTTAAAATTCTTTGAATTTTATGAGCTGGCAGTATTTTCTAGCTCTAAAATAGGAAATACACGCTTTTAGTGCCGTAAGCACTACAAACTCATTAATTTCAAATAAATATAAATTCATATTTTTTTATCGTATATTAATGGGACTTTTTTTTTCATGTGCTTCTTAGACGCAGGACTACAGTTTTCAAAATATAACTTAAAGGAATACATGTTCGTTTAAAAAAAATGGCACTTTAATATGTATACAGCCCCTCGCAAAAGGAATGCCAAATAAGAAGATTATATTTCCTTTTCATAATTTCTATTACAATTCTATACATGTTTTTATGTACACAATTTAAGAAATAATCACCATTACATCTATTATGAATCACCCGCTATAACAGAATATAAAACTTGTTCTTATTTTTTCTGTCATGCTATCTCAAAGTTGAGTCTTTTTTTCTGTGAAGGCAAAAATTAGCTCCTAATATAAAAACATCGAAGTACTCAAGTAAGGAATGGACTGAGGTTAAAAAATATTGAAAGAATTTTAAAAAGTGTTATAAAAACAGGCTTAAAAAAAAAAAAAAAAAAAAAAAAAAAAAAAATGTGTGTTTTTTTTTTTCACCTAGTCTTTCAATCAATTTGCACTTGTAAATATTTTTTTCCGACTTAAGAGATGGTACCTTCATTTTTTTCCAAGTAGGAAAAAATATCTCACAAACTTTTGAATTTTATGAGAATATATTTTTTACGAAGATGTCAATTCTAAGAAACTTTTAGTTACAATATTTGAGATTTAGTTTTTATATGATGATATTCTATAACAATTTTAAATAAGTTAAACATAAACTCGAAAAAGGAACATTATTTTTTCCTGATTTACCTCATATATAAAGAAATATATGTCTCACTCACACGAATTCTGTTGCGTAGAAATAAAACACTGAACAAAAACGAAAGTATCTTTAAAATAACATCGTTGCACACATTATAAACCAATCCAGACTGAAAAAAAAAATAGATGTAACACAAAATTCTCGAAATGATTTATAGCTATAACGAATGATTATGTCAGCTCTTTACAGCAGTTGTATGCATTTGCGAAAAAATAGCCCACATATTATTGACAAAATAAAAATTACAATTAAAAAACAAAATTGTATTTTTTGTTGTTCGAGTATTCAAATATTTGTATACCAAATTTTTAGACAGGTCATTTGTAAAATCCAAATTTCGGTGATGGAAAATAGAATAGGCAGATATATAGGCATGTGTCATCTATCAATGGTTTCTTCAATAGTAGGCATAAAAATGGTTTTATAAAAAATTTTAAAAATGGTATTTATAAAAATGGTTCAACAATAAGTTCAACAGGTCAAAACAAACTGGGGAAATAACAAAAGAAAAATAAAACTATTAAAATTTGCGCATACCAAATGTTTATACATACATAGCAGTTGTCTCTTCAAGTGTAGTAATAAAATACCTAGGCAATAAGTTCAAAAGGAGCCAGATGCAGTGATAATGAAAGTATATTTAAGAGCAAAATATATTTTACTTTTAATATTATTGCAAATATCCACGTCGTTACTTTAATACTAACATCTATATATATATATATATATCACATGAAACTTTGACGTTACTCTTTTGTATTTCAATTTAACATACCATGAAGCAAAACGTTAAACATACTGTGCAATTTTTTTTTAACTGCCCGATTTCAACGTAAAAATTCCTTGTAAAATATTTTCTATTCTTTTTTTATTCGAGCTTTTTCTTCAAAATAAGAGGCTAATAGTTTGTGTGCGCAAGTTACGCGAGGACGTGGTATACACGGGATAATATGCTATATGTGTAATAATATATGTTTTGCCGAAAAAGTGAAATAAAAGTAACATATGAACTTTGAAATTGAGAACGTATTTAAAAATCTAACAGGTCTAACGGGAAAACAATGAACTAGCTCTGTTGTGACTAACCTATCGCACACGTGCCCAACGTGGTACGGTAGAGTGTTTCTCTGGTACCCGAAAAACTGATAGATATTAAATAAAGACAAAAAAGTCTTAATATACCATAAAAATAAGAAAAGCGCAATACCATATGAAATAACTTTGTTTTTCTTCATCATGCATAAAGAAGCTACCACTATCAAAGCAAGAGCAAGGCATTTACAGTTTTATTTATACTGTGTTATTAAGAAAGCTTTTGATTTTATTTGTATATCACACCAATATTTCAACATTTTATTGTTATAGATAATGATCCGTTTGTGGAGCAAATGTTTCTTACTGTAAATAGTTTTTTTTTTTACATGAATAGACTATTAAACCCTAATCTTTGGAATAGATTAACGATTGATATTCGAGTTTCGGCCTGATTGCCGCCGCAGCCCGTGATCGAGTCGACCACACTCGTCGTTCTGCCGACGGGAGAAGTCGGAGGAAAAGCCCTCGGGATTCACGTGTAGTCAACGTGGAGCCAGGGCGTGTCTATGTGTTTAGGGATGCTTTTCCTCGGAAGGCGAGCTAGCAAGAGGCCCCTCCTCCACACTGCAGCCGATGAGACTAGTCGTAGCCTCCATAGGCGTTCGTTGATCGGAAGCTGCGGCAAGGAAAGAATCGTTGGGGAAGCCAGGCATACGGGGCCCAGTTCCTCCCTTTGGGTTCTGGCTCCGAATCTGTCGGAGGACTCCAGCTTCTCCCCAAGTGTGGAGTGGTAGTGACCTAAAAGGGTAGGCACCTCTGCTCATTTTAGCGACCTATGTCGTCAAATACTTGGGAGAATGGCAGTGGTTAGCAGGTGGCGCCGCTCCCACGGTTGTAGAGCATACAAAAGAACTCTCCTGCTCATGCTCGTTAAAATGTCTTCAGAACTTGGGTACGGCGGTTGACGTGCCTGACGGGCGTCCCTAGGCGCCAGGCAACGCAGCTCAGTTGTGTCATGTAACAAGCTAAAAAATGCAAGAAATTCGTTAATGCCGCGATCACTAACGCAGGTATGAGTGCTTCGCGCCCATAAAAACCAAGTAAAAAAATATGATTGGATGCAGGAACCTAGCTGTGTAACAATCTGAAAAATGATTGAAATCCTTTAAAGCCGCCACAAACACATGTATGAGCGCTTAACGCCCATGGAAGCAAACAAAAGAACCCATCTCTGCATCAAGGAACTTCGCTTTGCAGCAATCTCAAAATTGCAAATGAAATGGTTAAAGCCGCCGCGATCACAAATACACGTAAGAGTAAATCAAAAGTATAAAGTAAGAGTAGTGGGAAATAGCATGCCCAATTGAGGTAGCACGATTCTCTACTGATATATATGTCATAGGATAATTCGGAAATCCGTCTCTTTGTGAAAAGACACGCTAATTTGAGAATCATCAGCCATTTGTCAATCAGCCTGATATATTTTCAAGCTTATTGCAAAGAGTCTATGCAGATTTAGAATAAATAGATAATCACCAAATGTTTTCTAATCTGCCTGATTATTTTAAGGCGCATCGCAATGAACCTATGTAGTTTTTGGTTGATTACAAAGTAATCAACTGTTTGTTCAAATAGCGTGGTTTGATCAAGGTTTATTGCAATAAGTTAAGTGTAGTGAATGTTTATTCATAATTTTAGACAGCAAGAATTTATATTGTTTATAATAAATGTATAAAAAATATATCAGTGATACATTTCCTTTACACGTTTGGATGTATAAGATTTGTGACTGCTTTACATTTTCTAAAGTATATTTCGTGCAAACACTTCCTGCAGAAATATGAATAAAATATACAAATGAGATATTTTTTTTAATTATTTTCTCAGAGTTATGTCGAGAAAATGGGTTGTTGAATGGCAAATAATAATAAAGCTTATTACTTAATACGACGTAGTGGAATCCTAATCATGGAACACAGACACACATCCCAGTTATGGAATGTTAAAAATATATATATTAGAAAAAACTTTTGAACTATAAGAATTAAATATCTACCTCGTCTACAGTTTTATTGATATACGAGTACGTGCGGGAAAAAGTGTTCGAAAATATGCCCCTAAAATAAAATAAAGTATTTATTAATATTAATTATTAATCAGGTGCATAAAAATGTGATGGTAAGGTAGTTACACACACACACACACACACACACACACGCATATATATATATATATATATATATATATATATATATATATATAAATTTTAATTTGTAAATTGACAGGGCTCTTTGGTATCGGGATTTCAGTGTATGTGGTCAGTTTCTTATGTTTCAATGGTTAAATTTTACTTAAAGTTTTATATATATATATATATATATATATACAGGGTGATTATAAAAAAATATCCCGATATATGAGTCTTTAACTATCACACCGTTCACAGAAACTGACTGAAATTTTGGCATTAAGTATTTTGAGGTATGCGCTCAAGAATCGTATGAAAAACAACAGCTAAACTCTAACAGTTACAATCACAGTGACCACATTTTGAAAATTTCAGATGGCAACACATATTTTTATTATTGGACTGTGATCTTCATAGTGAAAAACCATAAAAAGCGTTCGAAAGGTACCTGTAGCACGAAAATTGCCGGCGCTAGAGAGACTAAGAAGAAAAGTGAAAACAACGAATAAGGACAGAGAATCAACAGAAAACAAAACATTTTATTGTGTTTCACAAATTGTCCACCTCACACACGAAGACACGTTGCATGCGGCACATGGTGGATAGCACTGAAAAATAAAATGTTTTACTTTCTGTTGCTTATCTGTCTTTTATTGGTTTTTTTCACTTTTCTTCTTAGTCTCTCTAGCGCCGACAATTTTCGTGTTACAGGTACCGCTTCAACGCTTTTTATGGTTTTTCACTATGAAAATCACATCCCAATAAAAAAATAGGTGTTGCAATTTGAAATTTTCAAAATTTTGTCACTGTAACCGTAATTGTTAGAGTTTAACTGTTGTTTTTCATACGATTCTTGAGCACATACCTTAAAATACTTAAAACCAAAATTTCAGTCAGTTTCTGTGAACGGTGTGATAGTTAATGACTCATATATCGGGATAGTTTTTTTATAATCACCCTGTATATTTGCCTTATGCAATATATATATATATATACAATCTCTACTTAAAGCTCTGAAAAACAATAAAAGCAATAATGCTCGGGGAAAGGTGTCTGTGCAAGTTTTTTGTGTTTCCCTTCATCGAGAACGTTAATTCGAGTCACTTTTCTTTCGAAATGTAACGGCTCCTAACTCTGACGGCATTCCTAATATAGAAATATGTCAAAACTAGCCACGCCCTAATACAGTACAATTCTATCCGCATGAATTAGGATGAATAATTATTATGAACATTAGTATGACCATATGTAGTTAGGATCCGTTTTGCACAGAGTAAGTGCATTGTCATTTCTACCTATGCAAGGTTTTACAAAGCTTGTAAATTAATCCTTGTTTAAAATAACATTGTGTAGATGAATGTTATACATAGAGTGTTTTGTTAAGGTTTATATATATATATATTTATAGAACTTTTTGGCTGAGGCTTATAAAATTTCGGTACTTTTCTATTATCCCGTCGATCACTTTTCATAACAAAAAACTGTCGCCAAACTGTAAGATTAAATGCCAAAAATGCAGTCCTATATACTTGAAGTCAGAAGCATTATACGTGTTTGTTATGTCATCAAGTGTTTTTTAATTAGACTTTTGCGTGTATTTTTCATTATGTTTTACTGATTTATTAGTTATTTCATTAATTAAAACAACATTTGTGTCCTTAAATTCTTATATTTTATTTATTTATTTATTTTGATAATCCAATGGCAATGTTCACCCGTTTATTTGGCGTTACAGTTTGGCGATAGTTTTTGTTATGAAAGTGGTCGACGAGATAATAGAGTAGTACCAAAATTTTAAATAGCACATATAAGAAAATGAATGATAGAAATAAAGATTGGATGCTCGTGTGTTGTTTTTCATTTATTATTATTTTCTGTTTCTGTTTCTTTTTATTGAAATCTAAAGATTGAATATATGTGATGAAATAAACGGTGTCGGAAGCCATATTTTAAGTTTTTCTTTTGTTTGAAGATTTAATTACAGATTATTTAATGATTTCATTAAATAAAAAACATATCTCAGCATCCATTGTTTGAATTTGAAAAACTCTAAATAAAGATGATTCAAAAGATATTTAATCAATGTTTAGAAAGAATATATTTAAAAGAAGAAATATTAATACAATTTTTCCATATTTCAATACATTGTGAGTAGAAATTATTAATATTGAAAAATCTTTTATGAACTTATCTGGAAAGAGTTTTCCGTTTATTCAATTTATTTTGCAGTGAGAGATAATGGAAGTTCTTAATAACATTGCAACGATTATAGATAAGGAATTGATTGAAAACCGTAACTTTTGCTATAAATTCTTCTATAGATAATATAATAAAATTGTAAAACGTGCAAAATTGAATTACACTAAATTTATAAATTTATTTTTGAAAAATTTCAATCAAAAAAAAAGGGGGGAGGGAGAAAAAGAAGAACAGTGACAGAATTGTGACAAAGATTATTTCCAAAGATTATGTCTGATCCTTTGTATCACCTGATAAAAACTGTATCTATGAATAAAAATGTTGGAACTTAATCTATGAATACATATTATTACGTCTAATGAAATCGATAAATATATGGTTATCTACATTTTTACGTTGAGGTACACTATACGGCAAAAGTCATCAATATTTCATTTTTAGACAAGGAAAATCTAGAGCAATATTTATCAAACTGTTAGAGAAATTCAGTGTGTAAAGAATATGTTTGACATCATGTTTTAAGTGAAGGTTCGGTCACGAAGGCCATTAGGGAACTGACAACAAATTAAATAAAAGTAATATTTGTGAGTACAATGTAACACAAAATTCTCGAAATGATTTATAGCTATAACGAATGATTATGTAAGCTCATTACAACGGTTGTATGCATTTTCGTAAGAATAACACACATATTCGTGACAACATAAAAATTACATTAAAAACAAAAACAAAATTGTATATTTTTGTTTATTGCATGCAAAGCTGTCAACAAATTTTAATGCCAATTAAAAAAAAATATATAAAAAAACCATGACTAAATGCGGTAAGTTCTTTATACTGCAATAAAAAAATATTATATTTAATATTTGATAAGATATCAGCATTTCTTTGAAATGATATTTAACTCCACATGCGCAAAAATTGCAAGTATTTTCTATATAATTTGGTAGTAAAATTTATGGGGACATTTTAGAAAATGGTATTCGAAGATCGTGAAAATTCAGAAAAATATCGGCGATTTAGTTAGATGAATTCCAGTTTCTGTTTATGGGTAGCTTGACGATAAGGGACATTCTCCAATTATCAATTTTACTTTCTTTTATATACATTAGAAGGAAGAACTGCAAATACAAAGATTTTCCAATTCCGTGTTTTGATGTATACGCTTTGGGTCGTCCTGAACACAATTTGACTATTTTGGGGAAAATTCAGTCGGTCTGTTAGACTGTGTGTGATATAGTATTTGTATCTGGTCTATCTTAAGAACTAATGCACTGCGTTTCATTGAGCTTCATATTCTGTTTGATTATGACATGAATCAGGTTTGAGTGTGTGTCTCCCAACAGATGGCAGTGCTATGTTGAATCTTTCACGATTTCTGTGATAGCTGTATCTCAAGAACTAATGCACGAAATTTCATAAAACTGCATATTCCCTTAGACCAGCGGTTCCCAACGGGGGGCGTACGACCCACAGGGGGGCAATTTGACTTTTCAGGGGGGCAATTTAACTTTTCAAGGGGACAATTCGGAATTTCTGTGAACCCATACCTTCTGAATTGTTTTTCTAATAATAATGTTGTAGACTGAAAATAAAAGTTACACATTCAAATTTCAAAAACAAAATTAAGAAAAAAATAAGTTTTTTATTCAGTTAGTAAAAAGTATCCATTCAAAAGTTTTAAATACAATTCTACCAGAATAATTATAGAAAAAACTTTTTGAGATATTTAGATACTTTTTTATATTTAAAAATTCTTTATAATTTTTCTGATTTATAAGTATTTTAGAATTTTAAACAACTTTTTCGATTATTTATTGAATGAGTTGCACTGCAATATGTCACACGAAAATCAATTTTACACATGAAACTATTCAAGTGTATATTTAACAATTTCTTGAAGACCTTCCTTTACAGAATCTTTTATCACGTTTTATTCTGATTAGAAATTGTTGCGTAATTTAATCGCAGAAATTCTGGGATTAAATAAGACAAAAATGTTTTATTCAAAATTATTGATTTTTCTAATCAAGGATTCTGAGCACTCTATGCATCACGCATACGTGGCGACCGTGTGCCAGTAAACTACGAGGAGTATCAGACGATTATAAAAAATATTTGATTCAGCCATTACCTTCGGCACGTTTCAGGATCAATGTTAAATGCTTTTTACTCTATCAGGAGTAAATTCTTTTAAAATTTTATAAGAATTATATGTTATAGGGAGAAGGGGGGCATCATCATTTTAGAGATGCTTTTGTAGGGCGCGGCTAAAAAAAGGTTGGGAACCACTGCCTTAGACCTTGACATGAATAGTTACTGATTAGGTTTCAGTATATATAGCCTGCAAAGTGCCGGTGCTGTGCTGCATTTTTCACGACTTCCATGATAGCTATATTTCAGCGTCTATGGGATGGAATTCCATCATTCTTGGTATTTTCACCTTGACATAAGTTGATACTTATCGGGTTTAGAGGCATCTTTCTCAACAGGTTACGCAAATATGCTGTGTTTTTAACGATTTACGTGATAGCTGCATCTAGGATTCTATGAGATGAAATTTCACCGAATTTAATATGTCAGACATTTATTAAAATTTATGTTGTTTCAGTTTTGCATTTGTTAATTAAACAAGGATCATTGCTATGCTGTGATATTGACGAATTTCGTGATAGTTATATTTCGGCATATGAGGGATGGAATTTCACGAAATGTAATATTTAAGATATTTATTAAAACTAGAGCATAAAACCCGGGTTTCCCGGGATAGAGAATATATGTGAAAAGCATTTTTTTTATTATTATTGAAAAATCTAATATATTTTTGCATGTAATAACAGACATTAAATTTTTTTAATAAACATTTATTTTTTTTAGATTGCCTCCCCTAAAGACACCAAAGAGCGTTTTTATATGAATTATGTGAAATATGTATACAAATAAAATTTTGAAATTTATTAAAAATGGTCATTTCGTATTGGCATCATGCCAGAAGTTAATAGCCGAAGAAATCGCTAAAAGAAAACGTTATTTAAAAAAGTTTTTTTTAATTATTATTCTGATGATTTCAGCGATTTTAAACGCTTATTTCAATTACATGTCTGTTAAATTTGTGGTTTATTTGTACTATTTTATTTACTGCTTAATGAAGTTAATATTAGCTGAAAACAAATGCAGAACTTTTTATATTGTTTAAAGTGCAAAATGATTAATATTTTGTAATCGTCTGCATGTGATAGAGATAAGATTTTTTGAGAAAACATGCTTGAAATTTAATTTAAATAGTATAATAAATGAGTAAATTGCGATACAGTTTTCAAACAAATTGTATTTGAAATTAGATTTTTTTTTCTCTATATAACGGTGTAAAAATTGAAAACGTGTGATGTTTAAGAATTTCAAAAGTTGCAGTACCAAAAATCGCAAATTTGAAATTTCATCGTCAAGTGTTGCCATTCGCAAAATGACGTCAGCGTTACGCACGGACACGTTTGTCCTTTATAATATAGATATTACGTTGATTCCATTTTGACTTTATTCACATAACAGGGCGGGGTGCTACGCTATATTTTTATAATGATTATTATAGCGATATCTCAGTTTCTTATTGGGTAGAAACTCATCACATTAAATATTTGCTGTTATTAATAAAAAAAATGATTATTTGTCTCAATATGTATTTGATTGTCTAACCTGGGGCGTTGTTGAACTTTTTCTTTTTTTATTCGCCGATCACCAACTCCAAAAAAAATTACCTCTGCGTCGTATTTATTGGTGTTTAACAGTGCTGTTTAAATTAATATATCAGAATAATGTATAAGAAAAGTTTTGTGATGGCAAAAGGAACTACTTTATTAACCGAACTGCTAAAGTAGTTTGTATTTAATGTATGTTCAGACGCAACGTTTGAAAAAATGCTTTAATTTTAATTTAATTTATTTTAATTTAATTTAATTTTTTAAAGGTCTTGTTTTTATTATTCTACTATATACATTAAATTAGGATAAAGAAAAATACTACTTTTATACGTCAAAAATGACGTTTTTTTAAAAAAAAGACCTTATTAACTATCCACTTTTAAAAAAGCAAATTAAATATAGCTTCTTGTTTAAAAATGATTCTGGCACCGTTATATATGATAGTTTCTAAATATAGTTAGAATTTTTTATGATTCAAGTAGATTTTAAATACTAGCGTCCTTCCTGGCTATTTTTTCTAATAAATTTTACAGATTTTTTTTCACAACACAAAGAGCGAAATGCAAATTTCACCTTACTTTATTCATAAAATTCCAATATGAGACTTTATAGATCCCACTGTTTACTTAACAGGTGACAAGACAAGACAATTTAAAAAACACAAATAGATGTTAAAATATGTTTAAAATGTTTAAAAATACAGAGAAGAAATTTTTATTTACATGTATAGACTGCTCATGTGTAGATGTGTTTATGAAAGCATAATAAAACTTTATTTTACAAAATGGCGCAAACATATCTGTCACTGAAATATCGTTTATTCACATTTAATTTGTATTCCTGAAACAAAAAATATAATATTATATTTTGTCATTATATATTATGTTATTATATTTTAATTCATTTATACGTAATTCCAATTCTCCTCTATACAGGATGATCAGTTAATGTGTCAACAAATTGAAATTATCAAGGGAAACAAAAAATACATTGAAACATGTTGTTGCAAACAACATATTTAGTCACAAAACAGGGTGTTCCAGCTCAACCAAACTCGAGTTTCTGTTAATGCCTTTGAGAAAATAAAGATAATGCAATGAAAATTTGAAGACACTTACCTTGCTTTGTGTAAAATATGATAACAACAATAAAACGCTTTAAAAGCTGATTAATGCAATCAATGATACAGTATGAACGGTTTACCGCAGTACAACATGAGGAGCTCAAGTTCATGCTGTTGGTGTGTATAACGGAAACTTCCAGAAAATTTCTTAATTTTATCACATAAAACCCTATTAAAAGTTTTATAATAATATGATTCATTTTCCTCAAAGTTATTAACGGAAATCCGAGCTCTTTTAGTGTGGATTACCCTGTATTTTGATTGAAATGAGGTTTGCGACACATATTCCAATGATATGTTTCTTTTTGATGCCAACTAACAACCCTCTAAGTTTTATGCCACATTAAACTAAATCTGTGTATTTATTTAGCAAATACTTCACAAATGGCGAACATTTCTGCGTGTGTATTAAAAAAAATATGAGGTTTATTATTTAATAACAATATAAGGTGCCAAGATAATTCTTATTTAGAAAATATAATATTGACTAATTAAATTTTAAAGATGTTTTAGTGAAATATTTCTTTCTTGTCCGAAATTCGATTCCTAACATTTATTCTTTTGTACTAAATGAATAACGTAGCCATGCGACATCGAATCCTTTATGTACAAAATAAGGTGCCAAGAGGATTCTTCCTTAGAAAATATTGTAATGATTAATTAAATTTTAAAGATGTTTTAGTGAAATATTTCTTTCTTGTCCAAAATTCGACTCTTACCATTTATTGTTCTGTACTAAATGAATAACATAGCCATGCGACATCAAATCCTTTATGTATACTTTATAGATAAGATTTTTATCTGTATTAAGGTAAAGCCAGGAGAGATGGCGCGGTCGGAGAGATTACGCACATAGAAGTTCGGGGTGAAGGAATAGAGTGAGCGCGCAGCGACTCCATGTAGTTGTACAACAGCAGTAGTGGAGTGTTTACTTGAAAGTGCACGTTGATTGTTTTGAGCGTCTAAGATAAAGTATAGCTTTTTTGTTTTGTTTTACCAAAAAGAGTGCTTGAATTTTCATACCTATTCATCAGAATTTCTATACAATGTCAGTAGTACAAAATATTTTAAACTTAAACGATTTCTCATAATCTAGACTAACAATTTGAACATAAACAGTTCGTTTTAGTAGCGGCCATGTTTAAATAAAATGCCGTGCAATCTCTCCTACCGAAATCAGAGAGTTTGCGCATCTGCTACATAGGAGAGATGGCGCATTGTTCCCATTATTTTCCATGCTAGGAGAGATTACGCAGATTATTGGTAAATTTGCATAAAAAATGAAAAATGAAAATGGACTAATTTGAAATTAAACTTGTTATCAAGTAACTTAATTTTATTTTGTAATCTTATCTGGACTTGCTTTTGCTGATTCTTTAATTTTTTTCCTTTAATTAAAATTTGTTAATCGTTTTTAAAATTATTTCCTTTTTCTGATTCTTTAATCATTAGGTTGAAATATTCACTCCTAATACAATAATATTTGTTCACAAAAACCTTACAACAATGTCATTTAAGTGTAATTATTATTGTTAACAATTTAATTTTAGTTATTATTCGTAACAATCTCTCCTATCCATGTGCGCAATCACACCAACCCTGTAAGGACAAATTGCGCAAAATAACTTTCTTGGTTTTGTTACAACTGTTTTATTAAATTGCAACATAACAACAAAATAGCAATGGAAATGCATAAAAAACAAATGAAGTAAAAATTATTCATGGATAGTTTAGCAAAATATTAATATTTAGATTTTTTATTGTTATTCTTTTGAATTGTGCGCAGACTCTCCTAGCTTTACCTTGTATACATCCGTTTATCTATATTATGTAATTTTAAGTTATGTGACTGTAGAAGCGGTTGCATGAGATATTTTATTATTTAAACTATAATTTAATATTCTATTAAGAAATATATATACATTTTGTAATTCTATCAGACGCCAAATGATTTGGCAAACATTTATGTTGAATGTTTTGGCGAGAAAACGATCCTACATTGCGCTTGTTTGAGTTTTATAATACGTTAATGTGTTCCAAAGATTATTGATGAATAGTTTATTCAAGTTAAAAAAAATGTATTTCTAGTAAGAAGCATCTGCCCCCCAAACGGATCATTATCTATAACAATAAAATGTTGAAATATTGGTGTGATATAGAAATAAATTCAAAAACCTCTTAATAACACAGTATAACAGTGCAGACTGTGAATGCCTTGTTCTTGCTTTGAAAGTGGTAGCTTCTTTGTGTCTGATGAAGAAAACCAAAGTTACTTCATAAGGCATTGTGCATTTCTTATTTTTATGGTGTTATTAAAACTTTTTTTTGTGTTTAATTAATATCTACCGATTTTTCGCGCGCCCGATACACACTTTCGTACTACGTTGGGAACACGTGCCATAGGTTCGCAGCAACAGAATTAGTTCATTGTTTGCGCGTTAGACCTGTTCGATTCTTAAATTCGTTCCCAATTTCAAAGTTCATTTGTTACTTTTATTTCACTTTTTTGGCAAAAAAAAATATTATTACACATATAGCATATTTTCCCGTGAATACCACGTCCTCGTTTAACTTGCGCACATAAATTTTTAGTCCCTTATTTTGGAGAAAAATGTCGAATAAAAAAATAAATTGGAAAGTATTTTACAAAGAATGGTTACATTGAAATCGGGCAATTTTTATAAAAATTGCACAGTATGTTTAACGTTTTGCTTCATGGTAAGTTAAATTAAAATACAAAAAGGAATGCCGAACGTTTCATTTGATATATACAGATGTTAGTATTAAAGTAATTACGCGACGTGGAGATTTGCACTAATATTAAAAGTAAAATATATTATTATCTTACATACATTTTCATTATCACTGCCTTCTCGCTCCTTTTGAATTTATCATCTAGGTATTATATGACTATTCTTGAAGAGACCACTGCTATACATGTCTAGACATTTAGTAAGCGCGAATTTTAATAGTATTTTTCCCAGTTTATTTTGACCTGTTGAACTTATCCCTTAGGTATTTTATGACTACTCTTGAAAAGACCACTGCTATGCAACTAGGCATGTCTAGACATTTGGTTTTCAAAAATTTTAATGGTTTATTTTTCTGTTGTTATTTTCCCAGTTTATTTTGACCTGTTGAACTTATCGTCTAGGTATTTTATGTCTACTCTTGAAGAGACCATTGGTATGCCTGTCTATACATTTGGTATGCAAAAATTTTAATAGTTATTTTTTTTTCTAAGTCTGGTTTGATTTATAATGTGTGTAATGATGTTATTAAAAAAATATTTTGGTTTTTGTTCAGTATTTTATTTCTGCGCATCACAATTCATATGAGTGAGACTTATATCTTTTTTATATAAGAGGTAAATGATGAAAAAATAATGTTCCTTTTTAGAGTTTATATTTAACTTATTGAGAATTGTTATAGAATACAATCATAGAAAAACTAAATTTCAAATATTGTAAAAGAAAACTTTCTTAGAATTGACATCTTCATACAAAATATTTTCTCATAAAATTCAAAAGTTTGTTAGATATTTTTTCCTGTCTGGAAAAAAAATGAAGGCATCATCTCTTAAGTCGGAAAAAAAATTACAAGTGCAAATTGATTGAATGACTAGGTGAAAAAAATAAACTGTAAAGAAAAAACACTACATGTCTTTTTTTTTAACTGTTTTTATAACACTTTTTAAAAAAAACTTTCAATATTTTTTAACCTGACTCCATTCCTTACTTGAGTACTTCAATGTTTTTATTTAGGAGTTAATTTTTGCCTTTACAAAAAAAAAATACTCAACTTTGATATAGCATGACAGAAAAAATGTAGAAGCGTAATTACCTATTCAGGTATTTTTACAAGTATTATTTTTAAAATGGTAAAAAAAAGACTGTTGAAAGAAAAAAAATATTCTTCTTTAAGAACGAGTTTTATATTCTGTTATAACGGGTGATTCATAATAAATGTAATGGTGATAATTTCTTAAATCTTGTACATAAAAACATGTGTAGAATTGTAATAGAAATTATGAAAATGAAATAGTAACCTTTTAATTTGACATTCCTTTTGTAATGGACTGTATACATATTAAAGAGCGAAATTTATTTATTTTTTTAAACGGCCGTGTATTCTCATAAGTTATATTTTGAAAACTGCAGTGCTGCACCTCAGAAGCACATTAAAAAAGCCCCATTACTATACGATAAAAAAAATATAAATTTATATTTATTTGAAATTTATGAGTTTTTAGAGCTTTTGGCACTAAAATTTTGAATTATTAAGAAGAATTTGAAAGAATTAAATTCGTCTTTCCTATTTTAGTGCTAGAAAATACTGCAAGTTCCTAAAATTCAAAGAATTTTAACTTGGTAATTTTTGGTTGTAAAATATTGATATTTTATTATTATATCCTTCTTAACTGCAGTGGACATTTTCTAAATTAAAGTTATAGGAAAAAAATACCATATAAAAATTTTATTTTTTAATTTAATAATTGAATTAGAAATAATAAAATTAAATAGTAAATTTTTTATTAAAAAATAAAAATTAATAATGAAATTAAATTTATAATTTAATTTTCTAAACGTCCACTTGTATAAAATGTCATATTTAAAAGATACACGTGATTTGCATACTTTTTATAATTGGAAGTATATTTCTCTTATCAGAGGTAGCACAAGAGATAATCGCCATAAACTCCATTTTGAATCAGCCGACATATAAATGCGTAGTAGTATACAAATAAAGTATTGTTTTTATTTGTAAATTAATTGGGAGCTGCTGCCTCAAATTTACTTTATCTGTCTTCAGCTTAGTTAGATGTATGACATTTTGATCGTAGAATGCATTTTATAAAATAATATCCGTTTTCTCTGCAGTTAAGTATTTTCAGTCTATGAGACGAACATAGTAGTTTGTAACAGTTATGAGTACGATACAAATTCTTTCGTTTCCGTCTATGTAAAATACAGGGTGAGCATAAATTATTTCCCTGATTATTGTCCAAAAACTAGTATACTTACGCATTTGTTTATTTTTGTAAGTTTGAAATGCTCTAATCGAATTTGTAATAAGACCAATTACATGAGTAAATTTCAACGTTCGTTTTTTTTGTAGGTCGGATACAGTCAATTATTCATCCGATTTCTACTATTTTATTGACAATTTATTTTGTGTCAACAACAAAGTCATTCAAGAACCAATAAAATGAGATAGTGAGTCTAGATTCATGGAATCGTAAAATTCATTGCGTTTTTTTCCTTCATCGAGCCATTTTGGTAACAACAAACCTTTTGTTGGAAATCTGCACAAAGTCTTGTCCCCCTAAATTTGTCAAGTGGTTTGTTCGGGAGTAAAATCGTTCCGAACCGGTTTTTCTTTTTGCATTTCGGTCGTAAAGGCACTTCCTTTTAACTGTAACTGTATGCATATTTTATTCTAGTTTGATGTACGAACTAAGTATATCTAGTGTGAAACAACTCCATGGAATATGAGGTGATGAAAGGACGGTTTACCCCTTTCTGCATGTATATTGGTATAATGTGATAACCAAGTTCCCAGCTAAGGCTGGAGGTATATGTATATCCCTTTATTTAAATTTAACATTCAAGATGAATGAATAAATATGATTCTGATTTCAACATAAACTGTTTCTTCAATGTGCTTAATACTTAGTCACACCACAGGCCTTTACCCACTGTGTTTTATAACTCTGCTCTATCCCTATCACCTTTGATTCACCTCTTAAGTTTATGGACTAGTTATAATCTATTCGATCGGTAAAAACCTTTTAGAATATAGCTATGCAATGATAAAAAGTGTACTTTGATATTTTCCACGGCAATTTCGTTCTAACGTTTGGTAATCAGTGAAAGACTATGTGTTCCTCTAAAGATATTATACCTGGAAGAGCAGATAAAATAGCTCTTCATTCTACTCACAATTTGTAAGTCTGTACAATATATTTCTTCTGCTATTTATGTTTAAAAGTATAGTTTTTTTTCTGAAATTTAAACATAAAAGTATAAATTAGATTTTTTTTTCCAAAGGAAAAAGAGTCGAGAAAAAAATGGTAAAGTCACAAAAGTTATTTTCTTCCATAAATAACAAATTTAATCCCATAAAATGAATAAAAACTCTCAGAGACATTTATTTGCTATTTATTGTTCTTTAGCTGTACAGTTCAAATTAGTACTTGAAACTGGGGGGGGCGGGGGACAGAAAAATCCAATAAAACACACCTTTCGCTATTAACGTTTTTGTGACACTCATGTAGAATCAAACTGCAAAGAAAAAAATAAAAGTTGAAAGCAAGCAATAATTTTCATTCATAAAATTTTAGGATAAAACACTTTGCAAAATGTTCCTTTGTTATAATGCTTCTATAATTCTTTTACATTTTCTTCAGGCACAAAATTAAAACATTTTATAAGAAAACATTAACACCGGAAATATAAAGAGAAACTTTTTTTGTAAAGAACGAAAACTATTTTTTTTAATTGAAAAGCTCATCTTTAGACCGATAAAATCAGGTAAACGCTGTCTTTAAAGGCGGCTTGTAAATATAGAAACATGTTGGTAAGGTTTATACTGATTAATCTATTACAGATTCTGTGATATATATGTCGTAGGCATTGAGCTCCATATGTAACAGGAGTTCAAAATCAGCGGTCAGAAGCATGAAAGGCAAATGAAGCTTGCAAGGCAAAAGTAAAAAATAGGCCGTGTTGTCATAGTCAAATATTAGTATTCTCATTTACTATTATCCTAATTTATGCTCTTATAATTAATTGCTTATCTAATTCATAAATGATTCACTAATCATGCAAGGGAATGAGATAGACAGCATGTTTTGTCATGAATGCGAGCTAAAATTATCGTCACTGAATCCTTCCGTGCTGACCGCTGAAAAGCATGTTGGGCATTAGAAAGACAGGTCTCCTGTTATATGTGGAGCTCAGTGGTCGTAGGCTAATTGACAAACCGAGCACTTTCCAAAGAGCCTAGGCTGTTTGCTTAAGCAACTGTAGGCTAATTGGAAATTGAACATTTGCTTCTCAATCAGCCTGACATTTTTCAGGTTTATTGCAAAGAGCCTATAGAGCGTTAGGGTAATTAAAAATTGTTCATTTTTTTCTCAAACGACAACTCATTGCAATGAGCCTATGCAGTTTTAGGTTAATGCGAAAAGAATACCTGTTTGTCCAAACAACCTATTTTCATCCAGTTTTACTGCAAAAAGTTCTAGTTAGTGAATGTTTTTACATACTTTTATTATAAAAAAATAGAAGCAAAAACTTAAAATGTTTATAAAAATGTAAAAGAGAAGTGTATTAAAGTATTTCAATAATGTGCCCGAGTGTTTAAGATTAGAGAATACTTTATATACTTCATTTTTATTTTAAAGATATATTTTTCGCAAACATCCATTGTAGAAGTATATATAAATCTGCAGATGAGACAGATTTTATTGTTTTTCCAGAATTACATAGAGAAGATGTTGATGCTAAATGAAAATATTTATAAAACATATATAATAAAAATTGCTGCATGAATAAATTCGACAGATGAGACAAATTTTTAAAGTTTTCCTAAAATTATGCAGCACAGATGCTGCAAATGAGGTAGATTCTTATTGTTTTTCCTCTGTTAGGTAGTGATAATTTGTTGTTCAGTGAAAATAATTATAAAATATATATAATAAAAATTTCTATATAAAAACAATCTGCATATTAGGCAGATTTTTAATGTTATCCTAACGTAGAGAAGATGTGTTTCTAATCAAAATTACAAATAATCTATAAAAAATATCTAAAATAGTGAAATCTGCGAATGAGGTAGATTTTTAATATTTTACATTTGTTACGTAGTGAAAATGGGTAAGTGAAAATAATTATAAAAAATATCTAATAAAATAACTGTACCAAAAAAATCTGCAGATAAGGCAGATTTTAATGCTTTCCCAGCATTATATAGAGAAAATTACTTCTTTAGTGGGAATTATTCTAATAAATATATAAGAAAATTGATGTATCAATAAAGAGCAGAGGCAGATGAAAATGATTTTCTCTTTTCCCATTATTACATATCTAAGATAGGTTAATGAATGAAAACAATTATAACAAATATCTAAGAAAATTTCGGCAGATGATGCATATTTTTAATGTTTTCCCTGCTTTATACAGTGAAAAGGGGTGGCTGAGAGAAAATAGTTCTAAAAAATATATAAGGAAATTACTGTATCAATAAAATCTGCAGATGAGGCACATGTTTAGTGTTTTTCAGCATTAAGTAGGAAAAAGGGGTTGCTGAGTGAAATTAGTCAGAGAAAATGCATACAAAAACTGCCGTGTTTTCAGATATGATTTATGATCCTGATTACCTGATATTAGTGATTACTTTAATTGAATTTTAAGTTTATAGCGCACTTAACATAAAAGTAAGTTCGCTATGCCACTTCAGTGCCTCAGATGACTCATTCTGCAATATATCATTTGTACGTAAAGCTATGTAAAAATACATTCTGCCTTGCCTGCAGATTTTTTGTGTACATCATATTGAGGGCAGAGCAAATTATAGCTATAAAACACAATTACGAAATGGTATTTGCGTTTGCCCCAGTACATTCTTTTATTGAGCTCTAAACACCAATACTTTAATTATGGTCACTTTGTATGTCAATTTTTAGAAACGCATTTTGAAGAACCAGTAATACTGCGTGCAAAAATATATAAATAATAATTTAACGAATATTTGTAAGAGTAACAACGCTTATTTGAAAATGTTTCGTGATAGCACATTACAACTCTCTCTCATATAAATATTGGTTTTTATCTTAATAAATGTTTGATATGGTAAATCTCACATAAGAGAAAACAAGTAAATTTCATTTAATGTTTCAATTAATTTTTCAGGAGTGAAATTTGCCCGAAACTAATGAGAAACAAACAAAATGGATTTTTCATTGCTAAACTGAGCGTAAATCCGACAGACTGAAAAATGTCCCCAGCCGGGAATCGAATCCGGGCCCTCAGAATAACGCTCCGAGGCTCTACCACTGATCTATAAGGAAAGATATCCCAACTCGGCATTTCTCACTCGTATATATGTCGGACAAGCTGCAACCGAAGCACAAGATGTAAATGTTCATCCAGACCACACAAACCCTGTGGCACATTTTAGACCAAACTTTTAAAGCCACGTCAACTCCAGCATAAATCGACACATACAAGTAAATTTCAATTAATATTTCAGCTAATTTTTCAGGATTGAAATTCGCTCGAAACTAATGAGTAACAAACAAATGGATTTTTTCATTGCTAAACTGGGCGTTAATCCGACAGAGTTAAAAATGTCCCAAGCCAGGAATTGAACCCGGGCACTCAGAATACCACTCTTTAGGCTCAATGAAAAAATCCACTTGTTTGTTATTCATAAGAGAAAACATTCTTTCTATTACATTCAAATAAAAGTAGAATATATTATTACAAACCATAAAATATATATGTAATTTTATCATAACTGGAAATGAGTTGGGAAAAAATACAAAAATACAGGAAATAGAAATTATTTATGAAATTTTAATGAATGTCTTTTATTTTGTATGAAATTGTCTCTTTACGTCGCGTCATTTGAAGCGGTAAGTTACTATTTAAATTTTTAATTTTTATCTTTCTAATAAGTATCAAAGGGACGAAAATAAATTTCTTAAGCTTTAAAATCTCTGTATTTTACGTTTAAAAATGTCAATTTAGGTAGCAATTATCTCAGACAAAAGCTTTTTCATTTATTTCTGATAGAACTCTATTTAAAAAAGTAAACAGTTTGAAACTTTATTTCAAATAGCATTCAAGATTTAAATTACGTTTTTCATTACATTAGGAATTCCATTACATTTTCTTTAATTTTAAAAAAGAAACATTTTGGAATAGTATTTTAGTCATTTTAAACTTTTAAATTCACTTTAAAATGTACAAGTAAAATAGTTTATTTTAAAGCAATTTTTTTTCATAAAAAGGGAAATATATATCTATATATATAAAAAAATAAATTCTAAAAGAAAAAAAAATCAAAACGAGATTTTATTAAGTGAAGTCCTGCAGGAAAAATACAAAAATTTAAATATTCGATGTTTTAATTATCTTTAATGCATAAAATATTTATAAAAATTAAAAAGACAATTTAAAACCAATCATTTAATAAAACAAAAATTATAATATCTTATAATGAAAACAATTGCGGAACACGTTTCAAGTTTTATACAAGCTCTTCATAAGTAGAAATGTCAATCGTATACAATAGTTTTGGTTATGTCTTTAATCCAATTTTATACGCGGCCCCACCAGTGGCTGAGAGGTTATGCTCTCGAAGCTGGTAGACGGGAGGTGCTGGGTTCGATCCCAATCGCGCTCGTCGGCCTAATCGTTCGGAGTTTTCGTGGTTTTCTTCGAGCCGCGGATTTATCCATGCGTAAATACGGGTTAGGTTCCCTTAGAAAGACCCCCACGAAGGGCACTCCCCCCGGGCCTATATCCCAAGTGTAGATAATTGGCCGTCAATAATCAACCCAAACCAATTTTATACGCATTTATATTTTCTAATGAAAAATTCGCCAAATATATTGATATTTATTCGTAAAAGAGCTTGTCAGGAGCTTTTTTCTTGTTTTTTCACTTATGGTCGTTTCATAGGGTTTTTTCAAGTCCTATTTTTATCGGTTACAAATATAATGGTTTTGCAAACCGTGTAAAAATGTTGTGAAAAAATATTTATATCTAATATCTAAATATTAATAGCTAAATGTATTTTCATCGTGCTTTTTTGTTTGTTTATTTGTTTGTTTGGTTTTAGTGTCAGGTCCTGTAAAATAACTAAAAGCAATTTTCTGAAATTGCAAACAGTTATAAATATAACTGCAGCAAACCCCTTTTTCAAATTTCGAGAAAAAGTATCATTCTTAGTAGTCACAACATCATCTAATGTCGCGCCGGAACACATGGCTTTTTAGTGTTTTTATCGAAATTTCTCAGATATATTTTTTAAATATTTGTACTCGTCTGAACGCTTCGAAATTTTACTACCATCGTAGTTTTTTCATGTATTTTACTTTATACATATATATATATATATATATATATATATATATATAATGATAATATATGATTATATATATATATATACATAATAAAAAAAATTGATTGCGTTATGAGCGTTGCATATCAAAAATGCATAAAATTAAAATACATTAAAATTTGCTAAATAACCATGCGTTTATGATATTATACTACGCATTTAAATTAATTTAAAACCAAATTCAATATAAGAGAGGCAGTAAATAAAATTCATAAAATAATAAAAAAATTAAAAAAATTTAGGAAAGAGAAAAAAATTACTCTATCGAGGGAGGGTGAATGAATAGTTATGTACCTTCGTCTTTTAAATTGTTTCGGGACCATGGTTGTATGTATGCATCATGGTGCATCTGTATTTAATCTATTTTTTTTCTTTTTTGATACCAATTATAAAAAACTAATATATGATATTATTTAATTAGGGAATTTACGTTATTTAATACGTAAAAGTAACTATTTAAAAATGGTGCCAGCCAAACAAACTCCATGTATGAGATGCTGCTCCGGAAGGGGTTAAAGTTGTATGAAAATAAGGATGTATGAAGCTATCTAAGTTAATTTCCAGTTCTGCCTCAAATTGATTTTACGTGTGTTCATTATTTCTGGAAACGTAAATCTAGATACTATAATATGAATGTATTTAAGAAACAAAAATAACCATTTTGGCTTTTGTTTTCTTTTGTTTAGTTTGTAGCCTAAAATTTGAGAAAAAAACGCGAGTTTTAGGCCGAATTTTCTGAAATTTTAGACCTTTTGCGCTACCACCAGAAGTAAAATTTTATTTATTTTGTTTTTGCATTTTACTTAGCTACCCTAGACACAAGTCTTTTTCGGTATAACGAATCAAAACAGAAAAAAGACCCTGCCCACAATCTGGCCAACATTCACTGAGTGAATACAACTTGATTGCGTTAATTTAATGATTTTTTAAATACTTTGCGCTACCTCAAATGAAGTAATTTTGCTTCTTTTTTTATTATAATGTATTTTTATATCTTTCTTTTAAAGTTTTTTCACTATAGCAGTATTTTTTCTTTTATAGCTTTAATAAAAGAAAGAAAACCATTGCTTTTCAATAAATTTATTTGAGCTGTTCTGGCGCTAAAATTAAAATTTAATTAATTTTAATTTCATTCGATTTTACTAAGCAACCCTAAAGCCAAGTTTTCCGTGGTATAGCGAATCAAAAAAATTTTTTTTTCGGCCCACCCTAATACACACTTATTCATTTTGTAAAAATTGGCATTACGTCTTGAAAGTGAGATAAAAATTATGTTTCTACAACTGACACTTCCTTTGAATGTAAGATATATTTATTTTGTCATTTGTGTTGAAAAATCTTTTTTCATTAACATTTAACAACAACAACAACAACAACAAAAGAATCTGAAGCTTTTTTTTTCAGAAAAGAAGGATAGCTGTGGAGAAAAAGGGAAAATAATATATAAACAGAAATAAAATAAAATAAATAAAAAAATCTAAAATAAAATAAATAAATAAATGTAAAAATAAATAAATAAATAAATATTATACATAATAAATAATAATAAGATGAAAACTAATATATAAAAGGCATTTACTGATTTTTGTAATCAATGTATAATTATTGTGTTTATTTTTATTTATTTTTATTAAGTTTTATTCATTTTCTTATGTTTAGAAGTACGGCGGAGATATATTGAGAAAGATAGGAAAACAGAAAAAACTTACAAAGAATAACATTTGAATTAAAAAATTTTGTGACACTCATGCAGTCTCAAATTGTTTAAAAACTTTTAAAAAACAAAATTGTATCGATGATTTCATATTATAATATTTCTTTTAAACACATGTGAAGAAAGGAAAATAAAAAACAAGGTCAAAATATGATTAATAATTTTCTTTTTTACAGTTGCTGGGTAAAGCTATATGTACCAAAGGTCCTTGCTAACAATAAGTACCATTAATGTTTTATTTAAGAACGAATTGAAAACATTTAAAATATTTATACAGGAAATCTAACAGGAAATAGGTAAATGAGTAACAAAATATTTTAAAATTTTCGTTGTACTGTGTTCTTACACTTATTCTGTTCCAATCCTTTATTTTATGTTAATGTTTTGCTATCAGTTATGTACGTGGTAACACTGTTATTACCGTATCCGTGATGTGGAGGAGATATTTGGTATCCACTACAGACACTTCGCACCAAATCCTCTTCAAACTCAATTTATATGTGTATCGTAAAGCCTCATAAACTGCATCTAATCAAGTAAACGCGCTGTCCTTAACGACTTGAAAAGATAGAAACATGTCTTGAAGGAGTTCAGTTTAATTGATTAGGGAGCCTGTGTTATACAGGGTGACCACTCTCAACGGTGTCCAATGGATAAATCCCAAACCGTTAGTCATAGACATTTTGTTCCAACTGCAAAAATGTTTTAAATAAGATAAAGAAGTATTTTAAAAGAGATTTGGGTCAATCAAGACATTTCTTAAAAACTTACAAAATTTAATATTTTAGGCTGTCCCCCGGTCCTATAAGAGATAATTAGTAAACATTTCCTATTACACAAACAAGTAACGCAAAAAAGTTCCATTATTTTACGTTTAAAACTGACAGAGTTATGAAACTTTGAAATGCATGACTTACACCAATTTTCTCCATCTGAACACAGATTTGTTGGCCCATGCTTCGAGGGATCGTACACAAAATTCTTAAAGTATTAGTAGATTTTATATCCCGTGTATCTGAATTTTAACTGAAAGTAGTCACATAGTACAAGTATTGCGATAGTGTTAATTTTTATTAATAAAGTTTCAGATTGGTTAAAATAATTGTATTTCAACTTATGTTTTACTTTGTAAGGAATTGAGACTGTTGCTTTTTATCATTTCATTTGACAAAAAATCTGTTATTTTTTCACTTGTATTTTTAGTAAAAGTTATATAGTATATGTCAGAATGAAAATAGATTTCAAATTTATATTGTAATGTTAATTTTACTCGCAACTGTTATTTTTTTATATGTGATGATAATTTAGTTTTCTCGTAAATTGGAGAAAGACACCCATTTCGCAGCAAAAAAAGATGCTTCAATTTTAAAAGTCTATTACTCGATCAGTTTTAATCGTAGAAGAATTAATCTTTTTTTTTCTCTTACTTGTTAGTATAATAGGAATTTTTTACTAAATATCACTTATAGGACCGGTCGACCACATAAAAAAAATTAAAATTCCGTAACATTAAAAAATGTTTTTATTGACCCAAACCCTTTTAAAAAAATTTATTTACCTCATTTAAAACATTTTTTGAAATTTGAATTATATGTCTACACTGCAAAAAATAATACGCTACTGCGCCTGCACGGCAGCGTATTACTGCTTATTTTAGTGTTTATTACTGTTAATTTCACGGTATAATACTGGCATCTGGGATGGCAGTATTATACTGTAAAATCAACACTTTTCTTTTGCGGTGTATGACTAACGGTTTATGAATTAGACATTGGACACCGTTCTGAGCGGACACACTGTATGTTTTATTATGGAATTATTTTATATGTTACAGAATTTTATCATGTGTACGGCAAGTTCAGTTGGTTTTAAATATTAATGATGATTCTGATGATATATTTACGTAAGATGCACTGTTAGCGACGGCGATCGGTTTATTTTCTACTCAAATAAAACAGTGGATTTGAAACCTCTTTGATGCTATTGAATATAGTATATCATTAACAGCCACATTTTCCTCACTGTATTAATAACTTACAAATGGAGTACACTATATAATTAAATTTTTCGTTGAGTCCTCTGTAGTCGAGATCCCTAGTTGTTTTGTGTAGACGGAGTACATCGGTCAAACGCGGACGGAGTCATGCCGCGATTATTATTTGCTATTTCAAAAATTATCATATCTACCCTATATATATAAAATCCTAATGAAACAAATTTGTGAAACGATTTTATGAAACGAATTTATGAAACGATTTTATGAAACGACTGATTAAACGACTGATTATGTTTCAGGGCTATTTTTAATAAAATATTAAACGCTTGATGGTGAAATTAATACCAATTGTCCATAAAAATCCGCGGATGTCAAAACTGGTAATATATTTTTGAAATTGGAATTAGTTTTCGAGATATTAATTTTTTTCTAATTTTAATGACATTTCTGTAATGATGGCAACTAATTACTCAGTTTTTTTGTGACAAAAAAGGGAAAAAAATTGAAAAGGATCCCGATAGGGATTATTGATTTATCTTTATTCGTCATTTTCAAATTGAAATTGAATTTATCTTTATTTCAATCGATAATGAAGACAAGATTGTGATTAAATTATGTTTTTCAGGAAAATTTTAAAAAAAATCACATTTCTATCGTCAGGATTCAATCGTCTGTCAGCATTTAATTTAATTTATAAACTGAAAATATTTTGAATAAATTCGTCCAAATGACGTCATTTATGTAAACGCAAAAGAAAGGAGCTAAAAAATATTTATACAATTTGTTTAGCGTAAAATGTCCTTTATCCTATTTTATATATAGTCAGAAGTAATTTGTATAGAAAAAACAATAATAATATACGTATAATTAAAATACGCATATAAACAAAAAAATCGTCGAATTTGTTTCCATGGCTGTTTATGTCATTTGGCACCAAATCTCACTTTCTGATGCCCGAATTGCGCCAAACTTTTTAAAAAAGTCAAGACCATGGTTGTCAAGACCCTTATAATAGAAAAGCACCAAAAGCTCATTGGGTTTGTTTTCATAACTTTTGGCAACAAATCTATGTATATTAACGAATCTATCCCTTTTCGAAGCTCGAATTACACCAAACCTACAAGCAAAGGATCCTATACTGGAAAAGTACCCGATTTTCTTATGGACAATATTCAAGTGACATAACAAGGTGTAAAATTATCGCGGATAGCAAATTTGTTTAAATAATGTCACCAATTGATGCCGAAAAAATGCAGGCATGCATGCACAAAATATTAAATTAATTTTGTATGATAAATAATTATTAGAAAATTCGTATATACATATTAATTAAAATAAATAATTTACATATTTAAAATAACATGAAAATATGCATGATGGTGCACTAAAATAGAGAGAAAAATAAAACCTGTTACTGAAAATGTCTATAACATAGTACTTTTCAATACCGTGGTTCTTAATCTTATTCACAAGCAGATACAATTTTTCTCATCCTTAAACGCAAAGGAAGAATATAATACAGATCGTTGTTATAAAAGTCCGAGAGGTAGCCACAATTTAAACCTAACCATTTTATACAAGCTGGTTTTCAAGTCGTAATTGATTTTACTTATCAATCCCAAAAACAGTCGTCAGTTGTCGCAACAGCTGTGTATGAGGCCATGGTAATCAAAAAATGCCCCATTAAAACGTTAAAAGCATGGCAACCCAATTACAGATTTACCAATATTTTTAAAACAAAGCACGCTGTCATGTTTTTAGAGGCTTCGAAGTCTGAGCGGGGGTTGGCGAGCGTAGCTCGCAGGGGGTAGGCCCCCTAGTATACATATAAAAACTTTTTACATGAACATTGTACTGAAAATGAATTTTAGATATTTTTTTCATTCTATTTGCTATGCCACATTTACTCTAATTACAAACTTGCATTTTTTAAACTTTAGAAACGTGTTAAATACCATTTATATTGTTTTGAAGAATTGTGTCGAAACATACCTTGTAAAGCTCGGTTGATATGATGGCTAATACTGTTAACGTAACGATATAACTGTTATTTGTTAAATATATTAAGAATGCTTATTTGGAAATGTTTTTACATAGCACGTTATAATTCTGTTTCATGTGGCGTTCGTTTTCTTTTAAAAATGCCTAATATAAGGAATCCGTATTAACAACACAAAGAAAAAATATATAAGTGCTTATATTCAAATAAAATAAGAATATATCATCTTACGTCATAAAAGATACTAATTGGAAAATAATTTAATAGAAATACAAACATAAAAGAAGAAGAAATTTATTCAATGAATTTTAATAAAAGCGTATTTTATGTAGGAAAGTGTTTCTTTACGCCGTTTGAAACGTTGAGGTTTTTTCAGCAATAGCATAGGGGCGAATGTAAATTTTTTAAGCTTTAAAGCTCTGTATTTCACGTTCAAAAAATTCAATTTAGCTAGCAATTATCTCGGACAACGGCTCTTTCATTTATTTTAGGTAGAACTTTATTTAAATGAGAAAACAGTTTGAAACTTTATTCCATAGAGCTTTCAAGAAATAAATTGCGTTTTTCGTAAAATTAAGAATATCATTCATTATGTTTAATATAAAAAAAAAAAACCTTGGGTTTTTTAAATAATATTTTATTTACTTTAAATTTTCGAATTCATTTTAAAATTTAAAAGATAAAGATTTAATATAAAATAAGAATTCTGGGTGTAAAAATAAAAAAAATCCATTTTTTATACCGTGCGATCTTTAAAAAGTTTATTGAATTATAAATGAAAATGAGTAATATAAATTTTTAACATAATTTTTTTTTAATATAGTTTTGTTATAAAAAGACACAAATTTAAATATTCTTGGTTTTAAATATCTTTATACAATAAATAATGTTATCATTTTAATTTATGTGAATTTCAGAAATTTCCAATGCATTTAAAAAATATTTAAGACTATGATTCTTTTGACTATCTAAGTGTTTTTTTCTTTAGCCGCATGCTACATTTCTGTACAAGTCACTCTGCAAAATATCTCAGTTGAAAAATGGGTGAGTAGCAATTATTCTTCGAATACAGGGACACAAAAAAGGCTTTGAATATACAATAAAGACAAGAATTCTTTCAAGTAATTGACTGTAAATATTTTAAGTGAGTTTTACGAATGTTATAATACTTCAAGCATAACGAAATAGTTATGCAATACTGAGATGAACTGCAAAATCCTTCCTGTAGAAAAAAAAAAAAAGTTCATAGATTTTACTGCTTTTTACAGCGACATACTTCACGTAAATCTTAGAACAGACTAGTTATTGTTGAGAATTATATACAATATGTTTTAAATAAGTCATACTACGGCAAACAGGATGAAATTCATGTATGTTGCTGGGGTTCATCACAAAGTGTTTATCATTGAAATTTGCACATGTGCGGCGATTAACTTACAGGACTGTCTTTAATATGCACAATAGCGTGAAATACTGTATATATATATATATATATATATATATATCACTATAGAAAATTTCTCTAATTTCAGGGGAATCCCGCGGATCCCCAAACTTCATTATCGGAATACGTAGGTGTAATACCTTACCAATAAAATAAAACTCTTCAGCTTCTCTCCACACTCCAATCTCTGACAACACTGAACGTCCCAAGCTGTCAGCAAGTGGCAAAATCCAAAGTCCAAGTTTCGAAACGATGAAGCTCTAGAACAGCGCTTCCCAACCTTTTTTCTTTCACGTACCCCTTCTTAGGCTTTTCATTTTGGCGTACCCCCATTCCCACCCCACCCCCACCCCCTCCACTCAACCATATAACAGAAACTTGCTTTTTTCAGTAGTAATCTTCTCATCACAACCAAATAATAAATCGACACAAATTACATTGATATTCTTAACGTTTTATTTTTCAACTTGCATTTTAAAATTAATATTGCTTTTTATAACATTAGCTAAACATTAAAAAAATTAATATAGCATTAAAGGAAATTTTAACTATCTTAAGATAATTATTAATAACAACTTTGTCTCATTATATGCAAATAATCAAAATGACTTTTCATACTCTCAATGGGATCCTTCAGGGTATTTCATAGAACTGAGTTTCTTAAAAGCGGGTTCAAATACAGAAAGATTTAATCTCAAGTCAGGAGCAGCATCAAAGTTATTGCGATATTTGTTTTTAATATACGCATAAGACGAAAATGCTCTTTCGACAAACACGGCATTTGTGAAAGGCAACATGTGTTTTATATCCTTATCACTGAGTTCTTGGTGTTCTTCTTTTACTGCTATTCAAAAAGCAATAATAGTTCTTTTGCTGAAATCACATTGTAAAGAAGAATCAGTCGAAATTTCGATCAATTTTTCTTTTTCAGAAAGTGATAAGTTTTCGGCTTGTTGAAAGAACAAATCGTTAAATGGGTTTGAAATCCAGTTATTTTCACAACTCTGCTTCTGAAAATACTGTCTGGACGACGTTTTAAGTCCTGTGAAGGGAGCCATTATACAAGATTTTACTGCTTTTGATAATTTCAGCTCGTTTTCAGATAAGAAATGGTAAAGTGTTTGAACAATTTCTGGCTGGTGTTCTCTGATGGTGTTTTCTAAAAATGTAATTTTTTAGTCATAGAATCGATCTTGCCAGATATCTTAAAAATGGTTATACAATTGTTTTGTAAACTTAAATTTATTTGTTTCTGAATTTTTTTTATAATTAGGCAAGCATTTGAAGCCATTCTTTTTCATGAAATTTAGAGCTTAGCTCAAAAGGATGATCTTAAAAAAACTTGAACATCATGCCTCAATTCAAATAATCTTTCAAGTACTTTTCCTGGAGAAAGCCACCTCACCTCTGTGTGCAATAGCAATGTAGTATGCAGACTGTACATATTTTCACACAAAGATTTGAATAGTCTGGAGATTGTTGAATTGGCCTTAATAAAATTAACAATTTTGACAGCTTGGTGGAATACTTCCTTCAATGAGTCAGGCAGTGGTTTGGACGCTAGACTGTGTCTGTGTATACAGCAATGGTTCCGAGCTACATGAGGTGCAATTTCTTTGATTAGACCGCGTAACCCTATATAACACCCAGGCATACATTTTTCTCCATCCGTGCAAACCCCACAGCAAATGGCGCAATCAATTTCTTTTTCACAGAAACAACTGTGAATGGCATCAAGTATATCTTTTCCTGCACATCTTTCTGTGAGAGGATAGCAGAGTAGCAAATTTTCTTCAAGTACATTATCGTTCAAGTACATTATCTTGCCATAATAAGCAAAATTGACAGATTGGAGATATCCATACTCTCATCAACCTGAATTGAAAAGTAGGGACTCTTTTTTATTTTTTGAATTACTGCAGCTTCAATGTCGGCAGACATGCCACTAATTCTTCCAGCAACTTTATTGTGTGAGAAAGGAATATTTTTAATTTTTTCACGTGTTCTTCACCAAACATACATTCGACAGCTTCTTTATACAAGGTTATATAAAATTTTCAGCGATTGTATGGTTTTTGCCACTTTTAGAAATAAGATAGCATATTCTGTACGATGCTTCAACAGCATTCTTTATTGTCTTCGTTTGTAGAAATACGTAAGATGCTACATTAGGGCCACTGGATAGTCGCTGGAAGAAACTGAGATCCTTTTGTTTATAAATTGGATGTTTTGTCTCTAAATGGCGCTCCAACAAAGAGGGTTTCATGTTATCATTAGACAATATCTCTCCATAAAAAACGTATAGTGGTTTTGGAAAATCTTCCTCTACCTTGAATGAAAACCCATATTTCCAGTACTCATTATTATATTTTCTTTTCTTTAATGGGGCACTGATGCTTTCAGTTTTATTTAAAGTATTAGGTTTATCACTTACCACAACAGGCCTATTAACAGCTGTACTCAGGTTGTCTTGCACTTCTAAATAGATTGTTTCGAAGTACCTGCAATTCCACACTCACCAGGTTCAATTTCAATCACAATTGAGTTCTCTTAAGAGTTCCGGTTTTCAATCAAATATACATTATAAACACAAAACAAAATCACTCATATAAAAATAAGCACTTCAAATTAAATGCTCATTCAAATGAAGGAAGCTTTTCTATTAAAATAAGTTAGTGATATAATTCTGCCTATTCGAAATAACGGCCAGCTTTTTAACACGTTTTAACAAAAGACATTAAAACCAGAAGCTCTAACGTAATTTAGGCGTTCTGAAATTATTATTAAAAACGGAACAACACAATAATTAGTGATGAGAAAAGAGAATTGCATAATTATTAATTGAAGTTTTCGGAAATATGGGGGAAGATATATAAGTACTGATTTAATTTGATTAACAGTGGGCGGAGCTAGTGACATTGCATTTTCAATGAATTATTAGGTCTAGTGGGCTTTTCCTTTGTCTTTGAATGGAACATATTGGATTTACACATGAGACTAACTTTTTAATCCAAAACTATTAATTTTCTTTATGTATTTTCAGTTAAACCAATTTTGTGATTTCCGCCATTACCGATATTATTTTCACGTACCCCCAGCAGCCTCGCCACGTACCCCCAGGGGTACGCGTACCCCAGGTTGGGAACCGCTGCTCTAGAACAATATTCAGTAAATGGCATGGCAATACCAATTACGACACTACTCATGACCTACATGCATATATATACTCGCGTTATATGCACACTGTAGCAGTGTGTTGGCTAGTATATCTACCAGAGTATTTTTACTGGCCAGCTGACCACAGGAGCCACGTTAAACGTGAAAACACCCGCTCGGTAATGTTAATTTTATGGGAGATTTTTTTTTAAATATATCTTTTACCTTTAAATATACTGAAATAATTTTTTTGCATTGAATAGCTGAAGTCGAGGTCTACAAAGGCCATTTATTTACTTTTTTGATTTTGTTTAGAAGATTTTTTTTTATTAAAATACTTTCACTTTCGGAACTGGTTTCAGATAAGAAAGTATCCTCATTAAAGAAAAATGGCAACCAAAATCGAAAAAGTAAAAAAAAAGGCCAGAGTAGAGATTGACCTCGGCTATCCAATGCAAAAAAACTCATTTAAAAATATTGAAATGGAGTAGAGCTATTTTTAAAACTTACTCTCCTAGGATTAACATTAGCAAGCGGGTGTTTTCGCGGGAGTGAAGTCGCCCTTTAACATATTACTGAGTAAAATAACCGCGGCACTCAGATTCAGGGAGATTCAACTATACAATGGAAAAGTAAAAGAGATGGCAGAATAGGTGACTCTTTCACGTACAAGTGTTAGACCCGGACAGCACGGTCACACCAAAAACTCAACAATACATTTAATCACAGACTATCTTCATAAATAGAATAGCTGAGCACTGCGCTAGTTTTTTTTTTTTTTTTTTTTTTTGAAAAAATTGCAATATGTTTAAAATGTGTTTTAGAAAGTGTTTATAAGAAAATTTTCACAATTATACATTTGAAACTCTTTAATTTACAATACACATATTAAATAAGTAAAACAAAATGTAAAAATACATATGTATTATTTTTAAATAGATTGCTTTCTTAACCTTTACACGGGGCCTCGGATAGCATCTGTCCGAGAATACCTGCAAACTTCGACATATGATGTCCGAGCTCCCGTGTAAAGGTTAATAAATGGCTAATGAAACATTTAAAATTTTATTTTATTTCTTATTTGTTTCACTTTATCAAGTAATAACTTGTATTATGGATGCATTACTAATAATGTAAATTCTAGTATTTTAAAGCCAAAGGTGAAATATGTTATCTAATTTTATATTAAATAGTTAAAATGTCGCATAAACATTTTACAAATCACAGAGAAATATCTAAATATCAATAAAAAGTATGTGATCAATATATACAGGGACAGCTTTATTAGCCCCGATGCCCTGGTCTAGATATTATTCAGCATCCTTACGAATGATATATTTTAATCAACTGTTCAGTTTTGACAAATTATTTTGCATATTTTTCCTTCCTGAGTCGTCAGTGACACGGGTGGTTGTCTGAACTATCTCATATCTAAAGCTCGCATTGCTTATATAGAACGGGAATAGTTATCTTTATAGAAACGTTAGACAGACGTACATTATCGACGTTATAAATAAAACACAACAAAAGTATAGAACATGAAATAATTTTCTAATTGCTAAATAAATATTCATGTTAATTAAAATCGTTTTTTTTCATTTCCCTTTTATTGTGATCATCTCTCTCTCTCAATAATATAAGCTTGCATTCCTTAAAAACCATAAAAACCCTCTCTACATTTTTTCACAGTTAAAAAATAATTTATTTAATTAAACTATTGAATTTACCCTCAAGTGTTGTCGATCTAAAACAACAATAACAGGAAAACATTAAATTACCTTAATTTTAATTAATTTTAAAAAATCATAACGGCATATGAAGAAAAACATCAAAAAATGGTAAAAAAAATTACTCCTTTCTGAATCAGGATTCAAGGAAAAAAAAAACAACTGCATTTTCAGAGTTATCTAAACCCATAGAACATTTCTCTCAATATAAGCTTGCATTCCGTAAAAGGCATACAAAAAATATTTATGTTTTTCATACTTAAAAAAAAGAATAAGTTGAAATATTGATTTTACCCTCAAGTGCTGAGTATGAAAATAAAATAAATTAAAAACGTTAACTATCTTAATTTAATTTTTTTAAACATATCTCTAATGCTGATTAAAAAAACAAGATCGTAAGCAGGTAAAAGAAGTTAATTTTTTTTAATTAGGTCATACTTTTAAGAAATGCAAATCTGCAGTTTCAGAATTATCTTAACCCATAGAGATTTCTCTCAATAATATTAGCTTACATGTGTTAATTGCATAAAAACTCTCTATGTTATTTTTTTTCATTTAAAACAATATGTTAAGTGGAATATTGATTAGTTGGACACATAAATAAATAAATAAATAAATATGTATGTGTGTGTGCGTGTAAGTGAGTGTTTCAATTGGTATTCGTGGTGGTTTTTAAAATCTGATACAAAGGAAAATAAAAAAATAAACATAAATAATCTATAATTATTCGGCATAGTTTCATCTTAACATTAGGAATATCCCCTATTAACTAATGGGCATTATCCACCACGCAGTTAATATTAAAATGTTAGTATTTAATGAAATTAATATTTATATATTAATAATTAATTATGTACTAATAGTAGTACATTATAATTTACAGACGAATGAATGTAGGAACGTAAGTGCAGCATTCGTGCTAATTTACACTGTTACAGACAATTTAGTGAGTATCACTGCCATAGACCATCTCTTTCAATAATATGAGTTTGTATGCTTTAAACGGTGCAAAATGTTTCAATGCACTAGAACTACCGAGGCGGGTTATATCTATGACTCAAGACGTGATTTTTCGCTCGTATCACTGTTATTTTTCTGAATAAAAAATTGAAATTGTTTTACTTTTCCTAAACATACCGTATAATGCCTTAAAACGATTTTAGTTGAAATCCAACGAATACTTTATTTACAGGTCCATATACCTAACATTACCGTGCCTAACATGTAAGTAAAAAATCATGGAGCTATATATATATAATTTTTATTCAGTTTTAATATCTTTAATAATCTCTTTGAATATTATTACGAAATTCAAATTGATATTATTTGAAAGATTTTCTTATTTTGCATCTCAAACAAACTGTCAAAATCTGTCAAAAACAAGATGCCAAAACTGCTTGTTATAGAGGCAGTTGTCATACAAGCTATCAAGAAATGCAAGAGACATCGTAAATTATTTAAAAGTATTGTTTTCTTCATAACATCCTACTTTAACAATTAAAATAAAGATTCTTCATAATGATTCTATCTTCTACTGCTTACCTATGAAAAACAGAATTCAATGGAAACATTAAAATATCTATCCTTTTCAAAGTATCTATTCTGAAGTTAGAAATTAATTTTATGGTATCTGATCATTATATTTCATATTATGTAATATTCTAGAAGCTAAATATTATTAATCATTAATTAAAAATCATTGTATTAAACAACAAACCCCATTATGTGTGTGTATATATCCCATACAAAAGAAGAATAACATCTCTAAAGTCATGGGTCAGCTATGACTCACTCCGGTAATTCTAAATATACAAGAAACACGGAAGTTCTAGGTTGTTAAAAAAAAGGTTGAAATAATGATTCTACCCTCAAGTGCTTACCCATGAAAAACAAAATACAATGGAAACATTAAATTATCTATTCTTCTAAAAGTATCTATTAAGAAATTTAAATTTTCTTTGGTGGTATCTGATCTCTGTATTTCATATTATGTATTACTCTAGAAGCTAAATTTTATTAATCATTAATTAAAAATCATTGTATCAAACAACAAACCTTATTGTGTCTGTGTATATCCCATAAAAAAACAAGAATAACATCACTAAAGTTCATGGGGCAGCTATGAGCCACCCGGTAATTCTAACTGTACAAGAAACACGGTAATTCTAACGTAAAAAAAAAAAAAAAAAAAAAAAAAAAAGTTGTAATAATAAATCTACGCTAAGTGTTTACCTATGAAAAACATTAACTTATGTTAATAAATGTTTGTAATTTTTTCTCAAAAGGAGATGGAGAAGAGACATCATAGACTGTTTAAAAAGTATTGTTTTCTTAACACGTTGATGGACACCTGCGGCTATAGCCGTCAAAGAGAAGTTCACTATGTTGCATGATGGCAATAGCCGCCCAAAACGAATCGGTCGTTTTTAGACTCTACGGCTATAGCAGCTCAAATGTGCTTTTACCGGCGTACAAGTAGAAGCCCAGTGTCACGTTTTGGAAACAATTTTTTAGGTTGAAGTTCGTTTTCCACCTGTTATACGAGTTGCAGCTTCAGTATGCACATGCAGGGTGGCTAGTGGTCAGGGAAAAATGCAGTAAAAAAATGATAATAACCAGTATATTCTTATAGAAAAATTCAAATTGATTATTTGATCGAATAATCAACATAAATTTTTCTATAACAATATACTGGTGTTTATCACTTTTTTTGACTATATTTTTCTCTGACAACTAGCCACCCTGACGTAGTTGTGCAACCTAATTAAAGGTGCTGAATTAATCAAAATTAAATTTATTTAAGCAGAAAGAGTAAAACTATACTTCTAATAGTCTAAAAATTACAAACACGTATAGTGTTCAATTTTCGATCTTCACTTGTTCCTACTGTCCGTCAATGTGTTAATCATATGCTAATTTAAAATTAAAAAAAAAAAATGTTTTGGGTTCATACGTTTTTACCACAATTTTTTAATAGAATGTTTCGATTTATTTAAATGCAAAAACGTATTACAAATCCTGGAATTAAACGAGGAGTCTAAAATTTCTGTTATTTAAATATGAAATAGAAAAATTCTATTAAAAAATTGTGGTAAAAACGTACGAACCCAGGCTTCTTCATAGTTATTTAAAATCATACAGAATATCTCTCATTAATATAGGCTTTTAAGATTTTAAAAGGCCTAAAAAGTCAGTATACCTTTTCCACATTCAAACAAAAACTAACATGAAATATTTACTTTAGATCTCATGGATTTTAGTACTGACGGATGAAAAAGAAATTCGCAGGAAATATTAAACTATAGTAATTTAAAATATGTTTAAAAAAACAGTTTTTCTAATTCAGATCATCATTGTAAAAAGGTTAGAAATGTTTTTTGTCTTAATAAGATCTTTTTTCAAGCAAACAAAAGGTACATTTTAAGGATTGTCTTAACCCTATTTGTCTCACTCTTTTTTGTTTAAATAAATTAATAAAATTACAAAAAGCAAAAACTGAAAAAAAAACATTTAATATTACGGAAGATGCATTTTTTCATCTTTAAAAATTTCCCAAGGAAATCATAATTTAATGAAGTTGTTATATTGTTCTTTAAAATTGTAGTTTATGCGTAAAAAGTTTCATTTAACACTACAGTAATTAACACATTCGTATCGGGAGACGAGAATTCACGTTTTTATTTAAACCTTGACTAAGGGTGTTGTCCCCTACAGAAAATACATTTATATCATATTGTCCATATTTTTTTAGATTCTAAGACATTTTATAATAAATTCCTGCATTGAACGATATTTACTGATACATAAACTTACAAAAAATATCTAGGAAACAATTTACGAAATACTTTCAAAAAAGGTGGAAGCTGCTAATTTTTTAAAACCCAGATTACACAAAAGCATACCGAAGCGAATGTATCCAAAATTCGTCTTCTGGCGCGATCTCATTGAAAATTGAGGGACTTTAAAAGATTTAAAGAAAAATTATACTTTGGGGCCAAATAATATTAATTATTCTGTGACTCACACCACTGACACAAAGCCGCTAAAATATTACATTTGAAATTCCAACGAAGAGATGAACTGTTTAACGGTTGGAATACTTGCATGCGAAATAAGTATGCATTTGTGGGAAATTTTATATCTGCTATAAACCTTAATACAAAATAACTAAGTACGGAGAATAAGTAGAGTGTTGTAATACAGTGAATTTTAAATTTAAGGTCCTTAAATTTATTTGCGGTAAAAACACGATTGTGTCGGATTCCTTTGTTTCAGTGTATGAAATTGAACAATTTTCATTTTCAGTTCCTTCAAATTAAATTCACTGTAAGTAAAATTCCATTTCTATTTGCTAAAATGAAACATCATACATCAATCAAATAGTCGTGCGATAATAGTCAAAGCATATTTGTTTGTGATAAAGAATGATTAGATTTAATATATTTTCTTTTACTGTGAAAAAAAGCTTTGTTACCCTGTAGTTCTAGCTACTTTTAAACTTCTTAAACCTACACCGCCATGAGTTATTATACATTCATGACGCAGCGCTGTAAACTAAAAGAAATATTTAAGTTGGATAATAAAAATTATAGCTTATTTTTTTTCTGCATAAATCGTTTTTAAAATAGTCATTCTAACGTGCCGGCCTGTAGCATCCACCCAGGGACCGATTTACAAATTTGGGGGCCCTTTGCACAGATGCTTATGGGGGCGCCATTGCACCTATGCTTACAGCGGCCTTGAGATAAAAAATATATTATTGAAAGCGGTACTTGTTAAGATAACCACTACTGACTTTAATAATTTTGTGATATTTAATGATGCTTTTATAAATTTTCTTCCCAAATTTTTTAGCTGTAAATGTTTTTATAACATCCTCATAATCTTAAGTGCTCTATCTTGCTGACGATTATTCAATTTTTAGAAATTGGTTCCGAAAATGAAAGTATCCTAATAACAAAACCTGTAAACAAAATCGAAAAAGTAAAAAACGGCCTTTGTAGAGATCGACCTCAAATATCGAATGGTAAATATATATATATTTTTTAATATTGAAATGCAAACGATATATTTTATAAAATTTCTTCCAAAGGATTAAAATTAGCGAGCAGGTGTTTTCGCGTGAGTGGTAAAGCCCTTAAAAAGCTATTTTTAAATGAAAAAAAATAATAAACAATTTTTTCCATATTAATTTTGTTTTTTAATAGTTAACGTTTCATCAGATTTTGGCAAATAATTTAAAAATCTTCAATAGCATATGTGGGCCCCAGAAAATCGGGGGCCCTGTGCCCGTGTCCCGAATGCCCTGCCATAAATCAGGCAGTGCATCCACCTGGCGCCAACAACAAGATGTTTCCAAGATTCACACACCAAGATGACACACCATGCCCAATTTTGCTTAACTTCTGGCGGTCTGTTAGTAATCGTCACTCTTCAGCATCGTATGGTGTTTGAACTAAACAAAATATAAGCTTTTTCGGCTTTTTCGCTTTTTTTATTATTTCATTTATATGTATAAATTAATCACCTTCGTTTTGATATATAAAAACGTAATTTTTTGTCATTTTGAGGAGCATTTTATATAATTAAATATTACGCACTATACATTTCAATATTTTACTATTATAGGCCAGTAAAAATAGGATTTTGCTAACCAAAAATTCGCGGAAAGCTGGAAATTGTTTTAATCACTTTGTTTTACATCCAAATGAAGGGATTTGAAGTTTGTCCATTTTTCCTGGTGAGCTTTAGATGTAGCACCACAAAAACCTCAAAATTTTCTTACTTTTTTCAGTATCTCGCAAATAATTTAAAAACTGTTCACTCTACAAAAAAATTCTTATACACAAATTGTAGAGCATAAAATTTTGCGTTGATTGAGTACTACAGATTAAACATTCCACCAATAATAAACGAGATATGATAAATAAAAAAAGTACATTTTTCCAAAATTTTCTTAAAAAACTCATAAAATTAGTGTTTTGAGTACCAATTGTCGGTTAAATGAATCATTTCGCTTACAAAACAGTATAATTGCATAAATCGCCGAATGGTACTGTTTAATTAACAACTTCAAAATTTAATTACATCAATATGGGATTTTCACCAACCTTTTCAACAGATGATTACACTTGAAATGCACCCGATTTCCCCAAATTAATTTTAATTCTGTCGTCTGTAAGCAAATTATTTTTTGAGGTGCATAAATGATTATATTTTGAAAATCCAATGAAATGATGAATATAACGGATAGATAATTGAAAAATGAAAGAATTGTTTGTGTACTTAAAATTATGTATTTTACAAAATGTTGGAAAAAATATAATAATAGAAAATCAAGAAAAATAATTTATTTAAAAAAATTAGAATAAAAGCAACGGTAATAAAATCAACTCAAGATACTTGAGGGAAATACAGGAAAATCGTGCTTAGAGCGTTTTTTTTTTTTTTGCTGGACCTTGAGTTGTCCATTCTTCTTCTTCCTCTAGATGGAAGGCCTCCTCGTCCATATCTACTTTTTCGTCATATCTGGTTTGTGGGTCTACTTCCTCTGCGGTATTTGTGCACGACACACCTTTACAGTGGTAACATATAGTTGATCATTTAACACCGTTCATTCTACGAGAACATAAATCACCTTTGCACCCCTTTGTACATTTGAATGACAGAGTGTTTAGGAGCTCTGGTGGGGCAGCTACAACGTTCGTGGTGGCTGGGAAGTATGCCATGCCTGAATGACTTCCAACCCCAATCAGTGGGATTCATCAGCCTTCCATTCCAAATATTGATCTGAAAAAAAGCTCTGAATGAATGTTGTCTGGCTATATTTTCAGTCTGCGGTAGAGAAGCGAGGTTAAATTGTGTCTTCATAAGGTATTTTGCAAATATGTTGTATCGCAATTTGTGCAGTGTTGTGGCATCGTCGTACTGGGGATTGTATAAGGTGGCAATAAATTTCTGCCCCGCAGCACTTACTTCCTGAGGCGTAGCATATCTTATATATTAAAAGGAAAAAGGATTTTTGTCAAATAAATTTTTCACATGAATTTTCCCCATTTGCGCGTGCGTAAACTTAAATCTAGAACCTAACGATTTTTAAAGCACACTCGAATGAGAAAAGGGTGGCCCAGTGGTATAAGGCGCGCGTTTTTTCTCTGTTCCCATCATCGCGTCGGTTTAATCCCCGCTACGGACAGAATGATTTATTTTATTTTATTGGCAATAATTCATTTTAATAATGCCATATTTAATTCAGGAGGAAAAGTTATATAATTTATATATTTTTTATTCGCTTTTTTATTTGAACACCCAAGAATTTTTGCTTTAATTACTAAATTTACATTTAAAGTATTTAAATTAAAACATCGTGCATCTAATTATCGATTAAATAAATTGAAGTGGTCTACATTTTTTATTATATTTGGAATGACCATTATAAAGATGTCTTATATAATAAGATAAGTATGGGATTATTTTTCGTAAAACAGGAAAAATTAAAGGAGAGAAAACAAAAAGAAGGGAAAATATTCATACAGGAACTCTCAATTATCTTGATATCCATGATTTAACAATTAAATAATGTGTGAAAATGGAAAATATAAATTCAAGTGATTAAAAAATATGTATTATAAATCGTTAGCTACAAACAGCAATTTTTAAATTCGGGGTTTTAGAATCAGACTGATAAAAATTAATTTAATGAAAATTTTTAAAGGTCGTGTAGTTTAAAAAAATAAATAAATCAGAAATACTAAATATTGTTATTTTTTCAAAATATTGGGACTGTGGTAAATAAAATTTAACAACCGACAATATTTTTTAAATTACTTACTTTATATTATAAATAATTAAATTAAAAGATTTTGTATGTAGTTATCGATTAAATAAAGTGATCTAAACTTTTATCTATATATTGTACGACAATTATCATCAAGATATATTTGAATAACTAAGAAAAGTATTTTATTATTCTCCTTAAAAGAAAAGAAGAGAAAAAGAAAGACGCAAAAATATCCATGTAAGAATTATAAAAGAAATCACCTTGATATCCATGGTTTATCTGGGTTTTACAGTCCGGCTGAGAAAAATAAAATTAATGAAAAATTTTAAAGGCCGCGTAATTAAAAAAAATAGAAAATACCAAATATTGATACATATATTTTTAATTGTTGAGACTGTAATAATTAAAAATAAATCATTCAATTAATATTTTTAGTTAAATTCTTGCTAAATTAATTCAAGAACAATAGGATGTAAATTACAAGCTTAAAATTATTTCAATTCATTAGTTGAGTAGGTTGGACTGAAAACACAATCTATCATCTTATATCTATAGGAATCGTTTACACAATATAACAATTTCTTAAAATTTGCAATATTTAATTAATTTAAAAATAGCTAATTAAAAATGAAAGCATATTTCTAAAGGAGCTTTCAAGTTATTTACCGTCAAATCTTGACGGGTACCATCTAGTTGGTTATTAAAGACTGTTGGAACATCCTGTAAGAGAGGATGTTTTTCCAAAAGCTTGACAAATTTCAGTTTGACCTGCCTGAAGAAGGCCTGTGTAGAATCACAGCCACTAAACGCATGCAGGAATAGGATGTTATTCTTCACAATCGGCGAGTACTTGAAACTTAATAGTGAATACAAAACATTGCCTGACTGTCCTTTCCCAGGTTTCAAGAAGTATATCGTGAATGAGTTTGTAGCAAATGCAGTTAAAAGCACAAGCAGATCAATATCTTCCCCAACTATGATGACGCGTTCTGACTGCTGATAAAGTTGGGTGGCTTCCATCACGATGGTAGTATCTGCATCCTCGGCAGCTTGCTTCACAGTAAAATTGTCTTGCTCCAGTTTTTCAATGAGCATTTTTATTAAACGGAGTTTATTGCCTTCATTTGCAAGGAAGTGCTGTTTTTGCATTGTGAGCGACATAGTTTCGTCAAAGTCAACACTTGCTGAAATGTATTTATTTTTTCGACGGAAACGCTCAGCAGACTTGGTGCCATGTTCTGACGATTCTTCTGGGTAGCCGTCAAATACAATGGTTGAAGTTTTACCGTAGTTGTTTTTCAAAAATTCAACGTACTTGGAAATAATTGACGAGAACTTTTCTCTTGGTTCCGAACTCACTCGATGAAGCAGGAAGCCACCATCAATCATATGGACAGTTTGTATGGTTTGTTCTAAATCATCAACGGGAGTGAATAAATCGTAAAATATCGACTTTAGCGTTTTCCTCTTCCCAACATTATCAAACAGAGAAGTCGGATATGGAGCCAATTCAAATTCAAAAAAATTTCTAAGTTGTTCCTCTGATTTCTTGTGGAAAGAAATTCGGCGAAAAATCGTCTCTGGATCGACGGATACCTCCTCATTATGTATTTTTACAGCACACGTGAAAATTTTTATTGGAGTTACTCGATTGGATCTCTTGAATTTCACATGGCCAAAATCACCACCAATGACACTTTTAATACTTGCAATTCCAATCTCTTTGGCTAGATGACAGTTTATTTAAATATTTAATACCTTATTAAAATATTTATAATACCGAAAGTTAAATCATTTAAATAGTAATTATAAATTGCAACACAAACTTCATCTAAATCACCTGACAAAAAACCGCCAACTAAATCTTCGAATATACACAGTCAGAAAAGGCGACGCTGGGAATGAGGTCCCATTCCTTCTGAATTGTAATATTTATAATTCTTTCCAAAAACTAATTAATTTTTTTGTCACTGACTATCAGCCAGATTCAGAGATTCGCTCTAGGACCTAAAATTAAAGATCTCTATAAAGATGCTTTTAATTGGTTGATTGAATTTCTGGTCATGTGTCTGGCGGTAGCGCTTTGATTTTTCTGTTTTCCCTAGTGTCAAGTTAAACAAAAAATGTTTTAAACCAGAAAATTTATTTTGAAAATCATTTGTTAGATTTGTGTTTTATATATGATTACTTTTAAAAAGAGTTTTTCAAACTGTTTTAGAATTTAGGGGACGGACCACTGAATTTCGCTGAATTTCGCTGAATTCTCAAATTGCCCCCTAAAAAGTTAAATTGACCCTTGTGGGGCGTGCGCCCCCCGTCAGGAACCACTGCTCTATATGCTTGCTAACATAACATGCATGCTCCAAAATATGCATAGTTCAAAATGAATATAATGTACATTTAAATATTCATAATAATAATAGTTCCACTATTTTATACTTGGTCTCTAAGTTTTCAAAATTGTAATTATAAACGCAAATATATGTGTGAGTACTTTTGGTTTGGTTATATGAGCACTTTTTGAGTTGTTCAGAGTCAAAAAACCGATCTTATGAGTTTTTTTTAGAAAATTTTGGAAAAATGTACTTTTTTGATCTATCATATCTCGTTTATTATTGGTGCAATATTTAGTCTTTAATACTCAATCAACGCAGAATTTTATGCTCTACAATTTGAGAATATTTTCTGTAGAGTGAACGGTTTTTGAGTTATGTACGAAATACTGAAAAAAGTCCGAAATTTTTTAGGGTTTTGTGGTGCTACGTCTAAAGATCACCAGGAAAAATGGGACAAACTTCAAATTTCTTCATTTGGATGTAAAACAAAGTGAATAAAACAATTTCCATCCTTCCGCAAATTTTTAATTAGCACGGCTCTTTTTTGAACTAATTTTATTGGCCTATTAAAAACTTTAATACATCAGTATGCATTTTATTTAATTAAATATTACGCACTATACATTTCAATATTTTACTATTAAAAATTTTAATACATCTGTATGCATTTTATTTAATAAAATTTATTTTACTATTCTAAAAAAATCAAATTGATTTTTTTTTAATTCAACGATTTTCTGCAAAAGTTTTCACGTATCCTATTCTTTATCGGCAAAATATCTTACATTTTTTAGTTTATTACTTCAGTTTAGTTTAAGACATTTTAAGCGCATTTTTTTTTCAATATAAAGTTTTTTTCATTAAAAATTCATTTTAAAAATGTTTTTTTTTCTTTATGTAAATAGTATAATTTTTTTCCTCCGAATATGATGCAATTTTTTCTGCTTGTGATGCAATTTTTTCGCGTGTATAATATATATATATATATTAATTTAAAACATGATTTCGTTATAAACAAGATACATATTTACAAACTTTTTTGCATGCCTTTTTTTATATAAATAAGAACTTGTCATAATAGTTATGTATATAGTACATTGAAAGTAAACAGATTGGAGGCTAGAGCTTCAATTACAATTAATTCAACAATTTTTTTTAAGATATCGTTTTAATTCATATAAATATATATATTTGTAACTATATGTGGTTTATCTTGCCATAAATGGTCGTCTACATATTGAAATTTCTATCAACACTTTTGTTTTATCTAAATAATAATAATCAATTTTCACATTTTTTGTATTTCTTGGATTAAACCAGACTAAAAAATATTATTTTGAAAAAAAAAAAAGATTTTTGTCTAATTATTTAGTATCGGAGTTTTGCTTTTCGTTATTGTTTAGATAGATTTTTAACCATTAAAAAGACTGTAGGATCAGCGCAATTTGAAACGATATTTTGTACGGAATCAAAATGGGACTGAGAGCAGCGGAAATGGTTTGCAATACCAAACACGCATTGGTCCAGAGACGATTTATAAGAGCACAGTTAAATGATGATAATAGAAAATTTATGGTGGAAATTAGAGTATGGAAAATGAAGTGGGCACTGAACGAAATTTTGCCGTTAACGATGAGAAATTAAAACAATAATTAAAGATTATCTACGTACCAGAGTCTGAGACTTTGCTACATAAATTGAAATAGTTTTAAAACTGTCTCCAATCACTTAAAACAATTTGAAAATCTAAATAACGGAAGCAGCCATCATATTTTTAGCAACATAATGAGTAACTGATTCATTAAATTAGTAAACTGAAAAAAATATAAAAAAACTAAAGAAACATAAACAGAAATGGTTTATTTGTTTCGATGGGATTCCCAGTTGAAATAACTCCACTCCCTGTATATGAGTAATTGTGTATCACATCTTAAAGGAGCCATAAAAAAGTATAAAAGTAGCAAAAATGTATTGCAAAATGAAAGAAAAAGGAGAGGATTTGATCAACAACTTCATCAGTCAATCAGAAAAGAGTAAGACAGCTAAACAAATTTAGCTTGTGTAAAGCAGCCAATCAAATTTAATTTGCAGTTTAAGGGTTGCTCCTCTTCAGAAGGAAAAGTTGTAGCCTGAGCAATAAAGCATTAAAATAGAATAATGTTGTAGCCAAAAAGTAAATAGATACGAGAAAAGATGTTTAACTGTATCTAAAGGAGAATCGTTCGCAAAAAAGGAAAAGTAAAGCAGGAAGAGTGTAAATCTATTCCAGTTGAAAAATAAGACGTTTTCATTGCCATACTTTTAAATATAGTTAAATTACGGTTAGTATAAGTATATGTATAGGAAATAAAATGTTACTAGCATTTTAACCAGTTTAAAATGTTACTAACATTTTTCTCTTCCAGGTTCCCCTTGCAGTTCCTCGTGCTGCCGGTTGGGACGGGCCAATGGCCGGCCCCAACTGTAGCACAAAGGTTTTTTTTTCAGCAGCAGTTTTTTATTCATTTTATTTTTGCCTGTACGCCTCTTTATTAGGTGCGCACAAGCTACCGGAACCGCTCCAATGGCACAGCCCACGGAGCCAGTTTTTGCCAGGTGGGGCACGGTAGAAAGGCGCAGTCCCGTCAGCCCCCGCAGAGTTTTCGTCTGCCTTGCTATTCGGCCCCAAAATTTTCCTTGCTGGTACGACTTAGCTATTGGCAAAAATAATAATAATAATAATAATTTCAGTGGTTTTAATTATCTTCCCTCAAAATTCTCCCCACTTTTTCAAGCTAAGCTGAGTACCATAGTTTTGGCACTAAATTGTCCAGTCCCATTCCAACTATCATGACGAGTATGTGGCGTGCGGCAACAGATCTCAGAATACTAAAACCTAGGAGTGATCAACCCAGTAAAATCCGGACTTTATTGGTCAGCCGACCTGGGTACTTGTCATTGTGGATCGCCCCATGAGGCGATCAGGCGAATTTCGCCCCACTCTCCAGGCATTCAAACCCATCAAACTGGGTCGAATCCCGGTAGGTAGGGGCCTGGTCAGCGGTCTCCAAGACGCTTTCATTGCCATACTTTTAAATATAGTTAAATTACGGTTAGTATAAGTATATGTATAGGAAATAAAATAAAATAATTTTATTTTTAATTTTACATATTAATGACAAAAGACGAAAAGTATTAGCACAAGAGGACGACTCCGGCAAAATGGTAGTATACCGAGGTCTTTTCCGTTTACCAGGACTATGGATGTCGTAGTCGTAATAAGGTACATCGTTGGAGACTTTACCCAAATTACTGTAGAATTTTTTTGAGAGAAAATTAATGCGGCTAACCAGTGAAACAGTTTTGAGGTCATTTCTGATAGTTACGGAGATATCTACACTGTTAAAAATTTGCAGTAAACTGTCCAGTCATTTGACCGTTTTTTATAGAAAACGGTCACATAACAACAACTTAACTCTATTCTGAACATATTATTGCCCATATTATGGTCAGAATAGAATTAAATTACGGTTATATAACATTTGTTTTATAAAAACGGTCAAATGACTGGACAGTTTGCTGCAAATTTTTAACAGTGTAGAGCCATTACGGATTATACAAAGAGTTTTATTGTGGGAGTAAGAAAAAAAGTTTTTCAAGTAAAGCCATTTAAGTAACTTCTTATAAAAAAGGAATTTTATACAATACTTCCGTGTATATTCTTTTTTTCTGGATGCAAAACAATAGCAAGATAAATCTCCCTTTGAACATAAAGAAAATCTTTAAAAATAATAATAGGAATGATCTCTAAACAAAAATAACAATGTTATTTACGATGCTTTTTCTTTTTATGCAAACTTTAACATAGGACATTTTCCCCAAACATTCTCAATAGCATTACATTCCTCAGATTTTGAATCCTTCTAATTGTATGAAAATTTCAGAAAAATAGGTGAATTGTTTACTTTTCCGGACTTCTTTTACAAAATAAAATGTCTCGTTACCATTTGAAGTATAAAAATAATACAATTTTGAATAAGTAGATGACCCTTACATCAAAATGAAACACATGAAGTTATAAAGAATTAATGTTGCAGTAAACGAATTAAAATGATAGTTTTTTTTAATAGTGTTTTAATTGGAAGTGAATTTTTAGTCATTGTTCGGATATTTTATATATTGTATTGGTATCAAAAAATGTTTCTTCCAGTTTTTAAAAATGAACTTTTCAAACATATTGCGTTCTATATACAGTAATGATCTTTATGCGATTTGATGAAAAATAAGGAATATTTTATCTATAAAATGGTATTTTTAAGATTAATGTTAATAAAACTTTTGAGTCTTTTTAGCATGTTACTCGCATTGTTTTGTTCATTTACATGCTGCTGAAAAATAAAAAATACCCGATATATTGTTGAGTTATCACTATGAATCAAAATAGTCAACTAATTAAACAATTAATAATTTGTATATAATTTACATTTGAGAAATATTATTTTAAATTTTACGTCGCATTTTATGAAGCTTTTAAAATTTTATATTTTCTAAAATTCACTATTATATTTCTGAGAGAATATATTTTCCAAACGTTACCAAAGATAATTATTTATTCGCAAATTGTGCTAATAATTCCATCCAGAAGAGCCTTTGATACAGATATGTGTAATTTAATATACAATTTTAAATATATGTACATGAATTCAGAATCTTCACATTATTTAGAATTTTATTATGTTATGAAATTTGAAGTAGATATCTTCTGACTGCAATATATTTCAATACAATTGTGCTTATCTGTGCACAAAAATAAACATATGTATGCTTAGTTTTAAGCAAAATGAAAAAAGTCTCATACAAATTGCAGAGAAAAATAAAAGACTTATTACAGCAATATAATTTTAATTAAAATGCATCAGTAAAGAATATTCATGGAATTTTAATGAAAAATGTTTTTATATACAAAGTTTACCTTTCTTTATTATAACGTTAAATATTTTTTTATCAATGGCGTAGGAAAGAATGTAGATTTCCTAAGCATTGAAATCGTTACATTCGCAGTTCAAAATTTTCAATTTATCTAGCAATTATCTAGGAGAAAGTCTTTTTTATTCAATTGGTATAGGACTTTATTTAAATAAGTAGACATCATTTAACCACGGAAGTAATTTGTTGTATAAAATATTCAAAAGTATAATGACTTAAGAAATTTTATTCCAAAATCTGTTGTTTTGAAAAATAAGCCTTTTCTTTTACTGTATTTTTATTATTGAAAAATTTGAAAATTATTTAACGATGTAAGACTTATTTAATTTATTTTGAAATAAAACGTCTTTTATTAAACAGAGTATACTGAACATGTGCATAATTTTGAAATTTAAAATTACACTCTGAAAACTACATTTTCAAAACTGAGCAAAAAATACTCAAATTTGAGTATGTCGTATAGACAAAATGGCTCCGAATCAAAATCACTCAAGTTTGAAACATGTGTATACTCATTTCTGAAAACATGCACACACTCAAGAATGTCTCACATACCATGTCTCAAAAAAGAGTTTGAACTGACTTCCATGTGCTCATTTTTGAGTATTTCTATGTTTCAAAAATGAATTTGAACTGATTCTAATCGTTTTTGGTGTGTGTGCATGTTTCAAAAATGAGTATGGACTGGCCTCTAACTGCCCAGTTTTGAGTATGTCCATATTTCAATAGTCTGAGTATTTCTGGTATTTCAGAATTGAAAGGATTGGGTCGTCATATTTGAAACAAAAAGTTTCATAACAAAATGAAAACATCGATGTACTCAGTTTTGAAAGTGTAATTTTTCTTAGTGTATTATTCCTTTAATAAAAATTCGTAATATTTTTACAATAGAACTGTCTTTCTTGAAAATATTAGGGTATTTGAACTGTGACGAGAGGATGTTTCCAACATTTAAGATTAACAATTACTTTTCCTTCATCGAAAATTATAGTTATAGAGTTTTAACTCCAATACATATTATTTAATTAAGTTAAAATGTGGTTTTTGATATTCTACTCACTTTGATTATCTCGTTCAATTATTTATACTCGTACATTTCAATGTAAGGGAAAACATTTTAGAAATAAAATAAAATAATTATTTTTGAAAATAAACTTAAAATACAAGAAAGTGCCAATGAAAGAAATTTCTCGATTTCTATTAATGTGTGCTTTGAATAGTAAAATTATCTAAATCAAGTTTGTATTATTTCTTATCAATATTTTCTATGAGTGATCTACAGTACATTTGCGCTTTTCTCATACGAAATTCCAACTAAATATATTTTAACCACACTATATTTCATTTCAGTTGAATTTATCTGTAAACAAAGAGTGCACAAACATGTATTTATTTAGTATTAACTAAAGTAATAGTATTTTATCAAAAATGTAAAATAGATAAAATATATTTTTATATATCAAAAGAATTTAAATTACAATGCAAAAGCACGGAAGAAGATTATTTATGTAATTTTAGCAAAATTTAGCATTATTTATCAGTCGTTTTTATGATTAAACCAATTTTTTATGAATGTTGTAGGAGCAAATGTAGATTTTCTGATCGTCAATATCGCAATATTCGAAGTTCAAAATTTTCAATTTATCTAGCATTTTGTTTCATTGAAATAGGAGTTTATTCAAATTATTATAACGTATAATTACTGTATTTTATAAAGAATTGAAAGTTTAAATGACTTTTATCATTACAATAGAAATTTTATTTCCAAAATTATGATTCAAAAATAAGATTTTCCATTTATTTTTTTATTAACTAAAAATAATAAATTTACTTTTAGATATGCAAAATAGTTTTGCACAATTTAGTTTTTCATTGAACAACAATTCTGTTATTGAAAATAATACATTCAAATTTTGCATAAAAATTAAAATTCAAACTTATTGTTAGCCTATAAATGAACACAAAAAGTTTTCTTCAAAGAAACTTTTTTTTTTTTTTTTTTTTTTTTTTTTTAAAGAAAATATGACATTATGACTGTAGGTATAAAAATGTTCGTTATTTAGGATTAATAAAATATTTCACTTCATAAAATAACAATAGTTATAGTTTTAATGTCAGTCTTTTTTTGATTACTGCATCAATTATGTATACGTGCACATTTTAATGAAATGGAGAATTAATGATTTTCATTGATGTGCTACTTTTAGAATACTAAGAGAATCTAAATCATTTTTTAATTATTTTTTATCAATATTTTCCGGGGTGTCATCTGCACATATTTTTGCGCCTTTCTCATACATAATTCAAACAAAATATATTTCATCTGCTCTTTACTTGTTTTCAACTGAATTTCTCTGTGCTAAAAGATGTATACTTATCATTACGTAGGGTGAGCACATTTTATCCAAAATGCGTAAAATATAAGTCATTTTTTATAGAGCAAAGGGATTTAAAGTTAAACGCAAAAGTACAGAAGAAAATAATTAATGAAATTTTAATGAAAACTTCTTCTAAACAGCAAATTTTCCTTCTCCCGTTTATGAGTTTAAATCTTTCTTTTACAAATGGGGTAGGAAAGAATGTAAATTTTCTAAGCTTTGAAAAACCTATACACAAAGTTCCAGATTTTGAAACTATCTAGCAATTACCGCGGTCAAAGACTTTTTAATTTGATTCAAATGGAACTTAATTTAAATGGATATACAGCACAAATTATTTATTTTAGAAATTACTAGCAAACTCGCCTTCGTTGAACTGGCATCCCAATTGTGTTGAAAAAACTAAATACGTCGGTAGTGTAATGATAAATAAATCAGTCAAGTGCGAGAATAACTCGCGCTCAAAGTGTTCCATGCATTAAATTTATTAATTACTATTTATTAATTAACAAACTCTACTACCCCTAACTTTTCATAATTTTAGTTTCAGTAGATTGGAAATAGGAGGCAAGAGACATATTTCTGCATTAGCGTTTTGACGATATCTTTGAAAATATAATACCTAAAATTAAAACAAATATATTTTTGAGTTCGGTGTTACGAGATCTTCCGAACGATATATATATTTATATATATATACTAATAAAAGAAAGTTTCGCTCTGTGTGTCTGTCTGTCTGACTGTCTGGGAACCTGAGTCTCAGATTTTTAATATATCAAAAATTAGAGTAGTTATTAATTATAAACCGATCAATGATCACAAACAAAACAGCACTGTTCCGAAATCCGTGCGCACATGCTCAGAAGCCCTGTTTCCGCAGCTAGTCTTCCTGCAAAGCAATATGTGGAGGGGCTCCATCTTGCATAAAAATGATTTTATCCAGGCACTGTCTTTGCTGAAGTGCCGGAATAACAAAGTTGTTTAGCATTTGGCGATATTTATCTCCGGTAACAGAACAAGTTACAGGTTCTGTCGGAGTAATGTTCTCATAGACAAATGGACCTATGATCATATCTGCTGTGAAACCACACCAAACAGTTATCTTTGGTGAATGCAAAGGAATTTCCTTGAATGCTCTTGGTGACTTGTTATCCCAAATTCGGCAGTTCTGGGTATTTACAGATCCATTCAGGTGAAAGTGGGCCTCGTCTCCCCATAAGATTTTCCAGTGCCAAGCATCATCGAACTCTGGCAAGAAAAGTGAGAGCAAAAGTCAATCGCTTATCATGGTCGGTGTGACGTAACTCTTGTACACGGCTGATCTTGTACAGATAGAAGTGGATAATCTTTCGTAAGGTTTTCTGTAGCGTACAATAAGGTATATCCAGATTCCGAGCTATCCCAAGAGCGCTGGAACTGGTAGCAATATTGTCTGGTGCTCTGTTGACAATCGCCGTTTCCATTTCTTCGATTGTATCCTGTGATACGGGTTTTCGTCCTCTGCCTGACTGAACATTTAGACAACCTGTTTTCTCGAACTTCTCAACCATTGCTTTTAAACCATTAACTGACAAAGGACTGTTGCCTTTACGCATTTTTTTGTGGTTTCTAAAAGTACGAAGAGCGGCTGGCGCATTGCACTGCACTGCAAATAAAGGAGTCTTAAAGTAAGACAAAAAAAAACACTGAAAATGCGTTTAAGACACGTAAATGTCTTAATATAGAGCTTAGACATAATAGATACCTTAATTTAAGACACTTGTGTGTCTTAATCGACTGGTGGTAGAAATGAACCAATAGGGTTTCTGTGACCAGTGTCTTAGATAAAATGTTTTAAATTAAGACATTGCTTTTGTTGATCACATCTGAAATGTGAAGGGAGGGAGGTCAGGGCAGGCAGGTGTAGTGATGAGTATCAGAGATAGGGACGTCGGCATTACATGACGACGTAATATAATAATCGCAAATATAATAAATACAAGAGCTCCTTGGATTATAAAAGAAAATATTTTAAAGAATAAAAGTAAGTTTTATCTTTAGGTTTTCTTATATCTTAGTTTTAATAACGTCACATAATTTCAATTATATATTTGTCAGATACGAATTTAGTTTTTATTACGTGTATATTTATATAATAGCTTTCAAGTCACCTGCCTAGGATAAGTATTTTATCATAAATCATTAAAAAATGATGATTTTGCTTGGGTTATGTGGTTGTATTGTAGTCTACTTTAACTGTTACGTGTATTTTATCACAGGGCTTTTTTATTATTTACGTATGATATGTGTCTAAGTATAGAAATCCATGCAGATATTTTTGTTATAAGATTCTTGTTCTTTATTTCGATATTATTATGCATTTTTCAAAATTCCATTTTATGCGTTGGTATTGAAATATATTTTCTAAATCATATAAATTTTGTGCTCGCTAACAGTTTTCGGTTGCCTTTCGGCGTAGTTTAAATATTTATTTATTTAATATACAATTATAATTCACTAAATTTTCAAGTCTTATTACCACTAAGTTGAGTTTCGGCCAGTGATTTATTTTCGATATTTTTCGATTCGGCAGCGTATTGCTGCTTATTTTACTGTTTATTACTGTTAATTTTACGTTTTAATACTGGCAGCTGGGGTGTCAGTGTTATACTGTAAACCAACACTTTATTTTTGCATTGTACACTCTCAGAAATAAAACACTCAATTTTGACTATTCGGCAATCCTTAAGCCCTATTTCGTTATTTTTGACAATCATTTCGTCACAGAGTCACGTGATTTTTGACGAAACGTGAATCCTCAAATATCTGACGAAACTGTTTCCTCACTGTCAAAAATGACACTCTCACTATTGACTATTCCGCAATTCTTGAGCCATATTTCAACATTTTTGACAATTATTTCGTCTCGAAATTAAGTGATTTCTAAAGAAATTGAAAATCTCAAATATTTGACGAAAATGTTTCCCTATTCACGGCCAGATTATTTTTGTTGTTACAAAATCGTTCAAAAAAAATTGCACGAAAGTACCAAATTTACAATATATTAATGAAAACAGAAACAAAAATATTTCATCCTTGGGGGCCGCTATAACACGAAATTACTAAATTTCTACTTTATTTTTCATATCTGATATTTTGCGTATATCCTTTTTGTAACTTTAACATTTTTGTAACGATTTTATGCATTTCTATTGCCTATTCAAAGATAAATGTTGCTAAAGTTAGAATTTCGTTAAAAACGCTTAAAAAATTCTTCTAAAGATACAGAATTTCGGTTAAAATAGTAAAATGCGAACATCATTTGGTCCATTTTCAACCGAAAACAACAACTATTTTCCCAAAAGTTAAAATAAATAAATAAATAAAAATTTTAGGAGCTTTTTTTTTTTATTTAAGAAATATATTCATATAAAAATCAAATTTAAAGTATGCCCCTTTAAAATTGACCCATTTCCTCTCTATAAACAGTAACGTGTTAAAATCTCTCCTCCAATATCCAATTCAAAATTTATTATTTCTGATCAACAAATTAACTAGAGCATATACTAATCATTCATTGAACAAAGGCAATTTCTCTAATAAATTATATTAATCAAGCCATATTCTAATTATTTATTAACCATACAAAAATCATAATAATAATCTAGCTTTATTAATTAAAACATGCTGATATTATAACAGCACCGATAAAAATACAATCACACATCAACATCCGGTAGATACATTTAAAATCAAAATCACACGAGGTCTCACTGTCAAAGCAGGCAGCACGTTCGTCTCCCAAACCAAAGGTTGCGCGTTCGAATCCCGTTCAAGATTTGAGAAATGCAATGTAAAATTATCCTCCTCCTGCCAATTCGAGATGCTTCTAAAATTGACAATAGATGGTGCCATCAGTCTTTTTTTTTCGAACAAACAATGTGACGAAACGGCGGCTTTTTCAGACATTTCAAGTGTTTTAAAAATGGTGGCGTTTTAAGACGTTTCCAATGTCTTAACTTCAGATGCAAAAAGGTGTCTTAAAAAGTAAGACACTTTTTTTTTCACTTAAAATGTGACCATCCATTTAAGATACTTTTTTAACTGAATTTCAGACGTTTGTGTTTACAGTGTGGTTGAGGTAAAAGAATTTGACTAGTAGAGCTCGCTCGACTAAAGAAGGAGACATTATGAAAGATAACTTTCAATGAAATTGCTTCTAACAGTAGCACATTACCTTTTAAAGCCGAACAAGCTAGCACTGGGCCAAAAGATGTAACGTGAAATTTGAATAAAGAACTTCTTCTTCTGCTGTTGCTTTCTTTGGAGCTCTGTAAGTGCAATTGCAGATAAAGAAACTTTAGCAGTGTTTATGTAAATTTTTAGCATTTTATAAACTGTTACCATTTTGAGCTTGGATTAAATTGCTAAATTCGTTCAATAAAAGATAATTTTATTTCAGTAATGATTCTTCATTTTTTGAAACTCTCTTTTTCGAATACATAGCGCCACATATTCCCCTAGCGGTAACTTTTGGAACTAAATTTATTTTCGCGGAATCCTTCGTCCTCCGTCTTGTTTAATTTTCCTACAAAATTTGGCGTCATTCTCGCAATTAGATCGCGCTGCAAAACACCCTGAGTACCGTCAGTTTAATTATGGCCATCTTGTACATTCGAAACTGGTCTTTTATGTAACCCATTTTCGTGTTTTCCGCTATTTTGGTAATGTTTACCCGAGGTTAAATTTTAATTCTACTAGACAATTAGGTTGTGTCGAGTGTTCTGAAAAGGCCTCTTCCAAATCATATTGCGCCCCATGAGGGTGAAAAGTGGAACTACAGGAGTATCTCTGGTTCTACGGGCCCGATTACGACCTGGTTTGTCTCATTCGACTTGATATCTATATCCTTACAGATTTCAGTCATGTTCGTAAAGAACAGATTGTTATTATCACAAGCCCGGGCAACGCCGGGCGAGTCAGCTAGTATATTTATAAAATACAAGTAACTTAATTAATATATCAGCTAATTCCAACATATTGGCAATATAAAAATGAATTATAAAAGTTTTTTAAAAGATTGTATTTTTTATTTTTTATTTAGGTTAAGTCATTTTGACTTCCTGTGATAATTTTTCTATTATTTGGGATAAATACGTACTTTTCCTTCATTAAAAAATTTATGCTGATAAATTTAATTTTAACATATATCTATTTAACTAAAATGTGATATATGTTATTCCTGTTTACATTGACTACTTCGTACAATTATTTATATACAAACATTTTAATGTAAAGGAAAAATGTGTATTTATAAAATTAAACTAATTTATTTTTTGAAAAGAAGCATCAAAATACAGGAAAGTACCTAAGAAAATAATTCTAGAACTTTATTAATGAGTTCTGTATTGATAAGTAAACATATCTAAATTAATTTTGTAATATTTCTTGTTTATATGTTCTTGTGGGTGATATATATTACATATACTCTTTCTCATACAAAATTCAAACTAAATATCATTGAACTGCACTATTTATTTCAATTCAATTGAATTTTCCTGTGCACAAATATAAACATATATATATTTTTTAATTAAAAAGGTGAGAATAATTTATTCAAAATATATTTAAGATAAAATATTTTAAAGGTAAATGAATTTAAAATTAAAATGCTAAACAAAAAAAAAGAAAAATATTCATGAAAATTTATTAAAAATGTTTTTCACATAGCAAAGTCTATTTTTCGTGTTTATAACGTTAAAGCATTTTTTTCCCTATCAAATATATGCAGATTTTCTAAGCTTTGAAATCCCTACATTCAACGGGCAAAATTTTCAATTTATCTAGCAATTATCTCGGACAAAGACTCTTTTAATCAATTCAAATAGAAATGTATTTAAATGAGTATGCAGTGCAAATACTCTGCTTTATGAAACATTCAAGATTTAAACGACTCAATCTTTATATTAAAAACGTTATTTCCAAAATTATTATTTGAAAAATAAGCACTTTTTTCTTTTATAGGGCCGTCATTATTTTAAAATTAGAAATTTACTTTACGACATATAATGAATTATTTTATTTCTAAAGGACTATTTTTTTAATAAATAGTATATATTCAAATTTTTTATAAAATTTTAAATTTCTGCTTATTGTTTTAAAAATAATTTTAAAAGTTTTTTCAACAGAATTGTTTTGTTTTTATGGAAAGATTCACGTTTAAGAAGATGACGTAAGAATATTTTTTAATAAATTTAGTATTAAAAATGTTTTCATAAATTTAGTATTAAAATATTTTTCTTTTATAAACAATAATATTTATAGTTTCAATTTTAATAAATTTTTTATTTAATTCATTTAAAATGGGGTCTTTGTCAATTCTGCTCGCTTTCATGATCTCGTTCATTTCTTTATACTGGTGATTATTTCGTTATAGAAATAAAACTAAATTATTATTTTTGAAAATAAGCATAAAAATACAATGAAAGACAGGGCTTTTATTAATGTGCTGTGTTTAGAAAAGTAAAGGTATCTAGGTCTATTCGGCATTATTTCTTGTGAGTGATCTACTCTATTTTTTTCTCTTACCAAGCTACATAGCTTTTATTTGCAATATATTTTCCTTCAATTGAATTTGTGTGTACAACAAGATGATTATATTATTAGTTTTAGGGATCAGAGATCCCGAAAAACACATTTTTACCAAATCTCTGCGCAGAGGACTGCCAAATAGCGCGCCTGTTCATGTCTTTGCGTGTCCGTGTGTCCCCATTGTACAATCGGTACGAGAGTGTATGAAGTTATAGGTAGAATTGAGTCAAACTGCATATGCAGGGTGTTTCACTACCAGACCGACAAACTTGCAGGAGGTGTAGAGGGCACAGAGACGACTCGGAATCACATAGGAATGCAGGGTCGGAAATGCCGTAGTTACGAGCTATGGTTCAAAGAAGCAGAGAAAAAGAAACAGAAACAGCAACACATTAATGGAACAGAAAACATTTTATTGAAAGGTTGTACTACATAAGGTGTTCGAAATTACTACCAGAAGTCGTCGGGCAGGCTTGACAGTGGTGTCGCATGGATTCAGTTACGTTCTGGAAGATTCTTGGTGTGTCGCGTATCCTGCCTCGCCGCTTGAATATCTGTAGCTGCCGGCAGGACACGAATACATGGATATTTCTTTGTAATATTGTCTTTTTTATTATACATATTGTTTTCGTTATATACATGACAAGCCCGCCCTCTGTCACGCTTACCGGCGGGATCAGCTTTGGCTGAATTATATATATATATATTTAGTACCTCAGAAAAGGGAACCGGGGGGGGACATCTATGCTCTACAGCCTTGATTTCCTAGTCTGAGCAGTCCTTCTCAGGCAGTAAAGTAAAGCTAAAGACCGTGATATATTCTCATTTTTTCAGCACTTGTTTCTTGAGAGGCCTTTCAGATTTAAGCTACGCCAAAAATTCCCACTAGATAAATGCTCTTGTGTTCCGTAGAGAATATTTTTTATAAATGCAGTAAGATATTCAGGGAGCGAATGGTCGGGCTCAATGTTTTTACCTAACATACTACTTGCAGCTTTAGAGAATCATCATGAAATTTCAGTTTTCTCCTTATTGCATTATGCCGTTTTAATGCCTTTTCTGAGAGAAATTTTAATCAGTGAGATATGATTGTTCAATATTTGCTAATCGGATTGCACTGTTTTAGCGAAAACCGCGTTAAGTCATTTTGACATTAATTATATAGAACATTATATAATGCCATAAGGTTAGATTAATGTAATATAAATTAAATAATAAATTAAACCTTTTTATCTAATTATATAATAAAATCACTCCCTATGATTAAAATAAAGATATATGTATGTATACGCTCAACGTGATAAAACTAAATGCATACAGTCTTATAATAAATAAAACTGCCCAGTTAAACTGAGGGCATTGAGCTCACAGGCTATTCACACTAATTGTATATTATGCTATTTTTTCAAAGAATAATGCCACTCGAAAAATAAAGAAATCGACAATATATTAAGGGGGGGAGATAAGCACCCGTGCCCACCCTTTATACTTAACCAATAAACCCCCAAAATCTAATCAGGCAAGCGCCTTACCAGAATGAATTTATACACAAAATTTGAAAAAAAATCGGATAATTTTGCTTGAAAAACCCATTTATCTAAATTAAGGGAGCTGAGTCCCCCCCCGTTCCCCCCTTTATACTTAACAAATGAAAACCCAAAACTAATCAGGCAAGCCCCTTACCACAATGAATCTATATACAAAATTTGAAGAAAATCGGATAATTTGCATGGAAAACCCATTTATCTAAATTAAGGGGGATTAGCCCCCCGTTTACCCCCCTTTATACTTACCCAATGAACACCCAAAACTAATTAGAGAAGTGCCTTATCACAATGAGCCTATATACAAAGTTTAAAGAAAATCGGATAATTCTGCATGAAAAACTCATTTATCTAAATTAAGCGGGGGAGTTAGACCCCCCTTTCCCCCCTTTATACTTAACCAATGAACTCCCAAAACTAATCAGGGAAGCGCCTTATTAGAATGAACCTGTAAACAAAATTTGAAGCGAAACGGATAATTCTATCACGAGCTATCGCGTTACGTACATACATACATACATACATACAGAACGGGCGGGCACATTAGCTCTCAGGCTTTGATAGCCTGTGAGCTAAAAACCTTTCAATATAAACATCGACATGTTTCGAACGCTCAAATGACGACATTTTGAAGATAAAAATGATATCTTTATGTAGTTTGTTTTATCACTTTAAGCATATACATCTTTAGTTTAAAGATTTTTAGTTAAGCATTACCATTTGATTGATAATGCATTTTTTACGCTTGGAGAATCCTTCACAGGAGGATCTTGAATTGCGAAAGACATGTTACACATAAGAGTCTACTTTCTAGAGTTTTTATCATTTTTCGCTCAATAAAATTATGTCCAAAGAATTTAGTATAACTTTTACATCTATAATTTAATAATATTTCAAATTTGGAACGTAATGTTGTCATTTTATTAATTTTTTAATTACTGGAAATTTCATAGACACTTTATTTGATTCTATGTATTAAATCAAATTGATTAATTAAAGTTTTCACAATTTCGTTATTGCGTGAAAATTTAAACTTTAAATGTGTGTCTTCGTTTTAATCGTACTTCATTAATATCACAAACTTTCTCGAAGAAAATTAATATTGGCTCAATATTGAGCTAATATTTTACATAATAACATATATTTCGGAAATAATCAGAAGAAAATGAAATATTTCTCTAATATTGAGAGGAGAGTTACAAATTTGCGATCTAATTTCAAAATTTTCGTTAAGATAATTTCTATTTACTCCAAATATTTACCATTGTATCTGCTTTATACTGGATGATTTTCGGTGCTAATCCATTTAATCGATATTGCGCAAATATTGGCAAAACATTTCAAAAGTAATGAACACTTATACGTATAGACGTTGTGCTAATATTGAAATTATCAGCCGAAATAAATGGAATAAAGTTGTCGAAACGACCCTGAAAGGAATATGATCTGAGCACGAAAGTATTACATAATATTTTCCTTACATATTAATATTATTACACACATATATATATATATATATATATATAAAGTTAAACATGTTTTGGTAAATTGTTTTGATCTGATCGCAATATTCTGAGAAGTCCATTGGGTTAACAATATGGGAGTCTTTGCTTGGATTTTGTATTTTAATGGATATGTTATAATGACTTGGTTCATTTGACTTTTTTTCTACTAAAAAGTCCTTTGGTTTTCTGTTTTGGAGGTTATGCTATGCGAGTTTTTATAATTATGGTTATGATTTTATTGAGTCTTTTTAGCACTACTTATTTAATTTGTACATTTTGTATATACTTTCATTTATTCAAGATTTTTAATTCTAATTAATCAAGTTTTCTAAGTTTCATACATTAATTTAATTCATTTATATTTTCTTTTTCTTCAAATTGTATTTTTATTGTGTCATATTTTTTAATGGTAGTTCTAAGTAAAATTCTCGTTCCTGGCAAGATACACTTTGCATCTATGCAGTGTAGTGCCCGGTACAGGGGCAATAAATGGGTTGTTCCTAGATCGACATCAAGTGACCATTTTTACTCTCCTCCTCCTCCATTATTTTTTAGATTATGTAATGATGCTCGCTGCAAGACTTGTCCATTTGCTTCTCAGAAACATATTGTATCGGATCCTAATTTATCAACTTTTTGTAAAGCATTTAATGTAATTTATAGCATAAACTGTAACCTAAGTGGGTTGAAATATATAGGTGAAACATCAGGTCCATTACATAAACGTATTAATCAACATCGTTCCGACACTAACAAGAACAAAGCAAAAAATTTACAGTCCACAGCAGAAATACAACATTTTCATAAACATAAATTTAGAAATACTACAATTGAAATTATACAAATAATAAAAGCTAAATCAGAACGTTTATTTATGGAGTCTTCATATATGAAATATTATAACACTATTTATCCTTATGGACTTAATAGTGAATTATTTAACAGACCAGTTAAAGTTTTTTCAACAAATAATACTACAGATTATTCTCCTATTTATCTTACTCTAAATCATAATTTAAATCATAAAACAACACGTAACAAGCGAGGAAAATGTACTACTAAAGTTGTTATTTCCAATAAATTTATTCTTAAACAAATCAACACTCTTCATCAAAACTATATTAAGAACTACAACTGGTTTTTAATACGAAAATATATTTTTGCTATTAAAAAGAAACTGATAGTACAATATTTAAATGTATTTCTTAGTAAATCTTACTCAAATCATTTCTCTGATATTTTCTATGATCTAATTATGACAAGAGCTAATCTTTTTAACATTAATTTAAATAAAAAACAAAAAATTCATAACACTAATACTCAAATAATTACAACTTTTTCAAATCAAATCTATAATAAATTAATATTAATTCTATAATTAATGATAAAAACTGTTATTTTCCTATAAAAAATCTTCAACTTTCAAAGACATTTAAATATCCTACTACAATTGGAAGAAAGATTTTTAACTATAATGCATTTTCAAAAAATACATCTGATGCTAGTACTTTTCAGTGTAATTGCAATGACCCCACTCTAAAAAAATTCATTAATAATGATCATGGACATGTAATCACTGGTAATCTTAATATTGTGAATGATTATAAACTGCAAAAACTCATGGGTTATGGTACTAAATATAGACTTCCTTCTAAATTTAATGTAAATTCTATTATAAAACAGTTTATATATGATATAGACATTTTTATTTATAAAATTTCAATTTCATATAGTAAACCTATTGAATATTTTAATCAATGGAAAATACTGGTTATTGAAAAATTAAGTTCATCTTTAAAACAAAATTTATCCAATATGGTTAAAATTAACGCAAAACATTTGTTCCAGCAAATTACTAAATTACAAAAAAACTATGTAATAACATATATTGACAAATCTCCTAATAATTATGCAATCATACGTAAAGCTTATTATCACCAACTACTTACATCCTGTATTTCTACTAACAATTCTTTTAAAAAAACTAATGAAACTGTAATTGTAAATAATCGTAAAATTCACAGTTATTATAAATTATTAAATATTAATTCTACTAACTTTAATTATCCTTATTTAGTTCTTATACCCAAATTTCATAAAAATCCAATTAAATTTAGGACTGTAACTATAGGATGCAATACATATAATAATATAGCCAATAAATATCTATTAAAAATTCTCAATCAAATTTATACACTGACAACATCCACTGATAACACACATTGTATAAAAAATAGCTATCAACTCGTCAATATTTTGAAAAATCTTAAATGTGTTAACAATATAATGACATATGATTTCAAAGATCTATTTAATAATATAGATTTATTAGATCTACATAATATTATAAATGCATTATTTTATAAGTATCAACATTCACTTAATTTACCAATTCATATAGATACAGCTTATTTTAAAACTTTAACAAATTTCATTATATATAATAATTATATAATGCATGATAACACGTTATATTTACAGAAAGTCGGTATACCACAAGGGGGATGTACATCTAGTATACTTTCAGACTTATACTTGTATCATTATGAACGTACATTTATTAATAGTAATATACATTTATATCGTTATATTGATGACATTATTTTAATTGCTACTGATCACACTAATATTTCTATATTTCCAGTTGATTATCCTACTAATTTAGAATTAACGGAAAACCTCCTTTCGAACAATACTATTAACTTTTTAGATCTTAATATTACACTAAAAGAAAACAAAACAATAATAGATCTATTTGATAAACGTAAAGAATTTAAATTTAAAGTTAATTCATTTACTAATTTTAAATCATGTCTTCATAATTCTCTATATCGTAATATACTCCTTAATCATATTTATAGAATAAAAAGTTTATGTTCCTCTCAACTTATTAACAAAAATATTAAAAAACTTATCTTTGACGCATTACAACATGGTTTTCCAAAAAAATTCATTTATTCCTTAATATATAGTTAGTTCCTATTTGATCTTTACAACCAAATTAACACATGCGTTTAAAAAATGTATAAAAAAATCATATAATCTTATAAATATTTACAAAAAAAAAAAAATATATATATATATATATAATAGGACGGTTGGGTGGGTAGACGTTGGATTGAGGAGGTGTGTGGCGGCGTTGTATGGAAAAATACGCATGGTTAATTTAAATATTTAAAAAAAATGGGGGCATTTTGATTTACACAATTGTTTGATCATACACATTTTATAATGGACTGCGATGTGTTATTCTTATGTATATTAATTTAGTTAGATTTACTTATTCATTATTTAATTATTTTAAATGAATTTATATTCATTAATATTAAGAATGTATTTGATCTAAAGATTTGGATTAATACCTGTGGTGGACAATATCATATCTACTTCTAAGATAATGTTTACTTTTATACAGTGTTGATATAATATGTTTTAATTTTATTTAGTGTTTTTATTTAATTTAACTTTGTTTAAAGCCACATTTTTGTGACTAATTCATTTCAATATTTACTCATTATTAATTTTAAATTATTTGATTCTTAATTCAAATCTTTAATTGGTATCAATTAAGTTAGTAATTTGGTTGATTTATGAAACATTTATTTCTATCCTATTCCTTCGATTCAGATTATATCCACTTTTTTTTACTAATAGATGGCAGCACTAATGTTCCTGTTTATTTTATAATCCATTATATTTTAACATTATTTCTGGCATCACTGCAAAGCAATTTATATTTCTAAGCAATTTATATTTCTAAAATTGGCAACATGATATGATTTTTTATGCAATTCATTCCCCAGTCACGTTGGAGTTTTCATGATGGTTCATGAACTGCAAGGTATCTTATTTATATCTCTATTCATCTTCATGGATTTTTTACTTAATGTCTCTATTAAATGTTCTCTCTGTAATTTATAAGTATGGTTTCTTTCATTTTTTATATTGTATTTTATTTTTTATTTTATCACTGATTTGAATCATTGTATTTGAGATGTAGTCCCAATATCATATTTTTTAGCAATGTTTGGCTAATATGAAGATGAAACATCTCATTTTATTTGTGGTATTTAGGCAATTGGGACTTGATAATTCTGTCTAAATTCCACAAATTTCATTTCATTTAATTCATTTAATTCCATTGATTCAATTTTTATTTAATTTCTTATTCTTTCAATGTTTTTTGATTCCATATTAAGTGTGTTGGGGAATCTTTCATTGTCAACTAATTATTTCATACTTAATTATTTCATGGTTTAAGTTGGTGTTATGATAATGTTTCATTTATGGTTATATATATATATATATATATATATATATATATATATATATATATATATATATATATATATATATATTTGATGTACGTCTATATTTGTGAGAGAATTTAGTTCTGTAACAAAATTATATCAATTAAATGTCAGTTTAAGGTTAAAACATTTTTGCAATTGTTTTTCTTTTTTATATATAAAGAATGAGTTAATATTTGGAAGAATATTAAATTTTTTATTTGCATAAAGATTAAAAAGTCGATTGTGATTAATTTTTGTAATCACATTTTATGAAAACCACGCAATTGTATTGAAAAAAATGAGGGCAGACTAACTGTCCAGATTCCTACTCCCAGAAAACCTCAAGCTCCGGGGAAATTACTTTTCTACACAAAATCTACTAAATTTTATAAGTAATTTGAGATAATGCTTACAAAAAAATCAAGGACATTTTTATGTATATTTTGTGGATATTGTTTTAAGTAATTTTTCTTTGTACACGTATCTAATAATTTTTGTATTGTAATAGTTAGGTTAAATTTTTTTGGAAAAGTTCCTCTTTGTGTAATACTTAATATTTTAATGCTCCTGAGACGAACACTTATAACATTTATTTTGTACAATTTAAAATGTCTTCTGTAGGGATTTTCAAAAATATTCAATAAATTTAAAATAATTTCTGTAAAATGATAACAAAATCAAAAACATTCAACAAATGTGACACCATAAAAGTATTCAAATACGTTTAAAAAGTCAGTTTTTGGCAAAATGAAGATTTTGTTTTAAATTTTTATTTTAAAGACTGTACAATTATCTATACAAAACAGTTCTTGTTTTCTTGGTATAATCATTGGAAGTGTAGTTATAATTGTTTTTGTTTCAGCTCTGAAACCTTAAGTGTGTATGTAAGTATTTGGAAATATGTACTTATAAAGTATATATATAAAGTATTTTCTAATGCTGAGATTAGGGAAGGATTAGCACATAAATACGGAGAGTTTACAGGATTTGAGGTGCATTTTTCTAATAGGTTTTCAGAAATAAAAACGTTAAATGCGTTTTCCGAAGTATGTGATTTCCATGGATAATCAGTTACGAAAATTGAGGTTATTTTTATATAAAATGCAATATCTACAATATATATCATGTTGTCTGTGTAATGAACTATCGGTTTGCATATTTGAAATTTTCCTGACATTTTCCAGTTTTTAACACTTTCCAACCTAGTTGAAAAGTGTTTATGACTTTGGTTTGTCTCGCCTTCTGCCGTCTGCCGTCTGCCGTCTGTCGTCTGGCCGTCTGTCCGTGCTCTAACTCCCGTAAATATGCTGGGATTGCTCTGCAATTTTTATATGTTATTGTCGTTATCTATAGCATGTTCTCTATTACAACGGAAGTGTGTAGCACTTATAGTTTTTTTACAGGGACACTCAAAGAAATTCCGTTACATTGCGGTATATGGAGAAAAATCATTTGCGGTTTATTCAAATAATGTTTCACTATTTTAAACGCATTGAAATTTATATATATCACTAAGGTGCATTACAAGAAGCTTAATATGGAATAGGATCAGCATAGCACTTATTGTTACTCTACAGGGACAGTCAAAAGAATTCCGTTGCATTACGTCTATGGAGAAAAGTCGTCTGCGGTTTATTTAAATAATGTTTCACTATTTTAAACGCATTGAAATTTATACATATCACTAAGGTGCATTACAAGAGGCTTACTACAGAATATTGTGTGTATAGCAGTCATCGTTCATTTACAGGGACACACAAAAGTATTCTCTACTGTCTCTTAACAATAATTCCTGGAAGCGCTTTTAAGTTGCTGAACGCGATTTTAAATTTAACTCACTTTTTGTCTATTACTTGGGGTGTGTAAATTGTATAGATCATATACAGGACAGCACAAAAGTTCGCGAACACATTTCCGTTTATTGACAGAAACTACAGAAGGAGAATTTTAAACTGTGCTACACGTTTCTTTACTAAACTAAAATTTAGCATCCTATGTAGTATATATACAAACCTATAGATCATATACAGGGCTGAATAAAAGTATTCGGATATTTTTCCGAATATTGTATATGTTGGAAATTCTTGAAATTACGTTTTTAAATATGTTATGCGTTTTCCAAATTGTAGATGTTATCTTTCAGTTTATTAAACGGTATGATTTGTAAAATTATTTTGGAAGCGTTGGAAAGTGTTACATAATCTATGCTTGACGCATGATTTTTCGTTCTTCTTTTTTATAAATTAACATACAGAAAATATATGACAAATTATGAAAGTGGTATTTGGAATCGATATATCGTTCTAAGTTTTTATTTTATCGCTCAAATCCTAGTTCATTGCATTTTTATTAAGTCAATTTGTATATTTATCGGAAAACAAATTTAGTAAACTATCATTAATTTTGTTCTGTGGTCATTTTGGTAAATGTGAAACATTGCACTATTTTTCTTTAAAATTATGAAATGTATCGCATCAAAACAATTTATTTATCGAATGAAATTAACTTTCTATATTCTAATCTATTTTAAACACTAGTATTGTCCTCGTTTTCGCTTTATTTAATAAAATGAGTGTGAAATATAGTGAGATACACCTTTTTTTTTTTTTTTACTATTAATGAAATATTTTATACCCACTATAACAAATCCAAAACGCTAATTGAGAATCTATTGAAATTTTTTTACTCAAAGAAAACAAATTCTTTAAAAATTACCTATTCAATCGACTTTATTATTTATGAAAATCTCTAATTACGGAGAGTCTTAATTCAAATTATGAAAATGCGCTGTGATACATATTTATTTCAAATACGTTCAATAATAAAGTATAAATTACATTTTTGAGATTCATTTTTTAACTGCATAAATTCTATCTGTTTTATTTATTTAATTTTTATTTTTTAAATTCAAATTTTGAAAATACTATATTGTATAATGCCTATTTATAATTTCAAATAGATTTTTAGTGAAGGCACCAGATATTTTAGCAATACTCTTTTTAACACGTTAAAACAAAGTTGAAAAGTGTTTATGAATTCGGTTTGTCTGTCTGTCTGCCGTCAGTCTGTCCGTGCTCTAAATCCCGTAAATATAGTCGGATTGCCATGAAATTTTTATATATTATTGAGATTTAGTATAGAATACTCGGTATTGAAAATGAACTGTTTAGCATTTATAGTTTGGTTACAGGGATACTCAAAACAATTTCAATGTTACATTACGCTCTATGCGGAAAAGTTGTTTTCGATGCATTTTATTGATGTTACAATATTTCAAACCTAAAGGGATTAAATTGAAACGCTGAGATGGACAACAATGTACTTTCAAAGAAGTATGGAATAAGTAGTATTTATAGTTTTTTTTTTTTTTTTTTTTTTTTTTTTTTTTTTTTTTTTTTTTTTTTACAGGGACGTTCAAAAGAATTTCCTTACGTTAGGACCTAAGGGAGAAAATCGTTTGTGGTGCATTTTAATCAAGTTGTGATACTGGAATAACTGAAGTGTGCTACAACATGTTTTCTATAGGTTATGCGATGCATACCATTTATCGTTCATTTACACACAAAATAAGATACACAGAAATTGAGATACACAAAATAATTTGGTTATAGGAATGATTAAGATCGTAAATACTTTAAGTGCGTTCCCTGCTGAGGTATGCATTTTTAAACTTATCTAATTTTAAGTTTATTAAGTGGTGTGTATAAATTCTAAAGATCGCTCACAGGTCTATATGAAATAATTCGCACACATTACTGGATATGGACAACATATGTTGAGAATGTATTTTTACTGAAGTGTGTTTCTTTTTAATTTACTTATGTCGATATCTCATTTCATTCTATGACAAAATGAAATTTTTTAATAATATTTTATTAGTGTTGGAAAGTGATATATATGCCTGATGCAAGATTTTCCGTTCTTGTTTTCTATTCGTTTTCTAATCGATGAAAACAATACTGATTATAGCAGACAATGCCTTACTTGAAACATGAACTGCCCATTGTGGTAGTAATCTGCACGAATCTGGTATTTTAATGAATTCCTTACAATATTAATCGTATAAAACATATATTGTTGGACGCATAATAGATGTATTGTGGCAGGTATATTGTTACAGTAGTGTTGAAAGTTTACTAAGGTGCACTGTTTCCGAAGCAGGGCAATGTCAATGTTTATAAAATGTAATAGACAACATTGAATGAATGTTTTAAAAATAGAAGTTCGGTGATAGTAATTAGATGTACCAAAAATCCATACTAAGAAAATACTTAATTATCCGTTTCACAAGTAAAAGACCTGACGTAGGAAGTGACACTATATGATAGACATACATTCAGTTCGTAGTATTATTACATGTTTATTACATTTCGTTTGTTACTTTGCATTATACTTGGTGGTATTGTAGTGAATAGTTTTTTTTATATATTCCAGGGATTCGTAAATATCATAGAGTTGCCATCTTAGAGTATTTGAGGTTAAATCTAGCAATTGTTTCGTTTTGTTTAGTCTCAAAAAATTTTGTTTTCGCCACTAGCTTCAAATCTACATCATTTGGATAATGCTTCTTCGGACTGCATTTCTAAAACTGAGGCAAAAAACGAGTAGAAAAGGTGGTAAAAAGGCATGAAACTAGTTCGCTTTTTGAACTACGATTAGCTGTTTTCTTTCTCAATCAGTTGGCAACATTGCTTACATCTGCCCATCTCATTCGGTGCATTTTTCTTGTATGCAAGCGATCTGAGAATCCTCTTCCAATCATATTGTAACAAATGTTAGTTGCATTATAAAATCGTAATATTTTAATATGTAACTGTAGTGTTTCCCATTTAAGATAAAACCGAAAATTGGTAGACTTAATTACTTTAAGCATTTTTAAAGGATATATCACTAAATGGCAATATTTCCTTTCATGTTACTAACAAATACAGTTTCGTATAATTGAGATACCATATGAAAGGATTTTGAATCGGCTTCTGACATAGTGCACATACTTTTCGTTAAAACTGGGTTCATGATTAAAAATTCCAGTTCATTAAAATTAAATCAGCACTGATTTCATAAATGAAATAAAAGGTTTTTCTCAAATCAATGTTGCCACAAATATGAAATACCGCATTATAATGTGCTCAACAATGATTATAAAAAAATTGTAAAATAAGGATAAAGTGGGACATTTTTGCTGTGCGGGTTTATTTTATATTTATGATTCAATAGCAAAATTTAAATTAATGCTCAATTTCTTTTTCATTATCCCATGTTGTTACAGACAAAGTTTGGTATAAATAACATACCATATGAAAGGATTTTGAACTGGCTGGCTTCTGAGACTTACTTTTACACTTACGTTTCGTTAAAACATGTTTTCTGATTAAAAATTGCAGTTAATTAAAAATTAATTCAGCACTCTCTTCATAAATGAAATGGGAGGTTTTTCTCAAATCAAATGTTCCCACAACTATAAAATAACCGCCTTATATCGTGCTCAATAATCTATATATAAATTCCGCTATCGTACTGGGACAGAAATCGCGATTATTTATCATTTGCCGATGGTAACAGTGAGGTTTGTTTTTACTAATTTGCGAATATTAAGAAAAGGTTTTGAAGTATCGATTTAAAAGTCACCACGAGCTACTTTCTAAAAAGGAAAGAAAATAAAGTGCGAAATCAAACCAAGAAACGCGCATTTTGTTATTAATTAAAACATTAACTCCATTGTTGTACATTATGCAGTTTAACCTCATTGTTGTCCGCATCGTTATGACGTCAATGTTACGGATGCACATATTTGTTATTTATAATAGAGATTGAGTAATAACAAATAAATAATAATAATAAATAATAATAAATGAATAAAATAACCTTATTGGGTGGAGGTTTCCGTCAAGTCAGTCCTGCCTGTCATTTTTAGAGGTTGAAGATCACTAACAGTTTCAAGTTGCATAAAGAAGAGAAGATTTTACATTATGCAGCTTTAGAAAATATGCGTGCCCTTCAAACAGACAGAGAGTTAGCAAGTTTGCTGTTACAGGTTGGCGAATGTCAAAGTAGGGAAACTATTAAGTTGCCCCCAATTTGCTATTCAGATATACAAGATACAGTGCAGCAACTTTTCAGTAACATTGATTTTTTAACGGTGACACCTCAAAAGCTTAAAGGACGAACCATACTAACAGTGACAGACAATTTGTCAATTGAAATTAATAATAATATCTCTCCGAGCTCTGAAATTTACAATTGTGTATATAAAGACGTTTTCGAAAAAAAAGATCCAGCAACTATTGTGTGCATGCAAAGATTTTTATATGCACGATGCTGAAAAAATACCTCTGTTTTCATGTTTTTAAATGGTGTCCATATCTTATGATGTGTATATATTTTTTATTTCGAAGTACCCAGTCCTAAGTGGAGAAGTTTTTATATATGATATTTAAACATATAATGGTGAAATTCGTGTATTCTAATATGCATATAATATTTAGAAGAGTGGACACTAAAGTGCAGATACTCTGCGCGGGATCGGCTAGTGACTATAAAAATTTGTAAAATAGGGATAAAGTGGGACATTGTTACTGCACGGGTTTATTTTATATTTAAGATTAAAAAGCAAATTTTAATTAATGCTCAATTTATTTTTTTATTCCATGTTTTTTTTTCGAAACAGATGATGTCATCTTCTATTGCAGTTAAAATACGATTCATTTTATTATTTTTTTTTTTTTGCCTGCTCTATCTGCGATTAGTTTTAACTGTAAATTTGATGAAATAAATGAGTTGATATCCTGGCTTTAAAAATGTTGTATGCAGATATTTTTAGTCCTTATTTATTTATTTTTTTAGTTTAAACGTGCATGTAAAAAATATTAGATTGCAGTATGAAATATTCGCACGGGTTCACTGGTCTATTCGTAGTTTTTTAAAGTGTTTCATAATCCATACATAGCGCCTATTTTTTTCTTTAAAAAAAATAATTTAATATATATCACGATTTACATAACACATCGACATATTCATTAATATGTCTGGTCGATTTCTAAGATTTCCCAGTAAATTTGAAATGCTTTTACAACTTTCAATCGTCTGTTTGCCCGAGTTCTAAAGTTTGTAAAGAAACTTGGATTTCGACGTATTGATATATGTTATTGATGATTAGAATATCATATATTTCTTTGTAGGTTTACTATAGTGTGTTCTTATATAGTGTGAAGCGTTTACTTATAAGGGTATTAAAAGTAATTCATATAAATTATGCCCTTTGGGCGATAAATATTTGGAGTAAATACTAATGATATTAGTTTCCATTTAACATTATTATAACATGGTACTTTTGCTGTTATTTACCATGCCGTCAGTGCTTATTAGTATAACGGAGCATAGTTAACGGGTTCAATTATATATAAAAAATACGTAGTAAATCCAGGAGAAAGAAGAAGCACATAGTTAGATGCAACATCTGTTTATTACATGAAGAGGCATTATCGATAGTTAAAGAAGCAAAGGGGAGGTACCTACAAAAAACAATGAAAAGTTTTCTACAACTGTTCTGATCAAAACAAACAGCCGAAGTGCTAAAGTTTTTAAAGTTACATGTACGGGTGTTGGCGCGGAAAGGATGATAAAATCGCCAGTACTTGGCGAGAGAGTTTTTGGAGGTAATGTCGGAAGCGTATGGGAAAAAACGATAAATGCTGGATTCTGTCTATGATTATGCATTCATTTGAGAATGGGGGGAAGGGTTGTAAAGATTCTTTCATGGAGACAAAAAGGAAAAAGAAAAGAATAATTTTGGGATTGGCGTTTGATTTTGCTAAAAGACAGCTGCAATTAACGGTTACTTATGACTCGAATCTAATAACAGGGTGTGAAAGATATGAGCTTGCATATTACAGTTTTAATCTTTTTAATTAATTCTTTTGAGAGCGGATGAGAAGTGCTAATGCTTGCATAAAGAATATCGGTTATACGTTACATTACTTTAATAAGTAGAGCACAGCTGCTTATATATTTTGTCTAATTTTTAAGACAGATGCACTTTTGATTTTATGAGAAGAAAACGGTTGAATTAGAAATATGTGAACATTTGTAACTTATTTTTAGCATAACCACAAAGTGAAGGACTGAGAAGTTTCTGATGTATGCGAGTGACTTGCATTTTAGAATTAAGAAAGTAGATTCGTTATCTAAATTAAATCAGAAATAGGTTTTAGTTAACATATTGAATTTTTTTTTTTTTTTGGGGGGGGGGGAATTACAGACATTTAAAATCTATAAACTATAATTGTTTATTATTTTTAATTATTTATAATTATTTATTTATTTGGGGGGGAATGAATGAAACTTTATGAATTTTTTTTTACCTCTATTTTGGGGGGGGGGGGGAGGAGAAGCATGAAATCAATACATGTATGCTAGATGTTGGAAGAGGAATGGAAAAGCTTATGTTAACTTGTTAAAATATTGGGGGGGGGGATTTGAACTGAAAGCAAGATATATGACAAACGTCTTTGTCATATATATCACCCCAATGACCAGAAAAGCTGTACTGTTTACAGTACAGTTTAAAAAAAATATATATAATACAATTATACTCTCCCCAAGCTTAAAATAATACATACATAACATAAAACAAAATACTTGTAAATTATATGGGTTGCAACACTATAAAGTATTTTGTTACCTCATTAGTCCGTAATATCGTGCTACATATATGTCATTAAGTGCACTACTTATGAAGATTTTTTTTTATATATATCTCTTCGTCTTTTTATTTTCTGTTTTGTTCTTTTTCTTTCTGGTACCAGCTTTAAAAAGTTACTATTTAACTAGACATGTCTAATGATAACTGAGCACAAAACAGTACTCATTTTCTCAATTTTGTTGCACTTAAATACTATAATTACTACTTAAGTATAATATGAAACACAAATGAAAACAATTAAAAAAAAATAAACACAAATAACACATAACATAAACATATATCCTTAAAAGTTAACTTGAATTATATGAAAAAGTGAAAATGGATTAACTCAAGTGTAGTGTAATGAAAAGTTGTTTGAAAAAGGTTTAAAAATTCGTGCAAGTACAGGACGGTAAAAAAAAAGAGGTGCATGTGGCACCCCCATAAAAAGGGACCGCCCTTAATCTTGTCAATGCATGACAAGTGTGATGTCTCAGGCTTAGGGGCTTACGACTTAGGTGAGGAGGGCAGTGATGAGAGTCCACATCATTACAACATGAACTCCCTGCTCCCCAATGAAGATCGCACTGATCCCCACACAGGAGCACGATTCGGGAACACATGTACTTTTGGGAAAAGGGAATATTGTGAATTAGTAAACTAAATCACAATTGTCTCTCTAAACACAATCTGGTGAGGTGTGGTAACCTAAGGGCAAAAATTTAGAACGGTACCACTAGCCTGGAGGGAAAGAATTATTAAAAAAATAAAAAAAACAAGATACAAGTGTATCTTATGCAAATCCTAATGTATTGACAGTCCTAGAGTGTTGAGAGACCTAAAATATGTCATAATCGGGTATGATGAAGTGAAACTGTACAAGTCATGTAAGCAAATGCTTTAAGTTTGTTTAAGAGAACTTTTTTTTTAAATTTATTTAAAAGATCTTATTTATTTAAAATATTTGCAATGTTGTATTCAGTATGAATGAAAGTTTAAAGTGTGAGAGAAAAAGAAATGTGAAAAGATTATATTTATCTACTGTTTATAAAATTGAATGAAAAATTAAAAGAATGGTGTGACCCGATACAAAATATTGTGTAAAAGTGGTCTTCACAAGAAGACATGGACCAGCCGTGAAGTCAGGTGAAGACAAGTTATGCACAGATACGTAGAATCCTGGCCAGGGATAAAACACTTAGTATCAGATCATATAAAAATTTAAAAGTTTTTTTTTTTTTTTTTTTTTTTTTTTAATTTGTTACAAATTATCTTTTTCTTAAATTGTAGCGAGGGGCGAGAATGGTGTTAGAAGAATTATTATCTATAACATGACTGGCAGGATCACATAAATGTCCATATCGAGGTGGTGCTAGAAGAAGTCTATCAATATGTACCCTAAATGCAGTATCATCATGAGCATATAATCTTTTAATTGAAAATGAAACAGGAGAGTGTTTAAATGTTACAATATATGGACCGGTATATTTAGGTTTAAATTTGTCGACTGATTTTAAATAAACAATCTTTTAAACATATATTTCTTAATTTAGCTTTTCGACTGTGAATTTTGTAACGTCTATCTTGAGCAGTCTTAATGTTGTTATATGCTTTGTCATATATTTTATTTAAGTCGTCTAGTAATTTATAAACTTCAACATGTTTATCTAGAAATGCTTGGTTGGTACTATGATCATATGTGTCAAAAATTAATGAAAGTTCACGACCAAAATGAAGTAAGTTAGGTGAAAATAGTGTAGAAGAGTGTGTCGAACCATTATAAAGTGACTTATGAATAAACAGAGCATTTTCAAAAGAGTGTCTTTCTTGTAGTAATGTGGTAACAGAATATTTAATAGATTTGTTAATCCGTTCAGCTATACTGTTAGATTGTGGGTGCGAGACCGAACTGTGATGTATTTTTATACCAAGAGTATCATTAAATGCATTATAGATATGAGAAGTATATTGTGGGCCTAAATCTGACAAAATACAGACGGGTCTCCCATAGGTAGTTATATAACTAAATAAGCATTTTACAACTTTGTGTGCAGAAGTATCAGTGAGAGGATAGAGTTCAATTTGTCTTGAGAAGTGATCGGTTACAGTTAAAACATGTTTATTGTTTGAGAAAGGACCAAGTAAATCTGTACTGACTGTATGTCCAGGATATCTTGGTGTGTATGTAGGTTGAAGAGGTGCGGGTGGAGTGTTATGGTGTTTGGCCTGTAAACATTTGACACATGAAGCTACAAAGTGGAGTATATCTACATAGATGCCTTTCCAAAAATATTTGGATGTAAATAAAAGTTTTGGCCATACCAAAGTGTGACAGATGGGATATAGTTAAAACTTTACTTTTAAGTGAATCAGGGACTACAATGTGATATGAGAAAGTATTATTTATGATATCTTCCTTTTTGAACATTAATATTTTAGAATCAGGATGTATGAAGTAATTCGGGAATTTTGAAGAAGGTCCATTTTGTAATATATGATCATAAATACTCGCTAAGGTAGGGTCTTTTTGTTGTTCAATGCAAAAAGTTTGATTTGATATCTCCAATAATGGGTCTCGTTTTGCTCGTTCACCTGAGATGAGAAAATTTACATGACAATTGTATTCTTAACAGATTTACAAATATCAGATGTTTCATGATCAACTATTGGAAGTGGTTGAGGATCATGGATAAGGTTAGGATTGATTAATAAATTTTCTTGGTTGTTGTCAAAATTACAGCGAGAGAAATAATCTGCTAGAACATTTGAAGATCCTGGAATGTGTTCAAAATCATACGAATATTCTGAAAGGTCAATTAGCCAACGGGTGGTTATGTCTGCTGGGTTTGTAGTCTTTTTGTATTTTTTTAGAGGTTTACTGTCTGACACGATAAGAAACTTTCTGTTGTATAAGTAATATTTGAATGCAATAACAGATTTGTAAATTGCCATGAGTTCTAGTTTTAAAGCAGGATATTTTTTTTCAGAGGAATTTAAGGATTTAGAAAAGTATGCTACTGGTAGAAGATTTCCATTATGTTCTTGCAGTAAAACGCCAAAGATGGCAATGTTAGATGCATCTGTATTCAAATAAAAATTCTTGTTCCAATCTGGTAACCTAACCATGGGCGAACCGAAGAAAATTTTCTGTATTGTTTTAAGTATGTCCTGATGTTTTTCTGTCCAGATGAATTTAGTTTTAGGAGTAGTTAAATCAATAAGTGGTTGTACTAGTTTGTTAAATGTTGGAATTAAGGATTTATAGAAAGTTATCAAACCAATAAGCCTTTTTAATTGTCGTTTTGTAGTTGGTGTAGGAAATGAAGTTATTTTTACAATGTTGGAATGGATTGGTGAAATATAATGATTTTCTATTTGAAAACCTAAGTAGTTCACTTTTGTTTGATGAAAGTTGCATTTATTAGGTGAAAGAGTGAGATTGTACTTGGAAAGGAGGTTAAAAATTTTGTCGAGTTTAGAACACATTTCATCAAAAGAATTCGCACCTATGATAAAGTCATCTTGATAAGTGAAAACACCTTGCAGGTGTAGTTCGTCAATTAAAGAGTCCATTAGAGCTTGAAAGATTGAGGCACTTGTCTTTTAACCAAAGACAAGTCTGCGGTAGGAAAAAGATCCAAACATGGTGGTAAAAGTTAGTTGATTGTGAAATTTTTCTGGTAAGTTAATTTGATGGTATGCTTGATGAAAGTCGAGTGTTGTAAAGAATGTGTAAGAAGGGAGATTAGCGATGATGTTTTGAATTTTCGGTAGTGGGTAAGATGATCCTTGAATTACAGTGTTTAACATTCGAAGGTCAAGTGCGAGGCGAAATTTTTGTTTACCAGTACCATCTGGTTTTTTTCTAACAAGTAACATAGGACAAGACCATTCGGAGCAATGTCTTTGTATAATTCCAGCTTCAAGTAATTGATTAATTTGATCTAATGCATCATTTTGTAATGCTTGAGGTATTGGAAAAGGAAGTGTTTTTATAGATAGTAATTAATAAATTTCAAATCTGGAACAATTTTATCTGTATGCCCAAGTGTATTTAGAGATTTTGAAAATACAAGGTAATATTTGAGTAACATTTCTTTTAGAATTTCAGCTTCATTGGATGGTAAGTGTTCAAGATTGAAATCAGTTGCAGATAAGTCTTCTTTTCTTTTTTTGAGAATGTCTTTAGAAGCTTGAATGAGATTTAAAAATTGTTGATCTGAGTCATCTTGACTAATTTTATCTGGGGAGTACTCAATTATTTCCTCGACCTCAAAAAGTTGACCTATTTTAGCTTTTTTTTGAAGGTGAATGGGATTATCAGAATTGTTTTTAACCGAAATCGGGAAAAATGTATATTGTTGTGGAATTTTTCTTTTTCGCTTTGGATTTTTTGATTTTATTATAGCATCAAATCCTATTAAGTTGTCAACGGGTGAATTGTATTGAAATAAATAATATTTGTCTGTGCTAATAGTATCTGTGAAAACTGAAATCCAGTTTTGTTCCTGAGGGTTTAAGGAAACTCTACGAGTCAAAGCCACAATTTGATTTTTGAAGGAGGTGGGTTGTGTACTACATTGATTTATCTCAGATGATGGAGTAGTTTGTTTGTTTACCAAAGGAATCGATAAAGTGTTGTCAATATGAATAAGATTTTTGACAGTATTTACAACAATATTGAATCGTTTGATGAAATCATAGCCAATAATACCTTGGAAACTAGATGAATCTGGTATGTCTACTACATAGAAGTGGTGGTTGAAGTTTTTGTGCTGTAATTTAATGGAGGTTCTAATACATGCGGAGAAATCTACATCAGAATTGACTGTTTTGATGACAACGCCAGTTGATAATCTCTTATATTTTTAAATTGTTTTTAATTCATCAAATAAAGACTGTGATAGTAACGAAATAGTACTTCCTGTATCGCAAAGTAGAGTAATATCTTTTTTGCAATTGAGGCCTTTACAAGGGGGAGTGATGTCGAGTCTTTAATGACATTGTAAATAATTTTTGTAGTAGTGTCATCATATTGTTCTGTGTTTGTTTGTGTCGTTTCATGCTTAGAAATTTTTACAATATCACATGTTTGTGTGCTTACAGAGTTTACTAGTCTGTTAAGTGATATTTTTGGTAAGGACGGATCTGGGAAAAAACTGGCTGATGTGTAAACAGTAGTGGGGTGAGGTGCAAAGCCATCAGCAAAATTACACCTCTGACTTAGTTTTCCTGTTGTCGGTTGTTGTTGTTGTGAAATTGTCCTCGTCGTGTATTTAAGCGTTTCCATTTGAAACAGGCTTGCGCTTCGTGACCACTTTTGAAACATAGCTGGCAAGTAGTGCGGTTAAATTTGTACGACTTATGTGGAGAGGGGCGTTTGTTAAAGTTTCTGGTTTGAAATTTCCGTTTGTTGTGCATGCCAGCAAATTTAGTTTTGTAAGTTGCCGCGTCTTCTTTAATTTCTGGTTGTGTTTGGGTATTTACAGAGAGGGCATTTATTTTTTCAGTCAGTTGTTTTAGTTGATCAGCAAATGTTGAATCAGCCGGGGAAGGGGTGGGGTAAGCATGCAAAATTTTCTCTCCGTACAAAATATCTTGTAGCGCCTGGGCTCTCAAAACTGCGGGTTGGTATTCTGTAATTCCTTCCTCTTGAATTTTAATTCTTAAATTGGAAGGAATGGTTTCCAGGAATTTCATGTACTTAATTTTGTCACGCGCATTGGCGTCTTGAATGTCCGAATAAACTGTTGCAGCCAGAACATTAAGCCTATGGGCAAAGTTTTTAATGGTTTCTGCGGGTAAGAGCGTTAAGTTTGCAAGTTCGACTGCTACCTGTGATTTGCTAGGAGGGGAAACAAATTAGAAAATTCTCTTTCAATGACATTTATGTCATTTGAGATTAATAAATCAGGGTTCTGTGTTAAATATTTTAATGCAGGACCAGTTAGTTTACTTTTAAGCAAAGCAATTGTTGCTTGCGGGCTGTATTTATTTATTTGACTAACAGACCGTACTTGGTCGAAAAAGAATTTGAGTGATTCATGATCACCGTCGAAGCTTGGCAGGTTAATTGGTATTTGCCGAGAAGCCATGGTGGCCAAAAATACAGTTAACTAAACTAATGAAATTCAAGGAAACACTGCATGCACAATAAAATAACTAAAAAAATATCAATATACACTAGCAGATAATAAATATAACATGAAAGAAAAATGTAAACTGCATTTATATCATAATAAATAATAATGACTGATCACTGTTTCTTTTTAGCGTATAGATCCCTAACGCTCATTTTTAATTCATTTTTAAAAAGAAACAGCGATGAATGAGAGAAAAATAGAGGAAAAAATATATATATCCTTTTTTTTATAACTTTAAAATCAATTTGTATAGCATAAGATACTGTGAATAGATCTTACCTTGGATTTATCAACACAAGTATAAAAAGTAAAAATTTATGCAAATTATTTAAATTGTTAAGAATGAAACTTAACATTTATTATTTATTTTATTCATTTAAAAAAAAAATTGAAACCAATATTGCAAGACAATTTAAGTTTTTTTTTTTTTTTTTTTTTTTTTTTTTTTTTTTTTTTTTTAAACTGGTTTACTAAAATTAAAAACTCAGATTAATATTTGTATCCAAAACACCTTAAAAAAATAATCTTGCCCTAAATATTCCTAAAAATATCATATTTTACAACAACTAAAAAAAATGCAAGATAAAATAATCATATTTATATTATTTGATGTGAAAGTTCAAAAATTAAATTAACTTAAATTTCAACCTGCATATTTAATTAAGAAGGTTTTGGTAGAAGGCAAACACAAAAAGAACATAACTGAAACTCTGTTATTAAATATATTCTTTTAAGAATGGTAATGCAATAACTTAACCAAATAAAATTTACTACTGACTGAGAGAGAAAAAAATTAATTATATTACAAGAGAAGTATGAAGGTTGAAATGTACATTTTAATCAAAGCCAAAGTTTTTTTTTTTTTTTTTTATTTAAAGAAAAAAATTTTTACTGTGAGTGAGAGAAAGTTACAATATACTAACATTCTATTCATCCTTCATACTTATTAATTTAAAATAAAATAAAACGCTTTTTTTTGTGCAACCATGATTTGTTCACTAAGGTTTTTTTTTTTTTTTTATGAACTTTATATCACAACATTCTTGTACTAATCTTCTTATTTTGTTTCAAATTTAAAACTGCACTTTAGGATTATTGAAACACAGCAGCGTTAAAAAAAGAATCACGAACTCAGTAGCACTGATCTTCCGGAAAGTATACTATTCACGTACTTGACACACACCGGAAAATTACGATCACCACCGTAGCACAAAATGCACATGCGCCAGACGAATGCACTAAAATATTGGTCACACTACCGATATTTTATGTTAATTGAAAGGAACACCACTGTAGTTTTTTGAAGAAATATCAATTTTCCTTTGGATTTAAAATTCACACGCAACACAGGGATTACTTTTAGTAACACTGTTGAAAAAAAAAAATACTTGGATTGAAACTGCACATGGATCACTTATAGTAACACTGTTGATGATTTCACTTTGATAAAATAATATCGCACAGGACTAATATTTCACAGACACTTCTAGATGAGAACACTTTTAGATGAGGATCGGCGAGAGAATTCCAGGAATGAAGCAAAACACCAGCGTCTGAGTACCTTGAATCCGGCGAAGGGGATGCGGGGGGCAGCACTTCCAGAAAGAGCAGGTTGTCAGCAGAGATGAGGGGGCGACTGTGATGACTTTCAGATGGGTGAAACGCTCCAGGTATCAACAAAACAATGAGAAGCAGGTGCGGGAGGGGTGATGACGAGTCAAACTGAAGCGAGGCCGGAGGCAGTATCAGCGCGCTGCAAAGAGATGGGGGGGGGGGGGGCGCAGACTGGAATCAGCGAAGCGGAGCGGTTGCAGAGTTAAACTTCCAGGGGCAGTTCAGAGAAGTTGTATTTAAAGTTCCACATAGTTGCAGTTGAAAGGAAAGTATGCCTCTTATAATTATTGTACCTCGGTACCTCCCCTTATTGGAAGAAAAATTAAATCTCTAAGTTCGAGCGAAACCGGCGGAAGCACCAAGATTTATAACATGGTACTTTTGCTGTTATTTACCATGCCGTCAGTGCTTATTAGTATAACGGAGCATAGTTAACGGGTTCAATTATATATAAAAAATACGTAGTAAATCCAGGAGAAAGAAGAAGCACATAGTTAGATGCAACATCTGTTTATTACATGAAGAGGCATTATCGATAGTTAAAGAAGCAAAGGGGAGGTACCTACAAAAAACAATGACAAGTTTTCTACAACTGTTCTGGTCAAAACAAACAGCCGAAGTGCTAAAGTTTTTAAAGTTACATGTACGGGTGTTGGCGCGGAAAGGATGATAAAATCGCCAGTACTTGGCGAGAGAGTTTTTGGAGATAATGTCGGAAGCGTATGGGAAAAAACGATAAATGCTGGATTCTGTCTATGATTATGCATTCATTTGAGAATGGGGGGAAGGGTTGTAAAGATTCTTTCATGGAGACAAAAAGGAAAAAGAAAAGAATAATTTTGGGATTGGCGTTTGATTTTGCTAAAAGACAGCTGCAATTAACGGTTACTTATGACTCGAATCTAATAACAGGGTGTGAAAGATATGAGCTTGCATATTACAGTTTTAATCTTTTTAATTAATTCTTTTGAGAGCGGATGAGAAGTGCTAATGCTTGCATAAAGAATATCGGTTATACGTTACATTACTTTAATAAGTAGAGCACAGCTGCTTATATATTTTGTCTAATTTTTAAGACAGATGCACTTTTGATTCCATGAGAAGAAAACGGTTGAATTAGAAATATGTGAACATTTGTAACTTATTTTTAGCATAACCACAAAGTGAAGGACTGAGAAGTTTCTGATGTATGCGAGTGACTTGCATTTTAGAATGAAGAAAGTAGATTCGTTATCTAAATTAAATCAGAAATAGGTTTTAGTTAACATATTGAATTTTTTTGGGAGGGGGGGATTACAGACATTTAAAATCTATAAACTATAATTGTTTATTATTTTTAATTATTTATAATTATTTATTTATTTGGGGGGGAATGAATGAATCTTTATGATTTTTTTTTTAATCTCTATTTTTTTTGGGGGGGGGGGGGGGAGAAGCATGAAATCAATACATGCATGCTAGATGTTGGAAGAGGAATGGAAAAGCTTATGTTAACTTGTTAAAATTTTGGGGGGGGGGATTTGAACTGAAAGCAAGATATATGACAAACGTCTTTGTCATATATATGACACATACATTTATTATTGATACTCTCTACAACATGTTTTCTTACATAAAATGGTGTGTGTAGCATTTATGGTTCATTTGTTGGATCTATGGTTCATTATTGTCTACACGAAAACTTATTAAAATATATTTCAATCAAACATTCAACTTCGAGACGAAATTGGTTCTGAAATTAAAAATGTCCTCAGAATGAAACCGCAACAAAAATCAAAACAGTACAGAACTGCCACGTTAGATATAGACTTCCGATATCCTATGGGTAATGAATCATTTAAAAATAATAACACGCAAACGAGAAATTTTTCTTCAATTTAGTTAACGTTAGCTTGCGAACATAGTTGCTATACTAGAGTATTTTCTTATAAAGTAAAATATTTAAAGTACATAATATATCATTTCTCAAGCTCATGGTGACTCTATTACCATAGACACCTATTACCACATCGCTTGTCTTGTCACGACGGCAAAACACTGAATTTACATTAAAAGTATAAATTAATATAAGTTAATTAAATTTCAGTGACACATTTATAATATAAATTGTAATAAATCTACATTTCTTTATAATTATAGTAAATTTATAATTATATTCGTAATATAAAGGTAGTGTATTAACAGAAGAATTTTTATTTACTATCCGAATTTGCGGAGGTGCGGCGCGCGCAACCGCCCAACGTCCTTGCGATCTTCCCCGACACTTGATTTGATTCTTTAAAAGATGAATGAATACCGGAAAAAAATAAATGGTAGATTCCAGAAATTTAATGCACCGAAAAAGGAGATGAATTCAATACCGGAAATTTTTTTTTGTAAATTCCATAAATTTAATGCACCGAAAAGCACGAAGTGTTGGGCTCAGGCTCTAAAGACTTCAGACGACCGCTGCTGCTTCGAGCGTCTTAAATATAATAACTATAATATCATAAGTTAAAGTATTAGATTACTTATCATAATAAACTTTGAATTCACAGAATTTCACGAAAATGATTATTTGAGAAACATTCACTAGAAAATTGAATACAAATTTTAAATTTCTCAGAAGGGCTTAAAAGCTTTTCATGAGAAATTAAGGCATTAGGAAATAACTTTACGAATCGAAATACAGCACGATATGATAACTCCAACATTCTCGTCTTTAATTCAAAATTCTTCCAGAATACTTGAAGTACAATATTTGCTTACTTAATATTTTAAAACTTATTTTGATGGTTGTGCAAAACTTTTTAAGAGAGTACATAATTCAAACTGTATATTATAACAATTGTGTATAGTAGAATTGTTTAATATAATTATACAAATCCATTCCCCCTGACACAAAAACTTTATATTAAATCCTTGCATCACACTAATATTGCTTGATAATGAGGTCATACTATTTTCAAAACTGTAAATAGAAATACGTTCATTAGCTTAAGAATTAGCAAACGTTGCAAACACATGCCATCAGCAAAAATTATTGTTTTAAAAAACATCAGATAGAATTAGAAATTGATAAGAGAGTAAAACCAAAAATTTCACTTAATGAATTTTTTCTAAAATGAAAAAGAAATCATGAAAATGTAAACTTTAATTATTTAAGAAATATTTCAAAGCGCCCAGCATGCACCGTCACGTACAGTCAGCATGTATAATATGTAAAAACAAAAACTATAATTTCACAATTCTTAATTTAAAAAATTGCGAGTGGCAACCAAAAAAAAATATCAATACAGTAAAACCTCCATAACGGACACTCCCGAATAGCGGACACCTCTATTTAGCGGACACTTTTTCAATCCCCAACACAAATATTGTTTGCATAGTTTTACCTCTGAATAGCGGACACCTCCAAATAACGGACTAATTTAGCGTTCCCGCAGTGTCCGTTATTCGGAGGTTTTACTGTATAAATATTTTCAATAAAAATATTCTTGTTGATCCAAACATTTACTTTCATAAGAAAAATTATTACTCAGAAGAATGGTGCGTTTTCAAATTAATAGCGAAGAATCGGATAATAATGCACAATGAAATATTTCTGTTAATACAAAATTTGAGTGACAAAGGAAATTCTTGAATACTTTATGTACAAATAGTATCTTTTGTGATCATTCTAATTTTAGCCGTTTAAAATTTTACGAATCTTAAAAGGCATGTCAAATCAATATCACTCAAAACTCATTTCAATGAGGAAATATTAACGACATATTTCAAAAGTTAAGAGGCTTAATAAATGTAATCTGTCAAAACGTCAGATATTTTGTTATGTTGCAAACATATCCATTTATTAAGTAAAATGTCAATGATTCAGTCAAACAATCACTGGATTATGAATTACATTACCGAATTGCAAATATTTATAGGTAAACATTTTAAATACAACGCCTTTTTTTAAAAAGCTCGTTCTAATTCTTCTGGTTGTATAGAAATTCAACATTATAGTTTTCAACTATGTAGTATGTTGGAAAATATTATACCGCTATCGATCGTGTATACGCGCGTATATGAACACATAATACATGGACAAAAAATGAAAGGACACTTTTGAATTTAGACAGACGTTTTGTCAAATATCTCGAGAACTTTTCTGGAACTTTAGGGAGGTAAAGAACAGGATCGATGCGAATTTATTTATAATTGTTCATATTTTACGTTAAAGATTTAATCACAACTGTAATTAGGGATTCGTCAAAAAATTCAAAAAATAAAAATAATATTTGCAATCACTCTGTATCGTTAAAAGTTCGAAATAATATCTAATTGTAACAAAAGAAATATAACAAATTATATCATCTTGTAATAATATACTTGTTTTAATTGCTATAAGGCGTAATATAACAACAGTAAAATAAGTTTTTATAAACAGTAAAATAAGATTTATTAGATTGTTGATATGTTTCGGCTGCAATAGTTTAAATACCCAACTAAAATAAAAAATAAAGTACGTAATTTGAAAAGCTGCGTGAACAATTAAATGATAGCGTTTCAAATATTAACTTCATAGACCGTTCATTTTTAGAATTTTCTTAGTTGCTTTGCTAATGGCTTCAATGGAGTCGAAACATATCAACAGTTTAATAAAACGTATTTTACTGTTTATAAAGTTTTTTTTTTATTTTACGCCATTTAAGAATTGAAAGAAGTATATTGTAACAAATGATTTAAAAAGCTTGATACAATGTTTGCAGGCGCTTGTGTAAAAAATGCATGTTTATTCATGAAGATATAAAGTTTCATATGAAAAAGAAATTATGCAAAATGCTTGCACATAACATACAGAGTATTCAACTAAATTTCATCACACCTTTCAAAACATTTGACTAAGTGAAAATAAACATAATTCTGTAATTATAAACAAACATATTGAATATGTTATGATACATTAATATTTGTACGAATTAATTTTGAACTGTGCGAAGTATAGTAGATTTTTTTCTTTCATAACTTTCGAATCAAGTCAGTAGAGCGATTTGTATAAAAAGATGGCAGCGAAAAAGTGAGCCGCTTATTAGTTATTTTCGTTTAGTCATTTGTGAAGATATATATGTAGCATTTTGACGAGGTTGAGATATTACGATGAATAATATTCGATGAAAAGATGGCAGTCCTTCAACGATATAGCAAGTTGCAGTCGATATAAACGAGTATGGCGAAGTAGAAGGCAATGAACTGAGTCCACCAATGTTTCCCAATAAATCCAGCCAATCTCCAGACAAATAATTTTATTAGAAGACGAACAACACAGAAACAATTCCCAAAGGTCTAAAACTTATAGCCCTCGGGCTAACGTTGCTTCACTTCATTGAATTAAAATGTTACTGGGCCAGTTGAATATTCTACGGACATAATAATACCAGACACATATTTGTTTAGACCTCCGAAAACGTCAAAAATCTCGTGCTCCGACCGGTGCGGGCGAGTTTTGTTCTCTCCGCGGAGATATACAGAAATTACGTCACGAGCGCACAACCCAATGAGTGAGAAGCTAGCTCCAGCCCAGCAAATGAGGTGCGACGGAGGATCTAAGACGGTAAAGAATCCCGTACTTGGATGCGGAGAAATTTTGAAGTTAAAATCCCAAGCGCGCGAAAAAATCAGAGCAATAATAATAATAAAAAAAAGAAAATGGCTTTTAAAAAACATTCGAAATGAGAACGCGTCTCAGAATTTTATATATTGGGGAACTGATAAAAGCTACGAATGATCTTAAATTTTAGATTAAGATTTGGAATAAAATAATTATTAATATACGGATATTTACTTTTAAAAGGACTTTAAATAGGAATAGATATTATTAAGAATTAAGGAAATACTGACTACGACAGAAGTTAGATTAAATTTAAAAGATTAATGCGAATAAAATGGAAGGATACGAAGGAAATAAATTTTTTATATAACATATATATATATATATATATAAATCAAAATATGTTTCGAAAGTTTGGAAAGATCATCAACTAACTCTTTGTCATTGAAATCGCAGTAGTAAGGCAAACACTATATCAGATATAGGCTCTAGGTAACGTAAATCCGGTTTTCAGTAACTTCCTAATCAATTACATTTATGCTATAAAACTTATAAACGAGACTCACCAGTTTGAATCTTTCATAAAACACTGTTAAAAATTTGCAGCAAACTGTCCAGTCATTTGACCGTTTTTATAGAAAACAGTCAAATAACCATAATTTAACTTTACCTTGACCATATTTTGCCCAAATTATGGTCAAAATAGAACTAAATTACGGTTATGTAACCATTTTCTATATAAACGGTCAAATGACTAGACAGATTGCTGGAAATTTTTAACAGTGAAGCAATTTTTTTTCACTTTTTAAATATATATATATATATGTAAATACAATTGTGAATTGAACAAAATCAACCGCGTGAAAATAATCAAACTAGAAAATGATGAAATAGATATTGATATGTATACTTTAACACAGACTCCAATTGATTTTTAAACTCTGCTCTCCTTTTTCTGAAAACTCTGTGTTTGCTACTTGCGAGCAAGCATTGTTTTAAAAAAAATCTTTTCCAGATGAATAATTTCTTTTACACAGATGATACAGATGTATATGATATAGTAGACAAAATTATAATATATATCTCAATCTCCACGACTATTTTGTCAATTAAACGAGGCAAATTGTATTTATTTGGATTAGAATATAGATTTTAAGGTATATCAAGTTTCAAAGAACCCGATCAAAGAACCCTATTTGTTTTATACGTGCATGCAAGTAGCAAAGAACCCGATTTGTTTTATACGTGCATGCAAGTAGCAAAGAACCCGATTTGTTTTATACGTGCATGCAAGTAGCAAAGAACCCGATTTGTTTTATACGTGCATGCAAGTAGCAAAATTACAGTTTGAGAAAAAGGCATGCAATGTTTAAATATCAGTATGAATCTGTGTTACGGAACATATATCAATATCAAATTGACCCAGTTATTATTTGAATACTTCCATACGGTTTTCTTTGATTAATAATTGCATAATATAACAAAAATATTGATTTTATAAAGGTGTAAATGTTAAACTAATGAGTACTTTTCACGGTTGTGGGATATGTAACTACTGGGAATATAACTTAACATTAATTGTAAATGCATTTAAATTAGACCTTTGAATATATTAAGCTAATGTTATGTGTTTTAACGAATATTCATTTTGTAAATTTTGTTATCTGAACCAATACTATCTTGATATTCTTTAAATCGCCAGACAAATTTATTTTGTGTGGCGATTTTGTTTGATTTCTCCATGCTTCAGGGACTTTCTGTGCCTGTAAATCCCATGTCTTAGGTGCTCGGGCAGATTTTATTTATTGTATGCTTTAACTTTCTGAAGAAACGTATGAAGAAATAAAAAAAAACGAATACGTAACTTAATGCTAATTAGTTAGTCTTATTATTACTACAGAGTTATGTGTATTTTTTACGAGTAGTAAATTTATTTTTATACAGCCAAAAAAGTACAGATAAACATATCATTTGCCGAACTATACGTGAAACATTTTTTTTAATAAGTATTTCATAACAAATTTTCTGACGTATAGTTCAATTAGTTTAATTACTGACACAATACAGATCGAATTAAAAACGTTTTGTACATTTTTACATAACTTTTAACTAAATTTTACTTATACAATGGAATATTTTTAATAGATATAAATTAAATAGTATCCTTTATGTTAAGATATTTCATTAAAAATTTATTTTCCTATAGAAATGCTTAATGATATATTAATTAAGAAGCTTTTTTTACTTGACCTGTTATATCGCTCCCTAAGTTCTGTATTAAATTGAATTTTGAGAATATTATAGAAATCTCATGGTACTAAATTTAGAAAACTATTCTTTTCATCATGAGGGACAATTTCAATTAAAAGTAATTTCTGCACCAAAAAGAAAAGATTTAACATGGTTGAGCAGTTTTATTAAGCATATTTTCTGAAGTTCTCATGGTTAATGGCGCAGAAGGTTTTTGTTAATAGTTTCAGAAGAAAGCTTCGGGAAATATATGATTATTTCTTTATAATTAAAATTCCTAATTTTTATAATAAAGGGAAACTCGTTAGAGTAAAATTAAAATCTTTTTTCTAGTTATTTTCTTTTAAAATGGATTTAATATACACTATATGCCTTTTAATGACCGGCAACTTTCAATTTTAGACATTTTGTGGCATAGTTAAAAATGTACTTGTCACATTCTTCTGGAATTTTAGAATTCAAAAGAACAGGTTTGACTTCATATTTATCAACGTCGATTTGATAAGGAGTATAATTAGGGGGCCAAAAAAATGAAAGAAAAAAATAATACTTGGATCAGCCTGTAAAATAAAATGCACGAAATGATTTATCACTACAGAATATACATAGGCAGACATTGTACAATATGTGTATTAATTTGTGTAAGAATAACATGTATATTAATAGAGATATAGCGATTTTAAAAAAAAATTAAAAAAATTCTTGCATGTTTTTTGCTTATAACATACAGGGTTTTTAACCAAATTTAACGTCAGTTTCAGAAAAATTGACAAAATATAGTAAAAACAATATAGTGCAATTGAAATGTAAATATATTAAATATTTAAGGAAATATGTACAGTATAAAATATTTTTTTCTACGCATGTGCGAACGACAAAAAGGAACTTTTTACATAATTTAATAGTCAACTCTATGGAGCAACTTATTAAAAAAATCAGTCAAATATCGTAAAAATTCAAAGAGATATCGGCGTTAGAGTGAGCTGTTTTTTAGTTTTTCACTAAATCTCGCTAAATGATAAGGGATTGTGCACAAATTGCTATGTTTAATTTTTATACTATATTTCATTTTTTATTGATACTTTAGTTCGCCTTGGAAAACTTTATTGCACCGGGTTACAATACTTTTGGAATTTTGATAATTCTTTTTTGTTCGAATTAGCTCGGTAGGGTAGTTTTTCAAAGAGAACTAAAGTTGCTCCATAGTGTTGACTATTAAATTATGCAAAAAATGCCTTGTTATCGTTCGCACATGCGCAGATAAAAATTATTTTATGCAACTGCCCATATTTCCTTAAATATTTAATATACAGTGAAACTTCCATTTAACGAAATCTCATCGTTACACTTAAAAACTTCGTTATGAAGAAAATTCGTTAAATAGAAATCAACTTAAATTCATGAAAATTTCCCTTCAGATATGACAAATAGGTTTTGGATTCAGAAGCCTTTGATTCAGTTTCAATTTTGAAGCCGTCTTTAAAAAAACAGCTGTGTACGGTCGACGGAATCACATGACATTCCCAAGCTTTCACCAGCTCTGATACACAAGTTCTCGAACTAATGTTTTCACTACATTGTCTTTTTACTGTCTTTTTCAATAATGTACTTCAAATTTTTTTATTATTCCTTAGACTAATGGCTGAAGTTTAGAAGTTGTACTGGCAGGAACAAAAATAACTTTGATGTTCTTCGATTTGCATTTTGAAGCACATTCTTGTGAATGTACAAAGCAATTGTCTATGAGCAGTGAAAGGGCAGAATGGTAACTGTCTGACTCTAATTGATATTTTTTGCTTCAATGCATCTGGCGCCATTGCGTCGCTGCATCTTCTATACCATTTAATGTAAAAAAGGGGATTTTGACTTCCCCCAACTGTCAGCACTGGACTCTCGGTGTGGTAGAGTGGTGATAGCAAGTGTTTTTCTTAGTGTGAAAAAAATGTTTTATTTAGCACCAAGCAGAATGGAAATTATTTAAATGTGTTCATTTTCATACAATCTGCTGAAATAATTTCGCATACCCATCGCAACAGCAACCTCTTAGTTTGAATTCTGTACACGCACAAAAGTGAAAGAAACTTCGTTATATAGAATATATTTTTCGTAATATGAAGATTAATTTACATGTTAATGGTGTTCAAAGTCAAAGTTCTGCAGAAAATTTCGTTAAGTAGAAAACTTCGTTAAATAGGGACTTCGTTAAAGGGAAGTTCCACTGTATTTATATTCCAATTGCACTATATTATTTCTACTACATTTTGTCAATTTTCCTGAAACTAGCGTTAAATTTGGTTAAAAACCCTGTATGTTATAAGCAAAAAACATGCAAGATTGTTTTAATTAAAAAAAATCGCTATATTTCTATTACTATGCATGCTATTCTTACACAAATGAATACGCATATTGCACAATGTCTCACTATATATATTCTGTAGCGATAGATAATTTGGTGCATTTTATTTTACAGACTGATCCCAAGTATTATTTTTTTCTTTAATTTGTTTTGGTCCCCTATTTGTCCTCTTTATCAAATCAACAATGATAAATATGAAGTCAAACCTGTTCTTTTGGATCCTAAAATTCCAGAAGAATCTGAGAAGTATATTTTTAAATATTCGACGAAATGTCTAGAATTGAAAGTTGCCATTCATTAATGGCCATATAGTGTATAAAGCAATGCAAAATACTTTAAATTTTTTATTAGGTGTGAATTTATGTTTAAACTGCAGTAAATCTTTAGATAACATTTTATTCACAGATACACGTATAGAACATATTAAAATGTTTTTTTTCCCCAATATGACTTTTATAGCTACATTTCACTCTGTTTACTTAACATGTTCACTACCTGGAAAAAATTACCGGAATTTTATTTTATTTTAAAAGGTCGAATTCATACCAGAAAATACTACTAGCAATATTTACTTTATTTAATTACAGACATTTCGTGATTACATAAAATAAAGATTCTTCTTTTGAAATTTTCGGTACGAATGCGTGATTTTACATTGAAAAACCACGAGTATACTCGTGGTTGGTTGCGGATGGGTTAAACAGCTACACAAATCAAAATATAATATTTTGTTTATTTTTACATAATTTTAAAAAATAACTTTTACGATATAATTTTTTTTTTCTAAAATATAAAATAAAAGACATTCTTCGTATTAAGATATTTCATTCAAATGTTATATACGTTCTTAAAAAGAAAAACGTAAAGATATCTTAATTACAATGCTCCTCCCAGTTGGTCCGTTATCACATTTCTTAAAGTTCTTTGTTATATAGTATTTTGAAAATATCAGGAGAATCTCATAGTTCTAAATTTAGAAAGCTATTCTTTTCATCATCAGATTTAATTTCAATTAAATATAATTTTTAAACTAAAAAGAGAAGATGTAGCGTGGTTGAGTGATTTTATTAAGCATATTTTCCTGAATTCTCCTGGTTAATGGCGTGTAAGATTTTTGTTAATAGTTTCTGATGAAACTATCTGGAGATTTATTATTACTCCATTATAATTTTAATTCCTAATCCTTTAAAATAAAGAGAATCGTGTCAGAGTAAATTTAAAATAGTTTTTCCTAGTAATGTTTGTTGTTACAGTAGTTAACGTAATAAGTAATACATAAAAGGAGAAGTCTAAGGAAATGAACTTGTTTTGCTATACTGTAGTTATACCGTTATATAAACTAAGCCTGTCGATGTAAATAATAATATAGACAAAAATGGCGTATTTTTTTTAATATTAAGAAGTTAAGATATTCTAATACGTGACTCTGGATATCAGGAGCTTCAATAAAATATTTATAATTTTAACTTATTTACATATCGTTCCTAAATTTCTGATTGCATTTTTTATTCATATTAATATATTTTTAAATGGAAAATTTAAGTTAGTAAAAGATGATATAACCCCAGGAATATATTTCTTACATACTAATATTTTTTATATTTTGATAATAAAATTTCACGCGTACACATAATCTTCCTCAAAAAAGTGATTATATGTGTTTATACATGCACTTATACATATGTTAGCTCCAATAGAAAATTATTGGTACTTGTGTCCAAGGAGTAACAAGCGCAGACACAAACAAGCACACCGGAAATAATTTATTTTTTGAAAGTGAAAGCAACTTATACTTTCAATGTACTAGGGGATCCGACCCGGGCTTCCCGGGTTACAAAATATAGATGAAACCCTTCTTTTAATTGAAAATATTTAATATATTTTTTTATATTGCCCACTAACAATTCCAAAAATCATTTTATATGAAATTATGTATTCAAATAAAGTTTTGAAATGTATTAAAAGCGATATTGGCTTCGTGCCAGAAGTTAATAGCCTGTCAATTTATGCTTGAAAATTATTTTAAAAAACAATAATAAATCAGTCAATTAATATATAGTCTTCAAATAAATTGCATTCGAAAGTAGATTTTTTCCCCTGTATAACGGTGTAAAAGTTGAAAGTGTGCGATGTATAGAAATTTAAAAAAATGCAGGAGCAAAAGTCGCAAAACCAAAATTGAAGTATTGCCATACGCAAAGTGACGCCAGCGTTACGCACGGACACGTTTGTCCTTTATAATATAGATATAGATAACGGATCCATTAAAACAATATTGATAATAAATACTTATCATTATTATTATTATTATTATTATTATTATTATTATTATTATTATTAGTTAAATATTTTCGTTTTGTCGTTAATGGTAATAAAAATTATTATTTATTAAGATTATTAATATAACTCAGATCTCAGTGGCAGAGATGTTCTACTGAAGCTTAAAAAAATTAAATATGGGCAGAGTTCGTTCAGAAGAAGTACGTTAATTAAAAAACATTGATATACAGTGCTGACGTTGAGGCCCCTGATCTGCTGATTTACTAGTTAAGAATAAAAAATAGTTTTAAATTTACCTTTGTTGTTATGTAATGTAATAACCTATCATTACTAACTTTTACTAGCTGGCTTCGCCTGCTAGCGGGCCCCTAATTTACATCGGGGCCTCGAATCTATGAAAATCCATTAGTTCTACCTTCCACTGCCAGGGGCACAATCTGTTCTATACGAACCTCGGGCACGTGTCCCCGCTGCCTGCGGCGCCGTATAGTATCAGTGCTGCGCTAGCGCTGAAAAATCCATTAGTTCCACCTTCCGCCGCCAGGGGCGCAATTTGTTCTATACGAACATAACCGAAATCTGTAAAGCTATCGAAATCCAGTCGAATGAGCTAAACTCCGTCGTAATCGGGCCCATAGAACCCGAGATAGAAAAGCACCCCTGGTGGTAAAATTTGGAACTACAATTGATAAGTCCTGTCTAAGTCGAGTCGAATGAATCAAACCGCATCGTGATGGGACCCACAGAACCCGAGTTAGCTGCAAAATCCGTTAGTTCCATCTTCCACTGACAGGGTGCGCAATCTGTTCTATACGAACATAACTGAAATCTTTTAGGCTGTCGATTTCGAGTCGAATCAGCCAGACCTCGTCGTGATCAGGCCCATATAACCATAGATAAGAAAGCGCCCCCTGGTGGTGAAACTCTGACCTAAAATCGGTAAGTTCTATCGATGTTGAGTCTAATGAGTCAGACCACGTGACGATGGGACCCGTACGACGGGAGATATTTGGAAAAGAAATAGCAGATTCTTTAGCTTTTTCTTTCTTTCTTTTTTTTTCTTATACAAAAATCGGAATTTTGCTAAAATCAAAAATTATGGTCCGAATTCGAAATATTTTTGAATCCCTGAAATGTCAGCCCACTCTGAGCAAGGATGCATATATTTCAGATTCGAAAATTCGATATTTAAAAAAAAATTATATCGCCTATAAAAACAGGAATCCTTTTCAAATGCATCATTTTATCATTTTTATCTCTTTTTTTCAGAAAGCGTCACAATGTCTACTATTCCTCCACTGAAATCATCAAAACACGTGCAGTGAAAGACAGCTGTTGTGATGACTTCCAAAAAATTCATTTTCTTTTTGAAAATTAATGATTTTTTAATTGATATCTTCGGGAATTATTATCCGATTTTTAAGAAAACTACTTTTTTGGACTGGGCATTCCATATTACGTTGGGATACATAATTTTCAAATCCTTAAATTTAATATTTTTAATAATTTTATATAGCCTATAAAAACCCCACTTAAACTGGTTTCATATCTTTCATCCTTCTAGGCATCTAGACGTCCCAATGTCTGGCTCTGAAACAACACGTTAAAAGGAATAATTTTTATGCAATCAAATTAATGAAATAATAATTAATATATTTGTTTCTAATGGATGGATTTCCTTAATTTTTACAATCTTTTAATGTGGAGAGAGAGATGATTCACGCGGTGTTATTTTCAAATCTGTAGGTAAATTAGATCTTATAATTTGCAAGCCCATTTTAAAACCATACTTCCGTATTTTTATTGGCAGACACTTTGTTTCTTTCTTCCTTGGAAATAATTTTTATCAAACGCATGTAGCTGCAGATTGGATAAAAATTGTTCTTTTCGCGCAATTTTTAATGAATTTTTAAAGTTTTTAACTAATATATTTTCTAATTACCGGCGGATTTTTTGGAAACCTGAAACAACAGAATTCTCGAATTTTCCTGCGTATTTGGTACCTTTAGCGCCTCTCTACTCCGTCTGTGAGAAAAGTTTTTAGTGGTACAGACAGAAACAATAGGCAGACAGATAGGCGTCGTTTTCGTACATTAATAATTATAGATAGATTAAAACAATTAATAACTGTCGTTTTAAATAAATAATAAAAGACTTTACAGCACGCGCTCACTACCTGAGGGGGGGGGGGGAGGGTTGTAATAAAAAATAATTAGACCGTAAAATGGACTTGCAGCATCCAAAATATTAATCATTGGGTTATTTTAAACTTCTATCAATTGAGAAAATGCGGCAGGATATTAAATATCATGCAAAGTGAGACTAAAAAACAATGACATGCAGAGGTGACGTTAAGGCTTCTAATCTGCAGATTTACTAGTAAATAATTAAATATTTTTAACTTTACCTTTGTTATGTAATGTAATAACTTATAATTACTATTTTGCGTTAAAATAATTAATAACTATCGTTTAAAATAAATATCAAATGACTCCACAGCCCGCGCTCAATACCTGATAGGGGGAGGAGGGGTAATAAAAATATGGACTGGAACCATCCAGAGTAATAATCTCTGGGCTCTTCTGAGCAATTGAGTAAATGCGGTTGTCATGTTTTGTGCACTCAAGTCCTTCTAGCGCCCGGTGTATTTGGCCAATTCACTGTTTTATGCCTATTTATGAGCACTTGCTGCCGCTGTCGCTCACTGTTATAAAAAAAAAATATTTCAAGGTCTTAATATGATACATGCACCCATGTTCCAAGAATAGTTAAATATAAATTTTTAGACAAATGTGCATTGCATTGACAGTTCCTCGGCCTGTGGAAAACATAGGTTCCTTATTTCTTAGTTTTAAGGATTCAGCTAATTTTACCCCAAAACAAGCAGCTAAAATGCATGGAGAAATGATTATATAATAATCTCAGATTTTGCCAATACAGAATTTGAATGCGAATTGCATCAAATTAGTCAGAAATCGCTATGTTGGCTTCATTTATGGCGACCGCTATTTGTCTTTCTCACTGCGCTTGGGGAAAATTGGACAGGAAACCGTCACGTATGCGGCTGTGTGTGTGTGTGTGTGTGAATATTTCAAGAATTCCAATATATTTTTTGTACTAAATACTACGTAATTTTATAAGATGACTAAAAAGGTTGTGAAATTTCACTTGCTACGAAGCGTACAAATAACAGAGTGAAAAATGTCCAGACCGGGAATCGAACCCCGACACTTGGTATAAGGCACCAATGATCTACATTTGAGCTAGCAGGATGACTTCCAGTTTGGGATTTCGCACTGCTATATGTTGGCATACCTGCTATTTTGCAGCACAAGATGTAAAGTCATTCATGAGCGCACATCTTTTCAGTACATATGAGACAAACTAATTCCCAACATACGGAAATATATATCTACTTAATTTTTTCAGCAGAGCTCAAACTTAAAAAGAACAAAAAATAATAATTGATATACTGTATCTGTACAAATATTTTAGTTTTATAATTTTCATTATTGTTATAAAAATTCTTTTGAAAATTATTATTTAAAGTTTTATGTATTTTTAAGTGTTGAATTCTTTAAGAAATTAGTATTTATGAAATAATAGCAAACTACGCCCGCTACGCTGGTCAATTTCTCTTAACGCACCTTTAATCAAATGAAATATTGACCTTGTGCTTTAAAATCATATGAACATGTCCTTCTGCATTTCTGAAGACGATACGAACGCCATTGTGTTATTACATTTTTAATGTGTCAGACAAAAATTGGCAAGCTCTTATTTTCGTTGATCACTCACAGTAGCATTTGGTATGTAACGATAAAAGGATATGCTATATACTATAACCATCCTTGAAAACTCATCTAACAGTGAAGTTTCCGTCAAAATTCATTCGGCAGAATATTTTTAAAAGGCTAAGTATTCATAATCGGGTTCATCTGATTGCTATAGTCAATATACATATGTCAGGACACATTGCTGTTATCACTATATTTTTACGCGTGAAGGTTTCACTGTGGTAAAGGTTCACTGAAGGTCAATGATTACATTGTAAAATTTGGTAATTTTTTAAATTCAATATTTGAAAAACAGCATAATCATTAGATTTGAAATTTATATAAAAAAAAATACAATTTTTCACTTTTCAAACGCCGTATGTCTAACAATTTTGTGACAAATACTTTTCGAGCTATTAATTTTTTCAGTAACTTCAAATGTTTCATTTTCCCAGATTAATCTGTGGCAACAATTAGCGAAAATCCCAGTCGTCAGCAACACGTACCTTTTTATTAAAGAGGATTACGATAATTTCAGATAATAATGAGTACGTATTGGATGAATTATGCATTGAGATCAAAGGGCATACATAAAATAACCTGTATATAATTGGATACAAATTATATTAGAAGTCTGGCATGCATAATCTTTTCCCGGGTGCATTTGCTTGTGAATATGTATTCAACGTGCTAATCTAAACACAACGTATTGATTCGATTTACCAAAACATACAACACCTATTAGGTAGCTTTCATTACAAAAAATAAGAAGCCACGAAACAAACTCCCGTTGAAATGTTGAGTTATATCTGATTTTTGTCATGCGATAGCGTTCGTATTTACGATCCAATTTGGATGTGACTGAGAACGTGTACAGGACTTACCTAGGTCTCCAGCGAGTTCGTCGGCCAGCTAGATCTGCCATCTTTTTGGAGAAATATCGGCTACAGATTTCAAACAAAAAAAAATATAAAATAAGAAGCTAAAATTGCTTTTCCCTTAAGTGTTAGTCCTTAATACAAAGATTTCGGAGCTTTTTGTTTCACCTCTATCTTATAAAATGGCTGGCATATAGCAGTTGTAAGTTCTAGTACGGATGGCATTTAGAAACAAGACAGCTGATTTAAAATAAAAGATTCCTCCATAATCCGGTTTAATTTATGAGTTTTATCAAACATGGTTTCTCGCAAATTTTGTTTTTGATATTCTAATCATAACTTCAGCTCTGGTACTCTTAAATTTATATCGCCACATCTAATTATTTTTTTTACAGCAGAGCTGAAAATACGCTCGCAGTTAGTGGATATAACAGTGTGAAATTTCATTTGATATGAATCGTACAACCAACAGTTTGAAAAATATCCAAACTGGAAATCGACACCAGACCCTTGGTATAACGCACCAATGTTCTACCAGTTGAGCTACCAGGACGACATCCAATCTAGAATTTCTCACTCCTATATGTTGGCAAGGCTGTTACTTTGCAGCACAAGATCGAAAGTCATTCATCAGCACACATCTTTTGGGTATACATGAGACGAACTAAATCCCAGTGTAGAAAACTGACCTAACAAATTAGCGTAAACGGCATCTTTTCTCTCCCCTTGTAATTCTGATAAAATGTCTCATTATAGACGTTGCAAAACTACAAAATATTAAGAAATCTATAATTTATAATCAAAGAAAAAATATTTTTAGCTTTTTCTATTAATTTGGCAAAAAAAGTTCATCAAATGAAAATTTTAAAATAGTAAATCTAAATTATTTGACTGACTTCGACAGGTAATTAAGCAAAAATTTATTTCCCTTATTCACTATTTAATCTTTGCTGCCATGATGAATTATCTATTTTGTAACACGCAGCTCTCCGGACATTTAAAAAGCATTCGGAAACTTACATTTCGTGAACATGCCGGTTAATTCAACCTTTATAGTATTTTTTATACATAATTTTGATAAATTTTATTAGAAAATATAGTTTATATTATCTTTCTAAATTATGTACTATTCTAAACTATGTAATTAATAATTCTAAGCTATGCTTCTTAATACTTATCGTTTCATATTTTTGTATGTATAATTTTGATAAATTTTATTAGAAAATATAGTTTATATTATCTTACTAAATTATGTACTATTCTAAACTATGTAATTAGTAATTCTAAGCTATGCTTCTTAATACTTCTCTTTTCTTATTTTTTCTCAATGAATTCATATTAAAATATGTACGTTTTTTTTCTTTAAATCAATGATGAAGGAAAGGAGGGATAAATAGATTTTACTGCCAACTAGAATTTTTTGTGCTAGTTACCAAATTTTATCAAAATTTTATCAATATTTTCTAAAGTCCTGTGCATTACATTTTAAAATTCATACTCTGCAATAATACATTATATATCTTTTATTACTCTGAATGCTCTACTTAAAATATAATTAGTTCAGTTCATGTCAAATAAGTTAGGGCGTTGCGATCAGAAGATTAATGTATCTATAACATGCATAAGCTTACATGAGCATTATAAACCACACTGTACATTTAGAACACATTTAGGTAAATATCAGATTAAGCACTATATCTTTTACCGCATCAGGCAAATTTCATGTACATTGTGCATTTCTATCAAATCATACTATACACATTATTGTTTACACATTTTATACACATTGCACACTTCATTATCGCTCTTATTAGGTGCGTTCGTAATTATATAAATACGTAGAACCTATAGTCGTCGTCCGTCCGTCTGTCTGTCCGTCAGCATATAACAGCGCAAAAACTACACAACCGAATGGCTTGAAATTTAATATATATTATTGTTGCAGAATTTTGTCGAGTCATTTCAAATTCTATGAAAATCGAATCAAAACTTAAAAAGATATTAATAAAAGTTTTCTTTCTTCTATTAAATGCTACCATACGTAATCTTTATAATAAAAGCGCAAGTCATGTGATTGAGGAAAACAAATACAATTGCATAAAAGCTACTATTTTTAAAAAGATCCTTGAAAAAACATTTTTGTTTGAGAGATGAATTACATCTTAAAATGTATGGATTCTGATACAACTTCAGTGAAAATTGGGTTAACAGTCGAATATATCAATCGTAAATAAACAAAAGATTCATTCATCGTAAGCATAGAAATATTAAACCATGTAGGTACTCATTCGCAAAACAAGATTTCCATGGTAAATTTTGAAGCACTGTCTGGTGTAGAAAAAATAATCGCATTTGTAAACGTGACATACGTAATAACAAAAAAAAAAAATGCATGCTCATTTCGCCCATAGCAGACGGTATAATTCATTTCACTGAAATAATAAGGATGTTTTTTTTTTTTTACATTGTGAAACAAGACTACGCTAGAGACTTTCATCTGTAACTTGAATTTTTACTTTTTTCTGAATAATAAAGAAATTTTCGACTTATATTTTTCGATGGATTTACAAATTTCGGGATGATGTCCACTTGATATCCGCATATGTATAATATAAATTTTTCAAGCCCTGTAGCTCATGAATGAATGAACAGACCTTCGCATTTAGGTGTACATAGACGTAAAATTAGACTTGTTGCATGTCCGCTATGCCATGATTTTAACTGTCTGTATTTTACCCATACCTAGGCATCTATGAAAGGAAAACGCACAAAATATGTGAGATACTTATTATGACTGATTATATTGACTCAATATTTGTCCGATTACACTTCAGCTGTTTTTCTGTTTATATTAGATAGAAGTGTACCAAATTCTAATTTTGAATTTATTACTATAAACATATAAGTTGATCTAATTTTGGTTTTGAAAATTTAAATGTTCCGCTGTTTCGCTATATTTTAACTCTAAAATCGCTTGTCTCTTATCACTGTAACATATATTAAATTCTAGGAAATGCGCTACACTTTCTATTCATAATACTTAATGTATAATCTATAAGAATTAGAAAGAAATACAAGAATGATTTCTAGTAACCACAATTTACGAGTTTTTTTTTTATATAATTGCTTTAGAAATGTTATATGCAAGTTACAAAAATTTCCTAACCGTATTTTTTCGCTGTTATAAATTTGTTTCATATTTCGTAATCATCATCAGTGATACATTGTACAAAAAACAGGAACACTCGTGGTAGCTTACGTCGCATAAATATTCACCCAGAAAAAAGTTTTGATGAATCAACAAAAATTTGGTTCACCCAACAAAACTTTTCGTTTAGTATGGGTCAATGGAAATTTTGTTTGAATCAACAACCCCCCCCCCCCCCCCCAAAAAAAAAAAAAAAAAAAAAAAAAAAAAAATGTTGAATTTTTTTTGCAATTCAAAAAAAAAAAAAAAAAAAAAAAAATTCTATCGTTAGCAAAAAATGTTTTGTTAATTCAAGTAAAATGGTTCAATTTTACTTGAATTAACAAAATTCTTTTTGTTACATAGATACAGGGTGAATCTAAACTCTTGGGCAAAACTTTAAGGGGTGATAGTACTCATGAAGACGAATAATATCAAATGGAATACTAAGGGTCCCAAACGTCTTCCGAAGGAGATAGGCGCCATTAAAGTTTGGGGTCCAAAATTTTAAATGATTTTAAAAAACAAAAAATGTGTTCGATTCGTTTGCGCTTTTCGCTAAAAATATTCTTTATGTCAGTATTTTCATGAAAATAAATTTTAAAGATAAAGTTTTATAAATGCCGATATAGGGCGCTTTAGACTTTGGAGTAACGAAAAACTATTTTTTACCGTTATTTTTTGTGTCTCATTAAATGCTTTCAAAAGCTTAGACTTAAACTTAAATTTTGAGCTCAAAATCTGAAGCGTTGGGTGTGGTTAAGTAGTGCAAACTGAACTGTGTTCTGGAGTTGAAATTTGAAACACCCCTCCCCCCTCCTGAATACAGTTCATTTATTCCCAATCTTGGTGTCGTAGACCAGGCAGAAACTACTACCCCCTACACGCAAAATAAACAATAGAGGGATGACAAAATTAAATAAAAAATTTATTCATAACAGATATGAGCAATTTCTCTGCGCAAAATAACAAGAAATAATTTACAGTTACGTAGCCATTACATAGTAACGGTTCGTGTCACCTGATTGGCTGGCAATGTGTAGTACAGAATGATGTAACCTCCAGATGGCGCTGCCATCGAAAGTGCTGTAAAAGCGCTGGTTGTCCGCAGTCATCGTGTTTTCGTATTTGACGGCTGTAGGAATGACCAGCTACACTAATCGGGAAATGGTCGATATGCATTTCATTACGGATGGGAATGCCCTGGAGGCCCGGCGATTGTACGGGGAGCTATTCCCTTCGAGACGCTTGCCGGACCGAAAAAAAATTTAACGCTTGCATCGGCGTCTCGGAGAAACTAGTTCGTTTGTCAGCGGGATGCACGACCCCTGGGCGAACCAGGAGTGCGAGTACATCGGAGCTTGAAGAGTATGTGTTGCGTGAATTCGAGGAGCAACCGGAGACGAGCAAGCAGGCTGTACCCACTGCTGCAAATGTGAGCCATATGACGATTTGGCGAGTGTCAACCTTAATTTATTTTGCGCACTACGTGCATACATCAAATTGTTTCTTTTTATTTTGGAGCGCGGAGAAATTGCTCATGTCTGTTATGAATAATTTTTTTATTTAATTTTATCATCCCTCTATCGTTTATTTTACGCGTGTGTGGGTAGTAGTTTCTGCCTGGTCTACGACACCAAGACTGGGAATAACTGAACTGTGTTCAGGGGAGGGGGGTTTCAAATTTCAACTCCTGAACACAGTTCAGTTTGCGCTACTTAACCACTCCCAACGATTCAGATTTTGAGCTCAAAATTTAAGTTTAAGTCTAAGCTTTTGAAAGCATTAATTGAGATACAAAAAATAACGGTAAAAAATAGTTGTTCTTTACCACAAAATCTAAAGGACCCTCTATCGACATTTTTTGAACTTTATCTTTAAAATTTATTTTCAAGAAAATACTGACATAAAGAATAGTTTTAGCGAAAACCGCAAACGAATCGACCAATTTTTCCGTTTTTTATAATTTGAAATTTTAGACCTCTAAACTTTAATGGCGCCTATCTCCTTCGGAAGACGTTTGGAACCCTTAGTTTCCTATTTATTATTGTTTGTCTCGATGTGTACTATTATCCCTTCAAGTTTTGCCCAAGAGTTTAGATTCACCCTGTATATACTATGTGTTATTTTAACAATCTTTTTTCTTTTTTCAACGAATTATATTTTGTTTGTTTAAATAATAAAACATGTTGTATTACGAACTTGTTTTGTTTATACTACAAAACATTTTGTTAAATGAACCAATCTAAATATGCAATTTTAACTATTTTTTAATTCATTTTCAGCACTGAATTACGCCTGTAAACCTTGAATAATAACAATTAAATTTTTATGCTGCTTTTTTTTTTTCAAGCGAAAACCGAGAGAGTGAAAATCACCCAAGCCGATCTCGGGTCCTCAGAACAGCGCTCTGAGGCTCTACCACGGAGCTACAAAGAACGATACCAGAGATCGGCATTTCTCACTCTTATATATGTCGGAATGGCTGCAAATGCAGCACAAGATGAAAATGTCATCCGGAGCACGCAATTTTCTGCAGCAAACATGAGACAACAATGCAAAGCCCAGCATACGGCAACACATAGTTAATTTTTTAATTCATTTTCAGCAGTAAATTACGCCTGCAAAAAGCAGGATAAAAATTCACTGTTCTATTTTACCAGTTTACTTTCTTCCAGTACTAGAGTACTTATGTACCAGAGTACTTTCTTCTTGTAAAGATAGAAGAAAGTAATAAATGGGACAGGGGGATTTTTAAAACTACCTTGATCCGCCCCAATGAAAAAAAGTTTTAATAATCCAAAAATTATGTTAATCCTTTAATTATATAGCTATATAAGTCAAATAAATCGAGTTACGTTCAAAGATTACAGGCGTAATTCACTGCTGAAAATGAGATAGAGCTATTGCATAAATCGCGAAAAATGCACCATAGCAGCGCCACCTGTTGCGCGATTTACAACAAAAACTAATCAGCAACAATTTATATCAGGAAGTAACTGAATATGAAGATTTATTAAATTCCGTGCATTAGTTCTTGAGATAGAGCGCCCACAAAATTTTTGTCACACACAGACAGACAGAGTCATTGACAGTCATTTTCTAAAAACACTCAAATCGTGTTCAGGACCTTCTAAAATCCGTCGTAAACCGGAAGTCGAAAATTTTTATGATTCCAATACTTTCTTCTTGTAAAGATAGAAGAAAGTTATAAACGGGACAGGGGAATTTTTAAAACTACCTTGGTCTGTCCCAATGAAAAAAAGTTTTAATTATCCAAAAATTATGTTAATCCTTTAATTATATAGCTATATAATTCAAATAAATCGAGTCACGTGAAAGCGTTATGGCTACTACACAAAAATTAAAATTTTGCAAAAACAAAAAAAACTTTGCTGGAATTACAAAATTATTGTAAAATTTAAAAAAAAAAAACAGATTTTGTTAATTCAAGTAAAATTGATGAAATTTTGTTAAAATTTTGGAAGAGTGTTAACAATATTTTTTTTTTTTTTTTTTTTTTTTTTTTGTCCAAGCAACAAAACCAATTTTTTTACTTCAACTAAACATTTTGCTAAAACAACCAAAATGTACTCAACAAAACATGTTTTCTTATTTTAATCAATTCCTTTTTCCGGGTGTTCAAGGAGCGTTTCTTGAAAATATAGTTTAGGAAGATCGATTCAATTAGTTTCCATGTATCATGTATAAGAATTTATAGGAGTGAAAAACAAGATTTCCCTAAAAATTGCTTTTAAACAATCAGGTGCTCCTCATTTTCCAGTTTATGTGTTTTTTAAACATATTGAAAACTGAATCGAAAGTTTAAATTATTGTGTGAATGAAACAAAGTTATTTTTACACATGTTGCAGGCAACGTCAAATAACTGCCCTAGATTTAAAATTGCATAAATCTAATGTTACGTAACTCTAGTAAAGATTTCCTAATAGACACCAATTTAAATCTCCTTATATTCAGTTGAAAACCCATAAAATCACTAGCACCACCTACATTAATGATATAAAATAGCGAGAGATAGAGTCGCTATATAGTAAAGGAAGAGTCAGTATGTTTTCCTATGAAATAACAATAAATCTCTATCCATTGCAGCCTGTTCACTAACATGAAATGTCAAATATAAATATAACACTTTATTTTTTCTTTAAGGGTGTACTCAAATCCAAACTGCTCATTTTCTGACTCATTTTTAAATCCATTTTTGCTCTAAAATGCATCCAATTCGCAGGTTCTCTTATTCACAAACTTTATAATGTGCCGTATTCGTTGATTTTTTGATAAAGGCAGAATATATATTTTTTAAATGCTGTCAAAGTGGACATTTTTAACCGAATTTCCCAAAGCGATAGTGCTGGAAACAAAAAAAAAATGATCGTACTCTGAAAATAATTGTTTGTAAAGGAATTTCTAATTAATTGTAAGAAAAATAAAAACACAGTTCGATTATAAATCTCTTCAAAAAATCACGCCGGAAAGTTTCATGTTGTTACTTTTAAAAATGAGTCTGAAAATGTGTCAGGAAAATTTGAGTTGTTGAACGTGGAAAAATATTTTTTTTTAATACCGCCTTAAAATCCATTTTTTGCAACTACTGTCTATGGATAGTCATGCATATAAATTCTTCGGTACAGCCTTGCATATGGTGGATATGTTGCGGTCAAACCCCGAAATTGGCTATTTCACTTAAATGGACTGATTCAAATGTTATTTTATTTCAAATAAAGTGGAAAGTCAAAATATGTCCATTAGAATTAACTTTTAAATATACACTAAAACACTTTTTATTTTGCTTAAAAGACGTCAACATAAACATTAAAGATGTTAAAATTTAAAATTTACATGTTTCGATTTGTTCATCAAATCGTCATCAGAATAGAATGGCTTGATGTCAGCTTTACGGGAGGGGATATATTGGGAGAAAAAAAGGGGAATTTATGCTGTCAAAGGTACTCGTTGACACACCCTTTCGCACTCCTGATTGAAATACCCGTAGCCGTGATGCATCCCTAATAGAATATACACAAACCACAAATACAATGTACATAAAAACCAGAGATTAAATTAATTAAAAACCAGAGAGTCTGATCAGTCACTATGTGAAAGAAGGTACAACGCCCTCTATACTTTTGGGTTGAGTGGTTGAATAATAATGGGATGCGGTCTGTAGATGGATCTAAGAGCGGTGTTAAAATTAAAAGTATAGAGGGCGTTGTAATTATATTTTCTATTATGATGACGATTTGATGAACAAATGGAAACATGTAAATTTTAAATTTTAACATCTTTAATGTTTATGTTGACGTCTTTTAAGCAAAATAAAAAGTAGTTTAGTGTATATTTTAAAAGTTAATTCTAATGGGCATATTTTGACTTTCCTCTTTATTTGAAATAAAATAACATTTGCACCAAACAAAATACCACTTTAAGAGAAAATTTAACATAAAACACACAAATGTAAAAATATTACTGCATTTCTACAAACAAAGTGAATATGTCTCACTCCCCCCTCCACCTAAAAACCAACACCCCCGAAAACCCCAGAAACACATTTCCCACTAAATCTAAGGGAAAAGCCCAAAGTTTGCAACACTTACAGTGCTGAACAGTGCACGCAGCTTAAAGACCTGGAGACATTAACTTAACGTCCAGGCTAAAGGTGAGTGTTCTCCAAATAGATTGAGGAATATATTTGGTAATAGTTTAACTGTAATTATTAAACTATTTAAAGAATTAACTGATTTAAAGAATTGATGTTAATAAAAACTGATAGAGCAAAATTATTTTTAAAAAAGTAATATACGTTATTAAGAGTAATAAAAATTTAAAAATTTAAATTTAAAGAGTAATAAAAAAATTAAAAATGTAAGTTTAAAGAGTAATAAATAATTAATAGAGAAACAATTTTGTAAAGCACTAGTTCAATACTAAACAGAGATCAGTCTAAGTAAAATAAGTGTCGAAGCCACGGGATAAACAAACACAGAAACTTTTCCAAGCATTTTTTCTTTCACGTTTTTTCCTTTAAATAATAAAATTATAAAAAATAACTTTTTCTGGTAAGAAAGTTTTTAGATCATAATTTAAAGAACAAATAACTATTATTAGTTTTTTAATCATTTAATCACGGTCAGAATTTTTAATAATTACACCGCCAACGTAAATTCCCGTAATTAAATCATCCATATAAGTTTAAAAGCTGATTACAGTCTAATTGAATAAAATGATTTAAATGCAAATATATTTCCCTTTTCTGGTGCAATTCGTTTCCTCTAAGAAAGTTTTTTTTCCCTTAGAAAGTTAATGCTTAAATAAGATTTAAGCAACTTTGCATGCTTTTTTAAATTTTTTGTTACTAAAAACTTTTATTTAATTAAAATTTTTGGAAAGTAGTTATAATTAGATTTCAGTTTAATAAACGTGAATCAAAATAGCGAAACCAAATAAAAAAAAATATTTTATACTGAGTTTAAAAATCAATTTAAATAATGTGTGGTACCTTTTTCTATTGTAGTGAAACCAACTTTTGCAGCATTACACATTTGAATATTAAATTGAATTGTAGAAATTTTTAAGTAATGAGGCTCGAATAAACATTGAAATACATATATTGAAATCGATACAATGAAAATATGGAATGAAAATTAGTACTAGCAGACGCAGTTTTAGAGAAAAATAGTTACGTTTTGTGAATTGAATTTATGTTTTTCTTAAATAATGTGTATTTTTTGTAAGATTTCCATTTGATATGTATTATGTGCAATATCTAAATGTAAACAATTTATGTACTATATAATGCGTAGTTGTAGAAAATAATATTCCTACCAAAATATTTTAATTTCAGATATATTTTTTTAGCGCAATGCACTCTAAGAAAAAACGCCCAAAATTACAACAATATTTGCTGTAAATTTATGCAACCAAATTGCCAGCATATTTTACTGTAAATTGACAGCAAAATAGGTCATAAATAATATTATGTTTAGAATTTTACAGCAAAATCTGCTTCAAACATGGTAATTTTACTGCAAATATGACTATATTCACACTAAATATTACAGCAAAAAATGCTGGCAATTTGGGTGCATACATTTACAGCAAATTATGCTGACATTTTTGCTGTTTTAACTGACAGTGTGCACATGAGTTCAAGCTCTTTATTCGGAGCCAGAGCCTAAAAAAATTTGTAACATCAGAGCCCAATTCCGATACCGAAAGTACGCAGTAAAAATTATTAATAAACTTTTTAAATGTTTCAAGAATAATTTCCTCGTTTAAAAATCTCTTCCTACATTAAAATTAGTATTAATCCACACACGACAATGTTTAGTGATTTCTGGCTAAATAAATTTTTTACTTTGAGCCAGATCCTACTTGAGATATAAAAAACGAACCTAATTCCGATGCGGAATCGAAATGTGAACATCGGATCAAAATTATTGCACACACTTCTACGATTAACATGATTCTTTTAATTATGACACTCAAAAAACACATAAATCTTAAAATGAATGTCAAATAACTATCATTAAAATGTACTTCAAGTGAGCAGTATTTGCGAGGTATGAAATTAATTAAGAGAAATAGTAAATCTAATCTCTCAAAATTTATCTACACAAAATAAGACAAAACATTTCGCAACTTTTGCATTCAATTATGTAAAATGTATGAAATGTAATCGAATAATATTTGAAGTATTAATTGAATTAAAAATCTATCGATGCAGAATGTATATAAATGTTATTGGAATAAAACATTCTCAAGTAAAAATCGTTGTAATTTATTGTTTTATGTACGCCTACTTATGTACGTATTGTTTTATACGCGTACATTAAATTATGCATACAAGTAATTTCATACACCCACTTCTATACATACGCAGTACTTTGTGTATAAGTAAAGGTGCATATACAAATATCATGCATTTGTGTAGAAAGTGTATTAAATGAGTTCACTTTTTTTTACAAGAACATCTGATAGGAATTTTATATATGCCTTTACATTTACAAATGTTTCATACAATTACGATTCAAAAGTAAAAAAAAAAATATTTAGAGATATTAGATTAAAATAATATTTTATTTGCTTGTTTCTAGAGTTTTAATTCTTACTTTTTAATTAATGCTTTCTTTCCAGTAAAAGATGTTAGTATTATGAATGAAACATAGCTTGCATTATATTTTCTATTATTATTTTAACATCAAATTAGTTGACATATAAATCATACGATCAATAATATTTCCAGATGGGCGAAAATATGTCCAGTCAGTGACTCAAACTCACAAACTTTGGCTTTAATTGCCAATGCTCTTCCAATCTTTACGACATCCCATCCAAGACTATTTATTTTGGTTTATTACGTCGAGCTGTTTAAATAACAGTCCGCATGTCATTACCATATGGTTGTCTAGGTGAATTGTGTTTACTGTGATGACGTCCAGATAGCTCAATTGGAAAAGGAATTAACGCTAAATGTTCGTAGTTTGAGTCACGGTCTGGACGTATTTTCACCCAGTTAAGTTTTTTTTTACTCTTTTAACATGTATTATTTAAAATTTTTTAAACTAATGAGAAAGATCAAGTACTAATTTTATTTTTTAAATATATTTATTGCGTATTAATATTTTGAGTGAAAACTGCACCATAGCGATAAACTGAGAAAGAACGAGTCTCTAATTTCATAAATAATAAATGATGACATACATTGACAGACAGGAAGGCACACATTACCAGACTGGAATGCAATACATGTCCTGATACCTCAGTTCAGGTTTACTGGGAGAGCCGCCCATATTTACGCTAGGAATACGGGAAGACAAAAAAGTGTTCGCTTTGAAGCAAACTTTCGAAGAGTGAAAGGCTCTTTTATGTGGTCTCGTCAAAAGGAGAAGTTAAAAACGGAAAACCAGAGAAATGATTATTCCATAGTTTTTTGACACAATATAAAGGTTTGAAATCCGGTTTGTCAAATAAAGGATTTCACTAATAATTATAGGGGAATTATTACTTATGTTTCTGAAGATGTTATGCTATTACTAAGTGTGAAGTCTTGTAACCTCATCATCCTATTTGTTTGTTTGAGTAAGTAACAAAAATGTTCAAAATGAAATATAAGTGATATAATCATTTACAGTCATAAGTCAAGTAAATATTTATGCCGTTGTAAGATTTAAAAATAAAATCCAACAAATTAGCGTGATTGAAATAATAAATAATACCTATCTATGCATCAATATCCACAACAATACAAACTTAAGGATTTAATTAATAGCTACGTGATGTCGCAAGATTTTTTATGAGGTTCGTAAAAAGATGAAGTTAAAAATAGAAAACGAAAGTTATGACTATTATGGCGGTTATTTAGTACTATTATCTTCTATTGTTTTCTATACTCTACAGGTGAACATTTCCTATATTTTATTTGAAGTTTACTATTTGAAATTTACTATATTATTTTATATCATAGGGTAAAAAATTTATGGTGGTTACAGTTGCATAATTAACCACTAAATCACTATAAAAATTATTTTCCTCTTTCCTATGTTTATTCTGCACCAAAACTTATCCAATGATGCAAAAATACAATTAAAAAGTAGCTGGAAATTTAATTCGGGATATAAAGAGTTAATTAGTAATTCAGTGTATCTCCATAAATTCAGCCAAATTATTTTTTAATTTTTATTATTTTGATGTATTTGATGTATAAAAAAAATTATTAAAAACATTTATTTATATGTCAACTGGATATATACTTAAATTAAATAAATAACAATTTCTTTAAAAATTATCATTTCAAACTCAATCAATATACTTTCCATATGTTTTCCGTTTCGATCATCTAGTAATACCTGCTTTTCTGGGCAATTTTTAGGCGCCAAATGAACCAAATGGGACTAGTAGCGTCCTAAAAAAACGTGACTACTCTCGAATTAAGGAATAATATCAATTACATATTTTTTTTAAATCCTCATTCATTAAATCTTTGATATATTTCTTTTAAATTCTAAATTAAACTGTAATTTTGATCAAAAGAACATCCCAGTAATCTAAATATAGCAGCATTTTTTCCTCATCATTCTTAATTTAAATTAAAAGAAATTTTCTTAACTAAAACGAAATTGTAGTTTTCACATGCTTCAAAGATTTTATTAATCATATTTTGCGAAAGCTCATACGGTTAATAGGGCAGAAAGTTCTTGTTAATAATTTGAGACGATATCTTGCAAGAGATTTCTCGTTACCTCTTTATAATATCTATATGTAAGCTTGGAGAAATAAATTTGGAGATTTTATATTTAAAGAAATATATTAAATGAAAGAATGTTTGGTGTCATTGTATATATATAATAGATTTAAAAAATAATTAAAATAACTTCAAAATTTAATCTTATCCATATATATATATATATATATATATATATATATATATATATATATATATATCATCAAAATCTGTGAAATTATGAATAAAATTAAAATAACTAATTGACAACAAATCAGGTCCCCCCAACAAACTGAACATAGATACAAAAAAAAAATCAGAAATTAAATAACAGAATTGAAATGATGGAAATTTGTGGAATTTAGAGAGAATCTTCATGTCCCAATTGTCTAAATTGCCACAAATAATATGCGTGGTTTCATCTTATTATTAGGCATAAAATAGTTAAAGAATATGAAATTGGGACAACCACACTAGAATGTAGAGAAATACACAGTGGAACAATTAATTTCAAAATAAAACTTTATTAAAAAGGATTGATGAAAAAATAAAATAAATAATTAAAAACTTGAAATTACCTCATTTGAAAGCAAAATCTAAACTTGAGCCAGCATGTATTACATATTACAAGAATTGGAACTTTAAGCACATGTTGCCAAAAAAAGGGGGAAAAACTTATTTAAAAATTGATGGACCATGGATCATGGAACAACTTGTAATGCATAGCCAAGCACAACCCCAATATACTAAACCAGCACCATCTATAGAAAAACAAAAATTGAACTCCACCATAAATTCAAAAGAATAAATCAATGAAGTGCTGCCCTCTATTGGAAAATATATACAATTATAAAATAATTTGTTGCATTATTGGATGATGATTAAAACAAAGTCTGTCTTAAGACAGATAATTGAACAAAATTATGTTAATAATTTATTGTATTAGTATAATTAAGTATATATAAATATTCTATATATATATATATATATATATATATATATATATATATATATATATATATATATATATATATATATTCTTTATATTATGATATCTTTTCGTTTTGAATTTCAACAATTCATCTTGATCTATTTTCTTATACATTCTGGTATCGTATATATATTTTTAAATATATAAATAATGGTGCTAATTGATTTTAGCAATCTTTTAAATATTATACGCCTTGATCTCTGCTGCAATTGCGCATTATCTTTGTGTATTTTTTATTTGATTTCTACTTTGTAGATATCTGATACCTCGTTAAAGGAATTTCCAATAATTGATTCATTATTTTCATCACACGATTATTTATATGAATTTCACTAATCCCATCGTTTCTGTGTGTTACATTTATTTCGCACTTTATGATTAAATTTCAAGTTTTTATCTCTTTATTATGGGTAAGGTTTCTTTCCTTTTTAATATTGTATTTATTTTTTGAACTTTAAGATTTTTTCACACGTTTTATTCTTTGTTTATGATGTGGTCGTCCCAAAATCATATTCTTTAGCAATGTTATGGCTAATATGATGATGAAACCACACATTTTATTTGTGGAATTTAGGCATTTGCGACTTAATAATTCTGTCTAAATTCCACAAATTTCATTCATTCAATTTCATTCATTCAATTTTTAATTTATTTTCTTCTTCTTTTAAATATTTGGTATCTATATTCAGAGTGTTGAGGAACACAATCGTTGTCAATTAATTATTACATACTAAATCATAATTTAACAGGTTATGTTGGTGTTACGGTAATGTTTCATTAATGGTTTTTTTTATGAATATATAACCATTATATAACAACATAAAAACATCATACAACAATTGTGTGTGGGGGGGGGGAGAAATATTAAATATGAAAAATGAACACGTACCTTTTTGAATAATATCCATAAATATGTAGAGAAAAAAATAAATGAATAGAATTTAAAACTAAGAGAATATAATATAAATTGGAGAGAAAGATGAAAAGAAAATTAAAAACCTGAAATATGAAACTCAAATCTGTAATGAAATGTATCCATAAATCAAGAAAATAAATAAAATAGATGAAAAAATTTGAAATTATCATGGGCCATGGCAGAATTATCATGCCCATATTACTATAAGTTCCATAAAAAATGTATGATTTCATCTTTGTACGAACTATTAAGTTGAAATTGTACAAATGTGGGCGATCATACAAATCAGAAATAAGATATAGAAAAGAAAATGTATAAGTGTGGATAATTTTCCTATATTTAAACTCGAAGAAACGTGGTTAAATGGAAATTGCCATGAATGATGATGATTCAACAAAACTTCACCTGTTGCCAACTATTAGTTACTAATTCATTAGATGAATTACAAGATGAGTCAATGATTTTTAAAAATCCATTCTATGACAAAATGAATTTCATACAAGCGTTAATACTAGAATTAAGTAACAATAAGGAACAATGCAGCCACCTATTGGCTGTTCAAGAAAAAATATTAAATTCAGGTAAATATTAAATTTAGATACAATTATGGATATGCCATCTGGTGTCAGTGTAAGAAACTATAACATTAATTAGTTATTGAAAGTGGAATTTTAAAATTTAAAGAAAGTGCTTAATGAAAAATTAAGAAATTAAGAAAATTTTATGTAAATAATGAATGAAAAGTTAAGAGAAATGTGAAAACGTTATTTAAATTGATATTAAGTAAAATTTAATTAAAAAAAGAAAAAATGGTTTTATATATTCTTAGTGCATAATAGTATTATTTCTATAAACAAGTAACAATAAATTTAAAGTGGTGAAGGAAATATTTAACAAATGGGAACGTGTGATCGAAGATCGCTCAAAGGGTTTCGTTTAATATTCCTTTCAAAACACTTTATCCCTTCTTTAATAAATCCAAATAAATTTCATTTAGCAAAAAAAAAAAAAAGTTATTTTTTTTTATAATGTAAAAATTTACCGATCTATTTTTTCGTTTTTTCGAATGTCTAAACCAGCCCGATATTATATTCTGTCATAATAATATCTGTCATGCGGACTAAATACGATATTTAAAAAAATAATTTCAAAATTAAACATGTTGTACACTTTCAAAATTTTAAAATATGCGAATATTTCCATAATCGGATTTTTATCATGATTCGATATGTTTCTCAAACTCATATATTTACTATTCTCTATTACTCATATTGATACTCGCTTTGAATTGTTCTCAAACATTTTAAAAATTCGTTAAACTCCCAATATGACATCAGATTTTCTTTTTAAATCTCTAATGACGTGATATTAATTTGATTTGTGTACATACACATACTCATACTCCTTGTATTATTGAGAAATCTTTGAAAATTTCCGTTTTATTACCACCATGACGTCAATCATTTTTATTTCATATGAATATTTTTTTCAATTGGTGAAACTTTTTATTTCATTTTCATTTTTCACGTGGAAATCGTTCAATAGAAAATTAATTATTGTAGAAAGAATTTCATTGTGGATTTTTAATTTTTGGCAAAGGCTTTAACGAAAAATGTTTAAATTTAATAGGAAAAAGCTATTAGAATTTTTGTTTTTTATCTCTATTTATTAAAATAATACAATTTTTAAAATTTTAATATTCTTAGCTTCATAGCTGGTATTCAGCAAAGTTTCAACTTTGTAAGTTACATAGTTTCTGAGAATGGCTCTGTGACGGACAGACAACGGAGCGGGAATAATAGGGTTTCGCGAGATGAACGAAACCCTCAAAAGGACAAAGATAGTATTTAAAGAAAGATGATTAATGAAGTTTTAAAAATATGACATTGTGCCACATGAATCACAGAAGTTAAATAAAATTCTGAAGATTAAATTAAAACGTCCTATTAGAGGATATAAAGTCATTACTATTTTATAGAAAGGTAGTGTTATTTATGAACAACTATTTATTAGGAGAAAAAAATACATATAATAAAGTGTGATGATTTATGAAGTGATTAAAGGGACATTATCGCAATCAAATCAAAGAAGTTAATTAAATGGAATACAACATAACGTAAATGCTATAAAACCAATTTTGTTAAAAAATGAAGTGAACAAAATCAGGAAAAGAATAACATGTAAAGAAATGATGCAAATTAAACTAATAATCCACTCTCTCGCTTTTTTTTTGTAATTAACCATTGCTTTTTAATGTACTACACATATATATTTTTTCTAATAACATTATATTTGGAATATTTTTCTTAAAATAAATAATACAATCATATTTTCGCAGTCATTAATTATGCTTTTTTCGCCTTGTTTAAAAATTAATTTAGTACATGCAAGCAGAAATAAGGCTATTCAATAAATAAACTTAGAAGTTCAAAGAAGTAAATATCTTCATTATTTTTCAAAAACTATCTCAATGAATTTACGAACTTTTAAAACAAATATACAATTTACCTTGCATATCAGAAATACCATTTTGTATGCTCACCGATATAAATTTTTTAGATAATAGAGAATTTTCTTCTCTAAACTAGAGTTCTGTGTTCTAAAAAGAAGAAGAAAAGGCTAGAATATAAACAATAAATGAATAGAATTCAATCAAAGTAAAATGCTATGCAGAGAAAAGTTGTAATTGTTATTTTTAAGGGAATATATCACCCGTTACTATAAGGTTCAGTCTTAAGAATTTGTTAATTATTGCTTAGTAAAATGCAGAGTGAAAATTATACATTAGAAGAGTTGCTATGAATGGTATCAATTAAACAATTCTATAGTTATTGGATTTGAAATTCGTGTTTAATGGAACAAACAAACAAAAAATAACATATTAAGAAGTAAGAAAACATTTTAAATATTCTCATTTGATGAGTATAAAATGATGAAGTAAAACATCTTTTAAAAGCATGCCTTTTAACGAAAATATTTCAATATGTTTCGTTTTAAAAAATATTTTATTAAATTACAAATTTTGTGGTATGTACCTTTCAGATGCAGTCTTTTACTAACAAGGAAGATCTCCATAAGGGCATACTGAAGAAAATTTTAAAAATATACAGAATATTCTTGCATGAGGATATATATGTCTATGAAAAAAATTTCCTGTGGAACATCGATATAGCGTCCGTAAAAGAATAATTAAATTATAATTTTTTTGGCGATTTATCATAGGTTGGCAACAGAATGTAACTAAAAAAATATATGTATGAAATTTAACTTAAATAAATATACTTTTATAACGACAGTTTTGTCATAGACATTCAAACGTACATATAATGAAATTTAACTATCGTATTATACGGTTTAGAACAAAATTTAAAATTATTAAAATTATTTCAGTCTTAAAATTAAGGTCCTATTCTGAGACAGTGTCAATTTAATTTCGATTTTGTTAGTCTCGGAGACAAGAGAACAGTATTGTTGACATGCAAACAGCAAATTATTCAATATTTTATAGCGTCAGTATTATTAAACGGGCAGTTACTTTTAAAATACACTTAGAACTTATCCAGACGTGAAAAGTTAAATAGCTGCAACAACACGAAACTTATATATATTATAAAAGCATATAGCAATAACAATAAACAATCTCACTATTTACGTTTGAATTCTGAAAGAAAAGCGCATTTAAACACTCATTTAATAAGCAATTTCCAAATGCATTAACATATCTTGCATTTGTCGAGGAAAAAGTGTTTCGAGCCAAATCGCGTCTATTTTCTCCAAATACTTGAAAGTATTTTTTTTTTTTTTTTTACAGATTTTCTAATGGAATTTAGCAGTTAAATTTGACTGATCTGTTATAACGTCATGAGTAGTTTCATTAGCATTTTTTTTTCAAAATGTTCTGCGTATGCACTTTAAGGAGACCTTCCTTGTAAGACCTAAAATAAAGTGACAGAATAACAAGAAAAAAGGTGAGAGGAATCAATGCTGAAACCCCAGGAGATTAATGTGTGAAGTTGGGTATTTATTTAATATTCTTCCATTTGTTAATGCGAAATATAAAGGGCAAATCACGCTAGGTTGTCTCAAACTGTAGGAATGTTCAATATAAACTTATAATTTTAGAACGTATATGTCTATTTTGGCATTTAAACTTGTTAAACAGAATGAAGGGTTAAAACTAGGTTAACTTTGATTATTCGGTATTTTGAGACTTCGTACAGTCTGAGGTAGCAAAGCGCCATCGGTTGGCAATAATTGGTACTAAAACAAAATGAACATGTTAAAGAATCTGCCAACTTCAGATATCAATCTTCTGCAAGAACTACTTTAATAGCTATCACTAATACTGTTTTAAAAAATCAGTACATTTAAAGTCACAATGTGCGAAAATTAAAATATAAAATTATTTTAAACAGAAAATTAAATTATACATTAAAAAGAACCAAAGTCGAAAATTAAATTAACGATTAGAAATGATACCTTAAAAATCATCGTTAAATTTATATTTTCCTTGAATCGAAGAACGAATCGAATCGAACGCATTAGATAAATCTAAACTCGAAAACAATTTATTATTTAAAATTCAAAAAACGACTTATCAGTAGTATTTTAACTTATTATTTTTCGTGCATTAAATATGCAGTTTTTTTTTTGTTCCTGTTGACAACTGCATTTTCTCTCTTAAACGTAACTTATGGCATGGCTTTATCGTTTCACAAGCATTACATGAATATTCATACATATAAAATCTTATTATTTATTTCGTCGACGCGTCAGTCTAGCATTTTCTTCAGTTGATGTAAATTTCAATTTCTTTTCAGATTTAGTGTCAGACGGATTTTGCATGTTTTCTTCACAAATTTTATAAATGCATATTTGTTCATAAGCTTGTTTATAAACATTACTCATAAGCTTTTTCATAAGCATTGCTCATAAGCTTGTTCATAAGGATTGCTTATAAGCTTAATTGTTCAAGAGCATGGAAGTAAGTCTTAAATAAAACCGTCTGTATAGCACAATCATTTTAATATGGTTTTCAAAATACTTGTACATTGAACTTCTCGTTCTTACATACATCTTTATATGACTGAAATCGAAAAAAAAATCATCTTACTTATTTAAAGCTAAGTAAATAAGTAAGCTTGGTGGTTTCGTCCGTCACTGCGTACTACCTTTGACGTAAAAAAAATCTCATCAAAAAGTCACCTGTAAAAAATGCAGCCAAGTCTCGTAACTCATTTACCGTAAAAAGTACTGGGATCGTATAAAGCCAAGTTTAACTATCTTATTAACTATGAAATTTTCATTCACAAATCACTCCTAGTCTCTACATCTTTAGTTAATTATTATTTTGTGACTTGGCAATTACGCAGCACAGGGAAGTTATTACACCTTACTATGTTATGGGATGGGATGGGATGGGATAATTTAATTAAGACAAATTATATAAGCACAGGGAAGTTATTACACCTTAATATGTTGTAGTATTATTTGATTAAGATTAACTGTATACATCACATTCTCGTGCTACGTAATTGCCAAGTCACAAAATAATAATTATCTAAAGATGTAGAGACTAGGAGTGATTTGTGAATGAAAATTTCAGAGTTAATAAGATAGTTAAACTTGGCTTTATACGATCTCAGTACTTTTTACAGTAAATGAGTTACGAGACTTGGCTGCATTTTTTACAGGTGACTTTTCGATGAGATTTCACTTCTTTTTGTAAATAATCCTCCTTTTCTTGATTTTGGGTTCTTTTTGGAGATCATCCACTGATTTTCGAAGCAGTTACCTTAAAGAAATTTCAGGTAACTAGGCAAGCACTACTTTATAAGAGGAGGGAGTCAAAAGTACTCTCAATTGTTTCCAGGAAAGGTGCTATCCATCTGAGATATTACTCGCAGCCTAGATACTTGATATTTAGCACAAAAGTACTGTTTAGGATAAAAAGAAAGCTAAAATTAAAATTTCCGGAAATTTTCAATAAATCAAACTATATTCGATTTTTCGAAGTTTTTTTTTTTTTTTTTCCTTACTTTGTATCCCAAACCCTACCTTTCTGCCAAATGTAAAGCTGGTAGGACTACAAAATCAAATTATTTCCAAACCTTTGACTTTTTATAAATTTATTGATTTTTCGATTTTACTTCTAAGTTTCCTGGTTGTCATGCCAATATAGTAATTCTTTGATCCGTCTTCTTAGGATCATTTAGATTCAATTGAAATATAAATCAAGATAATCTTAGAGCCACCATGATTTTATTTAGAAAGGACTATCAAGCCATAACCAGCCAGTAATATCGGGAGGAGAGGGGGAGCTGTGAAAATTGTTTTGGTGCTAACATCATTTAACAATCCATATTTTATATGCAAATTAAATAGAGTATAACCTGTGAAAGAAAACAAACATGTCTATAAAGAAACCGCCCATAACGTAGCCGGTCTATAGCGGAACTTTTCTATACCGAAATTCGTAAACAAAAAGAAAAAAAAAAGCCTAATCCGGGGGATGTTTTTTTCCCCCGGATTAGGCTTTTTTTTTTTCTTTTTGTTCACTTAAAATTCGGTGTAAAGGTAGTGTTTGGAATTCAGATTAAGATAAAATTAAAAAACACAATAAAAAACACAATAAAAAATTTAAAACAATTAGGGGCGGTGTACTAGCTAATAGGACAATTATCTTAAAACTCATGTTTCTAGAACTACAAAATCGAATTGTTTTCGAATTTTCGATTGTTTACAGGTCAATATTACAGATTTTTCGATTTTATTTTCGAACTTTACAAATTTTTAAAAGTTTCTTTTTTTAATCGTAAATATTACCTTTACACTACATTTTAAGTAGACTACAAGATCTAAGACTACAAGATCGAATTATTTTAAATTTTTGATTTTTTCGATTTTTTTTCTAATTTTCCGGATTTTTTCATTTTTCCTTATTTTGTATCCTAAATACTACCTTTATTACCATTTTCAAGTTTCTTGCGCTACAAAATCGAATTATTTTCAAATTTTCGATCGTTTTCGATTTTTTAATTTTATTTTCGAATTTATTGTGTTTTAATTTTTCCCTTTTCTGTATCCTAAATGACTATAGTACTTTTACGCTGAATTTTCAGTTTCAAGCTACAAGATCGAATTTTTTTCAATTTTTCGAATTTTCGTTTTTTTTTTTTTAATTTTCGAGATTTTTTTTTTTTTTTTTTTTTTTTTTTTTTTTTTTGTATCCTAAATACTACCTTTATTCCATATTTCAAGTTTCTAGCGCTACAAAATCGAATTATTTTCAAATTTTCGATTTATTTCGATTTTTTAATTTTATTTTCGAATTTATTGTGTTTTATTTTTTTTCTTTTTCTGTATAACACTACCTTTTCGCTGAATTTTTAGTTTCTAAAGCTAGAAGATCAATTTTTTTTCGATTTTTCGAATTTTTGAATTTTTTTTATCCTAAATTTTACTTTTATTCCAAATTTCAAGTTTTTGGCTCTAAAAAATCGAATTATTATCAAATTTTATGATTTTATTTTCGCTTTTTGTTGTGTTTTTATTTATGTTTTCTTTTTCTGAATCCGTTTATCCAAATTTTCTGTTTTTAAGACTACGAGATCAAATTATTTTCAATTTCTCTTTTTTTTTTTTCGAATTTTGCGGGTTTTTTTTTCGAATTTTCCGTATTTTTAAATTTCTAAATATTACCTTTATTCCAAATTTCAAGTTTCTAGCGCTGTAAAATCGAATTATTTTCAAATTTTCCTTATTTTTCCGATTTTATTTTTGAATTTTATTGTGTTTTTCATTTTACCTTATTCTGAATCCTAAACATTACCTTTACGCCGAATTTTAAGTTTCTAAGACTTAAAAGATCAAATTAGTTTCAATTTTTCAGACTTTCTCGAATTTTCGAATTTTGTTTTCGAATTTTCCGGATTTTTAAATTTTTCCTTATTTTGTATCCTAAATACTACCTTTATTCCGAATTCCAAGTTTCTAGGCCTACGGGATCCACTTAATCTTTTTGATCACGCGTGAGTGAGTGAGTGACAAAAAATCGAAACTTGCAGTTCATATATCGTTTGCACTAGAAAAGACAGATATGTGAATTTTTTAATTTTGATCTTATTTGCCACATACTCTATATAAACGAAATTTCAGGTTTTTGGGATACACCAGCTCAAAGATATGGGGAGGTCAAAGGTACCCTGAGTTGCTTCCAGAAAGGGATGTTTAAGATTGTGCTCTTACGACTTGGCGGATGCACTGCCGGGCCTCCAGATACAAAATAAAAATTCAGGAAAATTCCAACAAATCAATCGTTTTTCAATTTTTTTTTCGATTAAAATTTTTTTTTTCGAATTTTCTGGATTTTTTAATTTTTTTTTTATCCTGAGTACTACCTATATTCCAAATTTCAAGTTTCTAGTTCTAGAAAATTGAATTATTTTCAAATTTTCGATGTTCTTAAATTTTTCCGATTTTTTAATTTTATTTTCGGTTTTTATTGTGTTTTTTAATTTTATCTTATTCTGAATTCCAAACACTACCTTTACACCGAATTTTAAGTTTCTAAGGTTAAAAGATCAAATTATTTTCATTTTTTCAAATTTTTCAAATTTTTGAAATTTTTTTTCGAATTTTCTGGATTTTTTTTTTTGTATCCTAAATACTACCTTTATTCCAAATTTCAAGTTTCTAGCGCTATAAAATCGAACTATTTTCAAATTTTCGATGTTTTTCGATTTTTTTCGATTTTTTAATTTTATTTTCGATTTTTATTGTGTTTTTAATTTTTTCTTATTCTGAATTCCAAACACTACCTTTACGCCGAATTTTAAGTTTCTAAGGCTAAAAAAGATCAAATTATTTTCATTTTTTCAATTTTTTTCGAATTTTCTGGATTTTTTTAATTTTTCTCTTTCTGTATCCTAAATACAATCTTTATTCCAAATTTGAATTTTCTAGCGCAACAAAATCGGATTGTCTTAAAATTTTCGGTTTTTTTCAATTTTTCCGATTTTTTTCAATTTTGCTTTTGATTTTTTTGGTGTTTTTGATGTTTTCTTTTTCTGGATGCTAAACACTACCTTCATACTAAATTTTAAGTTTCTAAGACTACAAGATCGTATTATTTTCAATTTTCGATTTTGATGGAATTTGTTGAATTTTCGAATGTTTTTTTTTTTTCGAATTTTCCAGATTTTATAATTTTTTCTTTCTTTGTATCCTAAACTCTACTTTTTTTCCAAATATCAAGTTTCTACGGCTACGGGATCTACCTAATCGTTTTGATGACGCGTGAACGAGTGAGTGAGTGAGTGACAAATAATCGAATGTTTGAGTTCATATATCGTCTGAACTAGAAAAGACAGAAAGCTGTAATTTTAAATTTTTGTCCTGTGTGCCAAATACTCTAAAAAAATTCAAATTTTTGGGATACTCCAGTGCGGAGATAGGGGGGGGGGGGTTCAAAAATGCCCTGAGTTGCTTCCAGAAAAGGATGTTTACGACCGTGCTCTCTCGACTTGGCGGAGGCCCTGCCGTGCCTCCAGATATAATGCTTCCATGATATTAACTTTCAATTTGCCTGTATCATCAACGAATTCTATAGTTATCAAAAGAATCTAATTATGAATTTGATGTTCTGTATTTCAAATGAATGATCCATATTTAATATTTCTAATTCACTAGTAGAACTGCCTGAGCAAATGAGGAACTTAGCCATATGAATACTAGTAATTTTTGGATACTCGGGGCTTTGATGAGAGATTTTTTTTTTTTCATAACAATGACTGCAGCTCTCCTCGACGTTTTTTTTAAAGTGTGGAAGGATCATAGTTATACCTTTAAACTCGTAATCCTATCCCTTAAACATCTGATAAACATGCGAACAGTCTATTAGATTTTCATTCTCCCAAAAGATTTAATTTTTTAAAAAGGGACAGTTTTAGTTACTGGAAAAGCGCTTAAAATATTTGAAATTCATAAAAAATATCCTTAAATAGAGGAACACTTTCTTAAAATGGAAAACATTTAAAACGGAAATAATTTATAACTAAATAAGTACGATTAAAATTTGTTGTTATTATGAGAAAATCTTTAAATCGTGTAGTGTTAAATCGAGGTTATACTGTGATTAACATCACAAAAAATCTATATAGACACTAAAATTTAATTTAATTCACGACTTTATTTCAAACACCGTATGGATAGCACCGTGCGATAGTTGGAAAATAAATGTTTTTTCCAAATTTGTTGAACATAAAATTTGAAGATTTCAGTTATGGTTTAACCAAATGGTACCTCACATTGGTTTGTACGCATTTTGTATTTGTTTAAATGAACAAGATTAACAAAAACGTGCATTTATAGATATTAATATAAAAATCTTTTTGATTTTAATTTCTTATCATTTTTACAATTTATATAATAATATATTTTTTCAAAATACCAATTTTTAATTTATGAAATAAAAAAGTAATTTATGATTAATTAAGTTTTGTAATCTATAATAAGCAAAGAGATTTAATAAAAATGCTGGAATAAGAACATTAATATAATAAAACTAAACAATTATATTATAATTTTATAAAAATATATTATAACAGTATAATTTTATTATAAGTAAACTCCTTTATGTCTTCCAGACTTTAATGTAGCATTCACAATTATAAAGTCCTTTCTCTTAACAATTTGGGCAGTACTGTTTTAAAAAATACAAAGCTCCTTTAATACATTTGAAATACTGAAAACAGTAATTTGAAATTCCAGTACTGATTGGCTTGTATCTCATGTTTTAGAAAAGTGATAGCATTCGAAAAACCTATAATCACTCAATTTTTTCTAAAAATACTGGTTTCTCAGATTTCTAAAGCTAAAAAACGCTTTTCGGAATCGTTGGTAAAACGAAAGTATATTTTCATTCGTGGTTATATTATAATTTCTTAGATTAAGAAACACTTGTCTTTTTTTTTTTTTTTTTTTTTTTTTTTTTTTTTACAGTGTCCTTTAAAGAGACAGTAGTAAGTTGAGATTTCAAATATTCAAAACATTTTAACAGATCGTCATATCGTAATACGGTTTACACCGTATGAATTATTAAAGAGTAATAATTTTCGTGGCAGAAGAAAAAAATACAATTTAAAAAGACCGATAAGCCCGTTATTATTTCAGAAAATTCACACACAAACAAAATGTACTGTCAGAATGCGGTTTTTACCTAAGATTTGTCAAACAATGAAAATCTTTCTGGCAAAAAACCCGACATTTCACAAGTCAATGCCAAATTCCGATAAGACAATTTGTAAAATTCGTTTGAATTTTTGAAAAGTGAATGAAATGTTTGAACTATTTGAAACAATGGGGCATTCTATAAATGAATAGCATACTGAATAATACTTTTAAATGTATAAAAGTTGCATTCGAAAGACAGAAAATCGTATATATCATATGTTGTTCAAATATATGAAAGAAAAGAAACTTAAGTGTGCGAGGGAAGATAATATATAAAAAAAAAAAAAAAAAAAAAAAAAAAAAAGGTAAAAATATAAGCAAAAAATGTATTGAATTTTTTTTTTATTTTATTTACTTTTTTATAACTACTTATATTGGCTTATATTGAATTAGGAACTGGAAATCATATATTTCTAAAGTTGTCCAGATACATGAAACAAAAACCTTTATTAATGTAAATGTCATTGCAAGACAGTTAAATAAGGTAAAGTTAAAAATAAATCTGCACACTAAATAATATTACTTTTATTTAAATTGCAGTCAGAGGAATTATAGTTAGAACAAATTTACCATTATATTTACACAGAGATCCAATCTGGACTTTCCGGGTTATAGAACATGCTGTTCGTTGTACGAAACATGTCGGAGGTTAAATAATACGAAATTTTCCATTAGAAATTAGTGGTGACCGAAAATTGTAGTGATTGGTAACTATGATTTCTACTTTTACACAATGCAGTTGTTTTACATTAATTTTTAACACATAAAGTACATTACTTTAAAAAATATATTATATTAATTTTAAAATATGTGCAATATTTTAAAATGATGGCTAAAGTAAACACATTTGATAAAATTGCATATTAGCATAAAAATTTTCAATACAGTAATTGATATTGTAACTACTTTTTTTTCACCGAAAACGTAAATTGTATAAAAATTATAAAACATTGTTAACTCGTGTCTTTTAATTCTGTATTTAACGTTAAGAATAAGAATATCTGAGAACATATCTGAAAACAAAATTTAGAAAACACATATATTTTCATTATCACGTGCCATTTCGATTAGATGTAAATTCTAAATTAAAAATAAAGTTGAAGTTCATTCACAGTTGAACGGTTTTGCATATTTTGCCAAAGCTTTCAAGTTTAATGTCACGGAAAGCTCATGTTAACAGTTTGCGACAAAACTTTCAAGAAAAATTTATTGTTACTGCATTATAATTTTATTTCTGACTCATTTAAACCAACCAAATCTTTTCGCAGTAAAATTAAGATTTTAGCTTTAAAAGTATTGTAGTAAAGCTGCTGAAATGGAAGTTAAGAAAAAAGTAAGTATATGTAACAAATTGGATACTTGGTTTAATGTATATTTATTATACTTTTTAATACAATGCGTCTATCAAGAGATAAATTCAAATACAAAAATGATTTATGAAATATACAACGGTATGAATTCAGTACTGAAAGATAACTTGCAAACATAAATGTTAAGAATAGAACTTAAAACAACTGAACATAATGAACGTAACAAAAATGAAATAATATGCTTAGTATTTATGTGCGCAAGGAATATTTTAATTCTAAAACATTTTCCATAATTTTATAGTTGTATCTTACCTCGCGTCTCGTGTAGTTTCAAGATCTGCACGCTAATTCCATATTTTGCCACTACGGATAATTTAAGATATCTCATCAGAGAGCACAAAGCCACTTTTTCTTATCTTACAGAATACCACAATATTCTATCTATATATATTATATTATAGATAACATATCACTACATTCCAATTAAGCTTTATTTAAAATATGGTAATTTACTCAGACTTTGCAATAGAGGTTTAACATTGATCTTTTATTAGAAGTATACAATCACTCACAGCTAAATTAATCATATACTATGCAGAGAGCAAACAAATCTCCGTTCCGAGATTTGCCTGCCCAGAATCAATGGATCCTATCCCGAACATGAAATCCGTTCTTCAAATAAGAAAATGTACGACAATAAATCAAATTCATATATTTTATTTTTTGTATTAAAGTTATACCAAAAATATATACCGTAAAAAATAGACAGAAAATATAAAATATAAAATAACGATATCGATAATTTACCGTTAGATACAATCTACTTTTAAAATTCAAGTTACCTAAAACGTGCATTTGGGCCGGCTAGATAAGGATATGTTTGATTGAAAATAGCCTCATATCCTGGCATTAGAAAACATACTGAATTTAAATAAATGCGGAAATAAAATTAATAGTATGATTAGTATTTAGAAAGGTGCAAAAGAGCGGGGAATTTCAAATTATAGTCCGCAGTAGGCTTCTATAACATCCATATCTACATATATGATGTAGTGTTTATCTGCACTGCAAAACGTTAAACAGAAGGTTCCCATAATGAGCCATGTCCAAATTAGCCCTGCCCTCTCCTACCAATTTAACGCTTAAATTAGTTTGGATATCCATCCTTATCGCTTATTCGAATGCATTTTAGTAAATTCAGAAAGAGTAAATATAATTATTTCGTGTGTAAAGGAATATTTCGATTAGATACAAACAATTGCTAAGGAACTGTATAGTTGTCTCTTACTATACCGAGACCAAAATTAATGAAATAAAAAAAATAATTATATAGAGTTTTTGCTCAAAAATAATTGAAATTCTATATAAGATTTAATTCTATGTGAGATGTTTCCGCATTTTCGTCAATGACATGTCTAGTACACCAAACTTTTAAAACGCCTGGCTACCTTTCCTCTTTTTACTCTCTTCTCTTCCCTCCCTTTTTTCTGCTCTCTGCTTAAACTCGTCCACACTGGCTCAGAGCTTCTCATTGGTCCCCTTCGTCAAGTAGGGACTTCTGAATCCGTTGTTTACTTTTCAACTCTCATTGCTTTTCCACCTTGTTCGTGAGCGGAGACGCTTGCATATTGGCGTGGTCTAAAATCTTACATCTGTTTTTAACCTTGGCACTGATGATAGAACATTAGAAGCTCCGAAGCAGCTGTATGTCATTTTCACACGTATTTCAGTTGTGCTATATTTACGCTATTCATTTATTTTTAATATCTTGACATGTTGTAGCAGACATTATTATTAACGTAATATACATTTATATCTATATTTTTATTTATTTAATCCATCTATGTGTGTGTGTTTGTGTGTATCAATATTTATTACTTTTACGGAAAAGCATTGCCTATGTCTTACACATCTAAGATAGGTAAATGAAAATTTATATTTTAAATGACTTTTTAATTGATAATTCGAATCCTAGTTACAAGGGGAACGCCAAACTTGATGCGCACAGATTTTGATTATTTTAAAGCATGTTGTAGGGATCATACCCCTAACTATTCAGGTAAAAGGTTTCCTTAAAATGGGCTTTAGTTTTCAAGAAATTTCGGGTTAAAGTTCAGCATACGTTTTAAATACCCATTAGTTTACTGTTTTGGGCAAGGTCTCCGTGGTGTAGAGCTAGCGTTCAGGATTTTAGTGCCAAAGGTGAGGGTTCTGTCCTCTCTTGCGACTTTTTACCTTTTTTAATGAAATTTATATTTTGTCGCGTTAAAAGTTTTATGCAGGATTATGAATTCTGCTTCTTTGAACTTTTTGATATTTTCCTAATAAATTCCATTTACATTTTCGAATTTTTAGTAAAAATTTACAATTTTTTTTTTTTTTTTTTTTTGTGCAATTTTGAAATTAATATTTCTATTGACGAAATTCCAAACTAATTTATGTCCAGATTTTGTTTATTTTGTTTAGTATTTACTCTTTATATTTTAATAACCGTTCTAAAATAATACTTTTTTTTAACTTTATGAAATATTAAAGGAAAATTTATATTTTCTTACAATTTGTACGAAATATTTTGTATCTCAAATCTTCTAAAGGTATGTATGGTTAGATAATTCCAACAACATATCTTGAAAAGAGTAATAAAATATTAAAGCAATAACGCTTTATATATAATATATATAAAGCGTTATATATAATATATATAAGCGTTTATATATAATATATATATATATATATATTATTTTTTTATGTTATTTTAAATACATTTAACTGTAAAGTTCAAACTCAACATCTATTTGATTTGCACAAATAAAAAATAATATATTTCAATTAATTTGTTTTTCATTCTAACAAGTCAATGTCATACACAACAATTCAACTAGAAATGAAAAATCGTTTGTAAATTACAATACATATAAAAAATATCAGAAAAAAAAAATCGCCTGCAATGACTTTTATGGTAATATCAGAATAAATAAAATTTTCTTTTTCTCCATTTCGTTTAGCTTCATTTGCAGACAATTATCACGTTTGAAATAATTTCTTTTCCAAATGAGATGCATTTTTTAACATATTTATCACAATTTAAGTATTTCAAGAATATATAATATGCTATTTATACATTCTTCCAATATTGTTGAAACAATTTACGTAAAAAAAATATATTTAAAGGCGATTGTTAATGCGGAATTTGTTTAGAATATTTTTGCGATATGTATCACACAATTAGTTCCATATTTAATAAACTAAAAATGTCGATGTCGGTGCTGATAAATATTTTACTATTTCAACTATTAACATATTTCAATATATTTGAAACAAATCAAATATTAAAAAGATATATTAATTTGTTAATTTTTTCTTAATTATTTAATTTTTTTAAAATAGAAAATGCAAATAAAAAAAATGCATTATTTCATAAATACGATAAATAAATAAGTAGATATATATTAATGTAAACAATAATCATTTTAAAAAGACGAGATATCGAGACATAAATTAGTTTGGATTTTCGTCAACAGAAATATTAGAATAAAAATTGCATAAAAACTATAAATTTTCACGAAAAATTCGAAAATGTAAATGGATTTTATTAGAAAAATATCAAAAAATTCAAAGATGCAGAATTCATAATTCTGCATTTAACTTATAACGCGACAAATATGTAAAATTTATTAAAATCAGGTAAAAGTCACATGAGAGGACAGAACCCTCATCTCCGTCTCTCAAATCGAGAGCGCTATCTCCGCACCACGGTGACCTTGTTCAAGATTGGGAATTAATACGTATTTAAAATGCATACTGAACTTTAACCCGAAATTTCTCGAAGACTAAAGCCCATTTGAATGAAACCTTTGACCTGAATAGTTAGGGGTATGACCCCTACAACATACTTTAAAATCATCAAAATCTGTGCGCATCATGTTTGGCGGTCTCCTTGTTAGTATATTCCCAAAAATAAACGCATATTTTATTAACGTAAGTGTGTTTATCACACACACACACACACACACATACAGATGGGTGACAAAATAATACGAACACTCATGAAAAATGGTGAAAAGAGCAATATCTAGAAAAATACATGAGGAATTAACCTGAAACCGCAGGTGTGTAAACAGTATAGTATAAGTTATATATTTCCGCGAAGATTTTTTCCCAAAACCTTATAGGGGACTGTCAACAAATTGAAAAAAACGAATATATTTTGGATAATCCTGTAAAAACTAATGTAGCAAAAGCGTTCAAACTCGAGATTAGTAATAAGTGGCTTATTGTAATATACTGTGTTCATTTTTATGAGGATAGCATGTATACTCATAGAGAAATTAAGGTTTTTATAAAAACAGTCCAAAATTTCGCCTAGTTTTTTGCTTATAATTTGCAGAGTTTTTAATATAAAAAAAAGTTGATTTCAGAAAATATGACAAACAACATTGTACATATACTCTGCAATCAGAATTAAAACATAATAAAAATTGGATAAAAAATGAGCAGGTTTACTAAAAAATGTTTCACTGCGCATGCGCGAATGCAATCAAAATACAATATGCATAATGTATTAGCTAAGTATATAGAGCAACTTTTGTGAAAGTCTCAAAATCACAGCTTGAAAATTCTGTAAATTATCGTCGATAGAATAAGCTCGGAATCCGTTGTTCCCAAAAAGAAGCAAAAAGATGAGGGCTTGTATCAAATATCTGTTGATTAGTGCCAAGACAGCGTACACAATATTGCACGTACTACTATATTTGGATACAACCCCTCATATTTTTGCTTCATTTTGGGAACAATGGAATTTGAGCTTATTCTATCGACGATAATTTACAGAATTTTCAAGCTATGATTTTGAGACTTTCACAAAAGTTGCTCTATATAATTAACTAATACATTATGCATATTGTATTTTGATTGCATTCGCGCATGCGCAGTAAAACATTTTTTAGTAAACCTGCTCATTTTTCATCCAATTTTTATTATTTTTTAATTCTGATTGAAGAGTATTATGTACAATGTTTTTTGTCATATTTTCTGAAAAGAACTTTATTTTATATTAAAAACTCTGCAAATTATAAGCAAAAAACTAGTCGAAATTTGGTACTGTTTTTATAAAAACCTTAATTTCTCTACGAGTGTACATGCTATCTTCATAAAAATGAGCACAGTATATTACAATAAGCCACTTATTAATAATCTTGAGTTTGAACGCTTTTGCTACATTAGTTTTTACAGGGTTATCCAAAAGATATTCGTTCTTTTTCAATTTGTTGACAGTCCCCTATGGGGTTTCGGGAAAAAATCTTCACGGAAATATATAACTTATACTATACTGTTTACACACCTGCAGTTTCAGGTTAATTCCTCATGCATTTTTCTAGATATTGCTCTTTTCACCATTTTTCATGAGTGTTCGTATTATTTTGTCACCCATCTGTATATATATATATATGCTTTTTGGTTTATGTTAAAATTTAAACGTAATAGAAATTACATTCGGTAGTTATATTTTTCTTCTATTAAGGTTATAGCCGTTATTGAATTTAAATGTAGTAATATTAGAGATATATTCATTTCCTGAATACCGGTACTGAATCAATGTGTACCCAAAATAACAAACTTTGTAGGCTCAGGATGGCATTATATACTTAAATTAAAACTTATGTTAAAATTTAGAGTCAGATAATGTTATTTGCTAATGAATATTTTTGTATTTGATTTTGTAAGTTCCTCTGTAGAAATTTAACTAGCCATATCAAATATGATTGGACATTTTTTTGTCAGATTAACAAAAAAAAAAACGTTCCCCATTAAGCGTTTAAGAGCATGGACTTCAAATTAGAAAAAAAAAAAAACAGTGGTTAATGAATGTTGCAAAAAAAAAATGATACATTTCAAATACTTATTATTTTAATATTTCAATGCATAAAAACGTAAGAGTAAACGTAATAAAAACGTAACAGTAAACGTAAATAAATCTCAAGGTACGATTTTCCAACTCTCATCTATTTATTGCAATATCTTTTACAGTGTTATATTTCTTACAGTGATATAGAACAATAACAAAAAATATATATCTCTCACAAAACACCGAGGAACATAAAAAATATTAAGATTTAAGTATTAGTCTTTTCAAATTGAAATTTGGTTTTGTGAACTAATATTTTGTACTGTTAGAGGAAAGTCTGTATTATATGAGAAATTCTAAAAATCCACGCGATTTCAATAATATTTACAAGCACAGTACACTTTTAACATTTAAAAAAAATGAAAACTGTTTTATTCACTCTTGTTAAAATTTGGTTATATTGTAATATTTTATCAAAATTGCATTCACAATTTTGCCTTATGACAAAAGTTTTAATAAAAATTATTTCAGTTATCGACATATACGACATAGAGAATGCTGATTTTTAATGTCATTTTACTCACCCGAAATGCGCCCAGATTGAACGCACCTCGATTTTGCAAAAATGGATACGCAGTTTTTCAAGACTTTTCAACAAGTTATACTGTAAATGATTGTTCTCGGAATCAACTAAATTGTTGGTCCTTCATTTAATAATTAGAGATTTATGCTAGTTTATGTTTTAAAACTCTCCGAATATCCCATTCTTATGAAAGATTTCAAATTTTATACTTACTTATAAAAATTAAACGGTACATTGTATAATTGTTATTCAGCGTACTTTGGGAAATATATATAGGTATATAATATATATAGGAAATATATACTAGTATTTACGACTTAAAAATATAAAAAAAATAAATTTATTCACTTTCTAAAAAAGGCAAAATTCAAAAGAATAAGGTTGTTTAAATATTCCTTTAACATTTTAAAAAAAAATCGTCAAATATTTTTAAAGCTAAATTTAAACGTTTTCATTAATTTTGACATCTTAAAGGTGTACTGACCCCCTTAAAATAAAATAAAAAATATATAAATGTTTTAAAGAAATAGTGAAAAAAGAAGTTAATATAACAAAGTCTAAAGAAATGTGGTAATATTCATATATTGCTGATCTTTACAAAAGTTCTGTTAGTGCAAACGGTTCATTGCAATGCAACAGATTTTTGAAAATAGCAGAAAGGAAATGCAGGGTGATTTAAACAAAAGTAGACAACTGTTGGATAAACCACCTGTGGAACTAACGTCTTTTTTTTAGAAGGATACACATTTCTGACCGTGGGAAATTATTGATGCAGTTAGATGGCATTGCGAACGATACTGGTGAACAAAATTTAGATAACATGCGCATGAAAGGGCCTCGTATCAGAAATAAAAAGAAATATGTACGTATTTTTTCGGCACATTGTTCGACAAACACGGCAAATCTGTCGTACGAAACTTGCGCATTATTTTTAAAGTTGTATTACCAAAGCAGCGAACATTCCTGAAATGTTAGCTAATATGCAGAAATTTGCTACGAAACAGAACTGTTTCTTTGGTTCTAAAAGACAAGAAGGTTTGCAGCCCAGGCCGTATGCGTAAGAAAATAGGGAATACTTCAAGTGGCTGAGAATGTTGCAATTGTTTTTGTTCAGGCAGTCAAATGAGAAACCAGAAGGAGCATGTAATCCTCGTGCTATAGCGAGAAATTTGGATTTGCTGTACACAAGTGTTAATGTTGTTCACTAAAAAAGGAAAAGTAATAGAAAGAAGAACCATATCAGGCGACACGCACGTATTATTTCTACTGATCAGTTACATGCTGATGTTGACATTGTTTTGAGGTTATATCAGTTATTCCCTCTGCATCACTGTGGGGATATTAAGCACGCTGATACCATTTCAGGGAGATTTTTGAAATCTTTGCTTTCTATTATGTTAGTCACGTGTGTTTTGTGAATTCACGTGTGTTATTCACGTATCCGTGTGATCAAAAGTCTATGCGTGAATGATGTTAATTAATAAATTTACATGATGACACTTCATATGATGAGCTTTATTGGCAATGCCAAATTACATTCATTACATAACGATACTCACAGTTCCAAATTATCTCTATCTGCCATTTTTGAAACTAAAAGCTGTATTGCATCGATCTTTCTAAATAGACTGAAATTTATATTCTCCAAATATTAAGGTGTTTTTCTATGGTTTATTCCTTTAGAGCGTTCCAAACACTTTGATTTGAGTCACTCTGTGCATTAAGTGATATCTTATGTAAAATAAAATTATACATGTTACGAAAAATGACTTAACACGAAAATTGTTTATTTTTGCTGATTATTCAGGATAAGAAGGTGCACATTGAATCACGGGATGCATAGATACTACGGTCGCTAAATCAAAATAAAATGCAGTGAAGAGTACGTCATACACATACAAGTAGCTATCGACTGAACCAATCATACGGCAGACTTGCAGCCGCGATCAAGTATCGTTTTAACCTTGACAAGCAGAAATGTGTTTCGAGTGATCGAAACTAAAATATTATCTTCATATTTGGCTGTAACTTTTTATAACTAATTTCGTGTTGAAAATTGCAAATAACATTGTATGATATGTACACATTATTTATACATAGTAACAATTACCGTTTTTATTAGTTCTTTAATACTTAACTATAAAGTTGTATACATGTATATTTTTTAATCGAACTTGGGGCACATCGATATAACATCCAATGGCATTATATTTAGACCGCCTGGTGTGCGATCTGTAACCTTGTTTTCGTGGAGAGAGTATCCGGTTGGAGGGGGAGGGGGGGGAGTCGTTGATAGTTCTTCGAGTGGTCTCATCTTATTTGAGTTACTAGTAAATGGAATTGGTATTTTTAATGATCAAAATCCTAATGCATATTTTTCCGTATAAAGTCAGTAGTAGGACATAATTAATTTAAACAGCATTAACGGTAATATAGTTACAAAATGTGAAATACAGCAATGAAATAATACAAACTAATGTTACATTTATTACATTTATCCAAAATGATTCAAAGAAAATGGAAAAAAATGATAAGAAGTGAAAGAAGACACTCCATAAGTAATTTTTGTATAGAAAACCAGGCTTAAAAAACAAATAAAAAACAGAGTATTTTACTAAAAGTCGAATTTGTTTTCCTAACCATAGTAATAAAGTTATTTTAACGAAATCATCCATAAACGTACACTGGTTTGTGTGAAATATAACAATATTACAAGAACTGTTGAAGTTTCCAATAGCCGGAGCCAAGTAGCGTTGAATAAGATACTCCATAGTTTAAAATATATTTGAGATTATATATGGTGTCACTGAGTGAATAATTGAATTTCGGCATTTGTTTCCCATGCAGAAAACGACAGAACATATTCTGTATTTATTTCAAAGTTAATTAATACACTTATAACGTGCCTTTGTAATTGTATTCTACGCATTTTTCGTTAAATGCCTGAAGGCGGCCAAATCCCTAAGAAATTAAAACCTGTAATAATGATGTTCCAGGGAGAAAATTGCAAACTCCTTTCATAGAACGCAAGTCCATCAAAACGAATGTATAATGAGTTGTGCGCGAAGTACCAAGGTTAGAATAGCTCACATGTCTGAGTAAATTCAGAAATTGTGATTTCATATAGTGCATTTAGTATGGAGCATAGCTCATATGAAAGTTATAATGTACATAGATTACAATAATTAATTTCAGTAGCATTCTTTAAGGCATTACGAGCCAAACTTGATGAAAAGAATCGAAAAGCGCCAATTCCCTTCATGAAGCGCGAGCAAAAATTCATTGATTGAAGAACAAGTAACTGACTAAAAACAATATCCAACATTGATGCCTGGGACTCTCTGTCGATCACCATAAATTGTGCTGATACAAGCTGTCAGGTTTAACCGTTGAGTCGTAAACCAAAGTGACACTTAAGGTGCAAACACTGCCATTCCGTCAGTATCCATTGTATTGTTATATTACGTCGGAATTTTTTATCTTTTATGGCTTTCGCTGGATATCCGTCACCATCCTTCACCCTGTTTCGACATACTCCGTTGGTTGTTGAGAGTTTTATTACTGGAACATTGGTATATAATATCTATAATTCCTACTGTGCATCTCCTTTTAAAGCAATAAAAAAAGGTTACAGTCAGATTTGGCTGAAATTTTGCCTAACGAGGGGTAATTCTGAGTTTAGATTTTCGCGAAATGTATTAGGAAATCTGGAATATTTTTTCCCAAAGATGCTCTTTTATACGTGTACTTGATAAATTTCTTAATAAGTTTTTTTTTAAACCTTCATTTTTTTAATAGTGGGTTTTTATGGGAATATAATTTATTTTTCTTAATCATTTTCTAGCTCATATACCCTACATAAAATACAGTGGCGATTCCAAGATTTTTACTTATGGGAGATTGGTAATAATCACTCATAAAATGTAAATTGTCGACTAAGATGTTTGTAAAGCACATTTTTGAAAATATGTGGAATGAAAAACAGGATGTAATTCCAGAAGAAAAGCAGACAAAAAAAAAGCATATAAGGCTTCATAAAATGAGTTGCTTCTTCAATTGCCGCCAAAATAAAAAGATAAACAATACTTATTTTTTGTAAATGTTCCTTATTCCTTTTTAATATTGAGCTGAAGAAGGAACTCCTGTTATGAAGCTTTTAAACAATCTTTTCCTGAAAAATTAAATATTAATCGACTTAAAAAAATAGAAATTAGACCACCACTATTTTAATATGCTAGTATGTATAATACTAATTATGATAATACGTGATCTAACTAAGACGTGATACTATAATATACTATAATATACTATAGTATAATTATGTGACACTTTATTACACTTAGTGTAATTAGTGTAAAACTTTTTAAAATCATATAGGGTAGATGTTACAATAACGGACACCCTTAAAGAATTTCTTTAAAAATTATCTTTTAATTAATAGTAATAATTATTACATTTCAGTGTTTTTAACATTATATTAATCCATAAACAATATTTAGCCATTTTCATAGTTTTGTTTCCTAATATAAATCAAAATTTAATTGTAAATAACAGAAAAATATCAATACTCCCAAAATTCCAGTAATAGATACCCTCTGTCCCAATAATGGGCACTCTTTATTTCAGTAATGGACTCCCTACAAAAAGTAATAAATATGATTGTTTTTATTACCGTATTTAGTACCAGAATTCAATGAAAGCATATTAATGAAACAAAATAGTTTTTTTCAAATAAATTTAGCAATCAGGATATCAATAATTAATAACACATTTGTGAGAATTTTCAGGCCCCGACTAGCAAGTTTCTGTGCCGAGGGCACTCTCAATTTTTTATGACCACTTAGATTGGTTTATTTACTGATACTACCATAAAATTCCGAAAATAACCCCCCCACCCGAATGTAAGCCCCTCCCCCCCACAATTTCAATAAATTTCATTTTTCTAAAAAAATTCTCATTTTAAGCTCCCACTACCCTTTTTAGTGTTTCGTTCATCTCACGAAACCCTACTCCCACTCCGTTGTCTGTCCGTCACAGAACCGTTCTCAGAAACTATATAACTTACAGATATGAAAATTTATGTAGTCACAACTAAATACCTACTATGAAGCTCAAAATATTAAAATTTGAAAAAAAAATTACATTATTTTAATAAATAGAGATAAAAAACCAAAATTCTAACAGCCTTTTTCTTTTAAATTTAAACATTTTTCGTTATAGCAGTTGCCAACAATTAAAAATCCACAATAAAATTCTTTCTACGACAATTAATTTTCTATTGAAAGATTTCCACGTGAAAAATGAAAATTAAATAAAACGTTTCACCAATTGAAAAAAAAAAAGATTAACGTGACGTCATATTGGTAATAAAACGGAAATTTTCAAAGATTTCTCAATAATACAAGGAGTATGAGTATGCGTATGTACAGAAATCAGATTAATATCACGTTATTAGAGAATTAAAATACAATTAATCTGACGTCACATTTGAACGGATTTTTCAAATGTTTGAGAATAATACAAAGCTAGTATCAATATGAGTAATTGATAATAGTAAATATTGAGTTTGAGGAACGTATTGAATCATGATAAAAACACGATTATGAAAATATTCGCATATTTTAACATTTTGAAGGTGTACAACATGTTTAGTTTTGAAATTACTATTTTTTTTTAATATCGTATTTAGTCCACATGACAGATATAATTATGACAGAGTATAATAGTGGGTTCCGCCCGCTATCGTGCCTGCTCAGATAGTCCAAAAAACGGAGTTTGTTATAAAGAGAGTTACATATGTTTTTAATTAACGGGGGTGAAACGTTTTCCTTAATTAATGCATTTATTTTTCTTTTAATGTTACGTGAACGACGTCACGGGTAACAGCTAATAAAATATAAAATAACTAATTTTCCGTAATCTGTGGTCAAGGTTAGCACAAAACATAGGCATTTGCTAGCAACAATATAGTTAAAATCAATGTAGATACTTTTAAAGAACTGCCATAAAAAGTCTTACTCTGTAAAATACGCTTCCAATTTAGCAGTAGGACCTGGATTACATAGGATTACGCAATAGGTTTAAATATCTATTTTATATAAACTATTTCTTTTTAAAATATCGCATTTAGTCCACATGACAGATATTATGACAGAGTGTAATAGCTGGCTTTGTCCGCTATCGGGCCGGTTCAGATATTCGAAAAAACGAGAAAATAGACCGGTAAATTTTTATTTTATAAAAAACATGATTTTTTTTTTTTTTTTGCTAAATGAAATTTATTTGGATTTATTAAAGAAAGGATAAAGTGTTTTGAAAGGAATATTAAAAGAAACCCTTTGTGATAATCACACTTACCCACTTGTTTCTCTGTGCCTTTAAACAGTATTCTTTGCTTCCTGATTTGTTTTATTTATAAGTTATAAAAAATATATAAAATTTGATTAAAATTTTTAAAATTTTATTAACCATGTAATGAAAAAATGTTGTTGTTATTACATACTGGTAAGTGCAGTTTAAAAATTAAATTTGAATACTTAGGTTTTCAGTTAAGTCAAAGATTTTATGCATTATGAAAATTACTGAAATTGAATTTTTAGCAGTGTCTACATAGGGTGTGGATCCTAGATATAATATAATTGTTTCCTCTTTGCTGTCTGGTGTTGACATGATTTCGTATGCTGTGTCTACAGAAAGTTTGAAAATAAAATCACAAAAAGAAGCAAATCTACCGTCCTTACATTGGCGATTGGTCGCCAATATAGCAATCCTTCTCAATATAATTTGTGGCTTTGGATGGACGTGCTTTAAAGGATACGCAGTGTACACAGCCTTATAGTTTATCGCTGGATACGGTAGTGTAGTTTGGTATAATTATTAGCTGAAAAATTCATTTGATATCTGGTTAAAGTTTTTAGTAGTTAGAAATTGTTTTATAAAACAGGTGTATGTAAACAAAAATTGTTCTTTAATTAATATAATTCGTAATTGTGTATAGTTTTTAAATAATTAATCTTGCTGGTGGCATGCTGATCATTTTAATATCAAACATGTTGATATTAATTGCATATTTAACGAAATTGAAATAAATTACCAAATAAAGTTTGTAAAGAAAATAGGAGATGTTCGGAAAGCTATTTCTTTCCACAAATATTATTTTTTAAATGTTATTTTTAAAAATAATACTGTGCAAAATAAATAACTGAAGAATAAAATAAAAATTTATATATAGTTTTTCGCTTTTGAAAGCTTCTCGACAAGGCGTAAAAGAATATAGTATTCTAACAGTTCTGGCAAGCGACAATTACGGCAACGGCGGTTTTCTACGACTGTGTTCAGACTTTGATACATGGATTCTAATTTTATATATGGGCTTCTAATCATCTCAAAGCGATGATTAGGCAGCTCGACTAGATGAAGATATCTTTGATGCTGGTGTGAGGTTTCGCATTTTTTGTTTTCCTATTTGTAATTTTTTAATTTTTTTTCCGGTAATTATTTTCTTTTGCGCAAATAAATAGTACTAGTTTTTTCCAGTTATATTTTTCTTTTTTCAAAATCTTGTTTATGATTCCAATTATCTGATGGGAATAGAATAGAAAAGATCTCATTTCGCGTTTCCTCTCAAAACTATGTGTTATAAAATAATTCTTTAACACAATTCACTTTAGTTCCACGTATTCTATTTCCTTTTATAACTAAAGCATATTGCAAAGAAATATGTAACATTGTAAACTAGTTTTATTTGTTAATTATGTTTTGGAAATATTACTTAAAATGTATTTCAATTACATTGCTGCATATGATTTTAATTACTAGAATAATTGAAAAAAAATATTTTGATTCCAAATTTGGCTCAACTGTAGAGCTTATATATGAAGGTTAATCTAAAATAAACAGTAGTACTCCAACCGTAATTTTCCAAATATAAATATTTAAAATGGGGCGTCTAGAAATTGCTATAAAATGTATCTTGCGATAAGAACCATAATTAAAATGCACGGAACAAGACAAAAGTGTAAACACTGACATAAAATGTCTATTCGTAGAGACATACGTCTCATATGTTAGAATAAAAAAAAGTTTTAGCTATAATGTTGAGCTATATGTTCAGTAAATGCTCAATATTAGATTTCCAATGTGTAATTTATCAGTACTTGTTTTGTCCTTTGTATTACAGTAATATTAATAAAATGCATGTAAGATTTAGTTTTGTGTAAGGTTTTACGAAAATATGATTTATTTCAGGTTGTACTCGCATAAGAAATGAACCTGGATTTGGGCTTGTCGCTGAATTTGGACAATTTTAGCAATTTTCCTGACGGTATTAAAATAAACTTTTTTTTTGTTTTATAATTATTTAATGTGAAATGCAGTAATAATAATAATAATAATAATAATAATAATCGTTTTTTTAATCTCTTGAAACTGCACATATTTCTTACTTGAATATTGTTCTTGAACTTATTATATGTTAAAATGTTTCGTGAATTAAGACTTATTTTTAATTTAGTTGACTAGAGTATTACTGCAAGGAAACGACGTTTTTAGTCTATGGTCCCGTATATGATCTATAGAATTTATTCACCGCAAGTAACAGACAACAAATTAGTTCAAGTTAAACACACATACCACAATTGAAAAACCACTTCCAGCAATTCTTGCTTATAGACGTTGCTATAACTGAATTCTTCTGTGTATCCCAGTAAATAAACGATAAATGTTGCGAACATCATATGCTATAATAAGCATATGATAGTGTGCTTCAGTGATGTATATTATTTTCAATATGTTTGAAACAGTGAAATATTAAAATACACTGTAAACGATATCCCATTAGACCATAATGTTACGATATTCTTTTGAGTGCCCCTGTAAATGAACGATAAATGTTACGATCACCATATGCTATAATAAGCATATTGTAGTGTGTTTTAGTGATGTATATTATTTTCAATATGTTTGAAACAGTGAAATATTAAAATACACTGTAAACGATATTTCCCAATAGACCATAATGTTACGATATTCCTTTGAGTGCCTGTGTAAACGAACTACAAATGCTACATACTTTATTTTCAATATCATGGCGTAATTTTCTTTTAAATCTTGTCTGCCTGGCTGTCTGTCCTATTCGTGTAAATATACTCGGATTGTCATGTAATTGATATATGTTACTGGGGTTTACCACTGCATATTAGATATTACAAATGATTAGATGTACATAATTTTCAGGTTAGCAAAACTGAAAAGAAGAAATCTGAAAACAAAACTTTCATCGTTAAGTCAGGTTCTCCTAATACATCTTGATGTTTAGGAAATTTTCTTTTGTTAAAATAATGCACAAGAGAATGTTTGCATTAGATTTATTTTATTTAAGCTTAAGTGTGTGAATATTTTCATGTAAAAAATGTATCTAAACTCCTAAAACTTTCACTATGTCAAGTAAATCGATGCAAATTGTTTCCTAAATACATAACTGCACAACAAATTCACATGGAGTCTGAATATATTTTTAATTAGTTGGCCAAACCCATGAAATTTATAAGACCCGTACGAACCAATACGGATATTTCAGAAGTGCCAACGATTGTCATTATACCATCGCTTAACTTCCCTAGAAGGTGATCAATTGATATATCTGGGTGGTACCAAGCATTAGATGGTAAGCAAATTGGAATTGGTAGATTGTGGCAAGCAAATCAGACTAGTAAATCTGTAGATTAGTGGCTTCAACGTCAGAGTAGCAAGTGAAAGTAGTAGCAAGTTTTATTATATATTACTTTGCATAATAACAGGAGTTTACAAAAAAAAAAAATTGTTGTTCATGAAATGAAACATATTTTATTTATGTACGCTATGAACGGTAGTTAAAAAAAATATATTTTTTTTATTTTTGTAGCACGTCACAATTTTGAGATATGAAACTTTTTGCTTTGTATCTATCCGCAATTGTTTAAATACGTTTATCGTTTTATTTTGTAAACAACTGGGTGATTCAAAAGTCTTATTTTTATATAAAAGTGTCATCTAGAGTGTGTAAACCACATCCAAACTGATTTTGTGGCAAAATTGTTCAGTTAAACCGTGGTTTTCCTATTACAAAACCATTGCAAGGAGCCTATTTACATTATTTTGGATTTTCGGTGTCAAATCAAGATAAAAATTGGGTTCCTCATAGGATTTGCACTAATTGTAGATTGGTCATCAGCTCCTGGTATGCAGGTAAAAATAGATCACTGAAATTTGGTAAACGAATGATATGGAGAGTGCCAACTAACCACGTAACCGAGTGTTACTTTTGTTTATCAAAAACTTTTGGTTTTAACTCAAAAAATTAAGATAACATAAAATATCCAGCCGTTCCATCAGTGACTAAGCCGGTGCTTCATTCAGAGGATTTACCAGTTTCCACACCACCTGGCAGAAGTGACCAAACTCACACAGATACATCAAGTAGTATTACAATGCACGAGCATAGTGACAGTGAACAATCAAGCTCAGATAACTTTGTCGATGATGACGACAGTCCACATTTAATAACTCAGTCTGAACTCACCGTTCTTATAAGAGATTTGCAGTTGTCTAAGTCAAAAGCGGAATAATTTGGCTCCAGGCTGCAACAGTGGAAATTGCTTGCTCAATTATCAATATTTTTGGGACCGAAATATGCTAGGTGACTATTGTTGGTCTGTTGTGAGAGATACGGATGAAAATATTTATAAAAAAAGAGCAAAAATTATCCATTTTTAACTGTCTATTGTTTATTTATATGTAGTTTTTTGCAAAAATCTTCTTAATAAATATTTCAAAAACCTGACGTGCTGGATTTTTTAAATTATGTTTTCCTAGATGTAGATACCCAAAGTAACGTAACCGTATATATTTCATTTCATGAACAAAAGTCATGTAAACTAGTGTAATTAATACTCTACAGTCCCAAATTTATTTTTAAATATATTTTACATATAATTACATATACTTAACAATATCCCAAATTTCTTTAATAGTGAAAAAATAAATTAAATAAAACTCTTAAGAGCGATAAATTAAGTAAATATAAAAAACGGTTTCAATAAATTATGTTCTTAAACTGTTTATTCTTGTTGTTTGTTTAAAATTAAAAGTTGATTTTGTCAGGGGGCTCCTCACTTCTGAAACCTCCGTAATCTCATTAATTTTACATTCATAATTTCCAATAGATTGTTATCTAAAATTGGTTGGTAAGTAAGGGTTTGTTGAATGTGCTATATCATGATTGTAATATATATTGGATTCCATTTTACACTTCAATTTTATTATGATAAGCATCAGTTTGCATAGGGATCTTATCTTGTCCTAATATCCAAATAGCAATTCTTACTTTCCTGCTAACCACGAAACATGTGCATCTGATGGAGAAGGGGAGCAAATTCTCATGAAAGAAATGTACTTATGGAAGTATGAACTGAATTTATATCAAATTTAGAAATATAATGTTTTTACAATTTTTGTTTTGGAAAAACGTTTTGTTGGTCATTGTATGATATTCAACAGTAAGAACTTATCTACATACATCCTAATTTATTTTTATAGCAAAAGCATATTAAATTCACCTAAAAATGGGAAAATTTAATGTCTTTAAATTAATTGTGTTATAATAAATATGTTTTCTCGAACCTTACGCGCATGAAGTTAGAAGCACTAGGTAATCATTTCTATTTATTAGGTGGTACCCGTAACAATTAGCTTTAGATATTACACTGTCATAGGTATAAATCACTTTAGTATGCAGACTAATTTGTTATTGTATAAATTATTGTAAATAGATATATTTTATCATCAGAATGATAGTATCAAAATATTATCCACTATTGATTAAACTAACAGTGAAATTTTAAAACAATGACACGCAACGGTCAATTCATCATATTGTTAAATAAGGTGACGAAGGATATTATTGTTCAATATTGTAGATAGCAATGATTCATTGTTAATGCATTGTTTAATTCATGATTGAATGGAAAGTCATTTATTTTATTGATTATTCAAAACGAATTTTCTTATTTAGTGGTACGAGTTTTGAGCGATTTCATAAAAAAGCGTTTAAGTTTTATTTTGAGTTTTAACATTCAATTTCATACTTATTAACTGATTTTGAATAAATCTAAAATCTTAGTAATTTTTTACATCTATCAAAATATATTACTTGAATGGAAATGAAAGTAATAGCTATATATCTAAGGAAATGTAAGTAACTTTTTTCTAATACAGTTTTCTTTTCTCTGCATCCAGTTATATGGTTTTTAGTTAAATTTACGATTTTCATTAGTTTTCGAATTTACATAGTGACATTTTTCAAAAGCGTTATATATTCAATAATGGATAAAATTTAAAATGTAGTATTTTGTAATTTTTATTAATATTATTATTAAAAACATTAATAGAGCATGTTCCGTCACAGTGGCACATTCCATGCATAGATAAATTAAATACATGTCTTAAAAATTAAACAAGTTACAGTTAAGGGATATTTGAAATAAAACGACAAAAGGAGATATGTGATAACCATTTTTTAATAGATTATTGAGACAATGTGGCCCGGAATGTCCAATTGAAATTACTTTTGTAAGAAGCTGAGCTAGGACTTAGAGGGAGTACTGTTTTCATGATAACGAAATTGAAATTGCTTTTTCTGTACATGGATATAATGTACACCGAGTAATACTTCAAATTACAAAAAAGATAGAAATCAAGTATAGCTTTAGATATAGTATTAGTTTTCAATACACTATATACATATGAAAACACGTAATTTATTTTTGTACGGCCCCTTTTCTATTTAGAAAAATATTGATCTCCACATAAAAAGGACATTAAAAGAATTATGAAATCTAAACAAGTTATGATACTAAAATATGCTTAAATTATAAGTACTCTTTTTTTGTGATGGAAAAAGTTGAGCTTGCCATTTTATAGCCTATTCATAAGGAATATACATTCTTAAATGCATATTTACAGGTAATCCTATTACTAAAAAATATAATAGCTTTCCATCATTAAAAATATGCTAAAATAGGCTAAGAAAATAGCGACAATGCCAAATTTTGAGATATACTCACCGAGAAATTTGTAACCTGAATGCAAATGATTATAAAAATATTTAAATCATTTATTGAAAAATAAAATGCACTGAACGATTGAAAACCACTTCAATAGTCATAAATGAAAATGTCATTCTTTTAAATGCATGTTATGTGGTAAAATTCGGTGAATATGCTCATATTAAAAAAATCTCCTACCTAAATCAAGAGACATGCTTTATACTTTTTCGAAATACGTCTGAAGTCAAAAGTATTTTTTCTAAATTTATGGAAATATTTGTTTACATAGATTTGAATATACACATCCCCATTCAGCTGTGTTTTAATAGAAAAGCTCATAGGCTCATACAGGAGATGTAATATTCAAATGTTGCTCCTGCAGACTTTCCTGTGTTCCTATACCTGAAACGATCTTTGTATCTCAGAAGCCAGCGACAATGTTTACTTATCGTTTTATGCTCGCACATGCTGATCTTCGAATATGTAATTGATCTTACCTAAATCATGAATTATTCCGTAGAATGTGGCGATAGCGGTGAAAGCAGATTTTTGGGGGGACTTGGCAAGCGAATTCAAAGGTAAATTGAGGAGGTTAGAATGACAGTGGAGTAAGTCATTATTAATAATTTGAGAAATGATGGGTTTGGTGAAACTTGTCGTATCGCTGTTGCATTAAGTGGTCCAACTTGTTTTGCCCTCTAGTGCTTCAGTAAGTGAAGTATGACATATTTGACTGTCGCACTGAACGTAAGTTAATATATGTTCAGAGAAAATTTGGTTACCTATATTTTACAAATTTTTGACTTACTCCAATGTCATTCTAACCTGCTCAATTCATTGTTACCTAATTATGAGAGATTGAAGAAAATTAACGCGATTGTTAGTGATCTTTTCTATTCGGATTTCTCTCTTATTGGGAATGCTGCGTTTCCCGAGTCTGCATTCATTACTTTCGTGACATCCCACTATCGCTTTCATGATTGATTAGGTACCACAAATTTCATTTTCGAAGATACGCTTGTGTAAAGTAGTTAAAAAAAAGTCGCTGGCTCTCGGAATATTAATGAAAACGATTTTCATATGAGAAAATTGAAAGTCATCTGATGTGCGTTCTCCATGGGATTTTGGAAAATGTTTTTGACCAAAGATTTCAAAAACTCTGTAATCATTGTCCAAAATGCATTGCAAACCAATGATATATCTTTGAAGGAATAAAAACATTTTTTGAATAATATGCTGAATTAAGGATTCGTAAAAGAAGTGCAGCAGGTTAACATGTATATGAAATTTACATAATTTCCAGCTGAAAGTAGATTAACAGAGATTACTGAATTGAAAAGTAAATACTTTACTTCAAATGTAGAAAATTACATTCTACTCTAGATGTCAACGGATTATGTGGGTGGTCGAAATTTGTGAAGATTTATTATTTTTTTTAAAAAGCATACACATGTTATTGAAAATTACATAGCAGCTGCAACTCTCAACATTTTGGAATTATTCTCTTCCTCGAGTTAGTTTTTAGCAAACCATCAGTGTTGAAGGCCATATCAAATAACAGATCAATCAGTTTGCTTACACGTAAATAGCCGACACATGTTAGATCAAGTAAGCTTATACCAATTTCCACACCTTCTGTATGAAGTACAGTGCGCGAAATAATTATGACCTCTCACAATTGTAGCTGATATATTATAACATCGAATAAAAATCATATGCCATTTCCTTCGTTGCAACATTCAAAGCAAACAGACATTTATTGATGGTTGTAGAATTACGTGGGCATGCCCTATGGAAGCTTATCTGTGAAATCAGGATTTCAGAAGCGAAGAAATTGTGGCCCTACTCAATCGAAAGTTCATCTGTATGCATGTCGTTTAGCAGAAAATTAACTAAATAATTTGTTTAAAGTGGCAGATTAAAAAAATAATTAATATGCCATCTGGCCCACTACTTTATGATATTGAACGGGGTAAAATCAATGTTTTAAGAGCACAAACGAACAGGAATCCTGCAGATATTGCCCTAGTTATTGACAGAAGTCTTAAAGGCGTTCAAAATTACCTTAAAGATCCATCAGGGTATGGAACGTAGAAGAGCATGGGTACCCTCAGGTACGAACAAGGAAATCAGTCTTCTGGGGCGTACAACATGAAATAACAGATTGACAATTACGAGATGAATAAAATTGACAGTTACTGCTTGTCGAATAAATTTGGACTTAGATCGAGGAAACTCCAGAAAAAACCGATGCCGTCTTCATTCAGAAAATTTGTCGGAATGTATTCGCTCGCAGCCAAATGAGTTGGAGCATGAATGGCGAAATGCTATTTTTTCTTATGAGAAAAAGTTTAATCTGGAATGTCCAGATGGTATGCCATATATATAATTTATCAATATTTATAGTATTTCGCAGTAAGATTATCCTAAACTTATACGCGCAAAATCTCATCACTCACGCAAAATACATTTTAAAAATATTGTCATTAGATAACTTTTCTTATCAAAAGAAACTTTTAAATTACACTGAACAACATAAGTTAACATGTTTTATAATTTGTTTTATTAGATAGTATGAAAAATGCTGAAGTCAGATTTCTAAAATCGACGGTATACGATTAGTGCACCTAGACCATAAATAACAAATTTTCCGATTTTTTAATACCACTATTTTCGAATAGAAATGTTAGATATATTTAATTAATGAAATTCTTGATTAAATATTAGAAAGATTGTTTTTTGCAGATAGTGCTACTCAGAATTAGTAATTTTTGGCTGCTATGAACTACGTAATAATATTTTCGTGAAATCTTTCTTGCAATAATTCCCCAAAAGTTCATTAAAAAAAATTCATTTCTTATAATCTTATATAATATGTAAATACGGTATATGTTTACTTTTTCCTACGACCATTTACGATAAACGAAATCAATAGCTAAACATTTTGATTCAAGGTCAATAATTAATATTTTTAAGCACACTGAAGTCATCAGAAAATATTATACACCATGCCTTGAATACTAGACCTGCGCGCTGACACAAAAATGGCGGCTGTTGAAGGCGTTTTTTTTTAGTGTTTGTACGGTACCGCGAAATCGAATACCAATAATTTCTAAGAGTCCTTAATATTCTTCACCTTATTATAAAGTCTAATAGTCTTCACCTTATTTTTCTGAGATCAAATAAACCAAAGAAAACTTCTAGAGATTACAGGTGTGTAAATTCAGGGGACTGTGGAAACGCTTTAAAAAATCTGCTTACGTCAGCCATCATTTTTGTGTCAGCGCATAGGACGAGTATTCAGGGGCTGTGGTGAGTAAATTAAAAACATCGGTGAGTAAATTAAAAATGAAAATTTTAAACGCATGTTTTTATCACACATATTGTTACTTCAAGTGGTAGACATCTGTCATTAAAATTTCTGTTAACAATGATTTATTATTAATGCATTGTTGTCGTTCACAATAATGAGACAATTTATTTACAAGTGGTAGATATCATTCTTTAAAATTTATTTTAACAATGTTTTATTATTAACTAGCAAGCTACGCCCGCTGCGCTGGTCAGTTTCTACAAATGAACCTTGAAGCAAACAAAATATATCGTTTAATTTGACCTTGTATTTGAAAGCAATCTGTATATTTACCTGGAATATCCTTCCACATTACTGAAAAATGACGTGATTGCGCTATTATATTTTCTAATTTGCAGTCAAAATTTTAGCTGTTAAGGACCAACTCTTTTATTTGGTCATTTACAGTTAAGGTTTGCTAAAGAATGATAAAACTATATGCAATATACTAAAACCATCACTAAAAATTATAGAACTAACAATGCAAACTAATTAACAAAATCCATTCAGTAGAAGTTTTTATAAAGGCTAATCTTTTATAATCGGGTTCATCTGATTATAGAACTTTTCCACGTAATTCTAAAACAGAACAATATAAAATATACTAAAACCATCCTTACAAATTATCTACTTAACAATGCAAGTCGCAAAAAATACGCCCAGTAAAAACTTTCAAAAAGGCTAATTTTTCAGAATCGGGTTCTCCTGACTGTATAACCTTCACACAACTGTTTGACTAAGCAGCGTAGAACAATATGTAGTACATTAAAACCATTCCTGAAATAGCATCTGACTAACAATACAATTCTCATCAAAATCCGTCCAGTAGAACTTTTTCAGAAGGCTAATCTTTCATAATCCGAATCAAATACTGAAAAAGCTAATCCCACAACTGTTTGACTAAGCAGCGTAGAACAATATGTAGTACATTAAAACCATTCCTGAAATAGCATCTGACTAACAATACAATTCTCATCAAAATCCGTCCAGTAGAACTTTTTCAGAAGGCTAATCTTTCATAATCTGAATCAAATACTGAAAAAGCTAATATTTGATAAAAAAAATATCACCTGATTTTAGAATTTCCCCCTATAATTCCTTTCTTTTTTTAAAATAAAATTAATAACAGCTTTTTCTTTTATTTTTCTAGCTGTATAGCCATTTCAATTCTTTCTGCATCAAAAAAAAAAGACACCTTTTGGCTTAAAATCAAATTGTTTAGGATCAAAAGTAAAATCAAAATCGCCAAAAACAAAAGATAAATCGCGAAATATTGTTTCGATAGCAATCTTGCCCCTTGAATAATTTTTTAAGCATTGCGAACATTCCCAATCATGTTTAAATTAAATATTTTCGTTTTATAATATTCTCTCATCAAAACTCTTTTTTCTTTCTTTTTCTTTTCTTTTTTTTTTTTTAATTAATTTAACACAGTTTTTTTTTTTTGGAGATGTATAGCCCTTTCATTTCTTTCTGCAACAATAATGATCGCCAAAAAAATAGCAATGGTAACCTTTTCGGCCAAAATAACAAAACTTTCTATCATAATTCAATAACTAATCTACGTAGAACGTCGTGTTATACATATAAACCTTCCTCTTGAATCAGTCTATCTATTTAAAAAAACCGCATCAAAATCCGTTGCGTAGTTTTAAAGATTTAAGCGTACATAGGGATATAGGGACAGAAAAAGCGACTTTGTTTTATACTATGTAGTGATGCACTGTTGTCGCTACTAATGATGAAACAATTTATTTACATAATTAACCATTCAAAACGATACTACTACTTTATTGGCTTTAGTTTTGGGCGAATTTATTAAAAAGCGTTTTTAAAGTGGAATTTTGATTTTTAACACCTGATTTGTTGTTTATTGATTTAATTTTGTTAAATCTGATAGTTTTATATAATTTTTTGACCACCTTTAAACATGTTTAGTTCTAACGAAAACGAAAGTATTTCCCCTCAATCTACCGAAGTGTGAGTATCTTGATGCTGGTTTCTTATTCACTGTTACATTTTTGTTGCAGGATTTTTCATTTTTATCATCACAAATATTTATATGCTGAATTTTTTTAATCTGATATTCTCTCAATTTTTATTTAACATTACGTAAAACTGGAAATCTATTGTTTTCTCTTAAAATGACATGAATAGTTTATACTTTTGTATAGTGCATTTAAGAGTAATGCAGTTTAACATGAATTCAATACTGAATTTTTCTAAACATGAATATCATTAATATAATCGCACATAATTGGACTTTTGACAGGTTATACAGCCTGGTCTGTCCAGGTCTTATATTTTAACAGGTTAAATCTCTTGTATTCAGTTCAAAAATTTCAGTTTTTAATACATTATATATATACTTATTATTAGATACATTATATATATATATATATATATTATAGGTGCAGATTCACGGTCGCCAGTCGCCAAGTGGCGACTAAATTATTTGCTGTGGCCACTAACTTTCGGTGTTTAAGTCGCCATGTGATTTAAAAGTAATCAATTTCTGCTATTCCCAGTCCCCATTGTGAAATGTTGATATATTTTTTTAAAAATTAAGACCAAAACACATAACAAACATTATTATTATCTTTTAATAACATTTCAGAATGATCTGTTTAACATAGCAAATTATTAAATATATTCGAATAGCAATGTTATTCGTAAGAGTTTGAATCTGATAATTTTACATAGACTGTGATTTAAATATATATATGTAAACAAATGTTTGAACTGTGTTTTGATTTTTATAGTGCAAAATAATCTCATAAATTCAGATTTTCTTTCATATGTACTTTTGTCTGGCAAAATCAAAGTAAGAAATGTTTCTCTGATATTCCTCGCTATCATGATTGCTTAGCTTATAAATATTTTTTTTTAAACCGTACTTTACCCAACTTTATCTTCTGACTGTACATGTGATTTAAGATTTAATTAATATTCAAATTTGTTGTACATGTGTTTATATTAAATAAATTACTTTACACTTTGAATTCTTGAGTTTTTTTTTTTTTTTTTTAGTTTTTTACCCCGTATAAACACTATTGTTTTTATGCGTTTGTTTTACAATTGTGGCCACTGGAATTTTTGGGTTTAGGAGCCAGTGACTCCTTCCAAATTTTGGGAATCTGCACCTATAATATATATATATATAGAGATGATTCTACTGATCTTAGCATTATGCCAGTAGAATTATGAAACACTGAATTATTATTTAAAACACATGTGGGTGCATCCAGGCTGATGAGTACATGTGCATGTGTTTTTTCATATCCAATTCATATTTAATTCTCATGTGGTCCAATTTTCCATTGTATATGGTTCATATTTAATTTATTAATCCATTTGTATTTACTTAATTGCAACTCCAATTTATATATATATATATATTTTTTTTTTCCCTTTCTCTCTATTTCTTTTTCTTTTTTCAATATTCTTTAGGTATAAGTAAAATTTGGCCAATTACCATTGAAGCACAAGCTATGGTAATATTATGTTTGCACATGTTAATTATTAGCTATGTGGTATTCTGTATACACAATATCATTAATTATCTCTTTGGAGATTTAAGTAGAATGATAATAGAATTTGATATGTTTTTTGAAATTCATAGATATTATATATATATATATATATATATATATATATATATATACATCAATATATATATATATATATATATATATACATCAATATATATATACATTTATGTTTTGTCTTCTTACAAACATTATTATTTTATTGAAATATTTTAAATGTTGAAACACATAAATAATACGAGCCATAATTTTCTTTACAAACGAATAATTAATATAATAAATTATAACACTTTGTAATAATATATATATATTTTTTAATGCTAAAAGCTGTAACTTAACCACATGATATACAGTAAAATAACTTTTATTAGATTGTTGACATGCTTCGGCTCACTCCAAAACATATGCAAAAACGAACGAGAATATTTTATAATTGCACGGTCTTTGAAGTTATTATTTGAAATGCTATCATTTAATTTTCATGTACTTTTTAAAAATTACGCACGTAATCTTTTATTTTTACTTAGTTGTTTTTTTTTCTATTTGTGACCATGGAGTAACTCGAGCCACAATTTCGGTAAGTTAAAAGTTACTGCATCTGTACTATATTGTATTTTTTCGTTTCATTATATCAATGGTTTCTCTTATTATGGATGGATAGTATAGACTGGAGGGGAAAATTACACCAAGAAGACACAATCCAAATAAATTTCAATGAAAGTAAAATAATTTTTCCTTCCAGTCTCTGTCTAATCTAAAAATCTAATAAAAGTTATTTTAGTGTATTTTATGTTGTTAATTTACACCTTTCAGCATTTAAAAAGAATAATTAATATAAAATGCTAAATGAAAAATTCTCAAAGGTGACGAGAGAAATTTTTTTAAAAATATATTAAAAGCGAATTTTGACTCATTATTGTTACTGTATAGTCTTAAAAAGTAGTATTTACAATAGATGAGAATATTTTGAAAATTCACAGTTTATTTTGAAATGAATTATTTGATTGAAAGCGACCAAAAATTTATTTTTATAAATTTTGCGACAAATTTTTCTTCAAGCACGAAAGTCAAGAACGTAAATATAATGTCGTAAAAATCGTGGTTTAGAATAAAAGCGATTGCATATAGCTCTCTAAAAATTAAAAAGCTGAAAAGCACTAATAAACAAAATTAATTAGAATCTGGAGAAATATTGGACATTTGCGACATCCCAATTTAAAAAAATACAGTTAATTTTGAGCCAAGCATTGCAGCTAAAATAGGCTAATTTGTCATGGATCCTGATTATAGAATATATTCCAGTTTAAGTCAATATGAGATATTAATGGAAATTCGAATAAATACTTAACGTAACTTTTAAGAGAAAGCAGTGTTTAAAATCATATTCACGAAAATAAACATACTAGTTTAAATGATGTGAAATGTAATAGAAATTCGTATTGAAAAATCCAAAATTCACTCTACAAATGTGTAAATGATTATTTGCTACAACATTTATGCAATAGTAATATTGAAAAGTATATCCAAAGAGCTTCAGTGCAATGAACATTATTTTGCTGCTTTTAGAATTTGAACTATGATTGTCGGCAGATTTCCTTCGTGCTGTACATGGAGTAAATGTATAATTCCTTGCTAATGCGCATATCGTATTGAACCAAAAAACGAGTTAGTATTTGTAGTACCTTGCAATGAAACTATCGTACATTCGCACAAAATCGCTAAAACATTTTTTTAACTATATTATAGGATAACCTTTCATACGAAAGGAAAATGTTAAACGATACTGATCTACATTTCAATATATTAATTTGGGCTCGTTTCTCTTACAAAATGTGAAAAATATAGAAACTGAAATTTCGATTTATATGCTGCCCGATCTGAAGATGCAGAACTACTAGATTGATTTTTTTTCACTTTCTGATGGTACTTTTTCAAAAAAGAAAAAATGGTTTTTAAAACTCTCTAACGTAGAAGTTAGTAAGTTCAGCAGAAAAATAATAGTTGACTAATGCACTAATAGCAGAAAAATCATGTGTTTATCGATTTATATTATCGGTTTGGTTTAGAGTTATGAAACGAAATCATTGTTTATAAAGTTATTCAATATTTAAATTCTTGTTGTAATTCATTCCGTTCAACGACAGATTAAAATGATCCGATCCAATGAGCTTATATTTATATTAACCTTCTGATTGTCCAGGTAGAGTATACTTCTTCAATGACATGAAAATTTTCCTACAATAATATTGTAATTTAAATTCATGTTTAGGAACATTTTTAGTAAGTTTTATGACATTAACTAGCTTATCCGCTAGTTTTTGCCCGGGTACGTGATAATAATTATAAACAAATCTCATGTTTGTTTGCTTTTCTATCTTTAACCTGATTTTGTATGAAATTATATGTTTAAAAGAAAAATGCGAGAAAAAATATTAATATTTAGTGATATACAAGCGCTCGGAAGAAGTGATTTTCTTGTTATATATTACGTAAAACTTTACATAGTTTTAAAAAAAAAGGTTATTTTTGCAGAACCCTTTGAAATTTTTAGACCGTTATAAATATAACGGTTTTACAACTCGTGTGAAAATTTCCTGAAAAAACATTGTTATCTACTAGGGAAAAAAAGTGTTTTCTTCTCGTTCTTTGTTTGTTTGTTTTTGCGTCGGCTCTTTTAACATTACAATAAAAAAAAATATTTCTCATCTTTCGAACTCTCTGAAATTTTAATCGGTTATAAAATAATGATTTCCAAGCTCTGTTTAAAATTTCGTGAAAAAAATATGCATATTTAGTAGTGAAAACAAGAGTCGAAGCAGAGCGACGCTTCATGGAAACACCCCGCTTTTTCGCATTTTTTTTTCGAAAATTTGTCCGATTTTAGCATTTTAATAATATTTCTACACGTCAAAATGTTCTGAATGTTTCCCAATTTTAACTGCGTCGAGTGGTTTGTTTGATTTACGCCGATTTAAGACTACGAAATAACAAAACAAATTGCGTTTGGTTCTTCATCTCCTACCGATGCGTAAATCGGGTTTTCACTATGCGCAAGCGATTTTCCCGGCTTGCAAAGAAAGAGATGAGTTTTTACTTAATATCTCGGCTAATTTTCAAAGTATTAAAAATCTTAGACTCAGGTGCATTAGTACATGCCTTGGACTATCCTTACAAAAATTTGCGATAGATGTCGCTAACCATTGCCGACACGCACACACACACACAGAGCCGAATCTTTCTTTTATTACAATAGATTAATTAATACCCATTCTTTTTCTTCATAAACATAATTTAGTAATTTGTATCATGTTAAAATAACATTCGTATTCAGAATATAAATTCATTTTACAGATAAAACATTCCAATTTTGCGCTTTTGGTGAACAGACACGGATGTTCAAAGAGTCGTCAAACATACCATCATATCCTCTACTATTACAGATTTTAGGACAGTTAATCTTCAATAAGATATTTCTTTCATATCTTTGAAGGCATAATGCTACATTATTTTGTGCTCTGCGAAATTATATGTATTTAATAGTTAACATTGAATTTATCAAATGTTATTTAACGTAGCATTTAATTTATAATTGGTTTAAACCCTTTGAGCTCAACCGTTGGTAAGTTTAACTTGCACTATTTAGCAGTATCTCAAAATTTTCAGCGTGACCTCGTATGGACATATTTCACAATTCTTAATAAAGTGAGACAAAACATGTGATTTTTAAACTATTAACATGGATATATCACCGACATACTTAACCATTTTCCATTAAAAGCACTTTGAAACGTGTTTAAAAATAACCGATTTAGAATAATTTGATAACTTTAGCCTTATGACGTTAAACTATCCTGTTGTCCATATATCGTCACATAATCGGATATAATGTTTATCATCATATAACAGTAAATTAGCCACGTTTGTCTCTAGATATGAAACTTTTGAATTCGTTTGCATTCCATTTGCATTTTTTTTTATTTATATTTTTTTTCATCCTTTTTTTAAAAAAAATCATCTTTTAAATTGTGTCACTTTACGAGTAATCGTTCAATTTGAATTCCAACACATTAACATTTTATATTTACGAACATGATGACGGTATAATATAAAGCATTGTTAAACAAACTAACAATGATATTTTAAATAAATATATCCGATTGTTGATACCACATATCGTTAAAATAGTAGCAGATATTCAATAGTTTTTTTAGGAAAAATCTATTGTTAATACATTGTTGTCAATAATATTGTTAAGAAAATTCTTTTTTATAAACGTTCATTCAAAACGAAACTACTAATTTAGTGGCTTAGTTTTGGGCTGAATTTATTAAAAAGTGCTTAAAAGCGTTAGTTTTATTTGTAACATCTAATTTGTTATCCATTACCTTATTTTCATTAAATATAACATTTTAACATTCGTGTTTACCACATTTAAATATGTATTTTTTTAACGGAAGCGAAAGTGTTCCCGATGTACCAACATGAGTGTGAGTATCTTGATTTTTGAATCTTAATCTTCGCCTTTATTTATAAGTGTAATATTTTTACTTAAATGTATGTTTATTTTTCAGTTTTAGCATTTATATGAGAATATTTAACCAAAAGTAATTTAATTACAATATATATCTTGTACAGATCATCTAATACTGAAGATATTTACAGATCATCCTATAGAACGGATGCATTATGATATAGACTCCAAAAGCGTGATGGCACATGGTATAATTGTTTCAAACGAACATCGGATTTCTGAGTAGGTTTTCCTTCGTAACCTTCAGGAAAAGCGTAGTAACAGCCAGGAAATGCAAAGCAATGGTTTGTAACGTACTCCTACTGACGGAATGGCCTATAGAGTCTATATAAAACTGAAATATTTTAGTACAATTTAGTATTTTGTCAATAAGACGTCATATTCACTGACTTTATTTCTAATTCAGCAAATCAAAATTCAAAGCATCAGGGACTCTTTTTAAACACAGAGTGATCTTTCAACCTATGTATAAATGACAATGGTTATTGTTTTGTTTTACTGTCATGTGATGCATTCAGCAAATCAGCTGTTTGATTAGGAGTTTCTTTTCGACAAAGCGGAAAAAGTGTTGATTTTGTTTTTTAAACTTTCTAAGTGTCTGAGAGATGTTGTATTTTTCACATAGAAATTCAGACGATGAATGTTGATTTATATTGAACTATCTTACTATCATGTAGTGTTTACCCAAGACTTTTTCGAAATTAATTTAAGCCATGCTGTACAATATTATAGGCGCAACGAGCTTTTAACTAATTGTGTTCCCATGATAATTTTTTCAGTTAATTATTTTACATTTCAAAAATTTGTAAATTTTATAATGTTAAAATGATTTATGCCCATTGGTAGCACCTAATAAATGCATTTTAAATTGTATTTTAAACGAACTTTACAGTTATCTTTTTTTTATTATTTCTTTTTCATATTTTAAAATGATTTAAAATGATTATTCACTCATGCTCGCTACCGTTTCTGCAAAAAGTGGCGGGCTAGCGAAGCGAGCTGGGACCAATGTGAATTGCGTTGTAAATCACGGTGCTTGGCAAGTGTTAACGAGCAGTTGGTGGAATCCTTTAGTTCTGTTATATTTTTTGTGTTTTGTTTACTTTTTGCTATGCTAACAATACATTTTTAAAGAAAATTTAACAAGATTAATCTTTTCTTATTACATAAAAAATTAAGGACTGATGATAAAATTACTCATTATCGCAAGTACTAAATATGATGATTGTAATAATGGGGTTGTTCTGCAAAGATTTAATATTTTTCGTATATGTTAAAAAGTAGGTTGGAGGGAAAATTATTTTTGTTGTTTTATTTGTGTTTGTCACGTATCAAACCTCAATAAAGTCATATTTGAATCCATATATATATATATATATTCAGTTATTATTTTAGTAGGTCCTCTAACAACAAACAATGCAACAATTGAATTCTTTGAGATAATTAAATATGTAAATAATCCCCGTTCCTGCAACATTATGTAAATCACTTTTAAAACATGATATGGCTTAATACGCGACTTTTGTCCAGTCACGTCTTATAGTGTCAAGACTCGTACTATTGGTTTTTAATTACCGGTTGTTTATCATGAAAAGAATTATGCGATTAAATAATACAAATATTACTTTCGAATGTATTGGTTGAGACTTATAGTAAATAGTAAAACAAATAGTAATTCACTCTATATGTGCATAACGCGTGTTTCCAACGTAAGTGATTAATTAAGAAATCTAAATTCCACAGCACAATAATCTATTTGGCTACCGTGCCCTTCAGTGTGTTATGTTTCTGGCGATAGGACATAATGTATTTTTGACTTGGTATGTGAATTACGATAAGTTTAACAGTAATATTTATTGTCTTAGGATGTATTATCTTCTGTTTTCAATTTGACAACACTTCAACTGAACATCCCGGTAGTTATATCAGAATCTTTACTTAAATATATTATTTATTTACAGATCATCTAATAACAGCTTCTGCAATTATGCTTCAAGTGAATCAACCTATTTTTCGGCCACTACTGGAGAAATTTATAACAGATATAATGAATACGACGAAAGATATTATGCGTATAGTTCCCATGATTATTATGTACAAACGTGAGTATATTTAACAGGTTTTAGAATTTTAATTTGTTGTGTATTTCAGTGTTCACTACACTTATTTTTGTAGAAAATTCTCAAAGTAGTGAGCCTTTTTTTTGTTGTTTGTTTAGTATTGGGCGTTTCTGTGCTTATTTAATAAAATGTATACAGAATATGTTTTGCATCTTATAGATTGTCAAGCCTCTAACACATGAATTATTTTTAAATGCATAGAAAACATGTTTAGCACTAAAATTTAACTTAAAAATGAGTATCAGAAACTAATAACGTTAATTAAAATATATATTACATTTGTTATATTAATAAAAAGACGGCCCTGGTATAAAGTTTGGAAGCAAGATATTTGATTTTTATTATATGCTATTAAATAGTTTTAAGATTTATTAAAATAGATTGCAATAATGTAAACATAAAAAAGGAAATATATTTTTACCCTAAAAACAGAAAAAGTATGAAATAGAGGTATCTTATGCATTGGATATAAATCTGTGGGTTAGAGGAGGGGAAATTTCTTATGGGTCGTGACTTTTTAAAATTTTTATTATCTTTCATCATACACTGCACCAACACAGGGTAAAAACTAATAGATATTTGCAATTTGAAGCATCTGTTGCGTCAAGTTAGAAACAAACAGGGAAATATTAAAGGAGATGATGTAAAGTGAGTTGCTGAACTTTGGCTGGTCAGGCAAAAAAAGCGGTGTAGTTTACTAAGTAAGTGAGTGATTTGCTTAACGAAACAAGATAAAACAGGAAATTGATACTGAACTAAACAAACTTTTTTTACAAGATTATTCGATAAAGAATGAGAAAAATACGTTCGTGATTTACAGCGGATACAAAAAACAAAATAAAAAAAATAAGCATTACGAATCAGAAATATTTATTATCTTTCTTTTATTATCGCAAATTACACCAACACAGGATAAAAATTAATAGATATATACAGTTTGAAGCATCTGTTGCGTCAGGTAAAAAACAAGAAGGGGGATAGAGGAGATGATTATAAGTATATTCCTATTATAAGTTGCTGTGACTTTGACATGTTAAGGCAAAAGAAAAGCGGTGTAGTTATTAAGTAACTCAGATATTTGCTTATCGAAAAAGGAATAGAACAACCTGTTTTACGCGATCATTAGATAAAGACACTGAGAAAAATATATTCGTTATTACAGACGATACATAAAAAAATAATAAAGACGGAAATTAAGTCTTAAGAAACAGGAAGTATAGTTTCTACGTTACGACTAACTAAACGGAATATTTTAAGAAAATGTATTAAAAATGTATTAATAAATCAGGCGTTAAAAGAAAATTACAATTTGCATTGCGTACATACACACACACACACACACACACACACACACATATATATATATATATATGTACATATCGTGCATATATAGTTATATATACATATCTAGTTCTTATAATTATATTCGTGATTACACACGATACATAAAAAAATAATAAAGAAGGAAATTAAGTCTTAAGAAACAGGAAGTATAGTTTCTACGTTACGACTAACTAAACGGAATATTTTAAGAAGATGTATTAAAAATGTATTAATAAATTAGGCGTTAAAAGAAAATTACAATTTGCATTGCGTACATACACACACACACACATATATATGTACATATCGTGCATATATATACATATCTAGCTCTTATAAATATATTCGTCATTACAGACGATACATAAAAAAATAATAAAGAAGGAATTTAAGTCTTAAGAAACAGGAAGTATAGTTTCTACGTTACGACTAACTAAACGGAATATTTTAAGAAGATGTATTAAAAATGTATTAATAAATCAGGCGTTAAAAGAAAATTACAATTTGCATTGCGTACATACACACACACACACACACACACACACACATATATATATATGTGTGTACATATCGTGCATATATATATACATATCTAGTTCTTATAATTATATTCGTGATTACAGACGATACATAAAAAAATAATAAAGAAGGAATTTAAGTCTTAAGAAACAGGAAGTATAGTTTCTACGTTACGACTAACTAAACGGAATATTTTAAGAAGATGTATTAAAAATGTATTAATAAATCAGGCGTTAAAAGAAAATTGCAATTTGCATTGCGTACATACACACACACACACATATATATGTACATATCGTGCATATATATATACATATCTAGCTCTTATAAATATATTCGTGATTACAGACGATACATAAAAAAATAATAAAGAAGGAATTTAAGTCTTAAGAAACAGGAAGTATAGTTTCTACGTTACGACTAACTAAACGGAATATTTTAAGAAGATGTATTAAAAATGTATTAATAAATCAGGCGTTAAAAGAAAATTACAATTTGCATTGCGTACATACACACACACACACATATATATGTACATATCGTGCATATATATATACATATCTAGCTCTTATAAATATATTCGTGATTACAGACGATACATAAAAAAATAATAAAGAAGGAATTTAAGTCTTAAGAAACAGGAAGTATAGTTTCTACGTTACGACTAACTAAACGGAATATTTTAAGAAAATGTATTAAAAATGTATTAATAAATCAGGCGTTAAAAGAAAATTACAATTTGCATTGCGTACATACACACACACACACACACACATATATATATATATGTGTGTGTACATATCGTGCATATATATATACATATCTAGTTCTTATAATTTTCTTGAATATTTATGATTAAGATGTTCTTTGAAATTTTGGAAACATAATTTATGTTTATTTTTGTAATTTACTATGAAATTGGTGATTATCCCTATTATTTTACTGGTCAGCATTGTAAAAAAATATTTGCTGCGATATCGTTTTTTACTTACCCATCATACGTAGTATAGGGTATTACTTACCCATCATACGTAGTATAGGGTAAGTCTTGTAATCGTTTTGAAAATCGAAAAATTTTTTTTGACGGATTTACACGTTTCAGACACTGGAGATGCCGAGAAACATATTTTTAGAAAAAAAAATTTGCCGTCCGTCTGTGTGTCTGTGTGTCTGTGTGTGTGTCTGTGTGTGTGTCTGTGTGTGTGTCTGTGTGTGTGTCTGTGTGTCTGCAAACGCTCTATCTCCCGAAAAAATTGAGATAGAAACTTGCAATTTGGTATGTACTTAGTATGTAATAATGGGAAGAAGCCTATTTCATTTCAATAACCTCGATTAACCGGAACTATTTTTTTCGGACTCTCGAAATATTCGTTCTGATAAAAGGTGTATAAAAATTTACGAAATTGTTTATTTTAAGAAATGAATATAAAAGACAATAAAAAAACATAATTTTTACATAAAGCATGAAGTCGATCGGATAATGAGTTGCCGAGATATTTGGAATCCTATTTTCCACACTCTTCGATTTTTCATGACCCTGTATTTCATCCAAATTTCACTTTAAAGATATATTTTAATTGGAAATTTGACGCTTAATCAGATGCAATAAACCGCTAGTTAATAGGATTATTATTTTTGGAGTTATAAGGAAAAACCTCTTTCAAGCAATTCAGTAATCGAGCCTTTAAAGTTTATGACGTCATCAAGCCACGATTTTATTTGAATTGCAATGCATTTTATAAGTAGTTTACACATTTTTATTTTAATATTCTACATTATGCATATCCATGATGGGTAAGTATTACGGTGGCCCCCAACGACTAGTTTATGTTTGTTTTTGTTTTAACAAGACAGAAAATAGTTTGTCCATATTATTGCTTATTAATGTGTACACACAGCCCTTAAAAACGTGTCGCATAATAAAAGCCATTCTCATTTTTTTTACTGAATTTTATAATGTATTGTGTCTATTGGATTGCGGTAGTATTATAAATTTAATTCGAAAGAGTTATGGTAGACTTAAATTAAAGTTGGATTATATGATGATTATGACACATGTACACAATATATATATATATATATATGTTAGCTTTTTATGAAGATGATTTAATATTTCACGAGAAAATGGCAGTTGGTTACAGATGAAGAATTATGGCAGTCGTTATCAAGAATCATGGCGAAGAGGTTAGGCAATGATGAAACACCATAAGAATTTCTCCAATAATGTGCAGCCAATTTCCAGATAAATTGTTTATTAACGAACATTAGCAAAGCCAATAACAGTTCCCACAGTATCAAGGTATAATCATATAGACCTTAGGCTTGACGTTAACTCACTACATTTAATGATCTTAAAGTGCTGTGAGAAATTCTAAGTCACCGAACACCAGCTAACGCTTTGGTCAATACTTCCAAACACGACAAAAATCTGCTCTCCAAATGCTTGCAGGTGAGTTTTGTTAAACTGCGCGTAAAGTTACAGAAGCTACGTAACGTATGTACGAATCAATGAGTGAAAGACGAAATTAAGCTAAGGGAATGAGATGCGATGGAGAAGATTTAACAAGAAATAATCCCCATCTCAGCTGCGCATTGATTTTGACGTTAAAAATACCCGAATGACGTGAAAATTACCCGAAAAATACCCATGCGCGAAGCGAAGCATGGAATAAAAAAAATGACTTAAAAACATTCGAAATGACAACAAGCGTCTCTCAGAATGTTATAGATTGGAAAGTTGATAAAAGTTACGAATGAACTTACAGTTTTAGATTAAGATTTGGAATAAGATAATTATTAATATACGTGTTATTACTTTTGAAAGTGCATTAAATAGGAATAAATGCTATTAAGAATTAAGGAAATAATGAATATGTTAGAATTTAGAATAATTTAAGGGAATGTGCGAAATAAAATTTTAATATAACATATATATATTTTTTATGCGCGTGCGTGTGTGTAAGCTGTAAGAATTTTAGTAGACGTAAATTAAGTTGGATTATATAATTATTATGACATATGTACATAAGTTATATGTATATATATAAGTGTTTATGTATGTGTGTGTACGTGGTTGTATGTGTGTGAGATCTATAATACCATTCGGATATTTAATGCGGATTTGTGACGGTACTTACATGTTGAATAGTGCACATGGATGGTGTCTGACTCAATAATAAGTCTTAGTTATGCATTGGACCAGATAATCTATTATTTCTTGTACAAAAGAAAATATTCTTGTATCCAAGTAGTATAAATATTTTTGATACAAGATATTTTTGATACCATGTTGCAGAGTTGCCAAGTCTCCGGCTTTTTGAACACCAGTAATTTTTTTTTTAGAAAATATTGTTCTTTTAAATCGCAAAATGCTCCGATTCAATAAAGCAACATTTTCTGTACTAAATTACTGGTAGCCAAAAAGCCGGAGACTTGGCAGGTCTGCATGTTGGAGGTTTTTTAATGATCTATTATTACATAAAACAGATTCTGCTTTCCTATCCAGAAGTTTTTATGCCGAACTTCTAATTTCGATCATCCGAACGATGGAGGGGGAATTTACCTTTAATTGATCTGAGAGCATTTGATTGACAAGTAGTGCAGCCCGCACAATTCTCCAGGGATGTTTTCTTGCGAGAACGAAACCATAATTAATTGCAAATTCGACTTAAATTTCATATTTTATTTTAAATCTGGGTAGCAAAAAATATGTCTGGTCGTAATAATTAATGCGACGAAAATGCAGAAAAACTGTAAAATGGAATTAAATTTTGAATTTTAAGAATAAAAACACACACACAAATATCTATATACTATATAAAAAGAGCCTGATTGACTCATCAATGCCCAGCTGAATCGACTAAAATCAAGATCAGGGCATTTGGAAAGCAGATTGCTGTTACAACCTAGATAAGCAATAAGAAAGGATTTTTGAAAAGGAGAGGTCGAACGTTTTAAGTTATTTCGCGATATTTCAGCAGCAGTTTTAGATAGGTAGGAGCATGAAATTCAGGATAACAAATCTACTAAAAATAGTTAAACACGTATTTCAGCGATTTTAGAAATTCACCGACTAACGGGGTTAAATGGGTGGTGGAACGTTTTAGGTCATTTCACCATATCTCAGCAGTAGTTTTAGGTAGGAGCATGAAATTAAGGATAACAAATCTACGAAAAAAAATAGTTAAACACATATTTTAGCGATTTTAGAAATTCGTGGGGGTTTGAACGTTTTAGGTCATTTTGCCATATCCCAGCAGTTTTAGGTAGGCACACGAAATTTAGGATAACAAATCTACTAAAAAAATAATAAAATATGTATTTCAGCGATTTTAGAAATTCACTACTTGAGAGGGTTAAATTGGGGGTCGAACGTTTAGGTCATTTCGCCATATCACATCAGCAGTTTTAGGTAAGAGCAAAAAATTCAGGATAACCAATCTACTAAAACAAAATTTTAACTCGTCTTAAACTATTAAATAATTAATAAAATAATTTTTAAATAAAATTTTACCCTTTTAAATTTTATGTATATTTAACTTTTTATTGTCTAAAATATTTCGTTGTTGCAGTTTCACAGCTAGTTGCAAGATTTTGTTGGGGGTCGCTTGGCGTATAAACAACTCTCAACATTGTTTTTGTAACGCGTAAACATTTGTAAACATGAAAGAATTCCCGGTTATAAAAAGGCCGGCTAACTAAATTAATTTCTTAATTTTTTTATTAATTTCTAAAAATATTGAAATGTTGCATTGTCTTTAAAAACACACATGTATACGTAAATTTTATAATTCTAGAATATCAAAGAGTGGGTGAAAAGTGGATTAAAAATTTGATCTTTACATACTAAAACCAAGTTAATTTAAATAGAATTGTGTAAACAAAGAATAAAAAAAATATATTATATTAAAATCTGACTGTCTGTTATAAAAAATATCACAATTACTCCTACTAGAATATGGAAAGCAGCGTGGTGAAATTAAAACCAGTTACACCAGTTTTACACTTGGATACGAGGATGTCATTTCAGCTCACAGAATTTTAAAATTTGAATTAGTTTATGTGATTTTTTATTACCCTTTCACAAAGTTTCTGTAAATATAGCAACTAAATTATTCAATTTTTGTGAAAAAGGAAAATAAAAAGGTAAACAATGAATGGGATATCGTTTGGTATGCGAAATGGTGAACACATATCTTTGTTTTTGTTTAGGTTGAATAATTCGATTAATTGATTATAGTTTCCTTTTTCATAAAAAAATTTGTATTCTTAAGAATATTTATGGGACTAACTTCAACATTTATTTAAATTACTATCAAGAAGCGGAAACATCACTGACAAAAGTGAGGAGTTGTGAGGAGACAGAAAATGACAGTGAAAATTGTGAAAAGGACATAAACGAAGAAGGTTGGCATACTGGTGGATTTGTTAAGTGTACTTTCAATGAATTCATTGATGCAGATGAAAATTTAATCACAGTTCAGTTGCTGAAAATTGGAGACATTGAAGCTGAAATAAATGTTGGCGACAAAGATGAAGAGGAGGACGACGATGATGAAGATGCGGAAAAACTTCCTTCAACACAAACAGCAGCATTAGAAACTCTGCGTGACAATTTTCATTTCAATTCCGGATCTGAAGGAAATTTTTCAGGTCTTGATGAACTTGAAAAGATTTTCTTTGGAAAATCACGAAAACGAAAACAATCTTCGATTGTAAATTATTATGTGAAAAAGTAATAGGAGTAAAACAAAATTTAAATACGTAAGCATTTTCATTTTCTTAATGTTCTTTAAAATAATTAACGGAAGTTATACCCGTATTTGCATTTTGGAACTAAAGTACCGATTGGTCAAGTACAAGATTACATCAATGATCAAGATTACACCGATTGGTCAAGTAACTTTACTATGTCGTCACTTGCACAGTTATAACGTTTTTTGTTCGCAAGTATTTTGAGGATAAAGTTACTTTACTATGGATCTTATATGTATAAATAATGTCACTTGCACTATTTACATTTTTCAGTAATATATACATAGTATTAATTAACAATACTTTACGCTGTATTGATGCTCAACTTTTAAGCTCCCTTTTGTGGTTTTTCACTTATGCGCGTTTTTTCGCTCTCCCGTGCGCCCACGCATAAGTGAGAGATCACTGTATATGTTTACATAATAATTTTGTTACCAATTCTATAATCGGGAGCATAGTTAATTAGCAAAATTTAATGAGTGTGTTTTGCCGAAAAATTATTTCTTATTAATTTTTATTCTTCTTTCTTTATTAATCTTTTTTACTTTTAACTGGTATATATATATAATTGTAACCACGATCGGTATGATATCAGCTCTTCAACATGAAATCAAAATGTAATTAAAATTAATTCAATTATCGATAAGTATGTTCTAAAAATAATCAAATATTAGATTGTCATCAGAAACAAAACTCACAATAGATTATTTCATATCTTTAACACATCCGGAAGTTACTGAAAAATCCATTACAAAATTCCACCATTAGAAACATAATACAAGTTTTCTTAATTGCGAGTGAAAAAAAAAACTGAATTTCAACAGATTTCATCAATTTTATCTTTTTTATAGATATGTTTTCTTGTATTTTACTTATGAAACGCATTAAAATAGCTGAGACTATGTTACTTCTTTATTAAATTATATTCTTATATATTAAATTTAAACGTGTCTGGCTAGCATAATTACTGTGCGTTTTAATATTTACACTGTGCAGTAGCGGAAATTTGGGTAAAACCGCATGCCTTATTATTTGTTGCTACTTGTACCAGAACTTACAACAGAATTTAATGTAACGTATGCACTCTGAACTTAATAAAAATCTGATGGCCTAATCATGTATTTAGGTTAATGTAACAGCAAGAGATTGCGGATAAGAAAACAACCCGTAAAAATGATCTTTTAAACAAGAACAACAGTTTCATTGCGGGTAATAAATCCTTATTAATTTTTTTGAAAACTAGAAAAAATAAAATAAAATAAACTTTTAAACACAGAAACAACAAAAATTCCACTAGTGATTTATCGTAATCGCTGCTTCGCCTATGAGTCTAAATGTAAGTATTTCAACTATTATCAGCTAAAGCATGGATCGTACGCTTTTACCAAAATTTGTTTGTAGAATTTTTCTATTTAATATTTAAATAGCAGAAATTATAGACTCTCGTTTAATTGTAGGATCTGTAATACTTTTCTGCATTTAAATAAAGCAAAAAATTACATTAAAAATTGTGGTAAAAGCGTACCAACCCTCTAAAGAGCTATTTAAATTGAGTCAAAACTAAGATAATTTGTTTCATCCGACTATAAGTCTTTACCATATTTAATCTTGTATATATTTTTAATCAATTTTACAGTTACATACACACACACACACACACACATATATATATATATATATATATATTTTATTAGTAATAATTGCAAATATTTTTTTAAATTTCTTTTAATGTACTGATTTGTAGTAATATATTTTACTCAAGTAATTGCAACAAATCAATTCTTAATTTCATTAAAACTGATAATAAGTCATTAAGGAGAATTGAGGATTTAGAACTAATTTTAAATTGAATTTTTTCCAATCATTTTTATAATAAATTTAACTACATGTAATTTTATTTTACAGTATTTCCGAGTTGCCTCAGCAACGTTACTGCGATGACGTATGTTATCCTTCATTGTCTTCGAGTTCAGCTGTCTTGGATAATTTAAAGCTCGCTCTTTCAATGAATGCAATTTCTGACTCTAAATCAAATGAAAAGTTTGAAAATTCAAACGAACAGAAAAGTTCTTTTAAAAGTGATGAAGATTGTAATGCAGAAAGAAATAAAGTATTCAAGGAAAAGGTGAATTGTTGTGAAGTTTCTAATTCAGAAACTAACGAAAAAGTTAAAAAATACGATGATTTTAAAAATTCTGTTAAACGTGATGCAGTCTATAGTTTAGAAGAGAATAAAAAATGGAAGCGAAAAGAAAGAAAAAGAAAATCGACAGTAGAAACATCAGCCGAAGATAAAAATTCTGTAAAAAGCAATGAAAACTGTATTTCAGAAACAAATGATAAAGTTCAACATTCAAATGAGCATAAAAGTTGTGTTAAAGTTGGTGAACTTTGTAATGTACAAGAAAATAAAATAATCAAGCGAAAAGTAAAAAACAGTAAAGCAAAAGTTAAAAATTTAGTCGAACCTAAGTGTCTTGTTAACAATGATGTTTCTAATGGAAAATTAGACGAACATAAATGTTCTTTGAAAAGTGATATGGTTTGTGATTTAGAACTGAATGTAAAAGTTAAACCAACAGTGGAAAGTGAAAATTGCGTCAAAAGTTGTGAAGATTGCAGTTTTGAAGTAAATGAAAAAAAGGCGAAAACGTAAAAAAAAGAAACCGAAAGTTGAAAAATTAAAGGAACATGAAAACTGCGTTAACAGCAATGTAGTTTCTAACACAGAAGATTGCAATTTAGAAGCAAATAAAAAAATGCGAAGACTTAAAAAAAAAAGCAAATATTAAGCAAATAGAGGAAAATCAAAGTTGCGTTAGAAGCAATGGAGTTTCTAACACAGAAGATTGCAATTTATAAACAAATAAGAAAAAGCGAAAGCGTAAAAAAAGGAAAGCAAAAGTTGAAAAAGTTGAGGAAAATAGAAATTGCATTAAAAGCAATGAAGTTTCTAATGCAGAATTGAATGAAAATATTCAAAATTCAGAGGAATATAAAAATTGTGTCAAACTGGATGAAATTAGTAATTTAAAAGAGACTAAAGCAGTTAAGAGAAAATCAAGAAAAATAAAAGCAAAAGGGAAAAGTTCTGTTGAGCATAAATGTTCTATTAAGAGTAATGAAATTTGCCTCTTAGAAACAAATGAAAAAGTTGATGAAACGATTGACCATAAAAGTTTTACTAAAAGTGACGAAGATTTTAATTACACATTTAAACAATTTTTATCAAATCCGCCTTATCTACAGTTCCAGAAAATGATAAGGTTTGAATTGTTTATAATTTTTCGGAAACAGAAGTTGAATCCTCTCCAGTTTATGAAAGCAATCTTTTGAATTACGAAAGTGAAGATGTAGAAAAAAATGAAGACATATTACGAAATCCAGTACAAATATTGAAATCTACAAATTGTCCAATAAGTGAAAGTTTAGATAGGAAAATGTGTATTCACAAACGTTTTTGTGAATTAAAAATAATATTGTTCCGAATTTCCATGAAAGCCAACCAAAAGCTCAAAAATCAGATTATTTTTATGAGTATAATAATAACCGAAGAAAATAATTTAAGCACTTCTGAAACAGATAGATTTAACAATAATATTGAAGAATATACTAGAGTAGTGAAAGATGATAGAATTAAAACTGTTGATGATTTCAGGGATACAAAAATTAAAACTCCATATTTTAGTGAAGATAATGTTGACACATTATCGCACAAAGCCGTTGATGAAGAGCGAGTATTCTGTTCGACAGCTTCCACAGAAGTAAATATAATTTTCTTTGCCTTTTTTGCTATTAATTCGTTCTAAACTACTTGTTATCAATCATTATAAAGGCTTTCTATTAGCGTTATACAATGTTTATTTTAAAGATAAAAATATTTTGCAAATAAGAGACCGCCTATCTCAGTAAAATTTCTATATGATATTTGAAACCGACATATATTTTATAAAATAACATTTTTGAGATAACGGAAAGATCATTAAGTTCTTGTCGTTTAAAATAATTATTAAAAAATCAAGTATTCTGAGAATTATAACAACTGCTATGTTCTTGAAAAACAGTTAAATATTAATACATTTTTGGTTGATATTAAATTAAAAAAAAAATAATTTAACGTATTGAACATAATTTTTCAAATTATTTTTGGGAAACAAAATTCTATAAGTAAAAATATTTTACTTACAATTTTAAAATGCTACTTTTATTTTCTTTATTTTATGATTTTTTCTGCATTTATACATGTTATCTGTAGAAGTATAATTAATAAAATAAAATATATGATTTCCGTTAATATCATTAACTAGCCGCCACTGGCGACCAGTGTGGTCGCCCTTAAATATATGTTAAGCATTGTAACAAATTATTTTTATTCATAATTTATTTTTTTCCTTAATCCCTCGCATAACTGGAAAAATCTAATTGACAAATCAAGAACTTTTGCGATCGCGGTAGCATTTCGCATATTTTTTGTTGTTATGTATTTCATCTTTCTTGACAAAAACCGCTTAACCCACTTAAGAATTTATGCTTCATGTCCGTTTGCTTATCACTTGCAATATGTTCGCTAATGCGGAGATTCTTAAACATATTTGGCGCAAAACAAAAATCGCGCCAACCCCGGTGCGTCCGTGACATCTGTTTCAATTTAAAATACATGACGTTCACATTTTTCATTTAAAATAGAAAAATAATAATTATCATAAATCAAAACATTTGATTTCAAATTAAAGTATCGTTTCTAATTTGCACGCGCAAAAAATAAAAGCTGACAATTCTTTTCGAAATTTGATCCATTAAATATTATTACATGAGTTCAACTTACGTCAAAAAAAGATCCGGAAGTTGAGTTGTATGGAACAGAATTAAGGTAAACTTTGACTGTCTCACTGGTGCGGATTATTTTTTTTACGCCAGGCAGCGATCCAAAAATTCATGGTTTAATATTTTAAACATTCACAACGAATGAATCTTTTTTCTTTGTTTACTTTCATAGATAGAGAATTTTAACTGCGAACCTAATTTAAACTGAAGTTTTTGCAGAATGTATACATAATTGAACGTAAGTCATCTCTCAAATATTAATTTATTTTGAACGATCTTTCTAAAAATGTAAATGTTATGCAGTTTTATTTGCAAAAATAATTTTGAATAAAAATGGCCGCCTGGCATATGAAAAAGTGAAACGGACATCCCGGAACTGTTGATGACAGTCACATGACTTACGGTTTTATTATATAGATTGTCAGAAATATGATTTAAACTGCGAAAATTAGAAAAAAAATAATGATTTAACATTTGAATTAAAAAGAAATCTCACTATATTTCAAATGCAACACTTAATTGTTTTATGCATGATACAGCACTTAACTAGAAAAAAAAATATTAAACAATCTCGCAAAAGCATGTTAGTTTTTACAAATCTCTTAAATCTCAAACTGATATAAATGCTTTTCAAGATCTTGTTCATCACTGCAAATAAGTGTTTATTAAAACATCACTGAAATTGGCGAATTGGTTCAGCGAAAATGGCTTTCGGCGAAATTGGTTACTTTTTGTAAAAATCGTGAAAAATCAGAAATTTTACGGATTCGGATTAAAATTGGAAAATTGGGTCAATATACGGCTTTTTCCGTTTAATAAAAAATAACAAAAAAAAGGGCTCCCGCACACAGATCTTTTTAGGTATATTACCTGATAACATTTTCACCCATAATATGTACATAAGTAAATGTACATTTAGCATCTTCTTCCATTCAGGTCTTCAATTGTAATCTACTGTAAAATGTGCTAAAACCAATTTCATATTAAATAAAGTTACATATATTGAATACATCAATTAAAGTGAAGAAAATTAATTAACAAAAAGGAAAAAATAACGTTCGACATATTTTTGAATATTTAGTATCCACAAATGCAAATCAAAAAAGTATGTTGTAAATTTATCTAAATGACCCAAAATCCCTTAAGTTCATACAATTTTTTTTTTTGCGTTTAAATAACATTCTATCTTCTCTCTTATGCTAGAGACATTAATGTGCGAATTTAAAAATTTTAGGAAATTGCCTTTTAATTATTTCCCTACCCTCATAATTACTGAGTTTTATTTTCTTGAAATGCTTTATAATGTTGCTTAAAGAAAGTATAAACATTCAAATTTTTGTCAAACATTGTGTAGCAAGAAAATAGATCCAACCAATTAATAATCTCAAAAAGTGAAAAATGGAACATTCATGTTTGTGCTTTGTTTAAAATCACGATTTTCGCATTCGTGTATATTCTCCCCAACCAAACATTTCTAAAGAAGTTTGAAATTTCATATCGAAAATATTCTTCATTTAAGGGGTCAGGTTACCTTTGAACTCACAAAATACATGAAAAAGGGACGTCTATAAGAATCACAGTAACTCCGTAACTAATTGACTTTGAATTATAAAATTTAAAGTACTTATTCATAAAGGTTTATTTTATAAATTAAAATTCTCCAAAAATGTATACACTGATATAAATCTTTTAAATTTACTTAAAAATATAATAGAATTTTTATAAAAAAATGATTCTTGCATGTATTGCGCGCATGTGTTTTCACATTTGACTTGCTAAAACCAGGCAAAAGTTTTTTAATGAGTACATGTATAATGTGTTATCAAAATGACCTACGATGAAAAAAATAAAATGTGTAGATCCTGAGAAAATATTTTTTTTTAGAGAAATTTGAAATATCGAGTCTTTTTTTTTTATGCAAAAGTAGTCACGAATTCTAAAGGTGTTACTTGAGAAACATAATAATAGATCATTTTGTGCATCTGTATGGTTAAGACATTCAATCAAAATTTCATGAAATTCTAACCAACTATTTTTCTGAAATCGTCCACGCAATGACCAAAATCGCCGTTTTGAGCTTAGACTGTTTTAGACATAACTACTCTTCTAAAGTGCATCTTCGCAAGAGGTTTATTTTAAGATGTTCCTGAAGAATCATATTTAATTATAAGCTAATTAAAAAAAGATCGAATTTTTGACATTTTAAAGGTGACTTTTTTTTTTCTTTTTAAATATTTAAAATTTAGAAAAGCGACAAACAGATTAAAAAAACGATAAAATAACTATTTAAAAAACACAGACAAAGTATTATTCGTAAATCTTAAATACGTGCCGGAGTGGCTAAGATTATAAAAAATATATCTATTAATTTTTGTTTAAAACAATATATATATTGTCCCTAACCACTCTCAATGATGTGTAAGTTAAATGTTACGTAAAAGATATTTCCAATGTTTTCATTAACAGTCTCTTTGTCATTTTTCTTCTTTCTTAATCCATAATCGGGATGCTTCTCCCTATTTATCTGATTTAGATTATTTTTTTCCTATGGATGGCGAGACATGAGAATTGTATCTTTTAAAATAAAAATTAAATTAGGATATAATTACAAGAAATGTTTGACGCATCTTAAATGAGATCAGACATTATATTGAAATTCTTAATTGCTATTTGGATACTTTAATAAAATTTTGATTCCGAACTGGTCTTGATAAATACACATTTAAATTTAAGAAACCTCCATATTTGGAGGATGCTAGCATGCTATTACTTTTAGCCGCAATGCTTTGTAAGAAAATTAAAATAATTCAGGGATCCGTCACTAATAAATAAATAAATAAATAAATAAAAACCAATAGTGCTCTTTTACCATTTGTGCAGAGATTTTATTTTAAATCTACAGCCATTTTTATGCGAATAAAACAATAACTAACCTGTGGCTAAAACAATTTATTTTGAAAATATCAAACCATGCTTTATTTTATATTGAAGCTGAAACTCTTTCTTTCACGTAGTTTATTTTTGTTTTGTTTTTATTAAATTGTGTATATCTTTATAATTTAAATGTTTTTTGCAGATGTGTGAAACATAAGTGAAGCATCAAACCATGCTTTAATTTATATTGAAGCTGAACCTCTTTCCTTCGGGTAGTTTATTTTTCTTTTTATTAAATTGTGTATATCTTTATAAATTAAATGTTTTTTCCAGATGGGTGAAACATAAGTGAAACATCAAACCATTGTTTAATTTACATTGAAGCTGAAACTCTTTCTTTCGCGTAGTTAATTTTTGTTTTGTTTTTAATAAACTATGTATATATTTATAAATTAAATGTTTTTTGCAGATGTGTGAAACATAAGTGAGACATTAAACCATGCTTTAATTTATATTGAAGCTGAACCTCTTTCTTTCGTGTAGTTTATTTTTGTTTTGTTTTTAGTAAATTGTATACATCTTTATAAATTAAATGTTTTTTGCAGATGTGTGAAACATAACTGAAACATTAAACCATGCTTTAATTTATATTGAAGCTGAAACTCTTTCTTTCGCGTAGTTTATTTTTGTATTGTTTTTATTAAATTGTGTATATTTTATAAATTAAACTTTTTTTGCGGATGTGTGAAACATAAGTGATTTCTACGGTAAATGGAGGGAGCTAATACACCAATCTGGTGGTTTATCTCTTTAGAGCGTAAAGAAATTACAATTTGAATTAGTTAATGTGAAAATCTTGCAGTTGACTACCATTATCGGTGTTGCGTAAATATGTGTTAGGTTCCCTTAGAAAGACCCCCACGGAGGGCACTCCCCCTAGAGCCTATATCCCTTGTGTTGATAATTAGCCGTCATAAATCAACCCAACCCAACCCATTATCGGTGATCAGTTGGTAAGTCACTAAATTTTAAAATAATCAAATATCTTTAACTATTAGTATATAAAGCGGTACTTTTATGTCAGCTCAGCGCTACTGATAACTCATCAAATCTTGTTTCAGTTGGCATAGTTTGAAATGCAACATTTTACGTGAAATTATGTTATTTGTTTTCATATGTGTGTGTTTAAGTATTTTAATATGATTATATTTTAGCTATTTTGAAGTAAGTGTTTTAAGATATTATATTGTAATGTTAAAATATTGACTAGTTGTTATTAGCTAATGTTAAAAGATTGGCGAAAAAAGGGTTGACGAGATTACAAAAATTTTTGGCGATTGCTGCACTGTTAAAAAAATTTCTGTGAAATTACGGAGAATCTACTGGTAATCTGTTATCTTAAGTCTTATGTAAAATTACAGAGATTAGAAAGCAGAGATTCTGTTAAATAACAGATAAATTATTCAGTAAATTTACAGAGTCTACTGTAAAATTTTCTGTTTAAAAAAATCTTTATTATGATTTACAGTAAAAAAAAAAAAAAAAAAATCATTGACAGAAAACGCCATTTCTACGCCAGATATGGGTGCTGTTAGAACTATTTGAATCGCTGGACTTTACAAGAATCGCTTCGACCCCAGATCTGATTCGAACCCGTGTCATCTGGGTGGCGGCCACGGATTATAACCATTATACCATTTGGGTTGCTACAGTTTTGTGCCAAGTATGTCTTTTATGATTTAGTCTGAAAATAAATTATTGTACTTGTAAAGGATTTTTTTTTTTTTTTTTTTTTTATGAAAGAATTTTAATGTATTTTTTTTTTCAGCAAACTTAACTACGTTTTCGAGATTTTTTCGAAGTTTTAACACAATATACAAATTATATGCATTCTTTTTCTCATAATTCTCAAATATTTTTTTAAAGAATATTTTTTGGAAATGATTTTTTTTTAGTAGTAAATAAAAGAAAAATAAATTTGAAGCATATAAGTTATTTAAAAAGAAATGACTTTTAACATTTCCATATGTTTAAATTTAGAAGATTAAACTTTTTTTGTAATATTTATGTATTTAGAAGGTTGATATATTTTTTATAATGCATATGTCATTAAAATTTTACGACTCCTAATAATAATATATTACAAATTTTTATAAATATTAACACACATTATAAAATGGACTAAAATAATATTGGAAAATTATCTTACCTAGATTGTAAATCCAGGTTGAAATAAAAATTTATTCTTTAAATAACCACACTCTCTTTCTATCTTTTGATCAAAGTGATAGTCGATAAAAATCCCCGCTAACTCCGCAGAGATGAATTTCCCCTTTCTAAAATATTCTAATTTTTAATAAAACAATTTTTAAACAAAATATTTTTCTTTTAATATATTTAGTAAAATTGTAAAAGAAATTTAAAAGTGTGTATTTTGAATTACAGGTTATAAGAGATATAAAAATATTCTTTAAATAAAGACACGGAAATCCCTACAGGGGATCTAATATAAGAAAAGGGAAATGTCTGTAAAATGATGACAGAGAAACTCGATGCATTTAACGTAGAACTAGTGTAAATTTACAGAGGTTCTCGATTTTTTTCTGTGATTTTACAGAAATTTTTAACAGTGTGGCGCCCGGTTAACATAAAAATATCTATAAAACAAATCGAAAAACTGCCAGTTTTTGTACTCATATTGGGAAAAAAAACTGTTCAATGCATTCATGGAAATGATAGTGCTATACATGGAGGCTGCTATACTGTTATCTGTGAAGCTCAGTGAACTAACCAATAGTGAATATTAATATGTGAAAAAACTGTTTTGTCTAAAGTGTATTATTGAAATACATTCTCATATACTTAATGAGCACAGTCCTAAGTCGATAAATGATGCTTAATAATATGAACTTAAAAATGGCTGTTTTTGTCTTCAACATAGAGTAATCTATGATATCTTTTGTATTTTAAATTCAATGAAACTGAAACGCTCACTGCAGAAAATTTGATTCTTCGTCTAAATTTATTTTTCTGATATATTGTTTATAGCTAAATGAACAATTTTCTAGACTATAAATGCAAAAATTAATTATACAAACAGTATGCAGCATGAGAGCATTAGAAAACATATATCTAAATATAACTTGACATTTTAAATATACGTACTAAATAACAAACATACTTGTAAGTTTGTATTCAGAAAACAGTTATAAAATTAGAGATATATAAAGAATAAAAATGATAGGAAAAATAGGAAATATAAAGGAAGTATGCGATTAAATTTCTAATTGATCTAACTGTGGCATTAATTATCATTTTAAGTTGTATTTTACGTATACAGTGTGTAATATTCTTAATCGATAAAATCTATTATGCAGAGAAAGCGATTCCATTTGATAACAGATTTCTATTCGCTTACGTTACCTGCTGATTATCCGGATAATGCACATTATAATAACAATGCAATGCAAAAAGTAATAAAATGCCTTGCAAAAATGGGATGTCTTAAATTCTAAAATTACAACATGTGAGTACAGCTGTTAAGCAACATTAAAGTACAAATATAAAGGTAACTTTACATTTGATATGATATTATATTTATATACCAACACTCTCAATTCAGGACGCTTCAAAATTGTATGTGCATATTTAAAGAACTTATATACTTTTCACGTGCCTGGATGGAAGTGAAGCATTGTAAGGTGCTAGTGGCCAAAATATTCCAGCAAAATAAATGCTTCTCACGACAATGAGAAAATATTTAATATTTCATATAATGTCATGACAAAGAAATGCTCATAAAAAGTTAACACGTGGTTGAATTAGGAAAGGCAAGTTGCGGCCGAACTTGGTTATAGCCAGCAAGAAAGTCAGGAAAACTTGGACTTAATTAGGAATTAGTGAGTAAATGTTAGGATCAATATTGCAAGAAACTTTGCAAGAAAATAAAACTTCTAACTGACAAAAAGCTGAACGAATATAATATTAAAAAAAAAAAAAAAAAAAAAAAAAAAAAAAAAAAAAAAAAAAAAAAAACATAATTTTGCATAAGGTAAGGTTTAATTCTGAATAAGGTAAAGCCAGGAGAGATGGCGTGGTGGGAGAGATTACGCACATAGAGGTTCGGGGGGAAGGAGTAGAGTGAGCGCGCAGCGACTCCAGGTAGTTGTACAACAGCAGTAGTGGAGTGTCTACTTGAAAGTGCACGTTGATTGTTTTTAGCGTCTAAGATAAACCATTGCTATTTAGTTTTGTTTTCCCAAAGTAAGCGCTTGAATTTTCATAGCTATTCATCAGAATTTCTATACAATGTCAGTAGTACAAAATATTTTAAACTTAAATGATTTCTCATAAGCTATTAATCTAGACTAACAATGTGAACATCATCGGTTCGTTTTAGTAGCGGCCATGTTTAAATAAAAGGCCGCACAATCTCTCCTGCCAAAATTGGAGAGTTTGCGCATCTGCTACTTGGGAGAGATGGCGCATTGTTTCCATTAGTTTCCATGATAGGAGAGATTAAACAGCTTATTGGTAAATTTGCATAAAAAATGAAAAATTAAAATGGACTAATTTTAAGTTAAACGTGTTATCAAGTAACTTAATGTTATTTTGTAATCTTATCTGGACTTGCTTTTTCTGCTTTTTTATTTTTTCCCTTTAATTTAAATTTTTTAATCCTTTTTAAAATTATATCCTTTTTCTGATTCTTTAATCATTGGGTTGAAATATTCACTCCTAGTACAATAATATTTGTTCACAAAACCTTTACAACAATGTCATTTAAGTGTAATTATTATTGTTAACAATTTAATTGTAGTTATTATTAGTAAAAATCTCTCCTACCCATGTGCGCAATCACACCAACACTATAAGGACAGATTGCGCAAAATAACTTTCTGGGTTTTATATCAACTGTTCTGTTAAATTACAACATAACAGCAAAATTGCAATGGAAATACATAAAAAACAAATGAAGTAAAAATTATTCATGGATAGTTTAGTAAAAAATTAATATATATATTTTTTATTGTTACTCATTTCAATTGTGCGCAGACTCTTCTAGCTTTACCTTATGCAAAATCTCCGAAATGAAGATGATGAATTTGATACGGATCAGCGTGAAATTTGGATTTCTATGCAAAATTTCAGGGTGTTTTTAAAAGTAATATAGATTAGCGATGACGCTTTTCGGGAATAATTAAGTACAGTTAGATAAAAAGTATGTGATTAAAGGGATTCTGGAAATTGTTCAGCGTATAAGACAGTACTTTTTCTTCGAATCTGCAAATAACAATAAATAAAGAATAATCAGTAAACAGTACAAATGTATTACTTCATCGGTTTCTGCTGATTTATTTGAATTTTCACGTATTTCCTCATTTCCAAATACGTAAAATACATGGACAAAGGCTTGAAATCATTATTCTGAGGATTTAGTTATAACAAACAAAAGCACTGGTTCCTTCCCCCTCATTATAAACGAGTTCGGCTGTATTTCCAAAAGTAGACTAACTAAATATTTTTTACTACTATTAATAGAAACGTGTGAGCTAATTTATTTAGTAACAATCATAAAACTTATATTTTTAGCTTACTTATTATTAGGTTAATTTTTTAAAACATATATAATTTGATCTAATACAATTTTGCTATACCAAATGTACATGCATTTTAATTTATTTAGGCATACATTTATCAGTTACCATTTGCACAATTTTCTGCTTTTAGAATACATCTTGCGGTGACACAAAATTTATTTTTATAATCCGCGGTGCACTTGCATACTTCCACTGAAATATGGGTATATATCTATCAAAGGATTTAAGAAATTCTAATTTTTGAAAAGTTTCTTCGAAATTATTTTAATGTAAATTCTTTTTCGGAATTTTCTGCAAATTTCATTTTCAAAAATTTTACTCTACCTTGCTAAAAAAAGGGAGATCACACGCTATTTGTTTTCCGTACTAATTGAAATTTTACCGAACTAATCAAGAACATATATTTTTTAAGTTTACTGCACTAACTGCAAGTACTAATAACTGAAACCGCATTCATCGAGGATAACTTGTATATATATATATTTATATACATATTTATATATAAGGAATTTAACAATACTATAGGAAAAAATTACATGGTGTCTGAAAATGGGCTGATGGTTTTTAAAATGGGGTAAAAAACATAGTGCAACAGCTTCTTATTATAGGAGATAATGTGTGAAATCGGATATTTCTTTAGTAATTTTCATTGTTTTAGCACTCATCGTAATATTTTGGTAAAATATTATATTTGTAAAATTTTTGTACGTTTATTTATTAGTGTTTTATTTTAAGCAAATAGAAAAGATAAGTACAATTCAATGATTTGTAATTTTTTAAATGCTTAAATTATTCATTAAATATTTAATAATCTTAACTTAATTGTTTCTCAAATTTTTAGTATTAAGATATATTTTATGACTGGAAAATAATTATTTTGTTTCTTTAAAAAAATATAAACTAATTTATTTTAATAAATATATATATTAAATATATATTAAAATATAATTTTATATATTAAATATATGCTAAATAATTTTCTTTTACATGTCTACAAAAATACTCATAAAAAACCCTTTAAGCTTGTTATAAATGTTTCAAAATTCATTTATTCTTCTTATTTTTAGGAAGTACATTTCTTTCTATTTCCCCTTTCGAAAAAAAAAGAAAAAAACATTTCGTTTGGTATATTTTGTTTCAAAAGAATGTCATTTCAAGAATCTTTACAGTTGATTGTTTTCACGATATTTTCTGAATTCTATGCGATGACGAATTTTTAAAGTTGAAATTTCCAAATTTAATCTATATTTTTATTTAATGTAGCTTTTGCATTTCTAGTAAAAGAAATAATAATTCGAAGAAATGCACTTTTACTTTCAACCAAGTATACATATACACAATATTTCCGAAGAAAATTTGAACAAAGTACGAAATTTGCAATAAACTAATAAAATGTTAAAGAATGAATACATGATAATGAGTTTTGTATGTTTATAGAACAAATTTAAATAAGGAGTATATCCTTGTTAAACTGAAGTTTTGCATCCTATAACAGTCAAAGAAATTTTAAACAAAGTACTGTGTCAAAAACATCAAAACAACAAAACTTGAAGAATGTATAATTTTATACACGTAAAAGTTGTTTATGTTTTCTTGAAGCAAATACAGCATCCACGTCTGTATAATTAATTCCTTTTAGAATCTGTACAAAATTGTTTTTAAAGTGTTAAATAAAACAATATATCAAGAACGATTGTGTGACTGACAGGTTTTTGAAATATTGAAGGCTTATTTGCTTCGAAATGTATAATTTATCAAACAACAGTGGTAAAGAAATAAGCTTTGAAATAAGAGTAAAAAGAAGGTTAAAACTGAATTTTCTACGTATTGTTTCTGTAAATATACGGATTAGTTAAATGTTAAAATTGTCTATACCAATGTTGAGTACATGATAAGCTTTGGCAATGCAATGAAACAATCGGTCGCGCGATTGTACAGAAAGGTCAAAATAAAGAATTGCAACGTTGGTAGCGGCTCAGGTATGAAATTTAATAAAATAACAGTGTTGGCACGGTTGTTGAATTTGAGTGTAATTATCTTCGAATAGTAATTTTCGCCTTGTTTAGCGTCACAGACAAGTTTTACAAATTATACCCATTGCAAACTTTAGTATGTGAGCATTCTCTATATGGAATTTATCAGGGCAATAAAATGAAATTCTGTACCATTATAAATCTTGGGATATACTGATAGTGCATTAAGAAATTTTTCGAAAATGTCCCCATTTTTCAGGTGGGAAAGTGTGCATGACGATATCACAAAAATGAACGAAGGCCTTTGAGAAATTAATTTAAATGATGACAGTTCAAAGAGTATATGAAATTCCTGTGTGTATCGGGTTACATCTGGCCCGAATTCAAAAATTCCATTTGAAGTTAACCCGTACCCGACAGAGTTGGACCCAAAACCAACCCGAATCAAAATAATTTAAAATTTAACTCTTTTTTACATGCAATTGTGGAAAAAACAGTTCACAATTTCACTTAAAGTATGAATCTTTCTTTTATGTTAAAAATTATGTATATATATATATATATATATATATATATATATATATATATATATATATATATATATATATATATATATATATATATATATATATATATATAATGTAATAATAAAAAAAATTCGCCATTTTTCCTTAGTTAATTTATTCCAAATTCTTACACACACACGCACACAATTCTATTTTTTTCCTCTCTTTTTAAATTATATCTTAAATCTATTTTATATTTTATTCCATAACTTAATCAAAATATTCCTTTAATTATCATTCTAAAAACAAAATCTGTTAAAAGCTACACGTATTTATTAAAACCTTATTCTATTAAATTGCATCACTGCCTCTAAAACGCACCTGCTTAATTTCTTCTTATTTTTGAGACATTGAATTTTTATTCTTTGGAACATTTTGTAATAACATTTTTTATTTCTATTTAATATTATCATTCGATATCCCAGAAATCCTTTTGGCTCCAGCGTCTTTCCGCTTCAACTCAAAATTATACCTCTGACAGTATTAAATTCCCTAGCTGTGCAAGCTTCCTATTGGCTCGCCCTTCCCCTGCATTGCGGAAATATTCATTCGCCTTTTTACCTTTAAAACGGGCTACGCTGGCTTGGAGAACAGATTTTTGTACGTTTTTCTTCTGTCAACTAGACCCAGTCATTAGGGGGTCAAAAGGCATATGTCATCGGTAGAGAGTCTTCAAAAAACATAGCTTCGTGCTGTCATCTAATGCATTAAATAGCTTCGAGTTTTTGATGAGATTTAATGGAGTTGTTAAATCGACGTCATCTAATAAACAGTTGTCTGGTCAATACAAATTGTTTTACTTGAGTGGGAAACTGCCTGGATTGATTTACTTAGCCTGTCTCCGGTTACGTGCGACTGCCTCTATGGAGTGTAATTCGTGATCTTTCGTCATCATATAGCATCGAACAGCGTTAGTAACTTGTGGCGGTGGAATAATAGTGCTATGATCTGGTGTAAAGTTATAGAGATCGTGGCTGGCCTGTCAACGATTGCTGGATCTAGAATATTTTATAACATATATATATATATATATCGGGAACACACACACAGTACTGCACGGCCAGGTTAATACATGTCATATACAAGGCTGCATTAATGAAATTAAATACGGTATCGTCTATAGGCACCTTTCATACACGAGATTATATTGGGCTTCTGAAATAGATGCACATGTTTTGTGGTTGACAGGTAAATAAATATCGATATTAGAATATGATATTTCTTCTATAAGCAGAAGCCTTTGCTTATAAAATCACAGTGTAAAGCGCACTCATAGCTATACCGATTCCAGAAATACTACAGATGTTCCAGATTGAAACGCAAAACCAATGAGAAACCATCAAATTCGTAAGACTCTTCCCCATCTGCAGAAAATCACTTTTTATGATAAAACATTTACAAAAAAAAGTCAACTTTACAGTCAAAGTATTTTATTTATTTAATTTCATTTATTATCGTATTTAACTTAACAATTCTTTAATTTAGATTTCCGCGATATTCAGAAAAGTCTTATATGCATATGAACCTATATATGCAAAAAGAAAAAAAATGAGGATTAAAGGATTTTGATATTCCATAAAGCGAGTCCCAAAGAAACTTGTGTCTTTTGCACGCTGAGACTACTGATTTGCAAATTTATAAATTTTACAGAAGTATGTTTGCTAAATAATACAATTCAGGAACATATTTCGGCTAAACTGTGTCTTTGAATCCAATAAAGGGAAAATGCTGGAACAAGAGCATCAAAAGTATAAATATATGATGCAGTGTAATTTATCTTAGAGAAGTGCAATCACGAAGAAAATTTACGTTTTCTTCATATAAATACAGAATCAATTATTTTAAACTATTTGCACTTAAAAATCTATAAAATTGCAATGCAAAATGTTAAGAGAAATTAATATTTCACAAGTAATTCTGGGACTGACAGCTATTTGATATTCCAATCCTTATTGACTTCTAAAATCTTGTTTCAAAAAAGCAAATACGAAAATGAAAATTCACTGAAAGAAGCATACGATAGGTGTTTTAAAAATCTCTCAACATGGCAATTCAAAATGATGAAGATCTAAAAGTGTTTAAATCAGGTGTTTTACTCAGAATTATTTAATATATTTCTTATATTTTCTTTTATAATTTATAGAGTGCACGTAGAAACATTTAATTTTCAAAGAAATATACATAATCATAATGTTATGTTTTCTTATATTTGTTTGTAAAAATGAAATAAATGTCAGCAAAAATAAAACAGCAAATGTTTTTTTTCTTTTTTTTTAATATCATTTTTGAATTTAAAATGTACATCCGATTTTTTGTAAGTATGCTTATTGAAATACACTTGAAATCAACCAAGCAGTACATTGTTGATAAACTGAATTTTTCTATCCCATAATGTACAAACATTTTTAATGATGAAATAATGACATCAAACAAACCATACTCAAATGGACCATAAGTTTATTGAGAGAAACTTTTTTTTTACTTCATGCAAATATATCATGCATTTTTTATAGACTTTTTTCCTTAACAATCTGTACAAAATTACTTTAAGAACTTCGGAGCAAAAATACAATATCAAGAACGATTTTGGGACTAACAACTATTTCGAATTCCAATGATTATTGGCTTCAAAATCGGTAGGTCATGAAGCAAATACAAAAAAAAAAATTGCATGATCAGAATATGGGACAGATATTTGTTTTAAAATCATCCAAAATGTCTGAAATGACAAAGTGCGAAAACTATCTGAAACAGCAAGATTAAAAAAATTATTTAATGTATTACATTTCCATGATTTTGGTCTGAATAAATGCGCTTAATTTTATGTTTGTCTGATATATTTGTTTGATAGGAGAAAACTTACATAATAAAACATATGTTTTACAGAAAAAATATCAGTTTAGTATTGCATAATTCTAAGAACATTGTAATACTTAATAATATTTAGTAACAAATGTTTATAGTTTTGTGTAACATGTTATTCCGCATAGCTATGAGTGGTGCCATCCATAGTGTGTTACGAAGGCTAGCCCCCCCACCCCCCACATACATATAAGCAATTTCATGGAAATAAATCATGGTTTTAGTCATCACAGATCAAACTAAAAAAAAAATTCAGAAATTGCTCAAAAACTAAAATAACTTGTTTGATTTGACTAACATAAAAACGTTAACGTACAATAAAACATTTAAGCAAATAATTTAATAATGAAAAATAATTTTACTTAATCTTTGCTTGTAGAATATTCTCAAAACGAGACACATTTATCAATATATATTCTATTTCATATAACTTTTATAAAGAGTTTTTAGAAATATCTCCTCTTTGCATATTTTTTCATTTCTAATTAGAGTTTTTTTAACGTTTAATGCATTCATATTTTTTCCCCCGTGAAATCATCAGCTTGTGAGAATCAAATTTTAACCAAAACTACGTACTTGGCAGACATGATAGAGAAAACTAAATAACATTTTATAATTTTTTGTTTAAATATAAATACGTTTTGCATTTGGCAATAATATGGGAAAATGGTACATTATTTTCATTTCGACAAACCTTAATTTTTGTCCCTTGAATAGCTACGTTTAATTAATATAAAATTATTTTTCATCAAACGGAAAAAAATCGGACTCAAAGCAGTTAAACAGAATTGCGAATAATATTTATTATTTCTACTACTTTATTACATGCTTTAAAATTAAACTGCGGCAGTTTTACTTTAAATTGATATAATATTGGCTTTTAATCCCTTACTTTATATTCTAATTTAAACTGAAATCCGAAACATAATCTGAAAATATCTAATAAGACCATTATAGTTATAAATCTATTTATATTTTTGTTTACCTCCATATTGAATTTCAATTAAAGATAACAAATAAATGAAATTCATAAAGAACAAAGTACATGGTTGAATCGTTTTATTAAACGTATTTTCAGAGGACCTTTATGGTTAATTGAACGGAATATTCTTGTAATAGTTTACGATGAAATTTCAGGGAAATGTAGAGATACATCTTTATTAATTCATTCAAAATTATTTTGTAAAAAACATCACATTGGAGAAAAATTTTAAAAAAAATGTTTTATCAATTATAATTAAGGGGACGCTATATTATTATGTTATTTCAACTAGATATTTTTTCAACGAGTATCATGAAATAAGAAATCCTTCTATATTAAAAAAAAAGTAATCTGGAACTGAGCCAAAAACGAAATGGACTAATCAAATTCTGCGTAGATATTCCGGGTTATTCTCATCGCTTTTTTACTAGGGACTTTTTTGAGAAGCGATTACTTTTTTTCTAGCCATCCTACGGATTCGAAAATCCTACCACCAGACGCGAAATATAACATGCTTTCAGAAATTAAAAAAATTATCATGGTCGGACAATAAAAACTCAAAAAATCCTTAAAAATCGAGTAAAAAATCTTTTATTGAAAAAGTCATTTTTTTATATTGTTGCCAATTTCTAAATAAGCGCAAAGGATTATGTTTTATCTCAAATAAAAAATGTATTTGCGCGAGACTATTAAAAACAATAATGAAAGTTTAAAATAATTATTAAATGATCACGTGTTGAAAGCAGGAAATAAAGAAAATTACGTCATAAAAATTGTGTTTACACATGAATATTAAAAATAAAAAAAGATTAATTAAATGAAAAAGCATTATAACCAGTTAAATGAAAAATCATTATCACCTGATTACAGAAGAAAGTCGCCGTTCGTGATATCATCATCATCATCTTTTTAAAACAGGATACATTACCAGGTTTTAAGAGGCTGTGAAATCAGAACGGGGGTTGGTGAGCGTAGCGAGCAGGGGGCAGAGTCCCCTAGTATTTAAAAAAACTATTTATAGAAAAAACCCTATATATTAGTTTTTGAAAAAATCTTCAAATGCTCCATGTGCTGCAAATTTTCATTTTTAGAGTACCGTACCTGAAAAGGTGAAAACGGAAGTCTTCTGTTATCGCTTTGTTTTCAGTTTGTCTGTCAAGATTTTTTTGTTATGCCTTGACGAGTTGTCGGAAAATGGCGTTTAAATTTGTTGAAAACCTGGAGTGTTATAAACAAAAACAAGCATCAACTTTTAGAAGTTTTAAAAGAAACGTTTATATCTTACAATTCTTCGAATATACTTGCTATTCTAACATGAATGCTTACGTTGTACAGGGGCTATGAAAGCGTCTGTTATAGCTACAGATAATTTCGAGATTTTATGATAGAGGGGACGATCACAAATATTATTTCTTTATTCATATTTTTTGTTGTTCCTATAATTTTGCTTCATATTCACTGAAAAATATGAAGCCAAACATATACTTTACATCTTCGAATTCGAAGCATTACTCGTTAAATAATTCCATTGAGTATAGATATCCTGGAGAATGTGTAAAACCAATGTCCGGTTAACTTTATATCTTGTGTGTGGAACAAAATTCAGATCTACATTTTTGTGGATATATTTGATAATCTATTGCATCAATAACATGAACGCTTACGTTGTACGATGCCTATGAAATCGCTTGGAGCAGATCATTTGGAGATTTTATGTAACTCACAAATATTGTTTCTTTATTCATACGTTTTTGTTGCTCCTTTAATTGCCCTCATAGTCACGACTAAATATTCACCGAAAAATTTGAGTCCAAACATATTGTTTACATCTTTGAATTTGAAGACTTATTCGTTAAGTTTTTCTCTAGAGTCTAGATATTCTCGAAAATGTATAAAATCAAAAATATCCGGTTAACTTTGGGCTACGTAGTGTATTTAGAGTGTCGAAAATAATTCAGATCTATATTTTTGTGAAGATATTTGCTATTCTAACATGAATGTTTACATGGTATAGGCCTATGAAAGCGTTTGTTGCAGCTGCAGATCATTTGGATATTTTATGATACGGGGAAAAATCACAAATATTATTTCGTTATTCAGTTTTTTTTTGTTGCTCCTTTAATTACTCTCATATCCATGCCTTAATATTCATCAAAAAATATGAGGCCAAATATGTTGTGTGCATCTTCAAATTTGAAGAATTATTCGTTAAGCGTTTCCCTAAAGTCTAGATATTCTCTGAAATGTGTAAAATAAAAAATTTCCGTTTACCATTGGGCTATTTAGTGTATCTAGCGTGTCAAACGTGATTTCGATATACATCTTTATGAATATACTTGCTGTTCTAACATAAATGCTTACGTTGTACAGGACCTATGAAATCGCTTGTTACAGCCACAGATCATCTGGAGATTTTATCATTCAGGGGAAACTCACAAATATTGTTTCTTTATTCATTCTTTTTTGTTGTTCCTTTAATGCCTTCATAGTCACGACTAAATCTTCACCGAAAAATATGAGTCCAAACATATTCTTTACCATCTTCGAATTCGAGGAACTACTCGCCAAGTATTTCTCGAGAGTCTAGATATTCTTGAAAATGTGTAGAATCAATAAAGTCCGGTTAACTTTGGGCTACTTAGTGTATCTAGTGTGTCGAACATGATTCAGTACAGCAATTTCTTGAATGTGTTTGCTAATCTAACATGAATGCTTACTTTGTACAGGGCCTATAAAATCGCTTGTTACAGCTACAGATGATTTCAAGATTTTATGATACAGGGTGATGGCAAATATTATTTTTTTGTATTGAATTTTATGCTGATCTCCTAAGCGGTCTCATATTCAGTTTTAAATCTTCACCGAGAAATATGACGTTAAATATGTTCTTTACATCTTCCAAACTGTCTAAAGTCGAAAGCGTTCTGTGTAACTTTGGGCTGTTTAGTGTATAGAGCGTGTCAGATGTGATTCAGATCTACATTATTATTTATTTTAATTCTCTGGTTTATAATAGCATTGATTCCTAAATTAACTCGTCATTTTTTTCCTATGACGCCGATGTTATGTAGAATCTGAACAGTATACTACAAGCCGATACATTATTAAAGAATGTGAAAATATGATTTCGTTGAAATATTGTGCGGCGTACTTATATATTCCCTAAAATACCCCAAAACGCAAAGAGCTATAACTTGTTGTTTATGCATATCAGCCCAAAATTAATTTGCGTTTTCTTTTAACTGGCTAGGATCTTCAAACCACAAAAATATAATTAAAAACGTAGTGAACACTTACCTATCTTCCCTTATAAATTCATATTTACCTCGTTATAAATGTAATTTTATTTCAAATTTGAAACTATTCTGTAAATAAAATTCATATACAGGCATCAACACAGTTTGGTAGTAGAAAATGATGTTAATAAACCATTTGACTTTGGTTCAGACATATTTGTCAAGTAGATTATTTTTTTATTCTAATTGTACCACTTTTTGATATAATCTCAGCCACACACTTATACGAGAATATTTCCAAAAGAATCTACCCCAAAGAAAACAAAAATATTTGTAAAGTTTGGTAAGATTCAGTATAAAAACAGTCGCCAGTTTTAGTCCGTAATTAAATGGTTAATCTATGATCCGACTTACTGTGAACATGCTGTTTCATACCTTTGAGTGACTTGTGCATTATTTGAAATGGTTGGCGCCACCCGTACCTGAAATAATTGATTTATATTATCTGAATAAGTATATGTATATATATATATATATATAGATCATATTTTTTTGCTAAACAACACAGTACTTCGGTTATTAAGTAATTAAAAATTTCTTTCAATATATATGTATTTACAATTAATAAATAAATAAAGTAATAAATAAAATAAACTTTAAATGAAAGTAAAAATATACGATATTTTTCTTATTTTTTGTTTTGTTTGACATTCGGAGGATCATATGAAGTGATAAAACATGGGAGGTCAAAGCAAAAATCTTACGTTGGGGACGTTTTATCACCCCACATGATATTCCCAAGGTTAATGAATGCAATCATTAAAAGTAATAAATCATACAAAAATAACAATAGTAATTAAATTAAATTCTAAAAAAATTAAAAAGATTAAAATTTTTAAACTTGTCTTATATTACCAAATGTACACAATATAGAAACATAAGAAAGAAAATATCTTTCTGCTGAGTTATTTTTGTTCCCTTACAAAAATATTTCTGTATTACAAGACATAAAAAAATATTATTGAATCAGACTTACTCTTTTAAGTTATTCGTACGGGAATATTGTTTTGTTTGTGCAGAATTTATAAAACTTCACACTAGTTTCATAAATGGAGTGTATTATACATGAAAATAATTTTAAAATCTTTGTAAGAACCCAAATAAGGTAATAGAAAAATATGAAATTCATTATATTGATGTGGATTAGATATGAATTTCCTAATAGAAGCCTGAATATGTAATTAAAAAATATATTTCTAGGTAAAAGGAACTTTTATTAAATTCAAACCACTATTTTTTTTTTTAATGTTATAGCATAACATAAATTTAAATAACAGTGTAGTAGTCTGTTCTGTTACCTTGATAAAATAATTCATGTTCCTCTGAATGTTTCGGCGTTCACGGGTAAAGCATAAAATAAACTAGTAAATCTACAGATCAGGAGCCTCAACGTCAGCTCTGAAAGTCAATGTTTTTTTTTATAGCACTTTTCATAATATTTAACATCTTACAATCCGCAATTTTTTTTAATTACTACATATATATTTATACGCTTTTAAAATAATTTCAAGGTTTCAGAAATTAGAAACGTTTAATTAAACACGGTTTATGCAATAATATTCTGACATTCTTATGAACTTCTTATTCTATGTTTTAGATTAAAAAAATACATTTCTTCAAGGGGGCAGAGCCCCCCTGAACCCCCCCCCCCTAATCTTAACAAATTTATATTCGTGATTTACTATTGATTGTGTGAATGATTCTAGTATATCTTGTATTTCGTTCTACACAGTGGTTTCATTAGAATAAGCAAACATTTCGAAAATAATTTCATGTTATCCTAATGCCTAAATAGCAATATTTACTTACCTGCCAACCACGAAACACTCGCATCTGATAAATAGGTTGAATAATATCTCGTGTACAAAAGCAACTTATGGAAATGTAAACTGAATCTTTTCACTTATATCTATTTCAGAAATCTAGTGCTATTGCAACTTTTGTTTCGAAAAAAAGTTTTCATGGTCATTCTATAATATTTCTTTTACCTAAGTACATCCTGATCTAACTCGATGGCAATAGCATACTAAAATCTCCCCAAAATAGGCTTATTTAGAAACTTTTAAACTTATTGGGTAATCATTCATAATCTTGCCCACTGCCAATTCACTAAATAGCAACCGTGGTTTGGCGCTATAAAGTATTTTTTGTGATAACTTTGTATGATCTCAGTTTCCAGTAATAGTGCTATTTCAGGCTGTATGGATGCTTTTTACTAAGCTAATTTCTTTAGATTAACCATCTCGTTGTTCGAGATATTATATCCTATTTTAAAAGTAATACTAATTTTGAACCACGAAAAATCCATATCTCTTCCAGAAAATGAATATATCATGTAAAAATGTTTCGGTTATCATTCTATAGTAGTTAAAAGGTAACTTGTTTCAAAATAAATTCTCATTTATTTCAATAAAATATTAAAATCACTCAAAACTATTTTATTTTGCGAATAAAATATTGTAGCAAAATAGTTTGAGTTATTTGAATTTTATTATACTGATATTCTTTAAAATGTAGTTGCTAGGTTACGATTAAATTAAAGAGGAAAATAAAATTAAATACTAGTATTTTAAAAACACAAATTGCACAAATTGTGCTTATTAGTTGCTAAAATCAGCGTAAAAATTGTTTTAAACTCATAAAAGAGCTAAAATCCTACATGTTTCGGCTTCAAACTTAAAGCCATCATCGGGGAAGAGGAACAACACAAACGACTACTGATCTTTTAATTTTCGACACGAGAAGAATGAAATCAACAGTATGGAAAAATTTAAATAAAATAAGCGGGCACTCTTTGTTGCCAAAGTGCGAAAAACAAAACAATGAATTAACAAGGGGTTAAAAATGTATCCCATAAACCAGGTATGCTGAAAGAAAAGTTATCATTACAAATACAATCTTTTCTAATTTTAATTTCCAATGATTCCCTAATGGCGGCTTTAAATGGGTTATTGAACCTATGGATAATTCTTGCTTTAATTAATTAATTTCGATAATTAAATTCGAAATTAATTCTGTAATTAATTTCGATAAAGCAAGAATTATCCATAGGTTCAATAACCCATTTAAAGCCGCCATTAGGGAATCATTGGAAATTAAAATTAGAAAAGATTGTATTTGTAATGATAACTTTTCTTTCAGCATACCTGGTTTATGGGATACATTTTTAACCCCTTGTTAATTCATTGTTTTGTTTTTCGCTCTTTGGCAACAAAGAGTGCCCGCTTATTTTATTTAAATTTTTCCATACTGTTGATTTCATTCTTTTCGTGTCGAAAATTAAAAGATCAGTAGTCGTTTGTGTTGTTCCTCTTCCCCGATGATGGCTTTAAGTTTGAAGCCGAAACATGTAGGATTTTAGCTCTTTTATGAGTTTAAAACAATTTTTACACTGATTTTAGCAACTAATAAGCACAATTTGTGCAATTTGTGTTTTTAAAATACTAGTTAACACAACAGTGTAGTGTCCAAATGGATTCAATTGTAAAATTAAATACATTTTAAAATTTGCAAAAAATGATAGAATAAAATGTATTATATTATTATAACAGATGTATAAAATTGCACCAAACATTGTACACCTAATTTAAAAAATCTGACGAATGTATTAACAAAATTTCAAATTAATTTGAATAATTTAAGACCTGACTTGATAAATTTTAGCCTTCATAACTTACACATTAAATACATTAATCAAATGCGCCATTTTATTTAAATTGATGAAAATTTTCAAAATCGTCTGAATTCCCATAGGAAAGCATCATGACCTAAAAAGAAATGTTTTATATTTTCCGAACGAATGAACCAAACGTAACTAAAAACTATACAGCTAATTAATTCCAGGTACCTCACCAACATACCTACAAAAAATCAAACTAATCGGATCATTTTTGAGGCAGTTATCGCGGAACAGACAGACAGACAGACAGACAGACAGACAGACAGACAGACAAACAGACAGACAGAAACCAAAAACTTTTCGGGTCTCCACAGTAAGCCTCAACTGACGTTTCGGCAACAAAGGCAAAAAATCAGATTTAGTTTGTGGAATTATTTCCGATATTATCAAATTGTTTTTACAAAATTACATACTAATTATACAATTTAGAAAACATGTATTACATTAAGGGTGTATTCAAATCTAAACTGCTTATTTTGAGATACATTCGTAAATTCATTTTTGCTCTAAAATACATCCAATTGGCAGGTTCTCTTATTCAGAAACTTTATAATGTCCCCACTGTCTCGATTTTTTGAAAAAGGCAGAATATAGTTCAAAAAATGCTGTCAAAGTGGACATTTTGAACCGAATTTCGAGAAGCGATAGCGCTGGAAACAAAAAAAAATGATCGTACTGTGAAAATAATTGTCTGTAAATCCATTTCTAATTAATTGAACGAAAAATAAAAACATGGGGCCCTTATAAATGTCTTTATAAATCATGCCACCAAGTTTCCTGTTGTTACTTTTAAAAATGAGTCTGGGAATGTGTCTCAAAATTTTGAGTTGTTGAGCGTGGAAAAATATTTTTTTTAATACCGCCTTAAAATCCATTTTTTGCAACTACTGTCTACACTGTAAAAAATGACCAATGCTTCTTATTTTATGAAAATATGCTATAACCACGAACGAAAATATAATATAATCTTCTGAGTTATCCGAAATTTCAAATAGCATGTTACATTGTCTTTTCCTAAAAACGATTTCTCTAAAAACGGAAAGTGAATTACTCCATATTTGTGTATAAAATAGGAGAAATAAAACATATATATTTTACACAATTCTCTCATTAAAACTGAAAAACAGATTTTATTTTCACTTTGAATAGATTGTGAAAACACAATCTTGATTTCAGTAAATTATCCGAAAAATAAAAACATATTTTTACATATTCAAACTTCATGAATCCATTTATTCTGGAGAACAAAAATTGCCTGTCAACATACTGTCATTTAGAAATTTTTTGTTTCAGCTATACATTAAACCAAGGAAGCAAGATTAAATTTAAAGAAAAAAAGCATGTAGTATTTCCAATTAATGTTTTTTTGAAGGATGGCTGATAAAACGTTTTACAAAGGCGTTAAAAGTAAAATTGACATTTGTTTTTACCCAATTCGTCTATTTCCACGACTTTATTTGGCCCTCTTTTTTGCATTGGTTGCAATTTCATTTTCGCGATTATTTGGCACAAAGTTTCACTTTTTTAAGACTGAGTTATGTCTAGGTCCCTAAAACAAAAAATACCGTATTGTCTACTGTAAAATGTGATAAACAGTTAGTTAATTATTTACGTTTTTAACTATCGGGAGTGAAATATTTTGCTTAATTAATGTATTTATTCTTCTTTTAATGTTGCGTGAACGAAGTCACGGGTAACAGCGAGTTTTTAATAATTCTTCTACCCTTGTTTTTTTACGTTTTAAGGGTACTTTCCTCTCATGCGAAAATCTTATAGGGCAGTTATTTTCTAATATCTCGTTTGCATTTCAATATTTTTAAACGTTTTCTTGCATTGGATAGCTGAGATCGATATCTATATCCGCCGTTAATTACATTTTTCAATTTTCTTTGTGGATTTTTTTTTTACGAAGATACTTTTACTTTCGAAACTTTTATCCTACCCGGGCTAAAGATACCCGGTATGCTGCACATATCGTAGATGAAAAAAAAAATTAAGAAAAATTCTAACAATTATATTACATTTAATATATTTTCTTTGATAGTCCACTAAATACTACGAAAATCATTTTGGTACTTTTGTATTGGTCGCGTGCACGCGGTCAATCGCGAAACATTTCACAATTAATTGCAATCCTTGTAATTCTGATTATTTCATTGTTTAAGATCGTAGTTCGATTACATTTATGTAAAATTCGTGTTTTATTTAATTATTTATTTATTAAGGAAATTTTACTCTTGCTTGGCAATTTAATTATGGAAAATTAATCTTTCGTAATTGGGCTGCATGTCAATCTAAAAAAATATTCATGATTGAAAATTATTTAAACGAGAACGAAAAATCATGCTTCAAGCATCGATTATGTAACACTTTCCGACAATTCTAAAATAATTTTGCAAAACTTTGCCGTTCAATAAGGTGAAAAATGTTTTTTAAGTAAACAAAATAAAATTATCCTCTCGTGGAGAGCCATCCGTTAAGCATTGGATCTTTTCTCCACCATATGTTTATTGCAAACACTTTATTTTTTTTAAAACCCAACTTGAGGAATTACTAAAAGTATTTGGAAAAATATCCGAATTCTTTTGGGGAGTCCTGTATATGACCTATAAATTTGTATATGTACTACATAGAATGCTAAATTTTAGCTCAGTTACGAAACGCGTAGAACAGTTTAAAATTCCCTTTCTGGATTTTCCGTACATAAACGGAAATGTACTCGAGAACTTTTGTGCTGAATCTATAGAATTTGAACATACGAAATAATAGACAAAAAAATGAGTTAAATTTAAAAATGCGTCCAACAATTGAAAACGCACTTTTAGCAATTATTGTTAACAAAGGGTACCGAATTATTGTGTGTGTCCCTGTAAATGAACGATGAATACTATACACACAATATTCTATAGTACGACTCTTGTAATGCACCTTAATGATACATATCAATTTCAACATGTTTGAAATAGTGAAACATTATTAAAATAAACCGCAAACGATTTTTCTCTATAGACCGCACAGTGGGGCGTTTTGACAATCTAGGTGGACAAAATTATTGCGTTGGATTTTAATTAGGTTTTGCTGGTTTTTTGAATGTATCACTAATAAAATGCTCAAACAGTGATAAATATTTGGTTTATTTAATTATTTATATTATTATTATTATTATTATTATTATTATTATTATTATTATTTATATTATTATCATTATTATTTATATTATTATTATTATTATTTTATTTATTTATATGATAAAATTCTATTGTCATGGAAACTACACATGTATTCAAAGTTTCAATTTAATCGGATAATTAAAAGTGGTTTAAAATTGACTTGCAAGATTTGAACTCAACATACATACTTACACTCTAAGTTAATATAACTTAATGATTAAATAATAATTGAAATATTAATAATAAAGTTTCACAGGTCTACCATGGTGGCTTTTATTTACGATTTTTTCGTTTAATATTGCTTGAATAACGCAATCCTGTAGGTGAAAGGTTCCCTGAAATCAGGCGGAATTGTATTGATAAAAACGTTGTTTATTTCTTTCCGATTTATACCATTTCTGTAGAATTTGAAAAAACAAAATGTTCGGACACGTGATTTCAAGCTCTTAAATATTTCTTCATTTAACTGAGGATTTCCCAGTTTTTTCAACAAAAAGGAAAGGATAGCTTCGAATTTGCTTTCCTTTTGGTTGGCACCCCATACGTCAACAACAGTCGAGAAAATTGTGTAGACATCCTAAATTTTTTTTTAATAAAAACATATTTTAAAAAATAAGCTTTTATGTTTTGTGTGACTCTAAAAAATATAAATGTTACCCAAATTATTTCAGTTGAAAAAATGCTGTTGTGTGATGTATTCGAATTATGTATCCCTTAAAAGAAATATAACTGCTGCGCACTTTATAAGATGGTATTGTGCATCTCGATAATCTAGATTAATTTTGTTGAAATTGAATTAAAATTTTTGTTTATAAATAACAATTTTTCCGCAGTCTTTTGGGTGGCCCTGTAAAAAATGTATAATTGCTACGTTCCTGAAATTATTATATAATTAAATTATCATCTAAAATACACATGTAAGCCAAGTTTCAGCTCAATCCGATATTTATAAGTGGACTAAAATTGATTTGCAAGATTTCAACTAAACTTTTGTGTAGCCCTGTAGATACAGTATAACTTTTACTTTCCACAAATTATAATAATATTGTATTGTCATTGAAACTACACATGTATTGAAAGTTTTCGATTGATCGAATAATTGGAAGTGACTTAAAATTAACTTGCAAGATTTAAACTAAACTTTTGTATAACCCTGTAGAAACAGTATAACTTCTACGTTTGTCAAATTATAATAATATTGTATTGTAAAACTATACATGAATTCAAAGTTACAGATCAATCGGATAATTAAAAGTGGTTTAAAATTGACTTGAAAGATTTTAACTAAATGTAATACATATGACTGAAAGTTAATATAAAGTTGATTTATTAATAATAACTTTACGATTCGCAATCTTTCGCAAGATTTTTCTTAAATTACCAATACTTTAAGAATGAAACTTTTATTTTAAAAAAGTCTTATTGCTTAATAATGCTTAATACTATATTAAAAGTCAAGATAAAATTTGCAATCAACAACATGGATCATCCAAATACACAATTTCTAAAAAAAAGCATTTAAACTGGTTTAATGGCGCTTATTTTCAAACAACAATAGGTTAAATGTTACCTTGACAAATATGTAATAGATTTTTAGTAATCTCGTACTTTACCATTAAACTGAATAGTTAAGACGTGCTTTCAAACCTAGGTAAATAAATGGAACCGTTGAAACACCCTCAAACCAATTGCACAAATGTCTGCTTTAAGGTCGTAGTTAATCGACACCAAGAATTTTTTCGACAAAAATCGTATGGATCTCGACAATAGAGACATTCAGCTACTAGAATATGCGGTCTTGTTAAATTCTGAGAATATCGGAAAAATGAATTTTGTCCACTAGATCATCAAAACGCCCCACTGTGGACCGTAATGTAATGGAAGATTTTTAGTGTCCCTGTAAAAGAAATACAAGTGCTATGCACACCATATTCTATAGTAAGCCTCTTGCAGTGCATTTGACTGATATATATATATAAATTTCAATATGTTTTAAACTGTGCATAATCATCAAAATAAAACTCAAATGATTTTCCCCCATTGATCATAATGTAGTTGAACGCTTTTGAGTGTCCCTGTAATAAAAAACTATAAGTGCTACACCCTTCATTTTCAATACCGAACATCCTATAGTAAACTCTAATAATATATATCAATTGCATGGCAATCTAGATATATTTACGCAAGTTAGAGCACGGACAGACAGACAGATAGACAAACGGCAGACAGACAGACAAACCGAATTCATAAACGCTTGTCAACTATATGTTGGAAAGTGTTAAAAAACCATAATAAATCAGTAATTTGAGATACAGTTTTCAAACAAATTTCATATGTAAGTTCATTCTGTTTTGTAATAACCTGCGTAAACATTCAAATTTTGAAAAGTTTAGATTTTAAAAAATTTGCTGTAATAGCGCAATAGAATAGCCAGGCCGTAGCCATCTTCAATGTGACACCAGCGTTACTCACTGACATGTTTTTCCTTTATACTATACAATACTTATAAGTATGTTATTAAAAAAATACATCCAACTTTTTTAAAGAGCTGTTAAAGTTTCTCTTGTTAATAAAAAAGCATAAAAATGGCGAACAAAAATAAATACTAAAATATGTCACTAATCCGTTACTGAAACGGTATTGCTATATCTGGCGGATTTTTCACTCAGAAATTCCGAATTCTTACCAGTAATTTGAAATAGTTATTTTTAGTTTATATAATAATAGACATTCCGGGAATAAAATAAAACAAATTACCACTAAAAATCCTTTGTGCAAATTTGGAATTTCTGAATAAAATGTCCACCAAATTTGGGAATACTGTACTGGAGTGTTACATACAACTTTAAAATTACAAAATAAAAGGAAAAATTTGATTTGTTCTTAATATTCCATTTTTTAAAAATAAAGTACATGTATTGTATTCCGCTTAGTAAATAAAATTCTTCAAATTTGTATCACTGATATATATTTTTTTAAGTATAAAATAAATAGTTACAATATGAAAAAGTAAACCTGATCCAATTTTCTGTATTATAATTTTTTTGAAAAATGAACTTTTTTTCTTTACCTTTAAAAAAAAAAAAGATTTCATGCAAATAAAAAATAAATTAGAAATATTAAATGCAAAAAGTGTCGAAAAGAACCTTAAAGCCTCTTCTAAGTACATTAAAAAAACTTCTAGCATTCACTTGAAGAATTATCTAAAGTACCATATTGAGTTTTTAAAGTTTTCAGAAAAGCAATTTTTTTTTCTTTTGGCTTTCTAGAATTACAGAAATTTTCAGGAGTGTTTCAACTTTTCCTTCCCTTCTCATTATTTATTAGCCGAAAGCTTTGGTTTAAAAAAAAGAAAAAAAAAGACGAATATTCAATATTTATTAAAATACGGAGCGGGAAGAGTTTTTTTGTTTTAATAAAAATACATAAAAATAGCGCACGAAAAAGAAATACGAAAATATGTCACTAATCCTGTCCTGAAGTGTGATTAACAACTTTGGAATTTGAAACGATAGTTATTTTTTTTTTATAATATTTTTAATGCAGCATTTTTTCTGAGACAAAAAAACAGTGAATTGTATTTCGTATAAGTAAATAAAATTCTTCAAACTAGTATTATCAATATATTCTCGAAAGAAATCTAAAATGTATAAAATATGATCAAGTGAAACTGATCCCATTTTTTTTTAAACAAATATTCTTATAAAAGTTAATCTTTTTTTTTCTTCAAAGAATAATTTCAGGGGGAAAAAAGAACAGCCTTAGAAATAATAAAATAAAAAAAAGTTGCGACAATAATAATTTAGTGCTTCTAAAAAAAAAAAAAAAAAAAAAAAAAAAAAAAAAAAAAAAAAAAAAGGAAAGAAAATTGAGTGTTTGTTTGAAATATTACGTAAGTACCATATTCATTTTTTACAATCTGGGAAAGTATAATTTTTTACAATCTGGGAAAGTATAATTTTTTACGCTTCTTAATGAGTTTGGATCCCCTCTTCCCCATTTATTTTTAGCTTAAAACTGTAAAATGAATTAAACAAGACCGAACAATCCTGCATCAGACATTTAGTATGAAATACTTTCAAACAATATCCGAATATCGTTAAAAAGTATTTTTTCTTACCATGTATGATGGAGATTAATATATTTGTAGTTAAAATTTTATAAATTACTCGTGTTTCCTCATTTAGTTATTTTGAATTATATTCTGATTTTAATTATATGTTATATGAAAATCTCTTTCCTTTTACAGGCACAGGTAGAATTTGAAAATGCAGACCGTGGGACGCCTATTTATTGGAAATTGCCGAAGAAATGACCTTTTTGCCATGATGCAGCAGCTGGGACCACCCACTTAGAAATCTACCTGTGTCTGTAGGCAGAGCCGTCAGGGATTTTTTTGTTTTTAATTTTTTATTGCTGTAAGGTTGGTTGTATAAAAAACTTGTCAGTATAAAAGTTATAGATAATATCAAGAGGATTTATATTAAATTTAAGCATATTTGATAGCTTGCGAATTGACGAAGTTATGAATTTTTTTTCTTCTTAAACCCTTATAACCCCCCCTCCCCTGAGGATATTTTTAATTATATCAAAAATATATCATACATAAATTTTAGGCCTTTTTCCTAGAAGTAATAATAACTGTAAACAGATTCGATACGTATCATAATTAAGAAGCTATGGTTTTTTTTCTGTTTTCACAAAAAGCTCCCCATGGCCCCCCACCCCCCTTCTATTGATTTTGCCCATTAACGAACTTGACCGACATTTTCTGCCCTTTGGTTTTATGTATCAGTTTGGAAGAGATTTGTGCAGAATTATTGAAGTTAACGTGTCCATAAATAAGTAATATAGATAAATATTTTAACTGGGTTTTTTGGGGGGTTCTGGGAGTCATGGTCGGCGTATATCTGCAAACGTTTTTCAAAAATTCCATTATAGGTGAGAATGTAATAGGTAGTTTTTCTTACGAAATCTATCTAATATCTTTACATCGGCATAATTTGATTGTTGTATATTTCCTGGATAAACATCTTTATATGGGTAGAGAATGTGTAAAAAAGTTTTGTGTAAAAAAACAACGCTATGTTATCATACGATTTCACGCTAAAATCGGACATACATCACATGGAACTGAAACTACTTCATACCATTAAATTAGTTATTAAAATAAAAAATAAAATAAAAAAAAGTATACGTAGTAGAAATCCATTTTAGCAGTTCCTGTCCGTAATCGGTAATATTTGCGAATTCCTTTTTGAAGCTCTGTATAAAATTGAGAGTGCTATGTAATACAAGAAAAATGAGTTAAATTTAAAAATACACAACACTTCCAGCAATTATCGTTTATAGTGATCTCTACAACCAAATTTTGTATTTGTCTATGCATATTTCAAACATCGTAACATCATTTAATGGCATTGCAAACGATTTTTGCTCATAGACGAACTGAATTATTATGTGTGTCTCTGTAAACAAACTATGAATTCTACACACCTCATTTTCAATAGAGAACATGCTATAGTAGACCCCAATAACATGTGTAGCTTACATGGCAATCTGAGTACATATACGAGAATTAAAGGGTGGACAGATAGAAGAGGTAAACCCCAGACAGACAGACAAGCCGAAGTTATAAACTCTTCTCAACTATGTTATAAAACGTTAAAGAGTAATTTGCAATTACGGAATTGTTATTAAAGTAACGGGACTGAGAATAATTTTCTCTATTAAAAAGACATTAAATTGACGCACAAAATGGAATATTAAAAAAAGTATATGTATTTTTTGGAAATAAATTTCAAAAATTTAATATTTAACTAATGAAAACATTGAATTGAAAAGAGAAATTTTTTAAATAATTGATTTTTTAAGGGGTTTCATACCTTTTGAAAATTTTTCACCGCCAATAAAAAGTGATGTGGTTTCAAGTTCTCACATTTTTTTAAATACTTAGTGAAATTACATAAAACTTTGTAATATATTTAAGCCATATTTCAGGCTTTATAAAATGTAAAAATAAACACTTATAATATTATGTAACAGTTTTAAAAAAATCAGTTAGTATTGCAACATTTTTTCACAAGGTATGTCACAATTCGCACGATTACTTAACTTAGAATAAATATATGTACATAAAACTTATGCTAAAATTATCTTTAAACTCTATTTTATAGAATGAATTAATGATATATAAATTTATTGACAGAAACTATTTAAAAAGTCCAATTAAGTTTGAAAAATAGGAAAAAAATTGAAAAAATAATTAATTAGTCATTAAAAAATAATGAAGATATATAACTATCCCAATAATATTAATTCATTCTATAAAATAGAGTTTAGCGGTCATTTTAGCATGAGTTTTATGTTCATAAATTAATTCTAAGTTAAGTTATCGTGCGGATTGGGACATATGAGGAAAATTTTGCAAAATTAACTGAATTTTTTTAAATTATTATATTCTATTATAAGTGTTTATTTTTACATTTTATAAAACCTGAAATAGATGTAAATATATTACAGAGGTTTGTGTAATTTCAATAAGTATTTAAAAGGTTATGAGAACTCGAAACAACATCTCATTTCACTGGCGGTAGAAAGATTTCAAAAGGTATGAGACTCTTTAAATAATTGATAATCACATATTTTTTTCTACGGAATAGACATTATAAGTAACACGACAAGTGTATACTTTGAATTTAAAGTGACTGTCCTATATGTAAAAAGTGGATTTTTCACTACCTAGGACAAGGACAGCAAAAGTGTGGCACGCGTGCCATGAGAGCACGTGACAGAAATTTTTTGGTACAGTGGTGATAGAGATTCAAAGTCAACATATAGTGATGAAATTCACTTATCTAAAATCGATTCGAAGAAATTGATTTGAAGAATTTTATTTGCAGCTTGAAATTCAATTGCAGCATAAATTCCAATCTAGTTCAATGTGGGCTCTAAAGTTTATAAAACTAAGACAATCTTTCGAAGTTATAGAGAAGGTGTGATAATAAAAATTTCGATAAGTAAAGACTCCGATGATAGGATGCAAACTTAGAATTTAATTCCACAGCTATTTAACCCTTTCCGGCACAGACAAAGTATGTTAGCAAAATCAGAAATTACTGATTGACACCGAAATTTACAAACGACGTTTTTAGAAAATAAGAACTCCTTATTTTAAGCTTTCATTGTAGAAACAAGATTTTATTAAATATTCTTGGTGTCGAATGCAAGTTTGGAATTAAAATTAGGTGCGCCCGGAGTGGGACCACTGTGCCGGAAAGGGTTAAGAAAGCTAGAATTTTCTGTTTTAAAATTTTATTCTGCCCAATGATGTCCGCGAAACATTTGTTTCGCAAACGAATGATATAAAATCTAAAACAGAAACCACTTGTCAAATGATTGCAGGACAGCTTGGAGTATATCGAAATAAATTAAGTTAAATTTCATAACAATTATTTTCCATTCAAGATGCAACTATATAAATCGCCTTTAATCAAATTATTATTTTATTACTATTTAAAACGTTTATGTATAATTATAAAAGTTTAATGCTTACATATGTTACTCGTCTTTTTTTTTATCCCAACAAATATGTTCGAGTGGTTTTTATCCATTATTAAATTGATGCGCTATATTTGTTTTTTATTTCGCACGTCATTTTCCAGTAAAATAGTTTTTTAAATAAAATTGCTACTCAGGAGTGAAAAGGTTTTACATACCTGAGATAGGGCATGTTTAAAAATAAAATAATATTTTTATATAAAGGTTTCTATTTACAAAATTCTTTTTTTCTTTTGTTTTTCCGTCTGTTAGAAATCACTGTCTGCTATGTTTTTGCAATAAATTGGCACTTTAATTTGCCCAGCAGGAGCTCAAGCAACTTGACTGGCTGGCTGGCTGTCACCCGCCTTGAGGATCCGCTTTTGGCATATGATCGGGACAAGCCCCAAGCTCAAGGCAGAAGGAAAAAACTTGACCACCACACTCGCCGGACCTTAACCCTTTCAATTTTTTCTTCTGGGGACAGATGAAATCACTCATTTCTGAGACGCCAGTAGAAACGCCAGAAGAAGTAGTAGCGCGTATTGTGACCGCTGCAGGAGAAATTCAGAAAACTTCCGGAACCTTCAAGCCTGTACGCCAGTCGTTCCTCCGTAAATGTACTCTATGTAACAATGTCCGCGGTCGAAACTTTGAACAATTGTTGTAAAATATTTGTTTTCTCTAGATATCACGAGCTGTGTTGTATCTATTCTGTACAATAAATAATTTTCTGGAGTGTTTCTTTCTCGTCTCAGTTTGTCCATTTCCAGACGCATTTTCTCGATTTTCATCCTTTAAACGTCATTTGCACCCCCATGTTCCATTGCATTTTTTGTTCGCCTTCATGAGTATTATCATCCCTCTAAGTTTGTTGAAGCATTTCAGATAAACCCTGTATACAAGTATCATAATATAGGGAGATTTAATACTCCACTTTCATATTTAACAATGAGGATAAAACATCATATGCTGAGGATGCTCATCAGCGAAGCTTTTATATCAATATTTGGGCAGCAATAATCGGAGATCACCTACTCGGACCTTATTTTCTTCAAAAACGCCTTGACGGGAACAATACTTCACGCTTCTGCAGCAGTTGCTGCCAGACAAGTTGAATGCCGTTCCCCACACATCCGGCGGGTAATGTAGTTCCAGCAAGATGGAACACCAGACCATTATGTACGAGACGTGCAAAACTATATGGATATAACATTTTACAACCGATGGATTGGTTGAGGTGATCCTGTATCTTGGCCACCGCGATTGCCAGATATTTCATGTCTCGATTTCTTTTTCTAGGGACATCTGAAGGCTCTTTTAGATGAGACACCATTGAATCTGCAGAAGACACCGTTGCCAGACTTCTGGCCGCTTCAGAGAAAGTGCGCGATATACCTGTTGTTTTTCCGAAAGTTCGCCAATTGTTTCTTCGCCGTTGTACCACATTCATAGACAATGCCGGTCACTGTTTTGAACATTGATTGTAATCACATGTCATTAAGATTGCTTTTGTCACCGTTCTTTGTGTGTATTCGCCTCTTAAAACAACATCACCTTTGGCGCCCTCTGGCAACTTTGCGTTTTATTTCCGACCATGTATTATTTGATGAAAGTTGTTTGTTTGGATGCATACTATCGCCTCTTAAACTTTTACCTACACCATTTACATAAAAGAAATAAAAGAAATAGATAAAATTTTTGTACTTTAATTTTCACTTTTATATCTATGCTGTCACTACTAGAAATTTTATAGAAAAGACTGACTATCAAGAGAAAATACCCTATCGCCCTTTTCCTCCTTAATCGCGACTGTTTTGAACAATTGAACATTTATCCTTTTACATTTTCACCTTTTTTCACAAAATTTTATTTACCATGTATACATTTATTTTAATTTATTTTAATTTAAAATGTTTAATACAATATTAATCCCTTTCGTATCTTTAATTATAAGTATACTCACTTTTATGTAGTTTAAACAAGAGTTAGACTTCTTATATATTTTGGCTCCGTAAGTGTTAGAAATATCGCTTCTCCTATATACCTCGTAAAGTTGGCGTCCACTAAAAGTACCCGGTAATGCTTAAATTGTTCAACTGTTAACTAAAGAAAACAGTAATGTTATAACACTTATTCTTCTATCTTCTGAATTATTAACAAAATTTCATTCATTTCGTGCTTTTATGTAAAGCGGAAAATAATATTCCAATCTGAATTCAGCATATGATACATGTTTAATATTAACGTATTTAGTGCTTACGTTAAATATACCTTATCCACAATTGCTTGGAGTAAAAAAATAATTAGAAACAAGCGGTTTGTACAATGAAATATTCGCTACATTAAAATTAAATAATGAGAAATTAGAATGTCAGTAACAAGTTTGAAAACTTAAAACATAAAATGTAAAATTCGTTAAATTAAAAGGGAAAGATAGCTAAATGCATATCTAATAGCATCCTGAAATTTTGGAATATCACTCTTTCTAAGTCTGTTCTCTTTTTTAAGTAAATTACTAAAACTATTACCTAAAAAATTAAATAATAAACCCCGCGATATTAAAAGAGAAAAAAGAGTTCCCCTTAGCTTTTTATTTTCCCCATCAATCTCCAGTTTTCCTTCGAGTGGTATTTTGAGTAAAATTGATTTGAGGAGTGCAAAATAATATTTCAACCCTAATCCTGTCGCTGACAGCTGTTTCTTTTTAAATGGTTTATTGGTTATGATACACGTATCCTAAAAACAAATGCCTAGACTAAAGATTAATAAAAAGAGACAAGAAACATAAGATTTTTGTTATGCATTCACATCTTTAAAATGGCGAATGACATGATTTTTTGTCAAAAAACACGTTGCAATACTTAGTTATTTAATACTGCTTTTGAAATAATTTTTTGAATTCTTTTACATATAAATCAAAGAACGCTTCAAAAATACACTGCTCAAAACAATTAAAGGATATTGCAGTTTTAGGTGGATTTTGTATCTGGGAAACTTTTTAGCTGATTGATACATGGTCGACAGACATAGTAGGTTATATGAGAATAAATTACACATGTTTGGCAGAAAAAAATGCATTTTATTGCGCATTTGTGTACAAAAGGAAAAAAACACAATTTGTGCATATGAGAAAAAAAGAATAAGAAAAGGTGTTTTCTTCAAAGAAAATCATTTTCAGTAGGGGGTATAGTTTCCACGGGCGGCCAGCAACGTTGAACACCTTTGAGGCATGGACTCAATGAGGCTCTTAATGACGAGTTGGGGTATTCTGCCCCACTCTTCCAGAAGAGCTCTTTCCAGTTCTTGGAGAGTTTGTGGGGGTTGTTGGCGGCCAGAAACTCGTCTTCCTAGAGCGTCCCAAACGTGCTCGATTGGATTCATGTCTGGAGAACACGCTGGCCATTCCATTCGAAAGATTCCTTCCTCGAAAAGGAAATCCTCCACCAGGTTTGCACGATGTGGCCTGCAGTTATCGTCCATTAAAATGAAGTTATCTCCGATTGCTGCAGCGTCAGGGACTACAATAGGTCTGAGGATCTCATCCCTATATCGGCGACCAGTCAGAGCTCCATCTCGAATGATGTAGAGGTCAGTGCGCCCGTCAATGGAGATGCCACCATACACCAACACTCCTCCACCACCAAATCTGACACTTTCGTGCACGAACGCAGGATTATTCCTACTGCCACGGTCCCTCCAGATGAAAATACGCCTATTATCCGGATGCACAGAAAAACGGGACTCGTCAGAAAACAGAATATTGCTCCATTCATTTCTCCTCCAGTTGACATGCTCGGTTGCCCACTCCCTGCGGTCGCGACGATGCCTTGATGTTAATCTAACACATACCATCGGTCGGCGAGCATACAGACCTACAGCATGGAGCCGGTTTCGGACAGTCTGAGTTGAAATCGTGGTGCCTGTAGCCGAGCGAAGGTGTTGTTGGAGAAGAGTAGCGTTCATGTTTCGGTGTCTCCGCTAAATCGGCTGTTAACGCTAAATACCGATCTTCATTGGGCGTTGTTGCCCGTCTACGACCTTGCCCTGGTCTTCGGCCTGCACATCCACTCTCCAAAAAACGGTTCCAGATCCTGGAAATGACATTTTGTGACACTCCAATGGCTTGCGCTACTTCGGCTTGAGATTGGCCCCCTTCTAACCTACCAACAATTCTCCAAGCTTCTGAATCTGTCAAATGACTTCGCTGAGACATCGTACTCATCGAAACAAAGCAATCACTGAATGCCGATCATCCTTGTCTTCATTCTCTTTTATCCAGTTGAAAGTCAAATTTCATTCGCTGTCGCTGAAGCGACGTTTTTGACGTTGAACTCGAAATTTACATACTCCACAGTTTGAAAACCAGAAAAATTTGCATTTGTGATTCTCTTCTTCTATTTTCGGCAAAAAAAATTTCGTTTATATCTTTATTTTATATAAAACTTCAAATATCCTTTAATTGTTTTGAGCAGTGTATATAATTTCACATTTTTCTGCGTTTATAGGCACACACACACACACACACACACACATAAAAACACACACACACACATACATAAACACACACACACACATACATAAACACACACACACATATACATAAACACACACACACACATACAGAAACACACGCACACACACACACATATATATATATATATATATTAAGGGATAAAAATACAAAAAAAAACAATATTTAGTGATAATTTAAGTATAAAAGAACAACAAAAATTGTAAGTAGATTTTCTCTGTTGTTATCAAGTTTATATTCGTCATCTTTATTTATAAAAAGTGCATCTCAAAACAATATTAGAAATCGAATTATGCAGCTGTCGGTTACTTGATATGACAAGGATTATTATTTTCACGAAACACGTATTTTAAAAAACAAGTGCTTGGAGTAAAGAATATAATTGGGAAAAAAACCGTGGCATGCAAATTTTGTATTATATTCACAACATCAAAATAGAGAATGATGCGGTTTATATTGTCAAAAACAAGTTTTCAAACGTATAAAATAAAATTTTAAACTCGTGATATTAAAAATGAAAAAGAAATATCCTTATCTTTCGATTTTCTGTATTATTCCACATTCATGTCGTATTTTCAGCAAAAATTGATTTATGAAGTACGAAGTGCAAAGTAATATTTCACACATAATCCTGCAGCTGACAGCTGTATCATATTAAATGTTTATTGTTTACGATACACATATTCTATAAAATAATACTTAGAGTAGAGAATAATAATAAGAAACGAGCGTCATGAGAATTTAGTAATGCATTCACATGTTTAAAATATTGAATGATAAGGTTTTTAAATTGTCAAAAACATGTTGAAAAGTTTAGTTATTTAATATCACTTTTGAAATACTTTTTTGAAATACTTTTATATGTAAATCGTAGATAACTTCGAAAAAAAAATATATATAGATATTAATTTTCGAATAAGGGTCTAGAAAGTATTACCTAAAAATAAAAACATTTTGACTTTGTGATATTTTAAGCTAAAAAAAAGTCCTATGCCTGTTTTTGATATTACGTATGAACAACAAGTTTTGACTTATTTCCTTTATTTGTTGTTTGTTCTTTATTACATACTCATTCAACTGTTACTTTCATATGTCAAAAAGCATTTATTTCAGTATTATTAGATGATTAACAAACATGGTGATAAATGTCTGAATCGTTATCACGCATTTTATTACTTACTTTTTAGTGACCATTTCAATAAAACATATCTGATTAAACCATCCTTTTCCGCGAAACGTTAACAGAATTATTACATAAAATATATGATTGGGATTGAAATAACGTCTTTATTTAGAATAATAATATTTTATTTAGCATAAGAGGTTATATAGATATTTACTTTGGCATCAAATTTAAATTTCATTTTCATTCTGTTATTTATTTTTATTATCGTTGAATTTCCAGTGAAAACAAAAAAATTGCACATATTTTAAACTATACTGTTAATTATTACACGAACTCATAAGCGAAATATAATCGCAATTCCAGCTTATAACATATTCTCATCTTTTAAACTTTCTCCGACTACTTATGTTTTCAAACTTGTAAAAGAAAACCATTATTCTGAAAAGGTTTTAATTAAATTTTTATTACTTCCACACAGATAAAACGTTAATTTTTGTGTATATTTCTTTTCAACCAGAAAATCTATTTAAATTTTTTTCCGTGATTTTCATTTACAGTTGAAGAACTTAATTTTATTGTAATCGAAGCCGCTATAGCATAACATAAATAAAGTAAAAGCTATATCTTGCTCTTGGAAGTTACGTTATACAGTTATTTGATACTGGAGTCACTTCCTTTAACAGAATGTACATATCAAAGAAATTATTTCCGGTTACATTCGGTAAAATGTTTGTAGTACAAATTTCGATAAACTGAAATTTTGGGAATACAAATTTCATACAGAAATTCTATTGCTATACGAATGACATTTAATTTTCATTTATAATATGTATTTCTGACAAAAATTACACATCGTTTTATTTTGTTAGTGACTTAATCTAACAAATAATGTTGTATTTTATAATTAAGTTTTTTTCTTTAATACAACATTTAAACATACAAGTGATTTATTAAAAACATTTTAAGATCACATTTTTGAAAATGATTAGTTGTTAGAACGTGTACTTAATAATGGAATTCAATTTTTTACGCTAAAAAATAATTAAAGTAAACCGCGGAGAAAAAAGCAATTTTTAAAAAGATATTGTCTTTTTAACTAAATCTTGGAATTCTGCATATTTTTAAATAATTAAATTATTCCTTTTTAAATATTTAAAAAAAATGTAAAAAAAAATTTGTGTATACAAAAAACGATATCCCTAAATAGATTTTTCAAAAATATTGAATATGCATTTTTTCGTTTTTCAATCCGATGTATATTTCTCGAGTTATTCGACCATTTCCAGACTTTTCGGACACCTTGTATATGTATATATATTATACTGTGTGGCATTCGTGGTATATATTTATATGTACAGCCAAGTCAGTACCAAACCAGTGTTCAAAATCTCTGTGATTTACTTTCGTTTTGACAATAGTTTATATATAAATATATTTATATAATATATTTTTTTAACATGTGTACCTACAACACCACTAAGAAATTGCTATAGATATTTGTCAGTTTTACCCTCTTTCTAAGTTAGGTCTATATTTTGCAGTTTAGCTTTGCGAGTACCATATTTAAGCATCATTAAATACATAGTGTATTTTCTTCACTATTTAAGTTTGGATGTAACATATTAAAATATAATAGTAGCATCTTCACAACCTATACAGCATATTTATCATTAAAAGATAAATTTGGAAAAATATTTTGTAATTCACTCTTACTCAAACACAGATAATTCTTTTGATAGAACGCTGGCTTTTTCGACAATGAAATTCAATTTTATTCACGATAAAAGGATGATATTTATTTATTTTTTATTTGTTATCTCTTTTTTTATCAGTGGCATAGAATTTTATTTTGTTAGGAAAATTCAATATCTGTTCTGAAAATTCCATTTATTCAGATAATGAAAAAGAAATGATTATGAAGATCTTAATAATGATTTTTTTTAATGTGAAAACATTGTACAATGGTCGTATTCATATTTTCAGTAACAAAGAAAATAATGAAAATAGCTTAAAGGGATCAGAAAGGCTTGACGTGACGAAAAAAATGTATATTTTGTAATTATTACATACATCATAAAGAAACAACATGCCTGTGATTAACGTTGACGACATATTGCAGGTGGTAACACCTGCCCAGAAAATTTTGCTTTTACTGTAAATTTCTAACGTTTAAACATTGCATATTTTCAATTTTTACACCACCTAATAGACAAAAAATTTCCCTTCAAATGCAATTTGTTTAAAACTGTATCACAATTTACTGTTTTTTATGGTTTTAAAAACAAGTTTCAAGCAGGATTTTTGTAACAATATCTCCAACTCGTGCATCCCGATTATGAAAATTAACTCGATGGAACTTAAAACAATTTAATAAGTTCAGCAATTTTTTTTCAAGTACTATTACATAACGAAATGAAAAATAGATGAATTTATAACCGCTGAATTTCGCTGAATCAGGCGTTAAACCAACTGAGTGAAAAAGTGTTCAAGCCTGGATTCGTACTAGGCATTGCACGCCAATGCTCTAATACTAAAAACACTGTACCAGCAAAGAATTATTTGATTAATTCATCTAGCAATTAAATTCATTGGGTATTTCTACAGGCGTAAGGCAATTCCACAAAAATTATATGAAATTAAAACTCCATAAAAAATAAATAAAAAAACAAATAATCTAACTAAACATAAATTTAACATATATGTAAAAATCGAATTACGCGCTTAAAAAACTAAGATTATCAGAATCAAAAAGTCTGCTGTAAATAGCGATCTTTGCTGTTAACTGGGCATGCGCTAATGCAGGAGTATCGTTTAGAATAAAACTCAAAACTTTATTTGAATACCTTATTTTTCATTTAAAAGTTATTTTTTGTGTTGTTAGAGACTAATTTAATAAATTGTTTAAATATAAAAATTCTATCAGATTTTACATTAACAAAAAAGTTTTTTACCCATGTTCTGCAACCAAGGTTCCGGGTAGCCTGGGTTGGATCCCCTAGTTTTTTTTTCTAGTGTTTGAATATTTTAAGAATGTCGTACAGTTGGTGCGAAAAGAAAAGTTTGAAAAGTACAGACATATGATCCACAAATTTGAGTGCCAAACCGGCGATATTTGCGAAGGGGTAAACGTTAAACTCAGTTATCAGCAAACGTTGTTTTCATCGTTTTTTGCCATGATAAAATTTCAAGAAGTTAACGGATTTACATGTTTCTATTTTTAAAAAAACAAACGAGATTAAATACCCTATAGACTATACTACCTGATAAGCAACAAGAACAACAACAAAATTCAAGTTATAACAAAGAAATATGATAATTTTTTTTTAGAGATTTAATTTTCGTTATTAATTAATTTAATTTTTTTAAAGAATTTTTTTTTGTTTAGGGTATAAGGGAGAGACATCTTATTAAGGACTATTAAGAATAAATGACGACTTCAAAATGTAGAACCTGGACATGAAGTTCCTTGCAAAATTAGTTTTCCGTGATTGACTTTGTCATGTGATAATAAAACTGTTGTTATTTTTTTTTGGTAAAAATGAACATATATGTTTATTTCTATAAATAAATAAATAAATAAATGCAAAGAGATGTAATAGTCTAAGATAATTACAGGGTTACTAATCTACGATGAAACTTCAGTCAGATATTTGGCAATTAAAAACTTTATGGTCCATTAATGAATGCAACATTTAATGTTTTAGAATGTTGTTACGGGTAAAATTCTGAATTATTACACATAATATTATAGTACGAACAGTTGCCCATTCTGACTTCATTTGATTTTGAAATAGTTTTTGTTTTCGACTTGTAGATAAGAAAAAGAAAATGCTAGGGAATTTCAGTCACATTCCAGTGCATAAAATTTTATTCTGGAAATCAATTTCTCTTAAAAAAGTATAGGTTTAAATTCCTATTTTCTTTCGAAAATATATATTTTTGACATTATTAATTAATTCAAAAAGAATTTATCTCGACACCAGAAATTTTTTTTAATTTAGATTTCGTATTAATAAAAACATTTTTTAGTTCTAAACAAAACTATTTGTTCTTTCATCATACTACTTGTGTCATGTCATTCTTTGTACTAAGAGCAATGTAAAATGTTTTGAGTTTTTATGCATTTCTGCTTTATATCTGAAATTTAATTCCCTGTCCACATTTTGCAGTGGCTATCTTTCACACTACTTCTAAGAAAACGAGAATTTGGAGATATTTGATTGAATGATTAAACTAATCCTTTCACTTATCAAGCTTTTCCTACAATGTCTGAAATATAATAAAATTAGCTTAAGTAATAAACGAAATTGGCATGTTTATATATATTTCCACATATTTCTCATTAGAAGTGAAATCTTGAAAAAAAAGTTCGTAATTCACTCTTAGTTTAATATAGATAATTTTTTTGACACGAGCTTGAGTTCTTCCATCAATGAAATTCGATTTCACTCGCGATAAAAGAGAACGTCTGATATTTATTTTTTTATTTGTTATCTATTTATTATCACATGAATGAAAATTTATTTTGTTAGGAAAATTCAATTTCTGATTTGAAAATTCAATTTATTCAGATAATGAAAAGCAGAGAAGAAAAAACTGTTTTTTTTTTTTTTTTTTTTTTTTTTTTTTTTTTTTTTTGTCATTTCTTTTACTGACGGCAAAAATTTTAAAATATTTTTTTTTCAGTTTTTCGCGACAAACAGCAGCAATAACTTAATGTAATATATAAACTTTTAAAATGTTCGCACTAATAAAATGTTGATTCATATATAGCGCCCGCTTTTGCTAAAATTTCCATTAACGTAAATAACAATTACGAGAGAAATATTGTTCAAGAATTCTAAATTATACTGAAAATTAATAAAGAATAGTTAATTCACTTTATTTCGCGAATATTTCCTTTACTTGATTTTATTTTATTTTTATAATGTTTGTATTTGGTTACCAAGTCTCATCTTAATGAGTTGAAATTTTGTTGATTTAGAACGCCAATTATAAAATTTATAAATAATGTTTCCCGTAAATATATCCGGACAAAATCCATGAGAGTAAAACCCCGCTTATCCGAATTGTTCTGTACAAAATCCAAACAGTTTGGAAAACAGTAAAAAAAAAATAATAAAATAAAAAAAAATAAATAAATAACTCTCCATTTTTTAAAATATAAAGGTAAGACTGCTATATTTAACTTTCTTTAGGCCTACCTGTTAATGAGATTGCATTTGCTGCAAGAAATAATAATAATAATAATCCTTATATATTAAAGTAAAAAGCCAAACATTTCAACGCAAAATTGATCTTTCTGCGCAAGCTTCAATTTCTTTTGAATGTTGAATAAAGGAGGTAATAGATTTAACAAGAATCAAGAGTGTTGGGGAAAGAATAGCTGGCTTATTTGCATGCGGCTTGCAACCCTAGCTCTCTTTCTACGACTTTTTCCATCCCTTCACGCAGTGCTTGAATCGTGATCGATGTTCCTTGTTCCATGTGCTTTATTGTAACTTGTTGGGTGTCAACAGATGGGTATAGAGAAATGACATCTAGTCACTATAAGAATAAATAAATGTATTGACAACCTAAGGAACATTAATGACAATATGAAAACAACATTAAAGAGTGCTCTTAATCTTATAGTTAATACTAACTATTGTACATTTGACAATAAAATCTATAAGCAAAATAATGGGTCCCCGATGGGTTCCCCTATATCTGGACTTTTAGCTGAATTCATATAAAGACCTTTAGAAACCGTTATGTATAATAAATTAGATTATACCCCTAATACATGGCACAGATACGTTGATGATATTTTCATAATTTGGCAACACATGGATACCTCACTTAATAGTTTTCTTGATCAAATCAACAGCCTTGATTCCATGATTAAATTCACTTTGAAAATCGAACAAAATAACACACTCCCTTATTTGGATGTGCTGTTAATCAAAACCCACTATGGAATTGAACGTACGGTATATAGAAAACCAATAACTAATCAATCCACTATTCCTATCCAAGCACATTTTTCCTATAAAGTTTCTGCCTTTAGACCTTTCATTAGAAGAGCCTTTACTGTCTGTACATCTAATCAATTAAATAATGAAATAAATAAAATACGTGACATCGCAATAAATAACGGATACAAAGACAGCACCATCAATAAAATAATTACAAGCATGGATAATAAAAAGAAGAAAATTTTAATGAACGAAACTCAAAAATATCAGCTTTACAATATTTTCCAGGATTCTTTGAAAGATTAAAATATAAACTTAGAAAATTTAATATCTGCCTTATTTCAAAACCATCCATAAAATTAAAAATTGCAGTTTGTAAGAAAATAGACCCAATAGAATCATATCAACTATCAGGTGTTTATGAAATCCCATTCACCAGAGCGGATGGAATGTTACAATATTATATAGGAATGACCACCAGAAAGTTTCAAACAAGATTAAAAGAGCATATAGCAGATATCAAATATGACAGGAATACTACAGAATGGCACGACTACATAGAACCGAAGCAATAGAAATTGATTTTAAGAATAGTAAAATAATTTACCCATCAAGAGCCTACTTCCCATCCATTATCCGTGAATCAATAGAAATCAACATGCGTAACGTAAACATTTGCAATGAATCCGCCTCATTTGAATTGCTTAAAATCTGGCACGAGGTACTTTTCCGTTTTAAAAAGCAATAACGAAATATAATTTTCACGATTAGAGTTGGCTACTTCAAGCACCTGCTTTTCTTGTTTTTTACATATTTGGATCTCGTGATTCGTGTTTTCAAGGTTATTTTTTTTTTCAAAATTTGCAAGAATACTTTGTTTATCAATATATTTTCTTGAAAATGACGCCGTAGTGAGCGTTGAAACGTATGTTGGATCATTAAAAAGGTTTTTATAAGCCTTTTGTTGTTTTCTTTTAGTATCACTTAAGCTCTCTAGATTTTAATTCTCTACATTTTCTCTAGATTTTAATTATATTTAGTGATCTTATTTTGTGGTTATGTAAATAATCTTAATTTTAATGTTATTGTTAACGCTGTTAATTTTGCATATTTTTCTGTTAAACATATATTTTGAGCATGAAAATGTTTACTTGAGAATAGATAGCATTCGAAAAACAGGTATTCCAGGCTGAGGATACTAATTGATACACTATAAAAACCCTTCGAAAACGTTTTTGAAAAATACGGGCAGCGAAAAATACTTTGTTTTTATAAATAATTCTTTAAATTTTATAAATGTGTTTGTTTCTGCGGATTCAAAAGACAATTGAACACGTCATTCGGAATTTCGGATAACTCAGAAGATTATATTATATTTTCATTTGTGATTATAGTATATTTTCATAAAATAAGAAACATTGTTCATTTTTTACAGTGAAAAGTTTTTGAAAATACATTGATGCAGTTTCTGCAGGATTCTAAATGAAATTTTCTTACTAAATAAATCGACCAGCTTAGCGGCCGAAGCTCCGCTAGTAATAATAATAATAATAATAGTAATACGGTAAGTAAGGCTGAACATGAGACTTGTTTCTTGGTTAATAAGGAGTTATATGAAAAAGGAGAAATATTTAGCATGTACAGAGCAAAAATGTAACATTTTCAATAGAATACTTATCGTACGATCGTCAAAAATCCCATTATCTCAATTTGATTTCGTTACTGCTTCTGCTGGTATCTCACGTCATGCACACATGCCTGAATACTAGGCCTGCGCGTTAACACAAATGTCGTATGCGTATTTTTTTTCAGCATTTGTATGGTCCCTTAAATTTAAATACCAATAATTTCTAAAAGTTTTCTCTGTCTTATTTTTCTGAGATTTTTTTGTCTTATTTAGTCAAAGAAAACTTTTATAAAATACTGTGTCTAAATTCAGTGGAACGTACAAAGGCATAGAAATATACGACTACCCATAGCCGCCATTTTTGTGTCAGCGCATAGGCCTAGAAGTCAGGGGGTGGTGTGACACAGCACCTCTAGAAGGCCGTAGAGCTGCCATCTATGAGGAATACTCAGAACATCTGTTTTATAGCACTTATATACATTTATACGTGTTAGTTGAACATGCCCATAAATAAGAAAATATCTGAGACCCCATTTGTTTAATGAAAAGGTATGCCTAATGTATTTAACTTACATCACTCCTACCTGTTATAGAATTACTTTTACTTCCAACAATAATAATAAAATAATAGATGTACTAACTGAACATGCCCACCAATTTCAGCCCAGTTAATTTTTGTGTTGTTGACATCAAATAGTGATTAAAAGTTCTTCAAATATAGTCTTCAAAAATTGCATTAAAATAGAAATTTAAAAATTAGTTCCAATAGAAATTTCGAAAAAATACATAAATAAATTCGCTTTTAGCTTTTTCTCTTTTCTTATATGCATTTCTTTACACCGATCAGTAAATGGAGTTCCGGATAACTGAAGATCGAATAAGTTTTCTGTGCTTCTAGTATCAAACATATTAATATATATATATATATATATATATATATATATATACTATTGTCTATTTAATGCAATGAAGTAAGAAAAGACCAACCTCGCAAAATTTTTTGTATTTAAGAAATACGTTTCCTGAAAAAAAAGAGAGAAAGTGCTAATATAAAGGATATATATATCAAACAATAGAGTACAAAAATGTCATTGAAAATATATTTAAAGATTGAGTTTGTAAAGTTTCACATCTTACACAATAAAATAAAATTAACAGAACAAATACTGCTTATTTATGGAAGAAAATAGTATTTACGGTTTTTTTAGAAGGAAAACGGGGAATATAACAAATTTATAGTTCGAACTAACGCATTAGTTTTCATTATGGAACAATAAAACGTGTTCTTTTGAATAAATATTTTGAAGCATATCTGTGTTAATAGAATTTTCTTCAAACAAAGTTTCTTTAATATACTATAAAGTGGCACCTCGAACACAATTCATTCAAAGAATTGTACGAGAACAGAGTAAAATTTCACCAAAATAAATAATGAAAACACAATTAACTGGTTTCTAGTTCCTAAATTTTCTCTGCATTAAGCTACTTCAAATAGTACATTGTCTAGTACAATAAAGTGAGAAATAAAAACATGTAACGGAACAGTAAATTACATAACACAATGAGAATTGTATTACATTTTAATAAATTATCAACGAAAGCTATATCCATATATTTATTGGTGGAGCTTTTGATGACTTTAGATTGATTAGAAGGGAGCTTCCCATTCTTATATTTTTAGGTCTCTATTGAAACTAAGTTTATTGTTGTTTTTTAATATCGTGCAGAAAATTTGTTAACACTCGGATCACTATATCGTACCTATGTATATTTCACGTCCAAGTAAATAAAATACAAAGAGAAGAAGATAAAATCTGTACATAAATTCAGGAATCAGGAAACTTCTTGTACAGGAATTTCAAAATACAGTGTGATTCATAAATATCGAAACAATAGGCTATCTCCTTAAATATTGCTCCTAGGCACATACTTCCAATTGCAAATTTTCATAAAAAAAGGTGCAAAATTTGATGAGATAAGTTGCAACTCCACGGGGGGTCTATTTGAGAAAATACAAAAATTAAATTTTTATACGGCCCCCGTAGGATAAAATTTCCAATTAGGAAATTATTCCTTATCCAGTCCTGAATTAAACAAAAAAATGCCATCTTTATATCTGCAAAATTCACAGAGATATTAAAATCCAAAATTCGTGACTTACACCACTTAAGCATACCTCTGAGAGACGCGATATCAGTTCATTTGCAATGCAAGTTAGGGATCGACCATACATTTCACATTATTAAAAGTCGATCTAAGACAATGCCTTAACTTTTAGATATAAAATATTAGCGTATAGTTTTTTACGTTAAACTTGCTTGAGAAGTATGCTAGAGGTCTGCATGAGGCCGAGATTGGTACCAGGGTCGTAATCGGTACGACCCGCTGGCCGGACCGTGCCGGTCCGTGTCTTTATTGTTCTTAGGACGTGTCGGGAAGGCAATAAGTTTTATAAAAATAGTAATAGCGATAATGAAAGTTCTGTTAACGGAATTATTGGAAATAATATTTTATAAATTACACAGATATATTTTCAAAAATCTTTTTTTTGTTATACAGTTTCAAAAGTTCTGATGTTTTTAAACCTATTTTTCATTTATTCCAAACGACATTGTTTTAAAATAAATCTTTATTCGAATATAACAGTCTAATAGTTATAAATAATCATTAACGTTGCTATTGCGTATTTTTTTAATAGATGCCAAGCTCTCACTAATCTTCCGTTATAAGTGTGTTTATTTGACTCAGGTTCAATACGTTGGGGGAGGGGGGGGGGACAGAAACTCTTTTAAGAAATTCAATTAAATGTAGTAATGATTCGACTTAAAACATTTAAATTAAATAAGTCAAAGATTCATTAAACAATTTCTAGTTTTAAAGGGGTTAACTGGTTCAAATTAATCTACATATTACGGAGGATTAGTGGGAGGTTTGGCAGCTATGTTTTTTTCATGCGAAAACATAGTAATATAAATTATACTGTAAAATTTTCTTATAAATATGTATGTAGTATTCTTTAAAATAATCTTAATTGTATCTTAAGATAAATGGGAAATTTTTGGACAAATGTCGGTTTGTGCATAAATCTAAAATATGCACAGACACCTGTCTAGATAATGAATTAAATAAAATTAATTGCACGTACGCCCATGAAAATTGTTTTCTTTCGCATCATATCAATAAACCCGACCTGAAGCATAAAGTGCATAAAATAAATTTATATCTCTAATAAACTTAAATTTTGTAAATTTCGCTGTATACCAGATTTGTATGAGAGACTAGGGTATGCGTTAAACAAATTTAATATCTCTACCCGTGAGCCAAACTATCGTAATCAGAAATTGAAGCTACAGGAAGGAGTTACTTATTTATCTGGAAGCTTTTAAAAAGCATTTAAACGTTCTATTAGGACTCAGTCTTTGTTTAAAACTTTAAATGCATTTTTCGGCATCATAAGTTTTTTTCAGCATTTCTCATATTTAAATTTATATAAGTCAATAACCTCTATAAATGGTTCAAACTTGTAATATATGTTTTTCAAATATTTTACTTAAATTTTAATTCGGCAAATTTGAAAAAAATATATTCACTTTTGAAAATATGATTTGTTTAAAATAAGTTGCATCTTTATTTATTTTTTTTTAATTGCTATTTTAAATATTTTTTAATTAATATTTTTGAAAATGCGGAATGAAAATTAAAACTTATATATTTCTGTTTAATTAAAGGAAAAAAATCAATTCGACAAATAATATTTCGAGTTATAACAATTTTAAATTACTCTGCATTTTTTTTTGTAACAAGTCTTATTATGTGATTCTGTTTACAAATTATATGGCTAATCATCACAATAAATTCAAAATTCTAATTCTATAAATAAATAAATAAAATGTTTCCCGGACACCTTACACTAACGTTGTTTCTTGAATTATACGCATTTCAATTTTGTGTCTGATCCCTTGAAACCTCACGAATTATTAAAACGGACATATCTCTCTGAGTTTTGCAGATATCAAGATGGAATTTTCTTTGTTTAATTCAGGAATAGATAAGGAAAATTTTCCTAATTGGAAATTTTATCCTACGGGGGCCGTATAAAATTTTAATTTTTGTATTTTCTCAAACAGACCCTCCATGGAGTTGCAACTTTTCTTATCAAATTTTGCACCTTTTTTTATGAAACTTTGCAATTGGAAGTGTGTGTCTAAGAGAAATATTTAACCCTCTGAGCGTTTTGAAAAAGGGTAAAATTGTAATGTTGTTTTCTCTGCGTTTTGTTTTAAATGCTAAAAAATATGATTCTTTCAGCATTATAAATAAAACTTAATTACAAATATGAATGTAGCCCTTGAGAGTATTAATCATTCTTCAATGTTTCGAAAATTCATTAAATCTATAGAATTATATTATCTTAAACATTGCATATATTGCAGTGAAACCTGCAGCTTAGTGAACGGAATATTACGTTCCACACGCTTAGAGGGTTAAAGAGATAGCCTATTGGTTCGATATTTATGAATCCCACTGTATATGATTTCCGTTAACGATGCGATCAACCACGTGTATGTGCGTTCTGTTTAAAAAGAAAAAAAAAGTCTATTTCGCTATGTTTAATTCATTTGGCCCACTTCGAGAACCGAATCAAATAACACTCGAATTTCTTATTTTAGAATATTCCATATGGAAAAATATTTATAATTCTTGTTCAATTGATGTTCCATATCTAGGGCCTTCAAGAATCAGGGTTCTACTGTATTCTGAATTTCTACTAGTTTTCTATTTCTTAGCATCATCTTTTAATTATTAAGTCTATGGCTAATTATTGCTTGCATTGTTGTAATATTTTATATTAGGTAAAAGTAAATCACCACAAATTAGTAATTCGACGTAAAATTACGCTATACTTTGTATTTTAAATGATAAATGTTTATATTAACTTTGTGCTTTATCCAGCGGACGTACGATCATAAAATTAGCAGTTAATGGTAGTAGGAAGGTGATTTGGGAATTAGGTACTGTTCTATGTAGCCGATTTTTACAGGAGCCTATTTTATTCGGGGCATTATGTTTATTAACACTACAACATAGTTGAAAAGTGTTTATGAATTCGGTTTGTCGGTCTGTCTGTCCAAGCTCTAAATCGCGTAACTCGTCATGCAATTGATATATGTGATTGAAGTTTGCTATGGTATAATCGGTATTGAAAATGAAGTGTGTAGCACTGATAGATCTTTTACAGGGACACTCAAAAGAATTCCGTTACATTACGGTCCATCGGGAAAAATCATTTGCGGTTTATTTTAATGCTGCTATACTGTTTCAAACATACTGTAATTGATATATATCACTGAGGTGAAGAACAAGAGTCTTGATATAGAATATGGTGTAATAGTTCCTTTACAGCAGGCATGTCAAACACGTCGCATGTCAAACACATGGGCCACAACAGGCCCGCCGACAACTTATCTGAGCTTAATAACCTCTCTGTTTAATTTAGTTGTTAGAACCTGCATGCTGAAAGTACACTTTGCACGATCAATATTTTACTTATAATTGTTTAATGTCGAAAATAATTCTTGATTTTACTATTCTTTTCGATTTTACACATTTTTACAAAATAAAATATTGTATTTATTAAATACAAATTAATGTAAAATTAATAAATTTTGAAACTAATTAGTAACAGTTAAAATTTTTAATAAAACAAAATTTAAATAGCTCTAAATGAAACGTTTTGAAAGTGACACAAATTATCAATTTTTTGCTTGACACAAAAACCCCGAACTTGTCTTCCATGTTCTTCACCTTGGTCTATCATATGGATTTAGGATTTACTTTCATTTTTTAGGTTAGTAATTGTGTTGTTGTTAATGAATCCTGCGTGATATTTTTTTTCGTTTTTTATTGATATACAGACATTTTATTGGTATACTCTCATACATCTCAGGATTTATAAAAGATTATATTAAAGCTATTTATAATGCAGGATATGCCCGCTGCGCTGGTCAATTTTCCAAATGAACGAAATGGGTAATTTGACCATGTATTTTGAAGTAATTTGTGTCTTCACCTGGCAAATCCTTCTGCATTGTGATATTATTTTATCATAGGTGTTAGACAAAAGTCAGGCTATTAAGAAGCAACTCTTTTATTACATCATTTATAGTAGAGTTTGGTAGACAAATGTGGCCGTTAAGACTAATAGAAATTAAAATGTCCTCTAGTCAACCTACTACTAAAAAAAGAAAGCAATCATTGCAGAGATTGACCATTGAATTTAAATAATGTTCGGGTTATTCATTTTTGTTTGTTAGTTCTTGAGTTAACTCCGAGGCTCTCAGCTTGGCGCTATGCGTGGTTCTGGTAGTTTAACTAAAACCTCACTCTACGTTACATTATATTTCGTAATATACGTCATCTTCTGGCAGATCTACTGCAGTTTTCTACCTTTGGATTCTAACAGAGTAAATATAGTAAAAAAAGCAATATATTACTTGCAGCGAAATGTGTTTTACTTTCATATTTAAAAGAAATGTGAATCTTAAAAAAGTAGGTTTTTAAAGAAAAATTGTTTGAATACAATTAAAATTACGTTATTTTTATTGTCTTTTCATTTTATATACCAGTTGCAATCATATAACAATTAACATGGAAAAAACCTCGAAATCTGAAAAAAAAAATATATTTACACTTATTCATATCTGTTGTTTTAACTGCATTTAACCTATTGATATTTGGGAATAATTTGATACTTGTACTGCATATTAGTATTTCATTAAACAATACCCGTATATAGTTACAGCCCGGGGTAGGAAAAACTACCTTTTTACTGTAGCGAACTACAACTACAACTACTTTATCGAAAATGTAGTTAACTACAACTACTTGTTTAAAAAAGTAGCGACTACAAACTACTTTTCAAAAGTAGTCACTACTTTGTACTTTCAGATTTTGTCAAAGGGTTCCATTTACACTAGAAATTGAAGACACGAATCAAAATAATAAAGCGACCCCTCGTTATATCGCGTCTGCCGGGATATAATTATATAAATGCAACACACTCGAGGTCATTAAAAAAATCAACATACAAGAAAATGTTTTGTATTTGTCTAAAAATGTTAATTTATACACACATTAAATTTCGTAGCAAAATTATGAGAGAGATTATAATCTAGAATATTAGAGAAAAAGAAATCTATAGCAAATAATAAATAAATCTGTAAATCAAGAAAGTCCGAATATTAAGAAACCGGCGTTAAAACATGAAGACTTAATAATGAGTAAATAGACAAGTGTTGCCAGAAAGAAAATTAATTCATTTGGTGGATTAGTACATGATTTTAGCAGCAAGTGTCAATGGGGGAAAATCTATCACTTCATGCGATACGTTGTTATACGCTGCAGCTGAGATTCGCAAATTGCTGAGCAAAACAAATTTTGCAAAAAAGAAGCAAATTTCGGCAACGTGATTTGCGGAATGGTACTTACATTTCCCACTCCTGAAGTAGCGTTAATAGTAACGCCGGTTCTCGCTACAAACTATGGATTTTTTGTATCGCGCTACTCGCTCCACTACATTATTCAAAATGTAGCGCCCTACACTACAAACTACTGTAAAAAATAGCAGCTACAGTAGATTCGCTACTTGTAGCGCGCTACTTCCGACCCCTGGTTACAGCTTTACCAAGAAGTGTTTTGCGACTAATTGTGAGCGAATCCGAAGAAACTTATTCCTCGCATTTTACAAATTCTTTGTTTTTAGAAAAATATTTTAGGCAAATACTTACTAAAAGCAAAAACCCTCACATGACTAAACTATCCCCCAAAAAAGGGGAAAAAAGTAAGTAGCTTTATTATTCAAATAACAAAAAATCAAAGGGTTTCTCTTTCTTCTATAAGGGCAGATGGTCTTTTGAAAGCATATTTTCAAATTGATTTCTTTAGGCTGTTCTCAAATCCAAACAGGCTATTTTCTGACACATTTTTCATTTAATTTTTGTCCGCAAATGCATGACATTGGCAGGTGTTCTTAACTATGTAATCGAAACACGTTTTCCATTTTTTGGTAAAGGCAGAAGATTGTGCAGAAAATACTGTTAAATTCGACGAAATATTATTGAACCGAATTCCCGACGCGGCAGCCCGAAAAGTTCTCTTTTAGAAGAAAAATTTCTAAACTTCGTCAATTCACAAGTTATCAAATACACTTAAATTGATCAAATACACATAAATCCACTTAATATTATCTAAAACTTTTATTTTGACAAGTTTTTTATAGGACCAACCCTTATAGCAAAAAAAATTAAAAACAAAAAAATCCATGTCGGCTCCCTCTGCAAACAAGTTAGGTTTGAAGTAACTGCTGCTCAACTGCCGTATCATGGCAAAAAGGTCATTTGTTCCGCAATTCCCAACAAACAAACGCCCCACGGTCTGCGTCTTCGAAATCTACTTGTGCCTGTAGGCCGAGCCGTCAGGGATTTTTTATTATTATTATTACTCATTTGCGTGATGAAATAAAAACTCTGTCAAAAATAAATGCTGTCAAAAATAACGTTCTTTCAGTTAATAAGATATTGTGCATTGAAATGGTACAAATTAAAGGGTGTAACTGATCATGTCGTAATTAATTAATTGGTTAGTATGCATGCATGTGTGTTTAGATTCATGTAATTAAAGTAATTTTACAAAATATTAGCGATTAATATCAGCCACTGGACTTCGAATTCATTTGTAGCATATTTCCTGTTGCACAAATTAAACACTTTTTATGCTTTAGAATATACATATAATTTTTTTTATAAATATGAATATATAAAACCTCTCAATAGCGAACAACTCCAGATCGCGGAATTCATCCGCTTTTCAGAGGTAAAAGTATACAAATATGTGTTGTGGATTGAAAAAATTGGGTGTTCGCTAAATAGAGGTGTCCCCTTTTTGGAAGCGTCTGTTATGGAGGTTTATTGTAAACTCTCCATAACGGACACTTCTATTTAGCGAACACTTTTTTTTCAATCCATAACACATACATATTTGTAAACTTTTATCTCTAAAAAGCGGACACATTGAAATAGTGGAAAAATTCTGTGATTCTGAGGCATCCGTTATTGAGAGGTTTTGCTGCTTTTAGAAAAATATGAACGTAAATGAAGGATGAATGTCATGCACACCCTATTCTATAGAACCTCTTGTAGTGCATCTCAATAATATATATCTATTTAAATGTGTTTTGAATAGTGTAACATCATTAAAATGCACTGCACTCTACCATTCCCCATAGAACTTAATGTAACAAAATTCTTTTGAGTGTCCCTGTAAATGAAATATAAACTCTACATACTTCACTTTCAATATGGAACATGCCATAATAAACCTCATTAACCTATATCAATTCCGTGGCAATCCGACTATGTTTACACGAATTAAACTATGGACAGACAGAGGACAAACCGAATTGATAAACAGTTTAGAATTATACTAAAAATATCAACGTTTGACACACAATAACATCGTGTAATAAACAGACGCACGTTTCATGAGTATCCTGGACTCATTTCCTCAGTGTAAATAAACTTAAACCCTATTGTATCCCCCCAAAGACATGAAAATGAATCTAAAAACCCAAATGAAAAACAACAACACACCGAGAAACTCTTCCAATCTGATTAAGTCGGTTGGTTGGTTGTAGAGGATTCACTATGACAAAGTAACTCAACCCAGAAATGTGAGATGTACGGTACACTTGAAAAATCATTAACCAGGGAGTTACCAAATTTATGAATATAAACTGCCTCAAAGAAGTCTAAATCTAATGGAGTGTTACATTTCTTAATAATAGTGGCTGAGTCGAAGTTAAAATTATGTCCCTCACTCCAACAGTGACAGGCAATAGAGGACTTTTGTAATTCTTTTTTCTTAATGTAATTTCTGTGTTCATTGAGTCTGAAACGGAGTTGTCGTTTAGTCTGTCCTATATAGGACAAACCACATTGACATTGGATATTGTAAATGCCCCAAAAGTTTTGATGTGAAATTTTATCCTTTAACTGTGAAAAATTTAGTTTATTAACTGGCTTAAAAACAACCTTAAAATCATATTGCCTTAAAATATTAGCTATTTTATAGCTAATGCTATTGTGAAATGGTAAAATAATGAGGTTAGAAAAAGATTCTGGGACATCAGAAGGAACTTTTGGGGCATTTACAATATCCAATGTCAATGTGGTTTGTCCTATATAGGACAGACTAAACGACAACTCCGTTTCAGACTCAATGAACACAGAAATTACATTAAGAAAAAAGAATTACAAAAGTCCTCTATTGCCTGTCACTGTTGGAGTGAGGGACATAATTTTAACTTCGACTCAGCCACTATTATTAAGAAATGTAACACTCCATTAGATTTAGACTTCTTTGAGGCAGTTTATATTCATAAATTTGGTAACTCCCTGGTTAATGATTTTTCAAGTGTACCGTACATCTCACCTTTCTGGGTTGAGTTACTTTGTCATAGTGAATCCTCTACAACCAACCAACCGACTTAATCAGATTGGAGGAGTTTCTCGGTGTGTTGTTGTTTTTCATTTGGGTTTTTAGATTCATTTTCATGTCTTTGGGGGGATACAATAGGGTTTAAGTTTATTTACACTGAGGAAATGAGTCCAGGATACTCATGAAACGTGCGTCTGTTTATTACACGATGTTATTGTGTGTCAAACGTTGATATTTTTAGTATATTTATCCACACAAGATTTTTTTCATTAGTTTAGAATTATGTTGGAAAGTGTTAATAACAAAGTAAAGTCATTATCACAAAGATTCTAACAATAATGCATACGAATCCATGATTTATATTAAAATTGTTATTATTATTATTATTATTATTATTATTATTATTATTTTGCATTGCACAATCAAGGTGGCCAAATGGTAGATTAAATCTTGAAAATCAATTTTTTACGCTCCTACCTTACATATAGACTTCAATGTATTCAGAATTTGTAATAACTCTATATGATAAATATGATTAAAGCAATAATTTTATTAAAGGATACTTTTTAAAAACACTAAAGGATAAAAAAAAAACTAGTGGGACGTGCCAATTCAGAAACCTTTTTCAATATCATCCATGTTAATGCTTCAAACAGCGTAATTTTTTTAATTATGCATTTTAGAATCCAAAAGTATAGCTTGGTAGTGCCACCTGTTATATGATTTACACGAAAAACTAATCAGCACCAACTTATGTCAAAGACTAACAGAATATGAAGTTTAATGAAATTCCGTGCATTAAATCTTGAGATATGACTATCACTATAATCGAGTAAATCCTAAAAAATGAAGCATAGCAGCATCACCTGTAAGGTTATTTTACACCAAAACCTAATCAGCAACAACTTATGTCAACGTCTAACGTAATCTGAAGTTTGTTAAAAATCTGTGCATTAGTCCTTGCGATACAGCTATTGCTGAAATTGCTAAAAATACAGCAAAGCAACGCCAGTTGTTGGTCGAATTACACCAAAAACTAATCAGCACCAATTGATATCAAGATCTAACTGAATCTAAAGTTTCAATAATTTCTAACCCTTAGTTATAGAGACAGAGAGCGCACAAAAAAGACCAGAATAATTTTATTTCATTTATTTTCCATTTTATTATTACATTTTGGAAAGAAAATATATTTTACTAGGGGGCCTACCCCCTGCGATCTACGCTCGCCAACCCCCACTCAGACTTCGAGGCCTCTAAAAACATGACAGCGTGCTTTGTTTTAAAAATATTGGTCGATCTGTAATTGGGTTGCCATGCTTTTAACGTTTTAATGGGGCATTTTTTGATTATCATGTCCTCATACACAGCTGTTACAACAACTGACGACTGTTTTCGGGATTGATAAGTAAAATCAATTACAACTTGAAAACCAGCTTGTATAAAATGGTTAAGTTTAAATTGTGGCTACCTCTTGGACTTTTATAACAACGATCTGTATTCTATTCTTCCTTTGCGTTTAAGGATGAGAAAAATTCCATCTGCTTGTGAATAACATTAAGAACCACGGTATTGAAAAGTACTATGTTATATATATTTTCAGTAACAGGTTTTAATTTTCTCTCTATTTTAGTGCACCATCATGCATATTTTTATGTTATTTTAAATATGTAAATTATTTATTTTAATTAATATGTATATACGAATTTCCTCATAATTATTTATCATACAAAATTAATTAAATATTTTGTGCATGCATGACTGCATTTATTTGGCATCAATTGATGAGATATTTAAACAAATTTGCTATCGCGATAATTTTACACCATGTTATGTCACTTGAATATTGTCCATAAGAAAATCGGGTACTTTTCCAGTATAGGATCCTTTGCTTTTAGGTTTGGCGTAATTTGAGCTTCAAAAAGGGATAGATTCGTTAATATACATATATTTGTTGCCAAAAGTTATGAAAACAAACCCAATGAACTTTTGGTGCTTTTCTATTATAGGGGTCTTGACGTTTTTTTAAAAAGCTTGGCGCAATTCGGGCATCAGAAAGTGAGATTTGGTGCCAAATGACATAAACAGCCATGGAAACAAATTCGACGATTTTTTTTTATATGCGTATTTTAATTATACGTATATTATTATTTTTTTTTGTATCAAAATACTTCTGATTATATATAAAATAAGATACATGACATTTTACGCTAAACAAATTTTTTAAATATTGAAAAAATGCTTCTGTATACGAAATGACAAAGTGAATAAGTTGACAGAAAGTATGTTGCCAAATTTCCTTTTCCGCCAAGGCTATTTTCCCTATTTCGTCAAGGCCCCATAAAGTGGAAAAGCACCGAATAAATTAAATTAAATGCTGACAGACGTTTGAATCCTGACGATAGAAATGAGATTTTTTTTTTTCAAATTTTCCTGAAAAACATAATTTAATCACAATCTTGTCTTCATTAATGATAGAAATAAAAGATAAATTCAAAGTAAAAAGAATATAGATTCAAAGTAGATTCAAATAAAAAGAAATCAATAATCCCTATCGGGATCCTTTTCAATTTTTTTCCCTTTTTTGTCACAAAAAAACTGAGTAATTAGTTGCCATCATTACAGAAATGTCATTTAAAATTAGAAAAAAATTAATATACCAGTTTTGACATCCGCGGATTTTTATGGACAATTGGTATTAATTTCACCATCAAGCGTTTAATATTTTATTAAAAATAGCCCTGAAACATAATCAGTCGTTTAATCAGTCGTTTCATAAAATCGTTTCATAAATTCGTTTCATAAAATCGTTTCACAAATTCGTTTCATTAGGATTTTATATATATAGGGTAGATATATTTACATATAAATTTAAAATTTAAATGGATTGAAATACTTTCTTTGAAAACATCTTATTTTTCTTAAATCTAAATTTTGAAAACAAAATTCTTAACGCAGAAAATTGTTTTGAAATAAGAATGACTTATGAAAGCAAATGCAAAAGTAAATTCCTGTTTAAATAAGTTACTATTTTGGATGCATGAAAGCTTTTTCCTGTAAAATAATTGCGCGTGTTATTATACGATTTCAGTCTAAAGTACAAGATTTCAAAGTTTTCTGTGTCTTGCTTTTCTGTTGGAAATAATATTGTGGTACGAATGATTTAAAGCGGCATTTAAAAGTTAAAATTTTCGCTAAAATTTCGCTGGAAACATATTTTATTTTTTATTTTCATCAGTGAGTTAGTAGCAGTTTCAAAGAGATATTTTGTCACAATTTTCTAAGAGCAGTCAGTTTTATATTTATTTATGTATAATTATTATATTTCAGTAAATATGCATGCATATATAATGCGATTCAAAATTCCACGAGGAAAGTTTGAAGGATTGAAAAGTACACCACAAAAGCAAAAAAAAAAAAAAAAAAAAAAAAAAACTGTTTAAGAAGCCAGTGTCGTAATCCATGTATTTAGTCAAAAATATATACAATAATCCCTTAACATTCGGGAGTTTTGATTATTCGCGAACATGAAAATGTGGAAAACTTAACATTCGCGAGAATCTGACTTGATTACTCGCGATTTTTTAAATTATATTTTGCTTTTTCATAATTTACAGTGGTTAAAGATTGTTTCCCCTGTGTTTTCTGAGTATGTATTTACAAATCAATTTTCAGTGGTTTACTGAAAAAAGGAGCAAGTGTTGCAGGAAAGCAAAATAATAATAACAGCAGAATACTCATTGCAATGGGGATGTTAGAAGTGGTAAGGTCACGGCATCTCCAATCTATTAATTTAAAATGTGCTTGTGCAGGTTCTCGTAGAGATGGAGCTGAAGCTGCAAGTACATAGAAAATAAAAGTATTTCTGAAGAATTCAGCTGTATTTTTTTTTAAAATAACGTATTTTAATATTGTATCGCATACTGGCCCACTAATACATCATCATCTCTTTGCAAATAAAGAGAGTCGAAATTACTTTATACAAAAACCTATGCTCTTTTAGCAATGATTATTTATCCAGTCTGTTAGTTTGAATTATCTCCAATAAATAAATTTCATATTTATGAATATGTGTGTACATTCACCTTCTACCTATATGTCATGCATAAGGTATTGTTAATACATATATTCTTTTGTTCTTTGAAATGTTCTGTCCCTCTGATTAAATTTTTTCAGAACATAACTACTTTTTTAGTGCAGATAGATAGACTCAACATTCGCGAGGTTTTCCTGGAACGTATCCCTCGCGAATGTTACGGGATTACTGTATTAGTATCACCCCTATACGAATATAAATAGCCGTCATAACTTTAACAAAAATAGCGTTTTAACGTAAATTTTAAGAAATACAATTTGCTTGCGTGAAATGCATTACGAAAAGTGTTACAAAAGCATAGTTTCCCAACTAGTGATATCATATGCAAAGTCAATTGCAGTCGACAATTTACACTGTCAAAAAGAAAATATATATATATATTTAATCTAGTAAATTATAATATAACCAAGAACAAAAATATACAATAACCTAATCCGAGTTATCCAAGATTCCGAAAACATTTCTTTATCTTTTGAAACCTCGGAAACCAATATATTTACAAGATTTAAAGAATCATGAATAAGAAAGAAATTTCTTTTGCAGTCACTGGGTCTTTTGCAGGGAGGCTTCCGAATAGTTTTTATAGTGTATTAATCCGTTTTTTAAAACCACAATGTCGGTTTTAAGGATTGTATCAATTCTCAAGAAAACATGTCTTTACAGGTTTAACAAACATTTTAAATTATCTTGTACTTTTAAAATACACTTAAAAATATTAAACTAGTAAAGCTATGTAAATTTAAATAAAATATTTCATCGTTTAAGTTTAATTTCTTAAGTGCTGCACATTTAAAAACTCATTTAACTAGCAATTTTCAAATGCATTAAATTCGCTTACATTTGGCGAGAAAATGTGTTGCTCGCAAAATCGCGTGCTCCGTTCGTCGTTTTGCGCCAAATACTCAAAAGTATTTTATTTTTCAATAAAAGCACTTAATTGTTTCATGAGAATAAAATTCAAAATCCTCAAATCAGCTTATATATATGTTTGCATGAAGTTTCTATGATTAATTCCAAAGATAATTAATGTTATAAATTCAGCTAATATGGACAAATGTTTTACGAATAGGTTTTAAGTATGCTACGATAGTTTTAATAATTACTCTATTTTAACTACTTTATTAACCTTAGGATACTATTCTTACACTTCAGTAAAACCAAATTGGTCTAAATACCAAGTTTGCATTAAAATAACTCTAAATGGCTTTCAATTTAAAGCTGACGACATCGTTAAAACATTTTTGCCGTATTAATTTCACGCATTGAAATCGTTTAGAATATATTTGAAACACTAATTTAAGTTGTAATACTTAAGATTCAAAACATTTCATGGACCAGATTAGCATTGAAGTACTTTGTTCTATTCAAATGTAATATTTAGATGCTTTGAAATATTTTGTAAAGGAAATTTTATTCGTACAATAAAAGAGTTTCTGAAGTAGAAATATTATTCATTCCATTGTTATTTATTATAATGCATTTACTACAACGAATGTACTCGTTTGTTTTATACATTATATGGCCAAAAGTCACCAGACACTTTAGAATGCAGACGTTTTGTCGAATATTTAAAAAAATAAATGACAATAAAATTACAGTGACGCAATCATAGAAACAACGTTTTATATAGTACAGTAAATTTCCAAAAAATCAGATAAATTTTAAAAACAATCCAATGTTTCTTATACTTTATCCTATATAGTGAGTGACAATTACATCTACTATTAGAAAAGTTCTCTTGATACTAAAATATCATACCTCTTTTTGTTACATTATGCTGATAACACTTTCAATGTTATTGATTCCAACGTTTCTAGTATAGAGGACTTGTCACAATGAATTTTATTGATAACGACCTTATTTGCCTTTGACTTCTATAGCCCTTGAGATTCATCAAGATAATTCTCTTCCGTTCTTGAACATTATTACCGTCTCACGCGGTGAACCTGGATTAATGAAACTATATTCACCGTAAACCATTCGTTCTTTTTTTACCACCCCATGTCTATTCTTGTCAAACTCCTACTCAGAAAATATCTGCTATACGAGTGTATTTTTATACTTTTGTCAATCTCGCTCTACGTATTAGTTTTGATGATCAGTATTATTTTTTCTTTAATTTTATTCCTCAAAGCCGTTGCTACTAACAGGGGATTTATTGCCTCCATAGTCGATTTATGAAGTAGATTTATGAGGTATTAAAAAAACATATCTCAATAATAAAGAAATAATTAAAACCATACATAAAGTAAATATATATATAGATTATAATATCAACCTCCGCGGAGGTCTGTCTCATTCAAATAGTATTCAAGATCATGAATCGTTTATGTCATAACTGTACGAAGTAATTATATTTTAAGAAATTTATCTACTACAACACGTTTCATTCATCATTTCATTGTTCTAAATGAATGTCTAACAAATATTATTTGTTTTGTATTCTGAATACGAATTATTTGGATTTTTATGATTACGGATGCTAATCAAATGAACATTTTAATAGTAAATGAACAGAATTTTAATTTTAATGAAGCAATAGATTAAGATATTATGAAATTAATATTGAATAAATTAATATAAATTAAGGTACATATTGTCTGACTTAATCTGAACTGGAGTCATGCACAAGTCGGATTATGCACTACGTAAACACAAAAATTTCATATGAAGTCAACCTGATACCGACAGGATACAACCCTAAACTCTAAATGCAAGTAAATGTATCAATAATAATGAAATTGTGGAAAAGTAGTGTATAATAATATCTCAAATATCAATTTATCTTTTATTTCAAAAACCTAACTATATACTCATCAATATTAAACTACATGCATTTTTTATCTGAAACTCTATTCTACATTTTCTTTTGAAAAATTGGTTAATATGAACCCGATGCTCAAGGCTAAAGATGAATCCTCAATCATTCCTAACCCATAAAAGCTACGTACGAACCGACCCAATCCCGAGCAGCAACAAAAATAAGTAGCACCAAGCCGACCAGATGCGTGTGCCTTTGGACGAATTATCGAATCGAAGAATCAATTTTACGAAAACATGAATATATTTCGCCATAAAAGTAAATTTCTACTAACCCCATACGTAGCATATTTATTACATTGTGAAGAATATAATAAATGATACAAGACATAGGGAATTTGAGATGTTTTCAAATATTCTCTTCAGATAGTTTTCGGAATGTTGATGACACGTTAAATATGATTTGTACATTTCTAAAAATTATTAACCTTTAATTCTAGTGTGTCCCGTTGAAAGTCTAAATCTATTGTCTCCTCTACTGCCTGATAATTCTTTTACTGATGTTAAATAGGTCCTCTATTTTAAAAAAGTTATTTTTGTCGTGGTTTCCTGCATCAATTTCTGGGCAATTTACAGTGATTTAGGACGTAAACTTTACAAAGGATTAAAAAAGTTTTCAATAATCATTATCTTTTCTTTTTAATATTTTCAATCGCATAACCTATGATCCGTCTATCCCCAGACAGTTTCGTTAGCAATGTGTTTGACATCTAAATGTTAGATTAATTTCTGTCTTTATTTCTAATTTATATTTTTAGACATTTCGTTCTATGCTGTGTATAAGAAAACACACTTTATCAGTGTATATTTCAAACATTTTATTTTTTGCCTCTTTAATCTAGTGTTATGATATACTTTTTACACAATAAATATTTTTTTTTTTTTTTTTACAATTTTAAAGATGAAAAAGATAATTAGTTCTCTTAAAAGCTGTAATATTCTGTACAGTGATCAAGTATTAAAAACTCATTACAGTGAAAACTGAATCTATAGAAACGTCCCTTCAGAAGTTTGAAAAATAATATTCATACTAGATCCGAAGATAAGGAAGCATTTATTATGAATAAACAAAAAAAAAATCTCCAAATCTGCGTGCGCAAACTTTTTATTTTTAACTTTCCAAATCGATAGTGTTACAAAATTATTGTAATCGTGATATACCGGATGGTCCAAAAGTCAGGACGAACTTTAAAAATTAATAATTCGAAACGAATCAAGATACAATGATACGGTTTGCACCAAACGGATGGAAAAGAAACCGGGTTTTGTGTGGCAACGGAATAAAACAAAGTTCTGTTGGCGACCAGTAGATGGCGCTGTTGGATTTCTGATGTAGGATTATGCAAAGCAATAAACGATATAAAAAGGAGCAACTGCGGCAGGTAATGGGAATCGAAGCTTGTATGCATCGAAATGCTGTCCATAGTTGAGAAAGCCCTCTTAGTTAAACTGTATTATAAGAATGCGGAAAGTGCTATTGCGGCATTGCGAGCATATAGCTATATGAAGGGTATACGAGATAGTAAAGGACAAATAACGTCTTCTGCATTGAACAAAATGATGAAGAAATTTGAAGCTACAGGTTCTTTGGCGTCACGTCAAAGAAGGACGTCCCTCAACATCCGCTGCTGTTGCCACGACAGTGGAGCAGACGATGTAATCCATGTCGGTGGTTGCAGAACATGGGGAGTGCAGTGCTCGAGAAGTTTTGAGGCAGACAGGAGAGTCGTACGGAAGTATTTGGAGAGCACTGCGAATAACTTTGCAACAGTATCCCTACACGTTGCAACATAACCAATAACTGTAACCTCCTGACTTCGATTCTCGCCGAGATTTTGCGAATTTGGTATTCAATAAGATGGAAGAGCAGCACGACTGGCTTCACACTGTGCTTTGAACAGATGAAGCGCATTTCCTACTCTCTGGCGCTGTTAACGCCCACAATTGTCGAGTGTGGACCACAGAAAATCCACATGCATTTGTTGAGGTACCCTTGCAACAGCCTAAAGTGACAGTCTGGTGTGGCTTCACTGCTGATATCATAATTGGTCCATGTTTTTAAGAGGAAGCCACACAGACGGGTTTCAAAACAGTTTCTGTCACTGGTCAGTTGTATGTAGCACTGTTACAGAACAACATTATTCCTGAACAGCAAACGTGACAGGCACTCCAAACAGTCACCTTTCTGCAAGATGGAGAAATACCTCATACTGCTCGCAGTGTTGAATCCAGGGAGTGGCCCGGGGGGAATGTTCCCCCCGGAGCATTGAAATGTCCCCCCCCGAAGTATTTGAAATTTTATGCTTTCACAGGTCAAAAAGTGGAATTTCCCCCCCGGAACTCTATAATGTCCCCCCCCCGGAGCTGCAGAAATCCCTCCCGGAGAAAAGTGTCTGAATTCAACGCTGACTGCTCTGCCTCTGCAACGCCTGCTACGCTCAACATTTGGGGAGGATCGCATTATCAGTCGCTCCTTCAATCACGCATGGCCTCCAAGATCTCCCGATCTGACACCCAGTGACTTTTGGCTGTGGGGATTCTTGAAGTCAAAAGTGTACCGCGACCAATCGGCATCACTAGCAGCACTGAAAGATGCCATTCGCCAAAATGTGTCTGCAATAACGCAAGAAATGCTACTAAATGCTGTGAACGGTATGGTGCCTCGTCTCACAGCTGTACTTCTGAATGATAGACAGCACATAGAACATTTAATGTAATACGAATTAACTGTAATTAAGCTGAATTGTAAGTTGTCAAAATTTTTTCATTTGTAAATCATCTTTTGGTGCAACAAAACACTTAATCGCCATCTGTTGGTCGCCAACAGAACCATTTTTTTGTTGCCACACAAAACCCGGTTTCTGTTCCATCCGTTTCGTGCAAACCGTATCTTTGTATCTTGATTCGTTATCGAATTATTCAATTTTGAAGTTCGTTCTGACATTTGGATCACCCGGTATATATGCGTGTATGTGTGTGCGTGTGAACATAATAACTCCCAAACAGTACTTCCGATTGTGCTTTTGGCGAATATGTTATAAAGCACAGCCACAAATAATGTGCAAATTTTCCTACAAATTGGACGACTGATTAGGTATTTAATAATTTTTTTAACTTTCTGTGTGTGTGTCTCTATCTGTCGACTGTGTCCTGAAGAGACCTCTGCACGTAGATCTACAAAATTTGGAAGGAGTGTACAGGGTGGTTATAAAAAAATTGCCGATATGTGGAGCTCTAGTGGCCAGTTCGTTCAACCGATCGATGTCAGATGTTATTCAGAGGTATGAGCTCGGGATTCTGTGAACGGCAACAAAATGGTGTTCACGGTTATTGTTATAGGTACAGAAACTCGAAATTTCCAATAGCAACGCCCATTTTTTTTCGTCGCAAAATACTCAGCGCATGCGAAAACCCTAAAGAGCGTTGGAACCGTACGTGTATCGCAAGAAACGGACTCGTTATGCACACACAAAAACAGCTCTGCAAACGGCCAAAAAAAGCGCACGGAGGAAATTTGCATATGACACAGAGTCAGTACACCAATCAGGGATTACAACATTAAATCGGAGTAAATAAATCTTTTTTTTATTACACATTTTCCACATGGGTGCCATCGCAGGCAGTTACACATTGCATGCGGGCGACTGTGGACAATATAGCCGAATGTAACATCGCATGAGGGATGTTTGCAATCTCACGTTTGATAGAATCTTTCAAATCCGGCAAAGTTTCCGGATTGCACATGTACACTCTAGATTTGAGATATCCCCAGAACCAGAAATCCATAGGAGTGAGGTCGGGGGATCGCGGAGGCCCCGGAAATGGAAAATGGAGTAAGATGACATGGTCGCCAAAATGCTGTTCCAGGACCCTGCGAACAGACTTCGTTATATGTGGAGGTGCACCACCATCTTGCATCCAAACGAAGTCATTCAGTACATTTCGCTGTAGCAATTCTGATACGACGTAATTTTGCAGCATTGCCGTATAGTGGGAACCTGTTACAGAGCATGTTACAAATCCCGTTGGTGTCGCTTCCTCAAACAAGTACGGCCCGAGAATAATTGTGCTTGCAATGTCGCACCACACAGTACCTTTGACGTCGTATAAAGATACTGGTGCCACAGCGTGCGGATTCATGTCTGCCCATTGCACTCAATTTTTGTTGTTGACATTGCCAGTTAAGGTGAAATGTGCCTCGTCCGTCCGTAATATGCGAAGAGGCCAGTTGTTATCTCCATCATATCGGATAAGAAATTCATTAGCAAAGTTGTTGATGGTCCCCCACTTCCAACATCTGGACGCGCTGGTACCGGTAAGGAAACATGCGGATTACAGAGCGCAGTAGCTTTAGGACCGTTGATTTCGGTATATCCAATACATGAGACGCACCTCTTGCAGTTTGCATGTGTCCTGTAGTCACTATGTGATGCACTTTCATAACAGTATCCAAAAGAACAGTTGGTCGTCCGGATCGCGGTCTATCACAGTTGCAGACACTTTCTTCGAATTTCATTACTAAATCACGAACAGCTTGCGGGCTACATGGACCACGTATTTGGCGATGGTTTCGACGGTAAACACGCAAGGTTTTCGCAGCATTCATCCCATTTTTATAATGGAGTTTTACCAATTCACCACGAACTTTCGCTGGAAGAGTCATTTCGTCGGCATGTGCGAACTCCCGACAGAAGAACTAACATTCCCACCCCACTTTTTATCAGTTTTCTACGCTGACTATCTAGCGAACGGCGTTCCATGATTGGTGTTTTTCTTCTGTCATATGCAGATTTCCTTCGAGCGCCCTGATCGTGTTTTTTTTGCCGTTCTCAGAGCTGTTTTTGTGCGAGTATAACGAATCCGTTTATTGTGATACACGTACCGTTACAACGCTCTTTAGGGTTTTCGCATGCGCTGAAAAAAAATGGGCGTTGCTATTTGAAAATTTCGAGTTTTTGTAGCTATAACCGTAACCGTGAGTGCCAATTTGTTACCGTTCACGGAATACCGAGCTCATACCTGTGAATAACTATATCTGAAATCTCATCTTTATCGGTTGAACGAACCGGCAGCCGCTAGAGTTCGATATATCGGCAAAGTTTTTTTATGACCACCCTGTACGTACATCTATGTATGTAGTTTTGCCCTTCAAAGCCCGATTTTGGAATTTTTTAAATAGATTTGTTTTTTTATGCGATTTTTAGTGTTTTTGTACATTACGGGGCAATTTTTAAACATCAATAAAAAGCAGACTGCTTCATTTTTTATCCCAATATAGAGCATTTCGTCTTGTATCCAGTATGCTTTCAAATTCAGTAAAACTTGATCAATAATTACCCAAGGTATTAATTAAACCTTCATTAAAAATCTCCCGAAAAAATTATGCTTTTATCTCAAAATGGCAAAAATATAGAATTGCCTTTTGCTTTAAATTTTGTATTACATAATATTATTATTTAGAACACATTTCTCTATATTCACTGTTCTGAGCTAAATATCATATGGATAAATTAAAATATTTTTGTTTAATATATTAAATATATTCATATTAAAAACAATAAAACATTTTTCAAAAATCTACCTCTGCTATTAAACGCCATTGCATATTTTCCAATTTCCAAAAATTATAAATATACGCCTGGAAATATTTTTCTGACATCAAACGAAAAATGAATGAATTATGTCCCCTACAATGAAGTTTAGTACAGCACGAAAGAAATATTATGAAAGGCTATGTCACAAATTATGAATATATATATATATACAGATAGATAATAAAAGTCTTATGGGAATAAAATACTATAAAAATGTCTAAAACCTTGTATTAATTTATAAAATTTATAATAATTATTTGTCAATTATCTATTTATAAGAATGTGCAGGTCTTGTTAACTATTTAAATAGTACTTATATACAGAATGATTAAAAAAAAGTTTGAAAAAAAATAACACTTGAAAAGATTTCATACCATGTAAGATAAAAAAAGAAAGGCATTACAACATACGAGGTATAGTAGATAAATTCCCGGAATGGTCGTCTACATTCACGTACAGATGGGTGACAAAATAATACGAACACTCATGAAAAATGGTGAAAGTTTGAAAAAAAAAAGTTTGAAAAAAAATAACACTTGAAAAGATTTCATACCATGTAAGATAAAAAAAGAAAGGCATTACAACATACGAGGTATAGTAGATAAATTCCCGGAATGGTCGTCTACATTCACGTACAGATGGGTGACAAAATAATACGAACACTCATGAAAAATGGTGAAAGAGCAATATCTAGAAAAATACATGAGGAATTAACCTGAAACTGCAGGTGCGTAAACAGTATAATATACGTTATATATTTCCGTGAAGATTTCTTCCCGAAACCCCATAGGGGACTGTCAACAAATTGAAAAATAACAAATATCTTTTGGATAACCCTGTAAAAACTAATGTAGCAAAAGCGTCCAAACTCGAGATTATTAATAAGTGGCTTATTGTAATATACTGTGTTCATTTTTATGAGGATAGCATGTATACTCATAGAGAAATTACGGTTTTTATAAAAACAGTCCCAAATTTCGCCTAGTTTTTTGCTTATAATTTGCAGAGTTTTTAATATAAAAAAAATAATATTCAGAAAATATGACAACCAACATTGTACATAATACTCTGCAATCAGAATTAAAAAATAATAAACATTGGATAAAAAATGAGCAGGTTAACTAAAAAATGTTTCACTGCGCTTGCGCGAATGCAATCAAAATATAATATGCATAACGTATTAGCTAAGTATATAGAGCAACTTTTGTGAAAGTCTCAAAATCATAACTCCAAAATTCTGAAATTTATCGTCGATAGAATAAGCGTGAATTCCGTTGTTCCCAAAAGGAAGCAAAAATATGAGGGGTTGTATCCAAATATAGTAGTACGTGCAATATTGTGTACGCTATCTTGGCACTAATCAACAGATATTTGGTACAATCCCTCATCTTTTTGCTTCTTTTTGGGAACACCGGATTTCGAGCTTATTCTATCGACGATAATTTTCTGAATTTTCAAGGTATGATTTTGAGACTTTCATAAAAGTTGCTCTATATACTTAGCTAATACATTATGCATATTATATTTTGATTGCATTCGCGCATGCCCTGTGAAACATTTTTTAGTAAACCTACTCATTTTCATCCAATTTTTATTATTTTTTTTATTCTGATTTCAGAGTATTATGTACAATGTTGTTTGTCATATTTTCTGAAAAGAACTTTTTTTTATATTAAGAACTCTGCAAATTATAAGCAAAAAACTGGGTGAAATTCGGGACTGTTTTTATAACAACCTTAATTTCTCTTCGAGTATACATGCTATCCTCATAAAAATAAACACAGTATATTACAATACGCCACTTATTAATAATCTCGAGTTTGAACGCTTTTGCTACATTAGTTTTTACAGGGTTATCCAAAATATATTCGTTCTTTTTCAATTTGTTGACAGTCCCCTATGGGGTTTCGGGAAAAAATCTTCACGGAAATATATAACTTATACTATATTGTTTACACACCTGCAGTTTCAGGTTAATTCCTCATGTATTTTTCTAGATATTGCTCTTTTCACCATTTTTCATGAGTGTTCGTATTATTTTGTCACCCATCTGTAGGTGTTCGTTGGAGGGGAAATATCTTTTTTGGAGGTTGGCAGCACTGATTATGAACACTCACAGGCATCTGCACTTTATTTCTGGTACTGTTGACGTTAGCTGCAGATCATTTCTAACAAAGTGAATTTTTCATTCGTCGGATTTTGAAATGTCGTCTTTAGAGCAGCGTGCAAACATCAAATTCTGCGTTTTGCTCGAGAAATCGCCTTCTCAGACGCTCGAGATGCTGAAGAAAGCATATGGAAATGATGACATAAGCGTTTTCGTAAAGGTCAGCAAAAACATCACGAAGGAAGGAAAAATTTCGCTTGGGCAAAAGCCGAGGGAAAGTGATGTTGAAGGTGTTTTTCGATTACGAAGGTGTCAATCACTACGAGTTTATTCCTGAAGGCCAAACTGTCAATAACGAACTTTAACCTGAGGATCCTTAAAGACTACGAGATGCAATCAGACGAAAACGACCTGAGAAATGGGTAACAAATGATTGTTTTTTTTGCACGACAATGCTTCACCACATCGCGCTCTGATTGGGAAAAATTACCTTGCCAGACACAGTGATACCACTCTGGAACACTGTCCTTATTCTCCTGACCTAATAGCGTATTTTTACCTGTTTCCACGGCTGAAAATGAAATTGAAGTGACACAGTTTTATGGATTCAGATGAGATGATCGAAAATGCGACGAAGTTACTGAAGGACGTCTCAGAAAATGGATTCAAGGAGTGTTTTGAACAGTTATACGAACGCTGGAAGAAGTGTGTGGATGCAGGAGGAAAGTACTTTGAAGATCAATAAGGTAAAATTATTGTTTTACTTTTTAATAATTTGTAATTGACCTATTGCGGGAACTTTTTAACCCTACCTTGTACATCAAAATTTGAAAAACATACACATCACAAGTTATTACAATACAGTGGTAGTATTAAATAAGACAATGACTCAACATCGTTATCAGACAATGTGTTTGTGAATCGACGGCCTACCATTCATCATTCATTTAATTAATAATCTCAATTAAATTTAAGGTTTATAAAACCTTTTTTTAAATTATACCGCTTACCGAGTACAACTTATACGAGTCACTGTGTGCTTTCTAGCCAACGAAAAATTGTAAGAAAGAAATGGAAAAATAAAACCGGGAAACATATTCAATAGAGCGTATTGTCAATTGATTTGATCTTGAAGGAGATTGATTTGAGACCTATAGCACCAAGATGAGAGACCTACATCTGGATTGGCACCCCCAGATGTAACGCTTATAATAAACTTGGAGGACATTGGAGCCACGAACAGATATTACGCGCACCAGCTCCATTGTTTAAATTTTTATTTATTTATTTATTTATTTTAGGAAAAATTAAAAAAAAAAAAAAAAAAGGTTGTTTACACTTACAAGGAAGGTGTCTCCATAAGCGCATGCCCAGAAAAATTTGAAAAAATTACAGAATATTCTTCTCATGAGGATATATATGTCTGTAAAAAATGGAACCGCGATATAAGGTCCTTAAAAAAATTACGCGTATTTGGAAATTTATCGCTGGCTGCCGACACAATGAAACAAAAAAATATATGTATATGTTTTTATGATAAAATATCTTTTCGGAAAAACTGTTTCTACTCTGCATGCTGAACTAGTTTAAGCAAGTTTAACTTGAATATATTTTATGACTTTTAAAACTGCGGTTTTGCCATATATATTTATATGTATACATAAAAAAAATTAACAATCGTATTCTACTGTTTAGAATAAAATTTTAAATTGATTAAAAGTACTTCAAACTAAAAATTAAGGTCTGATTCTGAGCACCGTCAGTTTGACTTTGATTTTGTTAGCGTTGGAGACATCTAGAAACTAGTCCGATGTTCCAATCCCAAAATTTTCTTCTATCTCACACAGGTTTAGCATACACTAAAAAGAATCAGCAACCAATTTATATCAAAGTCTAACTGAATCTAAAATTTTATTAAATTCCGTGCATTACTTCTTGACATATGACTATTGCTGAAATCGTGTAAATCCTGCAAAATGCTGCATAGTAGCGCCACCTGTTGATAGATTTACACCAAAACGTAATCAGCATCTATTTATGTCAAGATGTAACAGAATCTGAAGTCTGATGTAATTCCGAGCATTAGTGCTTCAGATATAGCTATCACAAAAATAATGAAAAAAATAGCTTAGCAGCGCCATCTGTTGGGATATCTATACCAAAATGTAATCAGCGCCTAATTATGTCAAGGTCTAACTGAATCTGAAGTTTTATGAAAATAACTGCAATAGTTCTTGAGATAAAACAATTGTGGAATTCGCCAAAAATGCAGCATAGCAACGCCACCTATCGGGCGATTTTCACTAAAAATAATCAGCACCAAGATACAATAGAGACTAACTGAATATAAAGTTTTATTTAATTTCGCACTTTAGTTCTTGAGATAGAGCGCCCACAAAATTTTTGTCACATACAGACAGACAAACGGACAGACGGACAGACAGAGTCACAGAGAGACATTTTCTAAAAACAGTCAAATCGTGTGCAGGCCCTTCTAAAACGTATAAATCCGTCGAAAATCGGAAATCGAAAATTTTCATGAATCCAATACTTTCCTCTTGTAAAGATTGAAGAAAATAAAAAGTATTGTTGCTATGGGAACAGTACTTAATTCAGTATCAAAATGTACAATGAGAACGTTCTTAATTAGGCAGTTACTGTAAAATACACTTATCCAACCGGCAAAACCGTGTAAAATGAAATAACTTCAGCAACACGCAACTTGTATATATATTATATAAGTTGATAGAAAAAATAATAAACAATTTAATCGTTTAAGTTTCAATTCATAAAGTACTTCTCATTTAAAAAGCTATTTAACGAGAAAATTAACGCATTAAAAACGCTTGCATTTGGCGAGCAAAAAGTACTGATAGCCAAAAATCGCGTGTTTTAGCGCCAAATACTCTAAAGTATTTTATATTTTTACGGATTTTCTACTGAGATTCCGCAGCTAAATTTAACGGATCCTTTATAACGTACATGAATAGTTTTATTGGCGTTTTTCCCAAAATATTCTGAGTATGCACTTTAAGGAAACCTTCCTTGTTACATAGCGGCATCTTCGATGTTTATACGTAGGCATAATAAGTAAGGTAAGTAGATTAAAAATTTCTTCTATTACACAGGTTATGTCGATGTATGTTTCATTTTTTCGCAACAATTAAAAGTGGCTTATATTTTTAACTTAATTTTTTAAATAATTATTTCATTTTTTATTAACCGCACATTAATACTCATGAATATTTGTTTCTTTCTAATTTTTCAGTAGGACATTGTTTAGACATTAGTTATTTGGAAGAGGAAATTTATCTTTTTTTGGTTATTGCTACGCTTATAAATATATAGTAGCTCACAAAAGTTTTGAGACGATGTGTTTTCCTGTCCTAACTTTTTCTGTAAGCAATATTTCTTAATTATGTAAATTAGTAATTTGTACCCCTTTGAAAGCTCAACAAAATGCAACATTAGAACAATTGAGACATATGCATGAATTAAAAGTAATTCGGAAATTCGAAAATGTTTTGAGACGATTCAGTTTCTAAACTTTTATTGAAATTAATCGTCTTAATGTAACTAAATACAGCAATATATAATATTTAGTTGCATATCCATTTGCTTTGAGGACTACAGCACATCGTCTGAGCATGGTATTAACAAGGCTTTCTAAAGTGGACCTCGGGATTTTTACCCATTCCGTTTGGCTCGCAGATCCTGAAGGATTTCTGCCTTTGAAGAATGCTTTCCGTGTCCCGATTTTTCTTCCATTGTGTTCCAAAAGATGTTCAATTGGATTGAGGTCAGGTGACTGACTCGGCCAGTCCAAAAATTTAATTTTCTTAGCTGTAAACCAATTTGTCACCATTTTGAAGGTGTGTTTTGGATCATTATCCTGCTGAAGCATCCATCCACGAGGTATTTTTTTTACAAGCGTAATGCAGCATGTGAACTTCTAAAATATTTTTATAAACATTTTGATCCATAATCACATCGATGTGTACGAGGGGGACGATGCTATCATGATGGAAATCTCCCAGGACCATTACGGATGCGTTTCCGTAATTCTCTGTTGGATGTTGGTACCGGTTATCCACTCTGGTGCATTTTGGGCGTGTAGTACGATGTTATATTCGTCCAGAATGGATCCCAGGTACGAACGTCCAACAAGAAATGCACGGAAATGGATAAATAATGTTCTGGGCAGCTTTCCATCATAATGGCGTTGTTCTATTCGCACACATCGATATGATTATGCATCAAAATGTTTATAAAAACATTTTAGAAGATCACATGCTGCCTTATTCTCTTAAAAAGATGCCTCGTGGATGGATGCTTTAGCAGGATAATAATCCAAAACACACCTTCAAAATGTTGACACATTGGTTTACAGCTAAGAAAATTACAGTTTTGTATTGGTCGAGTCAGTCACCTGACCTCAATACAATTGAACATCTTTGGGAACACATTGGACGAAAGGTCGGGACATGGAAGCATTCTTCAAAAGTAGAACTCTTTCAGAATCTTCAATAGGAATGGGCGAAAATCCCTAGGTCCACCTTAGAAAGCGTTGTTAATTACTTACCCAGACGATATGCCGCCATCCTCAAAGCAAACGTATATGCAATTAAATATTAAATATTTCTATATTTCTTTACATTAAGACGCTTAATTTCAATAAAAGTTTAGAGAAACGTCTCAAAACTTTTGCTTAAGTAATTTTGCGAATTTGCGAATTATTTTTAATTTATGCATATGTCCCAATCGCTCAAATGTTGCATTTTGCTGAGCTTTAAAAGGGGTATAAATTGCTAATTTACATCATTAAGAAAGTTTGCTTACGTAAAAAGTTAGGACAGAAGAACATATCGTCTCAAAACTTTTCCCAGCTACTGTAAGTGTATTATATTTATCTATGGCCAAGAAAGTGCCAAGCCACATTTTTGATGAAATAAATCTAACACTGTAATCTGTTGCTTAATATTGTAAATTATCATATCCTACATATAATCTGTTTCTAATGTCAATTGGTGGCAGTATATATCCCATTTTTCCTTTTTGTCTCAGACGTTTATGCCCCCAATGAAGATAGATAATTTACAAAGAACGTAATAGTAATATCATTAAAATAATGCCATATTGGTACTCAGAATATCTCAAATGTTACTAAGACATTGGCGAATAAACTTTATGTAATATATCATGATTTGAGTATTTGTTCAAATTTTTAAATTGAAATATATCAGAAGTTCAAAAAGTGGTTTAGCACTCTCTTACCCCGATCCCCTTATATGTATTATATTATATTATAGGTGTGTATAAGAAATTCAATTTTTTTTAAATTGCAGATAAATATATTCCAATTAATGTTAGTTCATACATATTTACAGACATATTTATCCGTTAACTTCATAGTTAATTTTATGTGATGTAACGCTGACCTTTTTATATATATAATATATTATGGATTTAAAATATTGTTACAGAAAACAAAATGTCATACTTAAACTTTTCTTCTTATTCAATAAATATTGCATATATTACGTAAAAATAAACGATACGAAAATGACACAAATACACTTCATTTTCTATAAATATAAATATTCATAACACTTCCAAAGGATGCTTCAATAAAGTATGAAAGTTTTGCTCAGAAAAGTTATGTTCAAGATGTAAATATATCTTAAGATTTGAATTTTCGATTTTTTTTCCCTCATCTAAACAAGTTTGTTCTAAACTTTAAATAACATTTTTGCTAAGTCAATTTTTGTACTTTAATATAGGCAAAATATTTTAATGCAAAATGCTTGAATATAAATTGACAAGGGAATAAAGCTCGACTGAGTTTATAGTTTTTAGAGAAAAGTATTATAATTTGTTGTGTTTATGGGAGTGTGATATGACTTTCAACGCTTTTTTCTTTTTAAAATATGTACAAAATTGCTTTCTAAAGTAGGAATAAAGTTAGAAATATATCAAATATGATACTGGTAGTGACAGATATTTGGAAATTCCAATTCTTATTGACTAGGAAATGCGTGTCTCATAAAACAAATATAGAAAAATGAACTCCGTCTAGCATTAAAAATATATATTTTTAAAAATATTCTCATCTTGAAAGCTTGTAATGATGAAAGAAGAAAACACATCAAAACAAAACTCGTTGTTTGAAGAGGATTCTTTTTTTTTCATGATTTTTTACTGCGATGAAATAATATATCAAAACAATCAGCAAATTTTACATGAAACATGATTATGGGAATGACATGTGTCTAGAATTATAATTCTTACTGACATAGATATTTGTGTTTAATAAAACAAGTAAGAAATAAATACATTTTCTGGTAAAAGAAAACTATAACGCGTTTAAAATATTCTTAGCTTGAAAATTATTTAATATGAAGTACGAAGACCTAAACAAGAAGCTTGTTGTACAAAATTTTTAATTTAATTTTTCTTATTTTTTAATCTGAGAAAATAATGCATCACAATTGAGCGAATAATATATCAAAGTTGATATTGAAAATAACAGACATTTTTAACACTTTCCAACATTGTTGAAATGTTTGCATGACATCGGTTTGTCTGTCCATTCTCTAACTTTCATAAATATAATTGAATTGACTGCAAATTATTATTTATTATCGACGTTTACTATAGCACGATCGCTATAGGAAAGAAAGTGTGAATCATTTATAGTTCATGTACTGTACAGGGACAGACACAATATCCTGTTACATTACCGTCAAAGGTAAAAAAAAACTTTTCAAATGCATTTCGTTGATGTTACACAATTTCAATCATAATGAAATTAATATGCATTTATGAAGTTACAGGATCACACAAAATAATTCTGTTGCATGACGGTCTACGCAGAAAAATCGTTTACTGTATATTTTATTGATTCTAAACTATTTCAAACATAATGAAAAATGTATACATTACTGAAGTATACTATAAGTTGCTTACGTAAAAGTATGTTTTGCATTGCATCTATACACTGTAAAAAAATGGGTCGATCTATTAAAAAAATTTTAGTTTTTTTCATTGATTTCTGCAATTAATAAAAAACTTTTTGTATTCTTCCTCAGTTACAGGAAAATCTGTAAGAATTACTAGAAAACACCTAGCAACATTACCAGAAAACAGCTAGCAACGATTCCGGTTTTTAGTACCGGTTACTAAAAAAAATTTGTGGAATACATATATACTAAAAAAAATTTTAGAAACCTCAGGATTTTTTTGTTACAGTGTAGAGCCTTTGAATTTGACACAACAAATAATGCGGTAAATAATTTTATCTACAAGAAATAATTGCTGGAAGTGTGTTTTCAACTTTGGTTTCCGTTTTTAAGTCTAACTAAATTTCTTCATAATACATTATGTGTATAAATTATGTTGGTCATACACAGGGCTACATAAATGAATTCCTAAGTATTACTGACTACGGGAGAGAATTGCTTAATTGTACTTTTTAATTAAGTTATTAATTTTACTGTTGAACTATATTGAGTACTAGCAGATCCACCGGGAGTTGCCCGATCCCGTCAAAAATAATAAGAAACGCGAAATCACTCCAAAAATCGCTACACGAAACCGTTCCTTTGGTAACTCTTTGTCTTTCGGAAATTACATAGAGAGAAGGACACCGAAGCGGTAGTAAATTTAATACCACCTCTCCAAATGTCTGGATAATTTGATTCAAAACTTTTCAGTTTTTGGTCAAAATATTTAAAAAATGTTACCGTAGGGTTTACACAAAATTTCAATATTTGGAAACAGAAAAATAAACTTCGTATAGACTCTGAGTTTCGATTCAGTACCTCCAATACTTTTCTTAATACTTGAGAAAGAGGGAAATGAAACTATTTCGTTCTCTTGGATAATCAAATCGGTAACTTTCTTTTGCAATTTCAATAAAATAGTCATTTTCGCCGTACGCCCAGGAAAATAATTTCGTTCCACCGCCAGGGGATGCATTCTGTTCTAAACAAATTTTCCGACATGCGTCCCCGCTCTCTACGATACCGTATATAGCAGACAAGCTACGCATGCGCTTCAAATGTTTTTAGTTCCAGTTTCCACTACCAGGTGCAGCATTCTCTTCTGAATAAACTTCTTTCCGATTGAAACTCCGGCAGACGTTCCCGCCGCTTACGGCCCGTGTAGAATGCGTGCCTTCACGCGCGAAACATCTATTAGTTCCACTTTCCACCACCAGGGGTTCCAAATCTATGTCTTAATAGATGTCTTAATTTGTAGCTCTGTGCAGCGATCTGTTCAGAACACAACCGAGAAACACACACGCACACGCACACACACACACACACAAACTTCCATCTTTATTATACTTAGAGATACTAACAGAAGTTTGTGGAATACAAGTAAATTCATGTACAGAGCTACCGCAAAAACAAGATAAATTGTTGTTTACGGTTGGTAATTGCAGGAATTGCGTTACAAATTCTTTTTAACCTGGATTAAATTTTAGCTTAATATGTGGTGTTTACAACATTTCTTTAAATAATATACTGTGCTATACAAAAGAATTCGAATGCATTGGCGAAAATTACTAAAATTGAACTTTCTTACAGAACTAAATTCTAGAATGCTATGTAGTATATATTCAAACCAATAAATCAGATACAAGGCGGCACAAAATAATTAAACTTCTTTCATGTTTATGGAAGAGAATTGATCAAATGTTTACATTGCAATCATTTTGGTCTAATTTTTTTATGTAAATGTGATCATTATAAAATTGTAGATAATCGAAAATTTTTCGAAGATATTTTTTGTCTCTCTGCTTTTTTTACTTGCAAATAATAGTAAATAAAATATATTTTGAAAATGAAAAAATAATTTTTTTTAAAGAAAAAATAAGATAGTGTTATTATTTTTATTTTGTCTGTATCATGCTCGAATTTCCTTCATCTGAGATATAAAACAAAATTGCTTTTATAAAATATCAACTTCAAAATAATATTTAAAGATTAATCCTGAAACTGACATTTATTAGATTTTAAAACTTTAGTTGGTAATGAATACATACTAAACAAAAATGTTCAAGTAAATAAAGTATGTAATTGATAAAAAATGACACAAACATTCCTTACGCATTCATATTCACATTATACATTAATATATTCAAATTAGAAAAAAAAAACATTGTGTTGAAGTTTTAAAATGTCAAAAACAGCCATTCAAATTTAAGATGACTAACATACAATATTCCATCTGTTATTAGAAAAAGAATTTTTGAAATAATACATTTTAAGTTCTCATATTTCAGTTCCGTATTCTTACTTCAAAAGTATGAGCATCAAAGTAAATTATTTTTAAAAATAAGTATTTCGATAATAATGATTAAAGTGTAGTTAATGCATATGCTTTTATCCATTTATACATGGTGATTCCAATTTCATGGCACAAACTTTAAGGTTTGGTACAGGGCACTGTAACAAAACTTTTTTTGTATAGGAAAGCAGGGTCGGAAATCCATTTGCATAGTCAAAAATACAGGGTGTCTCACTCCAATCCAAAGTTGAGTTTTTGTTCGTAAATTTAACAATAGTGAAGATACTTTAACAAATCTTTACAAGAGGTTTATAATTCATACAAAGATTTGTTGCAAATTTTAAAATATCTTCACTGGCTGTCTGTCTGGCTGTCACCCGCCTTGAGGATCCGCTTTTGGCATATGATCGGGACAAGCCCCAAGCTCAAGGCAGGAAGGTCTCTACCGTCCAAACGACACCACCGTCTCCGGATTAACTAAAATTTCTTACACCATCAATCATAAGTGGCAGCCCTATTTATCAGGGCGTGCCATGGGAAAACATTTACAAATTGAAAAGTAAATTATAGTAAATTATACAAACTCTAATTCACAAATGGCAGCCCTATTTATTCAGGGCGTGCCTGATTTTATACAATGTTTGAATATTATAGATTATATACACAATATTTAAAGCTACAGTTTTTTACAGGTAAGTAGATTAAAAAAAAAAAAATGTATACACAATAATTATATAAGTTACATGTTTTACAAATTTCAATATTTACACATTATACATAATAGCTCTTGGCAAGATGGTAACGGTAATTTTCTAAGTTTAACAACATTTTCCATTCTTTAAAAGACAACCCTAAGAAATGTTTGCCCTCATGATTAACCATGCAAGAAGTAGATGAATGAATATATGAATTGTAAAGTAACAATTATGTATTTACAGGTAGTACACTTGATATATTTACATTTTACTAGATAATCAATTATATTGATTATTTTAACTATTTAATTGTTAGCAAGATTTTCCGAACATTTATACACTTAATTATAATGAGTAATGCAATGAATACTGCACTCAAATAATATACAAATATACACGATGAATAAAACAATGGAAAATTTATATTTGAATAATAATCACTTATATACAATGAATAAAACTAGAGAAATATACTTGGTGAATAAACACAAAATATAGTTGAAGATACATAACACCGCAAATTAAGAGGACAACTGTCGCCATGAAGCGACCTTCACAGGACGAGCAATAGCAGGATTAAAAAATATTTTAGATTTAAAAATAAAATTTGTATTTTATAAAAGAATATTTCTCATTTAAGATATTATAATTTTGATATAATTTGCCAAGTGATTCATTATTATTAATAATATCCATCATGTCCTCGAGGAGTGTTGGAAATTTCCTATGAAATTTATATTTCATAAATCCACACTTCCCGAAGACATAATGGATAGGATCACCCCTCTGGCCACAAACACATAGATCATTATCCATTTTACCGATTTTATTTAAGAATGTAGGAAAACTGCCGCAGCCCGTGAAAAAATATATTGAGACTTTATCTTTAGTTATTAATTTAGTGTTGACTTCTGGCACAAGCTGATACGTAAATCTGCCGCTCCCTGAGTTATCCTAGTTGTACTGCCACCTTTCCAGTAATTGATCGTTGATACATTTATTTAAATATGAGCGCGGAAATTTTATTCCGCGCTCTGCTGGAAGGTTGGAGTACTGAGCAGCATCATTAGCCAGCTTGTCCGCCAGTTCGTTGCCTATTGTACCCGCGTGTCCTTTAACCCATGTTAGATAAAATAGTTTGTTTTTATTTTGATGTATTAGTTGCTGTATATCATAAATTGCTTTAAGTGTTGGAAATTGATTTGTTAATGAAAGGATTGTTGATTGACTATCTGATAAAATTTGAAATTTATTAAAGTTAGAATTTATTGCCCATTCTATTGCTGTTATGGCCGCGTGCAGCTCTGCTTGGTAGACTGTGTTTTCTGGTTGAATTTTAGTAGTTTTTTCGTCTATTTTTATGTTGTTCTGAAAAATCACCAATGAGAAAGCTGTATTAGAATCCACCTTAGAACCGTCTGTGTATATGTGTGTAATATCTATGTTATTTAAGATTTTGTCTATTGTTATTAGATTATTTAAAAGGTTTTCTGGATTAATTGTGTATTTGTAAAGCTTTTCTTCTATGTCATTTTTAGTTATTACCTTATTATCTTTTAATAATATCTCTGTGTTGTTTAATATTTTATATTTTAAGTTTTTATGTTCTAACGTTAGTAATAGTGGTGGAATACCTAGTAGTGTCTGTAATGTGTGAGTTGAAGTATTTTTATATGTTTTTGTTATTGATATTAAACATAATCTTTGTATGCTCTGGAGGTTACGTTTGTCAATAACTCTTAAATCGTCGAACCATACCTCCGAGCCGTAAACTATTATTTTCTCTAAGACTGTGATGTACCAGGTTCTAAGGCGTGATCTATCCACTTCCCATGTGGCTGAAAAAACACGTTTTATTGAAGATGTTAATAATACTATTTTGTTTTTAATTTTTTGGATGTGTTTATCCCATTTAAGATTTGATTGAAATGTTATACCTAAGATATTTAAGTCGGTGACACCTTTTATATTGGATTGTTTTAATTTAAAGATTGGTGGACGACTCACCAAGACATTTTTACCCAACAGAATGTACGATGTTTTATTTGATGATATTTTTAGCGAGAGGTCTTCACATAATTGGGCAAAAAGGGCAATTCTTTCATTCGCCTGCGATTCTAAATCTCTTCTATTGTTTGCGCGTATAATAAGATTGAAATCATCGCAAAAGGCATAAAGATTAGTGAATTTAGTGTAGAATATTTTTAGTATTTGATTGGCCACAAGGAGCCACAGGAGAGGGCCGAGACACGAACCCTGTGAACAACCTTGGGAAGTAGGACGTTTAATGTTATTATTTAGGTAATCGGTAATGATGAGTCTGTCTGAAAGAAAGCTTAGGAGAAAGTTTATAAGATATTTTGGGACTGGCAGGGTTTTGAGAATTCTGCCCAATGTTGTCCAGTCAATATTATCAAACGCCCCCACAATGTCAAATGAGACGAGCGCGCAGTATTTATTTGATTTTAGATAATTATTAATTTTATATTTTAATCTGTTAAGTAATTGTACTGTACTTTTTCCTTCACGGAAGCCAAATTGAGATTTATGTAAGTAGTTATTGTTTTCTAGATAGTAATTTAGTCTATGTTTAAGCATGCGTTCTAGGATTTTGCCCAGCATCGGGAGAAGGCAAATGGGTCTATATGAGGTTGGGAGTTTAGGATTTTTATTGTCTTTGTGAAAAATATAACGTTAGCTATTTTCCAATTTTTTGGGAAAAAATTTAAATTTAAACATTTATTGAAAAGATCACGAATTAAGTATTTGTATGATTTGAAAAGATTTTTATGAGGTATGCGTCTATTTTATCGTGACCAGGGGCTTTAAGATTGTTTTGTTCAGATAATGCTGTTTTTATTTCTTTATTTGAGAAGAGTGGGGGGGAGGGGACTATCTCCCCTGCTGGGGCTAAAAGTAACGGAACAGTTGGATTTATTGGAAAATGATGTGTTAAAAGATTTTGAAATGTTTCTTGTTTTGTAATGTAAGGTGAAGAACCTTTCAAGGATGCGTGAATAAAGTGTTGGTTTGATAAGTTTTTGTTTGTTGCAATTTTGAACGCCTGCCCAAAGGTGTCTTTTGTATTATTACAGAATTTTTTCCAGGAATTTAATTTTTCGCTTTTTATGTGTTTTTATATAGTTCTCGATCACGTTGTAGGAGCGTTCTCCATTTTGAGTCACCCGATGACCTCCATCTTTTCCTTAGAGCTGATATTTTGTTTCGGTGGGATCTTAGCGCGTCAGTCCACCAGTCAAAAGTTGTGTATAGTTTAAGTTTTTTAGTTTTTAATGTTTTTTGACATGTTTGGTTAATTTTGATATTGAAGTCTTCTAGCCAATTATCCAGTTTGTCATAGGTGTCAACCAATGTAAGTTTAGTGTGTAAGTCCGTGGCCAAAGGTCTGAAGAATTTGTTAAATTTTTTGAAGGTTGTATACTTTGTTTTAAACCTTTTGAGATCTATTGTTGAGGGTGTTAATGAAAGAGAGAAACAAATATACCTATGATCAGATAGCGATACGGATTCTGTGTCCACGTACCAGGAGTCGACGAAGTTGGTTAGATCCTGAGTGCACACGGTGACATCTGGGTTTCCCCGACATGAACGACCCGGCTCTCCTATGAACGAAGGTGGTGATTCCGTATCGTTTATGAGTGTTAAGTTCTTTGAAAGTAGTAGGTATGTTAGGATGGATCCCCGTTCATCCTCCTTTTTCTAGCCAAGCAATGACAAGTGCACGTTGAGATCTGCTCCCAAAATCAGGTGCTAAAGGGGCATGAAGAAATCCAGCCATTTTAAGTCCTCTCGGAAGTCTCCTGATGGTTTTGAATAACAGGATCCTATTGTTATTGGTCCTGTAGATGATGTTAGATTCACGAAAACTGAATTATGGTCGCTGTAACATTGAACTACCTCCACATCAGGGCGTGTTACTCTGATTGCAGCTGTATTGTTCCCCGATGTGAAGGTTTGCCAAGACTTGGAGGGGACTGCCCATATTTTTCCTTCCTGTGAATAATAGTCCTGAATCAGCAACACTCGGATCTTATTCTTGTTGGCATGGCCCATGAGATTCCCAGTTGCTGCTTTAGATTTTTGTAAGTTTATTTGAAGAAAGGTCAGTTTGTCGATTTTATTATCTATTTTGTTAACTATTGTATTGGATGAAGCTGAGGTTTTATGCTGTATGGGGGTTGGATGAATATTGTCTATGTTGAATTTAAAAACTGTTGTTGTGCGTAGATGTTTCTCTGTTGGATGTAATAATGGAAGGCTGGACATTCGGAAGAGTCAGCCGAGTGAGGAAAGTCGCCCTGCGTTCCTGAGCAGTTTACGCATTGATGTTTTTGGGGGGATTTAGCCAATGGGCAAACAGAAGAAGCATGTTTTTTCGTGCAGTATTTACAGGACGTTTGAGATCTGCAGTTTGTATTAGCATGTCCAAAGCGCTGGCAGCTGCTACATCTGATTATAGGCAGGTAGGTGCTCACCCTACATGTAGAGAATCCAAATTGAATTTTTCGTTCCCGTAGCATATGGGCTGCTATATATTCCTCGACCTCCAGGATTAGTTGGTATTTTCCATTTCTCTTTATCTTTTTGAAGACTGCTACTGGAGTTTCTGGATTGTAGAAGCTTTCCAACTGTTGCAATATTGTTTTCTCTTCTAGTATTTCTGGAATCCCCAGTATGATAATTTTCTTTAAATTTGTGGATTTATACGTTATTTCTATTATGTCTTTAAGTGATGTTATGTTTTCGATACTTTCCATTAGTTCAGTCGTTTGGTCGTCTGATGTAGTTTTGATTATTAGAGTGTTTCTATCTTTAGCTATTGCACAATATATGTTGGTTGTATTTGACGATGTTTTTATTTCTCTTGTTAGTATAAGTCTGATTTCATTTAGTGCGATATTAGTTGTGGACTTCCTCTTAATTAGAATTGCTGAACTTGAAAACTGCCGGTGATTCTTCATTTCCCTGTTGTGGATTTTATTTTGCAGATGGATTCTGGAGTACAAGCTCTTTGATGTTTCTCTCTGATCTGTTGTGGCCGCCTCTTCCTCCTGTTGCATCTCCTTTGTATTTGTCAATATCTTTTCCTTTGGCCTTGTTATTGTTTTCTCTATCTTCATCAATTTCTCGAGTATCAATTGTATATCGGTTATCGTTGTTTCTTTCTTATTGTTCTCTAGAAGTTCTTCCACTAAATTTTGTTTCACTTCCAATTCCTCCATAATGTTCTGTAGTTGTTTTTCTTTCTTCTCCAACTCGTCCGATAAGTTTCGTTCTCTCAATGCTGTTTCTTCCTGCATTTTTATAAAGCTCTCATTAATTTCTGTTCCACTGGCAGCTAATTTACTTTCTTGTTCATTGATTACCTTTAGTTGATCTTTAATAATTTTGTTGAGGAGTTGTACTTGTTCGTTTTTCTGGTTCTTATTTTGTATATCTTCTAAGTTTTTAAGATTTTCTTTGTGGTCATTGTACATTTTCGTTGATTTGGAGAATATCATGTCTAGGTATTTCTTTTTCTCACTCGACACTCCCTTGTACCTTTTTGCGTTCAGTTTTACGTATATATCTATAAGTTCTGGGATGTTTTTCGTTTGAGCCATTTTTTTGTTGAATCTATATTCTTCTGTTTTTGGTGTCGATGTAAATTTGAATCTGAATGGGACCAGTTGTGGTTTTCTATTATTTGTGATTTTTGAGTCGCTAGCGAAATCTGCAGCTTCATCTTCACTGGTACTCGACTGATGATCTACGATGGATTTTTTCAGATGGACCAATATTAGTGGCATTGAAATATTTTGTTCTAATATCGAGGTTTTCTCATACATAGTTCTTTTGTTTAAGTCATGATGTTGTTCATGAGATGCATTACCCTCATTTTCACTAACTTTATCACTCTCTTCCATTTTACTTATCTGTTCTTGTTATTTATGATTTTTAGTCAACAGTAGCTATGAGTTATATTATATTTCAATTAATTACTGGATCAGGCTCATTAGCTCCCCATACATGGTAAAGAAAAAATGGAATTTTGAAATTAATAGACTCGCCAAAATAGAAGAAAATAATTTAGAAAATAATTTAGAAAAAGCCTAAAAAACACTACGTCCAAATCGGTAAGGGATCCCGTGCTCAAAAATGGGTGATCGCAAAATATATTATAATGAATGGTATAATACAGTTATAACATGATATATTCAGATAGCAATTGTTGGAGGTTGTTATTAATAGTGAATTAGACATAAAATTATTATAAAAAGTTAATTAACACCAGGGGCAAATATATACATGAATATATAGCAACATTTCATTTGTAAACCAGATTTTATTTACTAACTTTGGCTAGATATTATGTCTGAATACTCTAGAACAGATAAAATGAAGACTAGTTTTAAACAATTACAGTCCTTAAGAATATAATACCCTTGATTATAGACCAACAAAAAATTAATGATGAAAATAAAGAATTTTTTTTTCTCTCTTTTTTTAGCCACACGCTTATTCTTTCAATCTCTATCATTTTTCATGTTTATGAAAAGTCACAGCAATCCATCGTTGCCACAGATTAATCTCGGAAAATGAAACATTTGAAGTTACTTAAAAAATTAATAACTCGAAAAGTATTTGTCATAAAATTGTTTTACAAACTGCGTTAGAATGGTAAAAAATTGTATTTTTCTTGATATAAATTTCAAATCTAATGATTATGTCGTTTTTCAAATATTAGATTTCAAAAATTACAAAACTTCACAATGGAGTACCGTAGCGAAACTTTTACGCGTAAAAAGATAATGATAAAGGCATTGTGGCTCGACATATCGCGTATACTGGCCATAGCATGAGTAACGAATTATAGTAAACTTATTATTCTGTTAAAATATAAAAGTGAATTATGTACATACATTTTTAAAAAATAAAGAAAAACATTGTATCACAAACATCAACAAAATTTTTTCTTCTATTTATTCCCTTATTCCAAAGATATCGTTTTATCGTCTGCTGCCATAGCAACATGAATTAAATTTCATTAAAAAAAATGCTCAGTGGTAGAAAAATATTTTTCTAAATCGAATGGTTATTGAACAACTCAACACTTTAACAGGGGAATTTTTATTTGTTATTTAGATATTTTAAAATTGTTTGTTGTCATTGCGTTTCTATTCTGAGTTACAGCTAGTTTATTTATTTTTTAAATAAAAGCCGTGTGTGGCAATCTATATTCGGCCTTATAGCAGAATTTTCCCCTCTTGTTTTTTTTTTCTTTTTTCTTTTTTTCTTTTTTTTCACAACAATTTTCCATATGAACACTGCAATTAATTAAAAATGTATTAATTGAGAATTAGGTTAGTAAATCACCAATTAAGAGTTAATTGGGACGGATGCAGATGCTGTAGAAAAATAATAATATGGTTGAGCTGAGTGCAAAGTTCGGCTCCCGCAACAGTAGGAGGGAAGGGTCACCAAACTTACCCATATGGGAGCTACATCAAGAGATCCATGCTGCACTTGAGCTATGGGAGTATAGTAATGAGATAACTATTCCAAAGAAATAGAGGGCGCTACGAGCTGTAAGTAGTATTCGGTTGAATAATTGAAAGATTTAAAGACTGTAATAGAGGGGCTATCCGGGGATATGTGACATGACATGATTTTAAAAATCTATGAAAGATGCCCCTTATATAGGGGCCAGGGCCGACCCTGATCAGAAAAAGTTAAGTGTAATACAAGAAGATGAAATGACTAACCAATGGCCATTGATACAATGTGAGAAAAATGATAATGAGACTAAATATTAGGGGATAATGGGGTAATTTGTTAAAATATCTGGTACTTATCTATTATTCCGTCGACCACTTTTCATAACAAAAACTATCGCCAAACTGTAACGCCAGATAAACGGGAGAAAGTTGCCATTGGAATATCAAATTAAATACATAAATAAAATATAAGAATTTAAGGACACAATTGTTATTTTAATTAATGAAATAACTAATAAATCAGTAAAACATAATAAAAAATACACGCAAATGTCGAATTAAAAAACACTTGATGACATAACAAACACATATAATGCTTCTGACATCAAGTAAATGGGACTGCATTTTTGGCGTTTAATCTTAGAGTTTGGCGATAATTTTTGTTATGAAAAGTGGTCGACGGAATAATAGAGAAGTACCAAATATCTTCACTACTGTTAATGTTATAAACGAAAACGCGACATCAGATTGAAGCGAGACTGTGTCCTATACCAACCCTTAAAATTTGTACCATGAATTTGAAAATACCTGTATTTTATACCGTAGCCACAAATGTTTTATTTTACTTTTTTAAATAATTTTTGATTTTATAATAAATGCGGTAAAACAAATATGTCTAAACAGTTAAATAATATAAAAACGTGATTGTCATTCCCGCTTTAACAAAAATAAAACATATTTTATTCCTCAATATTTCGAACCTTCAATTTTTTCTGTAATTGTACGGCGTGATCAAGCCAAAGAGATACCCAGGCCCTGGTATTCATTCGAGCCCTCCTAAAATTAATAATTTTAGATGCCCTAGAATACGTATATGAACACACTTGGATAAATATATCTTTTATCTTTATTCTCCTCCTGCTCTAAAACTACGAAATGTTCATTATAATAAAAAGATTATTTAAAAAAAAATCTTCTACAAACTCACCGACGACAAAGTTGGCACATGCTTTAATTAGACCCTGATTGTATACATACATATTTTTCTAGACATAGAATATTTAGAATGCCTGCATATGATTAAGCACTAATTGTATGCAATTGGTGTCCAATCTTCGTTTTGCACATTAGCACCTAGTTCTCAAATCGTGTTAATCAAGATAAATTGCTTAATCCTATCATTCAGGTACCGGCAGCCGCAACAACTTGGTTTTCACATCCTCGGATTCATTTCAGAGTATTACAGGTTTGAAGCTTGGTGCGCAGATAAGTAAAGAGTGATATCCGGTCATTATAATTTAAATGGGCGAGGCGATATGAAACAAAACCGAATCACCAAGCACCTTCCCCATTATCACAAATATAATCTTTAACTTGTATCACTCATTCAGGTTATATCGCCAAGATATTAATTTTGCATTGTTATAGTCTCGACAAAACGTTCAATGTGCCTTGTCGTCCTTTACTATTAGTGGCACTCTATTGCTATTGATATCTGGTGCATTTAAATCTCGTCATTAAAGCTGACCTTCGGGCGTAAATTGTCAGTTTGTGGGGTAACTAACCAAACGGGGGTCCTAGCATCTTCTACGCGATTAAAATTACTGGGCCGCTTATGGAACGAGCGTTACTAAATCACATATAAAGCCACTGGTAATGATATACTTTTTTTTTCGAGAAATCCTGAAGCGATTTCAATATTTATTTTTACGTTTTGGGAATAGATAGACTGTAAATTGATTGTTTTTCTAGATAAAAATAAGTGTAATAATCACATATCTGTAATTCTAGGTTTTAGTTTTAAATAAGCATTACTTAAAAGGTATTGATTTTCCAGAAAAACAAAACGATCGAAACATAGTTAATTATAATGGGGAAAAGAAATATTAAAAATTTATAGAAATATCTCTAGCAGCTCATCAAAAAAGGTAAATCAATATAAATTTTTCATAGGATTTTGCAACTTTTATTCACATTTTACGAAATCCAACCAAGTTCGAAATTTTCGCTACTCTTATTTGGTGGAAAAGGCCATGGTACTTTTTTTTTCTGAAAAAGAAAACTTCAACTACATTGATTTACACGTGTCATTTTTGTATTTGTTATCTGTTATAGGCTAATAAGGAATATTTTTCTAAAAAAATTCGATAATTTATTATAAGAAGAAAATCAAAATATTTAAGTTCAAATTCTTGAAAATGTTGTTTCGACTAAATTTGTATGAACCATTATAAAATTTTGCCGGGAATTTTTCCTATTGTGGCCGAAATAACATGCAATTTCAGTAAAATTATACAAATGCATATGTTGAAAGAATACATAAATTTATATGAGAATGCACTCAGAAAAAGAAACAGATTAAAACTACAAAACATATTTTTTAAGTACATTTTGTTGTTTTAGCAAAATTGGAGTAAAATTGAACCATTTTACTTCAATTAACAAAACATTTTTGCTGACGATACAAAATTTTTTTTTGGAATTGCAAAAAAAAAAAAAATTTTGTTGATTCAAACAAAATTTTTATTGACCCATATTTAAACAAAAATTTTGTTTAAATATAGGTCAATGAAAATTTTGTTTGAATCAACAAAAAGAATTTTTTTGTCGGAAACCACATTTTTTTGCAATTGCAAAAAAAAAAAAAAAAAAATTGTATCGTCAGCAAAAATGTTTTGTTAATTGAAGTAAAATGGTTCAATTTTACTCCAATTTTTCTAAAACAACCAAAATGTACTCAACAAAAATGTTTTGTAGTTTTAATCAATTCCTTTTTCTGAGTGTGGGCAATGCGCCAGATATATTTAATAAGGATACTTAAAAATAATATTTAAAAACAGACATATGTATAGCTAGCTAGTTACTTTATCTCCCAACTAACCAGCCGCTTAACGATATATTTAGTGGAAACTGTTTAGTATTTAGCATTTGTAATTTGTTTTATGCATGTCTTTTAAAAAGTCATTGCATCTACTTTATGTCAGTGCTGCCAGTTTTGCTCCTAGTTGGTCACGCATAGCATATTAGGACTTCTTTGAAACCACTAGGTGTAAGACGTTCGTTGGTGTATTTGTAACATAAAAACTTTAACGTTACTGAAGTCACAAAAAAAAAATAACATTATCTTTCATAATAAAGTTACACTGCATGGTTTTCAGTTATTTGATAAACAAAATTGCGAGTTTAAAGAGAAATCAAGTATTACGTAAATTCCACACAATTAAAAAAAAGGCTCGCTTCAAATCATAAATTCAAATTAAATACACATAAATATTTACATTCATTTAGATTCAAAGAGTAATATTTTTACATTCTTTTTATGTTAATATATATTTGAAAAAGATATACATATGTATGAACAATTTTATTAATATGTAATTTACATTTAAAATTTAATTTATTTTTTAATATGGAGTGTTTATATCGTTCGGTGTACAGATTTATTTAAATATACAATTCAATCTACCAAATCACCATTATTTTCATTTTTCAGCTATTGAAATTTCGCTCAGCTAATGTGCCAATAACTTGGCTAAATGTTAGTAGACACAAGCATCCAAAGGTAGGTCATCTGCTTTGTTATTAACTACCATTATTTTCGTTTTGAAAGTCATCCTGTAGAAATGTTTGCTTATTCATTTCAGTCAACAACAGTAGCTATTTTTATAAAATAACACACGTTAAAAAAATTCCCTAACTCCATATTTTTAAGAAAACTCCTACTTAACTCGCTAGAAAATAATTCATACTAGAAAATAATTTACATTACATTGATGCATTAAATCTTGAAGTTTCAAAAACAATGTTATTTACATGGAAATTGCTAATTACACATTACTCATACAAAATGAAAGTTTCTTTATGTTGATAGGTGGCTACTCCTTATTTAGAGCATTAAGATATTCTATATGTCGTTTCTGACAGTATTTAGAGCATTAAAACACTCTAACTGTGGCTTCTGTTAGGGTTTCTCTATATGAGAATGGCTACATCGGGATATCAAGATTGATTAATTTAAACGATTTAGGACAAAAACGAATCGCCAATCATCCTGGCGAGCAATCCATTATCAGCAAACTAATGCCACGTAGAAGAGATAGAGGTGGAAAACACTTTCCGTAGAGAATTTCCATGAAATGTGGCAACAACATGACCGGTCCTACAAATGTAAAGGTTTCCAGATTTGGCGTGTTATCGCTTGCTTGGCAAAAAACAAAAATTGCCGCTCATGGAAAAATTATAAAAATAGTCACTATCTAAATTAGGCATGTCAAGTGCAATAAATTTACAAAAATGATTTTATAATTTGTTTTAAACAAAATTTCGTTATTTACTAATACATATACATACACCTGTCAATATAATCCTCATTTAGATACGTAAATTACGTAAATACAATTTTGTTTTCTAACCAACGTTTGGCATTATTTAATTTTTCTAAAAATTAAACCACTGCTTTTTTCAATAATTAAATCCTTTTTAACAATATTGTTTTCCAAGTTATTTTGGCAAATATATATGTTGATGACTGCACTATCTGTAATAGGTGGAATCTTTAACATATAAAAGCTTAAAAAAGCCACTTTTCGTGCAATTCAGGGTAAAAAGAAACTACAAAATATTAAAACGCATTATAATTTACATTTAATAATTTATAAACGGCATGCTCAAGTGAAAACAAGTTCATAGCATCCTTTATTAAAATATACCAAATGAAACGATGGAGTAAACTAATGCAAAAATATAAACGAAGTGAAACAAAGCAACTTAAAATATGTTTTAAAATGGCAAAAGAACCTTTTCAGATTAATTTAATGATATCGTAATTTGTTTATTTTCCTTTCGTAAACATATGATAGCCCTTGGCGATAAAAATAGATACTAAATTTCGTAATTTCGATTCGTCAATGAAAATAATACAAGGAAAGAACAAATCACATGACTGTTATGACTCTTATGTTGGAAACAGTTTAGGGTTACATAAGCTCTCTCCAGCTATATCTCTTCTCTATGTAGAGTTGCAAAATTTTGGTTTATTCCCAGGTTTATTTCCAATAGGCCCGGTTTATTCCCAGGTTTATTCCCAAAACACCTGGTTTATTCCCCAAAAAACAAGTTTATTCCCAAAAAACCCGGTTCATTCCCATGTTTAAACCGGGTTTTTTCTAGCCTTTGCAACTCTATCTCTATGGCTAAAACTTGTGTCTCGCTCTCATAATCCAACTCGCCCAGGCGATTATTGCAAAGTTTTAAATGCAAACTGATCATCGACAAACACATCTGCCTTGGCAACGAGTGCCCAGTGTCGCGTGGGAAATCTGTTTTCCAGCAGTGAGAAATATATTTTTGTATTGCTTATTTATATGCCGTTCAAAGCCATCCTGCTTCGTGTGTGTTCTCACCAGGCAGTGCAGGTATTAGAGTATAGTATGCATTTTGTCTTTTAATGTACCTTAATCAAGGATTCTGGGAAGGGCATTATGCTCTACGGACTTGGTTTCCCCGTCTGAGAAGTCCCGTAATGATAACGCGATGGCGAACGCAGCGCCTGCGGTGACAAAGGGGCAGAAATGCCTCATAGACGGAATATTTCTTCTTTTGAACGTTTCCTTTTGAACGTGATCTTTCTTTCTTAAATGCTACATGTTTACATTTTCAACTTTGTAGGAAAAGCGAAAAACGAAAGTTTTAAAATTCCGATTTGTATGCAGACATGATTCTTCATGACATAATTTAACATCTTTAACCATACTAAAAAAGTTCTGAAAAGAACTGTTGTTTCAATAATAATAAAATAAAAATAAAATGATGTCCTTTATAAAGAAACTTAACACACCAGCCAGCGGCCAGTTTCAAGAGAACCGTCTGCCGCGAAGCGAAAAGAATAGATATTAAAAACATAGAGCATAAACAGGTTACATATTACATGAGTAAATTTCGGAAGCTTGTTAGTTTCTCCCCCCCATACTTGTCACTAGTAACGCTTTTATTGCTGCAATTACAGATTTTGCTGTAACTAGAGTTGCAAAGGCTAGAAAAACCCCGGTTTAAACTTGGGAATAAACCGGGTTTTTTGGGAATAAACTTGGTTTTTTGGGAATAAACCAGGTCTTTTGGGAATAAACCTGGGAATAAACCGGGTCTATTGGAAATAAACCTGAGAATAAACCGAAATTTTGCAACTCTAGCTGTGACTATACTATCTTGTATGTTAATCTATGATCAAAACAAACACATCTGCCTACGCGCAGTCTGATCATGCGTTCTGTGCGTATTTCTTCCCTCTCATACAGATGCACCATACCTTCGTTTTGGCAGTTTTAAAGTATCTGTCGGTAGTAAAGTTGCAAAGGCTAGAAAAAACCCGGCTTAAACCTGGGAATAAACCGGGTTTTTTTTTGGGAATAAACTTGGTTTTTTTGGAATAAATCAGGTCTTTTGCGAATAAACCTGGGAATAAACCGGGTCTATTGGAAATAAACCTGGGAATAAACCGAAATTTTGCAACTCTAGTAGCTAGGCTAGTCTCAATTGGAGTGTAAAGACAATTTATTAAGTGGCGCTCGAAGACATTTTGAATCGTCAATTATTCGACAGCAATTTTCATATCTCGATATTTATTGATGCCGATTTACTGGGTTCGGTGAATTCGCACAATTCAAGATGTCCAAGATGTTGCTATCACTAATTTCGTTACATGGATTATAGTGAATGACAATGATTTCAAGTAGTGTGACAGCGACTTGCATTATACAGGGCCGGTTCATGAGTTTTCAAACGTGACACGGAGTAAATAATCTTTACACGACGTTTGCACAAGACCATGGACGCGACGCTTTGTACCAATCGCCGTGTGAAGACGATCCACTCCGTGTGACGTTTTAAACGTCATGTGCCTGCCGTGTATAACGTAGGTCGTGGTGTGACTCAATATGCGAGTGGCGAAATACGCACAGGGTGCATTCTTAATCTGTGCTCAGAAAGACGTTTTTGTGCAAGCTATCGAAAACCTAAGTTCCAAATCTTGGCGATACTCGCCTTGACGAGTTCGATTAGACGAATGAGAAAGGTTAACAAATATTACCTTGGCGATAATGGCGTGTTAACCATAATTCTCGGTGATTCGTTGTCCAAAATCGTCTGAATCAATCGTATTATATCCCGTATGTAAAGTTGCAAAATTTCGGTTTATTCTCAGGTTTAATTCCAATAGACCCGGTTTATCCCCAGGTTTATTCCCGAAACCCCTGGTTTATTCCCAAAAATCCAAGTTTATTCCCAAAAAACCCGGTTTATTCCCAGGTTTAATGTGGGTTTTTCTAGTCTTTGCAACTCTAACCGTATGTCTCCACGCTTATACAGAAGCATCCTAGTCTTAAGTGTTTATTATTTGAATTTAAAATAAACCCTGTTTTGAAATTTGGCGCACCAATTACGGAGAAACAACATTCTGTAGTTTAAACTACGTCTGCAGAGAGATTAGCAAATATCTATTTTTAAAGTTCTTTTTAGTTTTAACATTCTTTCTCGGTTTGAAAAGTTGTTAAGTTTATTATACGCAACTAAGTATATTAAATCGTTTTTTACATCACTATTATGTTCCAAGTATGCCTGAGTAATTAATATTTAAATGAAGAGAATCATCTTGGGATATTGACTATATTAATTTCCCATCTCTATATTTTCTGATGTTTCTATTTACTTTCTTCTGAAGTATTTTATTAAAGTATATTAGAAAAAAATAACAACAACAATTTTATTTAGTTTGCATTTCAAAATAAAATCTCGTTTAATTTTAATTAGTTTTCTCTTCTGGAACGTTTATTTCAATTTACAGATTTGTTCAAATAGAAAATTCACTCTAGCCGTTAGTTTCACCTAGCGTTATTTTCATTTTTAGCTTAGCAAATTAATTTTCACGTAGCCTGTGTGGTGATAGCTTAGTATTAAGTGAGTAGAAACAAACATCGTGATGTAGTTGAGCTGCTTAGTTATTCACTTCTATTATTTTAGTTACAGAACAGTTTCCTCGAATAAATATTTTGGCTTAAATCTAGTGAAATGTATATTTCAGAAGATCAGAGTTATCTGTAAACTGAAACATTTGAAATAAAATGAATGCTTAGAAGGTTTATAATAATGTTATCAATGTTTTGGTATTTCATTATGTTATTACTGTATATATACATTTTTTGTGTACAAAGATGTTTTCAATATTTCAGTTTTATTAAAAAATATAGCTAATTAGTAAGTAAATATTGCTGTCTGAAACGAAATTGTAGGTTGAGTTTTTTTTGTTATTTTAAGGTTCATACATCAGATTTAAAAACAATTTGACAAATTGACTTGACACTAGTTACAAAACATTAGCACCCCTTTATTGAAATCGAAGATATTTAACATATATTATTTTTTAATTAAAGATATAGTCTCATTAAACTTGGTATTTTTTTTAATTTGAAAAGTCCATTAAGTTTGAACAAATTACTGAACCTTCTTGAGTAACGAACACATTCAAGATTTTTGTTTCCAAAATCAACACATTATTTCAAACTGGTTCGAATTGCTTCAAAAATTCGGACTGATATTCATACATAGAAATAGATGTAAATGGATACCTTCAAATAATCGATCTACTCTTCCAAATGAGCCAAAGAGCATGTGCATGTAACAACCTTAAAAGCACAGCCAACGTTGTTACCTCGTAGACCATACACTGTTAAAAATTTGCAGCAAACTGTCCAGTCATTTGACCGTTTTTGTAGAAAACGGTTACATAACTGTAATTTAACTATATTATGACCGTATTTTTGCTCATTTTATGGTCATAATATAGTTACATTACGTTTTCTACAAAAACGGTTAAATGACTGGACAGTTTGCTGCGAGTTTTTAACAGTGTAATGTAACGAAATTTATTTGTGTGCCACTGTAAACGACCTATAACGGCTGCATATCCTGAATAGCGAACTTATCAAATATATTTTATAGATTGATACACTACTCCGTTTAGTTCGAAATGATTCAGTATTTTCAACATTATCGTGATGACAAATTTGCATTATACAAATTGCATTCCATAAAAAAAAACTGAGAGTTATTTTTTACGTAGTGGCAACACCTCGAAACTAAAAAATAAAACTGCAGGTGATTTTTTCTGACTGTTAACTGTATGTTTATAAATATTTTAAACGAAGCAGACGATTTTCTTTTCCTAGTTTCGTGCTTATTTTAAGAACTGTTTTTATTTGCCGTATAGAAATGAAGGTGAGAGATTCAGAGTTAAAAAACGAAATGCGTTGTGCCATAAAATTTTGCTATCGTTTTGGCAAAATAGCTCCAGAAAAAGTTAAGTTAATGAAAGAAGCTTACAAAAACAAATGTTTTGATGAGTCTACGATTTTTAGATGGCATGGTGATTTCAAAAAATGACGTTTGACTGCAGAACTGGCTTCTATGCCTGGCTGACCAGAAAGTGTTGTGAATGATTGAAATATTAACACTGTGAGGGCAATCTTACAAGAAAATCGGCGAATGACATGTGAGGAGATAGCGGCCTCAACTAACTTTTCGAAAACATCAATATTTCGCATTCTACGGAACAATGTGCAGCTTCGCCATGTTTGTTCCAGATGGGTTCCTCATCACCATATTAAAGAACAAATGCAAACAAGAATTCACCAATGTTGTGAGTGGCAACATATGTTCCAAAATGATATGAATTTCCTAAAGACTGTGTTCCTAAATACAGGTGCTGAAATTTGGGTTCATCATTTTGATCCCCTTACAAAGTCCGCAACAAGTGTATGGAAACACACTGATTCTCCGCCTCCGAAAAAAATCTGACCAACCAAATCTGCTGGAATGGTCATGATGATTATTTTCTTTGATCATAAATGTGTAATCTGTCAGAATTATGTGCCTCCCAAAACTACTGTGAATGGTGAAAGTCATGTTTCATTTTTGAAAATTTTGCGACAATACATATCGAGGAAGCGTGATGAACTGGTAGTAAATTGGACTTACACCACGATAACGCTCGCCCACATGTCGCTACTTGTGTTCAACAATATCTTAGTAAATGCAATATTAAAATCATGCCAACTCCCCCTTACAGTCCAGATCTCGCCCCATGAGACTTCTGGTTGTTTCCGAAGTTGAAACAGAAGCTCCGTGGCAGAAACTTTAATACAGATTGTGAAGTTATTTCAGCAGTGCAGAGTTCTTTGAAGCAACTTCCGAAAAGAAGGCTTATTTACTTGTTTTAAAAACTGTGTTGAACGATGCAACCGTTGCATATCATTTGAGGAAAGGTATTTTGAAAAAGAATGATGTATCTTTTGCTGCAAATATATTTCTTGATTTGTTATGGTTTTAATCTCAGTTTTTATGGACGCCCTTTGTATATATAGATATAAACATTATGATTGCAATAAATTGATTTCTAAAGAAATCAACTTAGAACTACCAATAAGAATGTTGAATATCAGTGTCGATAATACATGGGTGATAATGCTGTGTTCTTACTTTTTTTCTTTTTATAACAACCATTTTTATGTTTACTTCGGTGAAACTAACATGGGTGAATCGAAAAGTTGTCCGAACGAACAAACACGTTTTAAGAGAAATTTAATGAGAAATACGAATAAAATTTCTGTTTTAATAAATTTCTTATATTATAGCAACACTGCATATTGTCTCCGAATAAGCAAATAATAATAATGAAATATTAGGGGCAGACAGAGAAATGGAAGATTTTTGCATATAATTAAAATGCACCTTAATTAAATGTATACTAATAATAAAAAGAAGTAACTTTTTTTTGTCTACTGAACTGATTCCAAAAGTGATGGTGGGAAATTGATGTTGAAAACCCCTGCTCTAACATAGACTATATTTTATGTCTGTGCCACTACCCCCAAGGGGTTGCAGGTGAAAAATAAATGTTCTAAATTATGATTTTTGTGATTCTGAAAGGACTAGAAACTTGAACTTTCGCATGACGGTTAGTTTTAAGATAAAAATGCTCCCGAAGAACAGTTTGTAAAAAAATTCAAAATTTAAAAGGGTGAAATGAGCGAAAAGCCTTCTAATAAATGTTTTAAATTATGATTTCTCTTGAATTGTTAAGGATACATATTTGAAATTTTACATGACTGCTATTTTTAAGATGCAAATGCTCACACAACACTTTTCTAAATCAAAATTTAAAAGGGTGATGGAGTAAAAAACATTCCAAATTATGATTTTTATGATACTTGAAAGGACTCGAAACTTGAAATTTAGCATGGCTTTTACATTTAAGATAAAAATTCAATGTAAGAATGGTTTCGAAAAAAATCGAAATTTAAAAGTTTGAAATGAGCGGAAAACATTCTGAAAAAAGTTTTAAATTATGATTTCTTTCTATGGAATTGTTAAGCAGAGAAATTGGATCTTTGACATGGCTGCTAGTTTTAAGATGAAAATGCTTGCTTAGAACAGTTTCCTAAAACTTGGAAATTTAAAAGGGTGAAAGATCAAAAAGTTTTCTAAAATTACGATTTATGTCATACAGTTTGTATAAAAACCTGGAATTTGGCATGGTGGTTACATTTAAAATGTAAATGCTCTCTTGAAACTTTAAATTTTGTATTATAGTGGTTACTTTTAAGATACTGATGAACAGTACACAAATTGCGATTTATGTCTAATAGTCTATATAGAAGTCTCGAATTTGGCATGGTGGTTACTTTTAAGATGTAAAAGCTCGCTAAGAACTGTTTAAAAAATCGAAATTTCAAAGAGTGAAAGCGCTAAAAGCGTTATAAATTAGGATTTCTATGAAATTGTTAAGGGTAGAAACTTCAAATTTGATATGGTGGTTACATTTAAGATATAAATGCTCACTAAGAACTTTTTTTTAAATTCGAAATTTAAAAGGATGGAATGAGTGAAAAATGTTCTAGAAACGCTCTAAATTAAGATTTATTTGGAACTGTTAAGCCTAGAATATTGAAATGTGGCGATGCTGTTACTCTACAGACATAAAAGCTGGCTAAACGTTAACACATTTCTAAAAATTTGAAATTAAAAAAGGTGCAAGAGGAAAAAACGTTGTAAAATTTGTCATTTATGCGATACAGTTGGTACAGATGAAGCTAAGAAATTGGCATGCAGCAAATATTCCCACTGAATTCAGATAAAATAAATAGTTCGCCTTTTTTTTTTTTTTGTGTGTGTGTGTGTGTGTGTGTGTGTGGTTACATTTAAAATGTAAATACTTGCAAAGAACGGTATGTGAAAAAATCGAAATTTTTCGGATGAAAAGAGCGGAAAACGGTCGAAATTACGATTTAATTGGATTTATTTGGGTTAGAAACTTGCAATTTAGTACCGAAGTTACTTTTAAGATACACATGAAGAGTATAAACAGTTGATTAAAGATTCAAAATGAAGAGATTTAAAGGTATGAAATGAGCTGAAAAAGGTCTTAATCGCGGTTTATTCAGAATTTTTAGGGATAGACACTTAAAATTTGACATGTCTGTTATATTTAAAACGTGAATGTTCGCACAGAACAGTTTTTACAAAATTCGAAATTTAAAAGTGTGCAGAAGCAAAAAATGTTCTAAGATTACGATTTTTCTGCTGTTGCTGAGCTAGAAACTTTAAATTTAGTATGTTTCTTTTAAGATGTAAGTGCAGGCTGAAAACGATTTAACTAAAAATTCGAAATTTAAAAGGGTGAAATGAGCAGTAACAATTCTAAAAATCTTATAAATTATAATTTAGTTGACAATAAGGATAAAAACTTGGAATTTTATATGGCGCTACTTCAAAAACATAAATTCATCCACAGAACAGTTTTTGAAAATTTAGAATTTTTAAAGTGTACAGGAACAATAGACGTTCTAAAATTGGAATTTCTGTGATATAGTTGTTATCGGAGCTTGGATAAATAGACGCTTGGAATGTGGCATGGTGATTATTTTTAAAATGTAAATTCTCGCTAAGAACGGTTTCTACACATTACTAAATTTCAAAAGAAAAATGAAATGAGCGTTAAACCTTCAAAATACATTCTAAATTAACATTTATTTGGAATTAATTTTAGCAATTCACCTTCATTTAAGTCTCATGTTCGCCTAATGCAGTATAAGAATAAGTTTACTCAAAATGTGGCTTAATTAGTAATTTTTGAATTATCTGTGGCAGTAAAATTTCCTCTAATGAAAATAGGCGCACAAATACCATTTGGCATATTTCAACCATTATGCTAGCAAACCCGAGGGTTTTGCTAGTTAAATATATATATATATATAATGTACAAACAAAAATATTATAGGGAAAAAATTAATTTTGAATTAGTTATCCTCTTCCAGACATAATCCAAGGAAAAAAACATGGGAAAATAAAATATATTCTTCAAATCGTTTTCCCGATGTTTGTTAAAAAGACAGAGGTGTCGTTTTTAGAGGACAGTCGTATTAGTTGTATATAAATTACAAAAAGTACGATATTCGAATGAAGGTGTAGTTCGTTATTTCGACGATTCGTGTAAAGAGATTTCTGTTCCGTTTTGCACACGTACAAAACGAATAACGAATCTGTTTTAGTCGTTTAATATAAATCTCTAGAAACATGAATTTCGAATGACATCATAATATGATTCTTCTGTAATTCCTACAAATAACATCTCTTTGACTACATATACATAAATATTTGTTTGTTTGTTTATTGAACATGTCATATATCAGACTTATGTGCTATACATAAAAATAAAAAATAAATAAGACAAAGTAAAAGTAATGGCAGCATTTTAAATTTAGAGTACAATTTTCCATTGTGTGCTTTGTTTCCATAGTAGGCTATAAGCTTTCAGTTATTCGCTTCACCCACTTCCTCATCTTACTAGCCTTAATATAAAAAATAAGACTAAATTTTAACTTTAAGAAAATATTTATTTATTGTTTTCATAATGGTTAAACCAGGAAAATTAATAAAAACTTTATTCCTTTTATAGTAATCCACTAACCGATAACTTTAAATCCACGACTTTAGAGATCCGCTCTAGATATTAGTAAGTTATTAGGCATTCCGCCACTGTAATTTTTTTCTCGGCACAGACCTCTATCCTTGATGTAGCTAGTATATAATCCATTTATACTTTTTTTTATTGCAGCACGGCAGGCGTCGAAGCGATTAACCGCTTCTCTCCAAATATTATGTAGTGTCTGAAGATTTCAAACAGTCGCTTGAAATCTTCACACCTTGATTATCTTATGTTGTTTTCTGATTATCTAGCGATCTTCCTTGAGGATAGTGTGGCCGAAATTGCCTTTGTACTCTCACTGGATATTTAAATTTAACAATGACAACACTCAACATTTTTTGAATGATATACGTCATTTTGACTTTAATTTATAAAACAAAAAATGTGCCAATGATGCCAGCATCAAAATTTAACTGTTCATTTTTAATTTCCAACAAAGAGTATTTCCAACAATAACAATTCAGAGTGCCATAAAAAGATTTAAACGTATTTTAATATTTTACCGGTTAGAGTTTATTAGGCAATGTAAATTATAAGTATTCTATAATAAAGTTGAGAATACGAGTACAATAGTTCATCCATTAATTTTCAAAAGTTACGTTTTTTATGAGAGGAGGGTTGAATTCTACTTTTTTGTGTCCAAATTTTCTTTATCATTTTCGGCATTTTTTGCATCTCTCAAGTACCGGGTGTCCCACAAATGAATGATGGATTTTAAAATTCAATAACTGGCAAAAGGTGACAGATATTTAAAAAAATCTTGCAGGAGGGTTATGTATGATGTCAGGAGATTTGTACTGTGATTCTTGATTTTAGTTCGAATTTCAAACAATAGATGGCGCTGACAGCGATTGGCGTTCAGTCGAGGCCGAAACTGACGCCACTCAGCATTGATGCACCACCCCCCTGAATACTAGATGGCGGGTGTCGCAAGAGGGTATTTTTTTCGAATTTGAACACCAATAATATCTTAAAGTTTTCTTTGACTTATTTGATCTCAGTAAAACTAGACGAAGAAAACTTTTAGAAATTATTGGTGTTGAAGTTCGAGGGACTGTTCAAACGCTGAAAAAAAATTCCGCCTGTGACAGCCCCCGTCTAGTATTCAGGGGGCGGTGCATCAATGCTGAGTGGCATCAGTTTTGGCCACGACTGAACGCCAATCACTGTAAACGCCATCTAGTGTCTGAAATTCGAACTAAAATCAAGAATCACAGTACAAAAACTCCTGACATCATACATAACCCTCCTGCAAGAATTATTTTAATATCTGCCACCGTTTGCAAGTTATTGAATTTTAAAATCCATTAGTCATTTTTGGGACACCCGGTATGTACAGTGTTGCTCTAAATGCGGTTTTGGAATATCCCATTTCCTTAGAATCATTCATGAACAATAAAAGTAACACCGCAGCAGCCAGCCGGCTTTCTACGTGCAGCTCTACACTGTCTTGAAACCATGTAAAACATAACCCATTTCGAATCCATGTCGGAACTGCGTCACGATACCATGTCGAAAAGGTTTCAAACCATTTTCCTCCAAACCATGTTTTTCAAATTGGGTGACTATTTTTTCGAGAAATACTCGACCAATTTCCTTCAGTTTTTTTAAAGTCCGAAGGTGATATCTCATTTCTTTATAAGAGAAACAAATCGCGTTAACTTTAGGGCAAAGAATTAGAACCTCCCTTTTATTAGGTAGCTTTCAATACAAAAAAGTATAAAGCTACCTATTGCAGCCGTTCGGAGGAAAGCAGTTCCGGAAAATTTCAGTATATTTTCACCGATCATGACCCCCAGACCCCAAAACCACCCTCCGTTCAAATGTTGATTTATATATATATATATATATATATATATATATCTGACGTATGTCATACGATAACGCTCGTATTTATAAATCAATTTTGATGAAACTAATTGTGTGTATTAAGCTAACCAATTTCTCGACCGAGTTCGTTGGCCAGCTTGGTCCGCCATTTTGTTTCAAGATGGCGGCCATTTAAAAATTTAAAACTAAAATAAATATACAAAAAAATTAAAAATTAAAATTTATTTTTTAATTACGTTTTAGGCCTTGATACAAGGATTACAGAGCATTTTTTGGTTTACCTCTATCTTAAAAAATGGCTGAGATAGAGCAGTTTGAAATTCTAGGGTGGCTGACATTTTGAAACAAAACAGCACATTAACGCGGTTACTCGCAAATTATTTTCTTTTATTGTTGTAATAATTTTCCCAATCATACGCATAAAACTATATATTCATATCCGTTAGCGCCAAAATTGGCGACATTGGCGACAAAATTGGCAACATTTGGCGACCAAAATAAGTCTTTATAAATGAAGCCAATTTGGCTATTGCTCAATAATTTGGCGAATTTCTTATTCAAATTCAGTATTAACGAATCTTTTGTAAACGTTTCTTTGCATTTTAACTTGCTGTTTTCGTGTAACATTAGCTAAAATTTTAAAACGAAGATATAGGAATGCTACCTTTTCCTCCCGGTACAGGCTGGAAGGACTTTTTTTTACCCATCCCGCCGAAACGAAATTGTTCAGTTACGAAATTTTTACTTGTAACAAGAGCATTATTTGAAATTTAAATTTGAGTGATATCTACAAGAAAAGAGAAACACTGAAAATAATGCCACAATTTAATTAGCATTAAACAAAAGTTAATTGATGCTGGGAACAATAATAATGTCGAAGAACGCCAAATCATTTATCGATGAACCATTAGAAAGATTATTTAAGTATTTGACATAAAAAAAAACCTCTTTGAAAATACTTTACGGAGTGTTTCTTTTTAAGCATATTTCCAGCATTTAAAACTAAATTTGTAATGACCTCTGTCTGTGTAATGGTTTATTTGTATGTATTGGTAATGCATTGTTTTCAAATTTGTTGAGACATTTTTGATCTAAAGACTCAATCCTTCATTTGTGATTGGTCCCATTTTTCGACGTATGAAAAAAGCTTTATAAATAGTAGGAAAAATTGGTATAATTTATCTTTTCTCCTTCATCATAATTGCATTAATTTTAAAGATACAGGTTTGCAACTTTCCTTAATGATCTTGCAAGAGCAAAAGAAAAAAAAAATCTAAACGATCTCTTTCGTCTAGGGGAAAATCATAAAATGTATTAAGTACAACACTTTAAAAAATTTTTGGGGGGATGGATATTTCATTAACATAAGGATGTACCTTGCATTATTTTTAAAATGTTTACAATTTGCACTGTCATTTATTTGAAACATTTAAAAAAGTAAAGCGTATTTCAATCTTTTTGAGAGACCCTGTTTAACACAAACAATATAAAATACTATATTTTTTTTTATTCTTTTAACTCTCGTATTTCTGATTGGGAAAATTTAATATTTATTTTTAATAATTGAAATAAAATTTTGCTGGAAACATTTTACGATACTGAATTAAAAGTTACAACATATATCAAGTCATTAATGTCTATTTGATTTAAATAAGTAACACAACTCGATTAAATACCATCACCATTTTAAGTCAAGGTTAACTACATTATTATTTTTTAATAAATTTGTTAGTATTTTTCGTTTTGACTAAATTATATATTTGACCATTTTTTAATTATGTCATACTAAGAATTTTTCATTTTTATCCATAACAAAATTACATTTTGAATATACAATTTTTTGAAGTAAGTATTACAAGAAAGACAACACAAGTCGAAACGTCTCGAATTCAATCTCTATAACTGTTGAGACGATTTATTACCCTTTAGTATAGAGAGACAGAGTCGTCACATACTTAAACATACAATCTGATGACATTCAAATTCTTTAGAGGAGTATCCTGATTACCAAAATCCGAAAAAAAAAATATTTTTTTAAATTATCACCATAAAAAAAAATCAAGAATATTTTTATTATAGTTTGTTGATATTTCTGTATTATTTCTCTTTATGTTAGACATTAACATTTTCAAGTAACAAAGCTAATGTGGTGTTAGCTTTTCTAATTGCACAAAACAAAATGTTCTTGAATGTATCCGCATGTAATTCATCTATGAAACAAATACTTCCAGAAAATGCATACCATGGAATGTATTCTGGTGATTATTTTAAAGTAATTCCTTTTTAAAAATGTATATCAATTGAAAATGTCGTGTCTAAAAGTATTCTTAGACTAATAAATAGGGTTTGTGGGACACACAGCCCTGTTTCACTTTGATGATATACAAATAACTTCATTTTTAGGGTTACGAATTTCAGAGAGTCTATCGTAATATGAGACCCTAAAGTCAACATAAAAGCCGCCGACAAATTAACACAAAAAAAAGTTGTGGACAGAGTTATGAAATATTAAATACTAGTATACCGAAAGTCGTGAATGGTGGTATAAACAGATTAAAAATAGCATATTTGCAATGTTAAGCTGTTTATTGTTATGCGCATTCATATATAAAACAGTAATAATCTGAATAAGGAATTTCTTTCTACTTTTTTTGCTTTTCAGCACGTGCTTTACATTTAAAAATGAAGCCTTTTTTCAGAAAATAAATCTTACTAACATGACTGAAAACTGGAACTGCATATAATCAGAGCCATACACGTTTTAAAGTATATTTATATAATACATGATTATATTTATAATAAAATTTCTGTTAACCGAAACGATTTCGCAACCACTTTTCGTATAATTATTCAATAATGACAAATAAAATATCTTCGCGATATTAAAGTTATACTGCATTCAATATTAAATCAAATTAAATTGTGTTTACCTTTCAATTTTAACTATTGCTTTCAAACTCTCCTTCATATTATATTTAGAATATATTTTTTATATGTTATGTAGTGCTAATTAATATTTCAATTTTATTCTTGCGACTTACAGTAGTTTATATGTTAACATATTTTTTTATTGTTTGCGATATACGCATGTCAAAAAACAAACTTTTGCAATAAATATAAGAGGAGAGGGTGACTACAGGTCAGGGATATTTTCAGGAAAACAGCAGTATTTTCTTTTAGAAAAATTAACCTTGTCTGTAAGCAAATACTTGTAATTCCCTGAAAAAGTCTGTGATCGGTGGCCACCCTGATTTAATGCGAAACGAATCTCAAAATATGTCTGTAATATATTCACATCATAATATAACCGAATTACGAACTTTTAATATGTCAAAAATGCGTTTACAACTTACAGATGTTTAACATATATAACTGCGTCTTATATCAGAAAATGAATTCCTGAAATTATACCTGTTTTTCAATTACATATGTTGGTAAAAAGGTTTTTTTTATTATTTTGAAAATGCACGTGTCAATTTAAAGAAGTTCCTCAATACATTTTCCTGCATTAATCGGTTGTAGCTAATGCTGGAAGGAAACTAAAATCTGTTTTAACCCTGAACCATGCATGTTTCAATTTGTAGAATGTCCTGAACTATTTTCCAAATACTTAATAATCATTCAATAAATATACGACAAGCAATTTTAAATTGAATTGAAACTACACTACATGTCAATAAGATGTGGTATATATGAAAATTCATAAGGTATTTCAATATTGTGAAATTAAATATAAATTTAGTCTACATTTGGGACAAATTTGTAATATTAATTTTATTACTTTTTTTTATAATGACTAGAAGTCAAAGTTACAATATTCTTACAATAAAACGTGTGAAAATGATAATATTTGATTCAATTATCATAAAACGTGGTAGTTATTTCAACACAAATGCACAATGTCTAATATGACATTTTCAAAACAGATTTCCTTTCATCAAAAGCATTGAGTTCTCTGGATATATAGTTTCAAATGACTTAACTCTTAGACGAAACATAATATCATTTTCAATTAATTATAAAAATATTCTTTGTTTAATATTTTAAATACAATCTTTCTGATAAAAATTATGCAATTTTCACTCGCTGAAGCATTTCACTTATAGTGCTTCTGAGAACAGATTTAAAAACTATCATTTGCAAAAATATATATACAGTAAAGCACTGTTTCCACTTTTCTCATTTATACTTCTTTTATATTTATACATCGTTTCAGTGCGATCCCGATTCATTCCTGTATATTTTAATGTTGTAAAGTTTCATTTATACGACGCATAATTTCGGTTATTACGTCGTCGCCTGCATGCCGTAACCGATTTTCTCAGAATTTTGTCACCCCAGCGCCATTTTCGTTATTTTCTACTTGCAATATATTGGGAAAGATGAATTACAAAGAACATGTGTGACTGCTACAGGGGTTATTTCAAGTTCATGGAACCTGTGAAGGGGTTGGACAAAAAGATTGGACAATGAGTGGCCTACTCACGAGTCAAGTTTGAGAATATTAAACGTTGCTTCATTTCCTGAGTTTGTTGCAATTTACACAGCGTTTGAGCACGATTTTTATTTTTTCTTTCGGTCTTATTTTAGCACTTAACACGTTAGACGATGATCAAAGATTATTTTAATTAAAATCTATTTGTTCGTTCGATACTGGGATAAAAAAAAGTGTAATTCAATGTGTGTGTTTGATAATTTCCACTTTTATTTTTCAACTTTAGAAATGATTATTTAATATTTTTTTTTCAATGTTTTAACTTTGTAATTCATAGTGCTTTTTAAACAACCGAAATTGATAGCAAAACTTAATTGGTATGATTTCAGCATTATATTTCCACAGTCTAAGATTTTGCACCTTAGGCGTGTTTTACACCTTAGTGTACGTCTATATATATATATATATATATATATATATATATTAGGGCGTATCGAAAAAGTCCAAATTTCTTAGATCTTTTTGTGGTAGTGCGGAAAAGTTGCGAACTTCCTTTATTAAAAAGTGTGCGAAATCTTAAAACTGTGGGTTGATATCTTCTGTCGCCTCAGCGGGCCGAAATTTCCAAAAATTGGACTAAAATTTATTAAAATACAAAAATTAATAAATAATCACAGATTTCGCTCATCGGTTTGGGGTAGTGCTTACAAGTTACTATTTTGTAACAACAACAACCATAGAAAATTGTAGAATTATAGATTAATATCTTCTGTCGCCTTATCGGCATCTAATTTTTGAAATTTTGACGCATTTTGGTAGTTTTCTGCATAACTGTTTACTGCCTGCACAATACACAATAGAGACAGACTGGGTTTGGCGGTCTGCCAAATTAGTGAAGACAAGTTGAGCACCAAACATGCGTCTTACACAGCGTCGCTTCAGCAGGAGTTTTCAAATGCATTTAAAACTGGACAACACAGTTCTTGTCAGTCAAAGGTAGAGTGTCTCCAACAGAACCACAGCTGCTATTGCATCGAGTGTTATGCAAGATTTGGGTTTAATATCGGAATCAGATACCAGGCTCGTCACAGACAAAATAAAATATGGAGGGAAAAATCAAGAATTTACAAAAAATTGGTCTCAAAATCAAAAGAAAATCCTTCCACTCTATCTGGCCTTTATTTCGATGGACAACAGAAACACTCGAGGACAAGCAGTTCCAAAGAACAATTGTAGAAGCATATTGCTGTATTGTATCGGAGCCTGGTTCTACGTACATGGGACATGTTACACCTGAAAGCGAATCTAGTCTTGATATATCTAATAGCATTTACGAATACGTAACAAGTGCTTTATTGGATGATTTTAGCAACGTTTTTGTTCTCGTGTGTGACGGCACTGTAGTGAATACATGAGTGTCTAATTACTTAATTTGCAGGTTTGAATTGAAATTTCAGAGGCCAGTTCAATGAATTATCTGCTTACTTTATTTCAAAAGGTTGCCATTATGACATCTATTTGAGTTCATAGAGGCAAGTAATCTGACCCACATCTTACATCGGAGACATTGGACGAAACCTCAAATGATTGGAAAAGCTTTCAATTGTTGTGTTTAATAGTATTGAATGCAAGTTACCAGGCATTGATCCTACCACCCTCAGTTCAGTTCAGAAATTACTATTAGACATTTGTACCGCCATTAGTTTTGGCGTTTGTTGTTCAGATCTAGCTATCCGGGAACCGGGAACGTTAAATTTGTCCCGCTAGCTAACAACTTCCAATCAAATACTCAGGTTATATATATCTACATCAGACCCATCAAATTAGCTTCTAACTTTGGTTGTATTCATTCTAAGAGTCTACGCACCCTCATGGTTCTGAATTAAGATTCGTCATTCCATAAAGGATGGTGCTAGACACCTGTGGCATTTCATCAGCTCATCTCGGTAATTGCCAAAGTATTGTGACTTAATCGACCCAGTTATTTCTCGCAACGCTTACTTTGCGGCTCCAGAAAACATGCTTTTGGCCATGTTAACCGATGATAGGTGCCATATTAGGACCCTTGCAGCTCGGTGGATTATGAAGGCAAGAGAAATTAGCCCAGACAGAAATTGTGTTCGCAAATTCGTTATTCCTGCTGTTAACTTTGGAGCTACAGACTGTGTAGATCTCATTGACTGGCAAGCTTGTTATGTGATATCGCCTCCTGTTCTCAGAACAATCAGTTCTCAAGAATTTCTGAAGATGATACAGGGAAGTATTCCAATATATTGCTGGGACTTTATTAAATTAGCTTCACACACACAAGTGGTTGAGCAGATTGTGAAACTAGTCACTGCAGCCTCCGGAAAAACAGTTGGGCCGAAGAACAGGGATAGATTTATTAGAGCGACACTACAATCCGGAAAACACATGTCAAAATTTGAGACCAAAAATGATTACAATCAGTAAAGCTTTTGTCATTTGTATGTTCTAAAGGTAAAATAAACTTTGTGTTCACATTAAAATGAGGTAAGTGTGACGTGTATTTATTTAAATTTTTGCCTTCATTTTCCAAAATTTGGTGTCGATGAAGCGGTAGAAGATATTAACGTATAATTCTAAAAATGTTTATGGCTGTTGTTGTTGTTTCTCGGCGTGAAAATGGGGGTGTTCCACTATTTTGGCAGACCGTCAAACCCAGTCTGTCTCGATTGTGCATTGTGCAAGCAGTAAACAGTTATCCAAAAAACGACCAAAATGCATCAAAAATTCCAAAATTCGATGCCGATGAGGTGACAGAAGATATTAACCTATAAAGATACAATTTTCTATAGTTGTTGTTGTTAGAAAATAGTAACTTGTAAGCACTACCCCAAACAGATGAGAAAAATCTGTGATTATTTATTATTTTTTGTATTTTAATCATTTTTGGTCCAATTTTTGGAATTTTCGGCCCAATGAGGCGACTGAAGATATCAACCCACAGTTTTAAGATTCTGCACACTTTTTAATAAAGGGAGTTCACAAACTTTTCCGCACTACCGCAAAAATATCTAAGAAATTTGGACTTTTTCAATACACCCTAATATATATACATATATATATATGTAAGAAGAAGATATGTAAACAGTTGATTTACTGGAATTATATGAACAACTACGTTGAATAACAAAATATAAACTTTAATACAGTCTTAGACAGATAACTCTAAAATAATTTACTAATAATTTCTTCACTGCTAATACACTTCTGGCCCAACATATACAATATATTTATTTTCCAATAGTCCAACTAGGCCTAACAGCGCCTTTATTGGCTATTTCTCATTTCGATGCTTGCTTCACAATAAAAATTAGAAGACTTGCTCTTTTTCAATTTTCAAGATAGTCTGATCTTGCGATCTAAACTTTTTATAACTCGTGCATTTAAATCATGGATAATAGTAGTACTAGAACGTCAGTTAATTTGATGATCATGCACGTCCTAAAGGAAATGAAGTGTTTAAACTAAAATCCTATATATATATGTATTACAAAATTTATTTTTTTCCGCAATCTGCTAATTTATTCTAAAAACCCTTTACATTTAGTAATGTTCCGTATATGACCCCGGCTTATTAAAATAATTCCTATTCTTAAAATTGTCCTTTACTATCCACATGTGAAACCATTTGATCCTAATCCACTTAATAATATTTATTCCAAAGTATTTAGATCTAAAAATGGCTACTACTTAAATTTATTCTTTAAATAGAACACCTTTATTTTTAATCCATTATAAAAATTCATTATTATTATTCCCGTGTAGTCAAACCGCTATAAATTCTTTATTTAAATGCTAAAGTATCATATCGCTTAAATTATCCCGCTCTAAAAACCTTAGTTCTTTCAAAAAAAAAAACATTCTATCATTAAATAATAAATGTCTATTGCAATATATTTCCAAAATGCTCTCATTTTTATTTCCTACATAAAAGATTCATTTTCTTTATTTTCTTTGTTGCGTATCTTTATAGCGTAAATTCGAAGCTAGTTTAACTACAGCCTCAAAGCAGATACTTTGGTTTGTTGATACGCCATTCATCTGATAACGAGATTTTCGAAGCCTGTAGAACATTTTTTCCCGCGCGGAAGTTAATTTACTTCAAAAATACTGCGCCGGAAATACGAATAAAATCCCTTTAAATACCTCATGATTCGAAAGATCTGTGTCCCGTGATGTATGTTGTAGCCTTACGCAAAGGCAGTTAAAACCGGATGCAGACTGGATTTTCGGTGGAATTTTTTGACGTTTGTTGTTGCTAAAGAAAAACGGGACTGCTTTGGGTGGGCAGTGAAATCTTGTCATCGAAGAGTTTATTAACTGATATATTATTCTGCAGCGAATAATGGAATTTATCGAACTAACGGGAGCATTTCCCCTCCGCAACTAAAGATGATTATGTTTTAATAAAATGGATTCGACTGTTATCTTGTTTTTCTTTGCTGTTATCTACACGACTCGGCTGCTAAGATGAAAATTAATTTAAGTGTGTGCCAGACATGTCTTCCATTTGTGACAAAATGCCACATAACACATAAGCTGATAAGTTCGTGGTCTAATAAAGAAAACACAACTTTTTAACATAACTTTATAACTTTATAACTTTATAACTTTAATAAATAAGCATAAATTTAGTAATAAATAATAATAATTCAATAATAATAATAATAATAATTTAATAATAATAATAATAATTTAATAATAATAATTTAATAAATAATAATAATAATTTAATAAATAAATAATAATAATAATTTAAAAAATAAATAATAATAATAATTAAATAAATAATAATAATAATAATAATAAATAAATAAATAATAATTTAATAACAATAATTTAATAAATAATAATAATAATAAATAAATAAATAAATAAATAATAATAATTTAATAACAATAATTTAATAAATAATAATAATAATAAATAAATAAATAAATAAATAATAATAATTTAATAACAATAATTTAATAAATAATAATAATAATAAATAAATAAATAAATAAATAAATAAATAATAATTTAATAACAATAATTTAATAAATAATAATAATAATAAATAAATAAATAAATAAATAAATAATAATAATTTAATAACAATAATTTAATAAATAATAATAATAATAAATAAATAAATAAATAAATAATAATAATTTAATAACAATAATTTAATAAATAATAATAATAATAAATAAATAAATAAATAAATAAATAATAATAATTTAATAACAATAATTTAATAAATAATAATAATAATAATTTAATAAATAATAATAATAATAATAATTTAATAAATAATAATAATAATAATTTAATAAATAATAATAATAATAATTTAATAAATAAATAATAATAATAATTTAATAAATAAATAATAATAATAATTTAATAAATAATAATAATAATTAATAAATAAATAAATAATAATAATAATTTAATAATAAATAACATATCTTTATAACGAAAAAGCTCCAAACAGTGCTCAGAATCATCGACTCGTTGTTTTTGGTCAAAAGTCAACACACGCGGCACCCACTGTGACAACAGTTTTTTTCGTAGATAAATGCTCATTCAAAATTAAACCTACACGTTCCTTGGATATCTTCAGAGTCTGAGCCATCTCAAGCAACTTCACTTTACGGTTCCCCAAAACGATTTTCTGGCCTTTTTTATGTTTTCCTGAGTAACCACTTCTTTTGGGCGACCAGAGCATGGTCCATCACTGGTGTCCGTACGACCACGTTTAAATTCAGCAAACCAGTCAATAATGGTTGATTTACCCGGTGCAGTGTCCGGATAACGCTTATCAAGCCAACCTTTTGTTTGAACGGTGTTTTTTCCCCATTAAATAACAATTTTTGAAATTCTTGTTTATCCATTTTTTCCTTTATCAGTAAAGTCGTTCTTACTAAAAAAACCATCGGTTCGGCGATTGCAACGCCATCTGTGTGCCAGACCGGGAACTTATCAACCGATGTGGTATATATATATATTCAAAAACAGAGATTATTTTTCAAAAAGTGTACCAATAGCTGGGACGTACGATGTTCCAAGCACATAATCAAAAAATTAAGAAACAAATCTTAGAGACTTTTTTGCGAATCAGCGTTAGGCATCGTTTTTCGAACGTTTCATCGTTTTATTCCACCTTATAAGATATATTTTTTTATTAACTATTGTATCATTGTGTTATATTCATGTCTTTTCGTGTCCAATATAGGCTGTATGTTTAATAAAGAAGACTTTTAACACAACGTATGGACAGTTTATTATAGAAATAATGTTGAAAGTTAAACTTCATTTTCTTTTATAAAGTTTACTGTCATCGCTATGAAATTTTTCGAATCGTTTACACTTATGGTTTAAAATATAGAGTTTAAAAAAAAATAAAAATAAATGTGCTTATAAACAATAAAAAAAATTATAATATCGTGCGTAAAGTTTGGAATTGATTTTATATGGAGTCGTTGAAATAAGTTTAAAAAATAACCCTCTGTAAACGAAAATGATATGAGACCTGGCACTCAATATGCTGCAGCATATCAAACAACATTACCAGAATAATAAGATTCAATTACATTTCGGACTGGTTTCGATGATATTAATTTTACTGTTATCCGTAAATTAATAATAATGGAATTTACCCAGCTTATTTGCCAAAAACTTGCAATAAAAGGAAGGAAAACGTTCAATAGAAGAAGAACGTATTGATTACCTTCAATTATATTGGTTAATAAAATCATTTCTTCAATCAGCTTCTACACTATTATTAAGGTGTCTCTATATGAGAGTGACGACATACGCACTCACGGATCATGCTCAGACTGAATTTTTTTTCAAAATATGGCAGACCTAAAATTTGGAGATAATCTCTTTGAAAAGTTCGATTAGATGAAGTGAGGCATACGCACTCACTTATATTGGTTAATAAAATCATTTCTTCAATCAGCTTCTACGCTATTATTAAGGTGTCTCTATATGAGAGTGAAGACATACGCACTCACGGATCATGCTCAGACTGAATTTTTTTTTCAAAATATGGCAGACCTAAAATTTGGAGATAATCTCTTTGAAAAGTTCGATTAGATGAAGTGAGGCATACGCACTCACTTATATTGGTTAATAAAATCATTTCTTCAATCAGCTTCTACGCTATTATTAAGGTGTCTCTATATGAGAGTGACGATATACGCACTCACGGATCATGCTCAGACTGAATTTTTTTTCAAAATATGGCAGACCTAAAATTTGGAGATAATCTCTTTGAAAAGTTCGATTAGATGAAGTGAGGCATACGCACTCACTTATATTGGTTAATAAAATCATTTCTTCAATCAGCTTCTACGCTATTATTAAGGTGTCTCTATATGAGAGTGAAGACATACGCACTCACGGATCATGCTCAGACTGAAGTTTTTTTTTTTTCAAAATATGGCAGACCTAAAATTTGGAGATAATCTCTTTGAAAAGTTCGATTGGATGAAGTGAGGCATACGCACTCACTTATATTGGTTAATAAAATCATTTCTTCAATCAGCTTCTACACTTTTAATAAGGAGTCTCTATAGGAGAGTGACGACATACGCACAGGTATCATGCTCAGACTGAAGGTTTTTTTTCAAAATATGGCAGACCTAAAATTTGGAGATAATCTCTTTGAAAAGTTCGATTAGATGAAGTGAGGCATACGCACTCACCTATATTGGTTAATAAAATTACGAGCAGGGAAGACCGAGCTATGCTCGGTCAAAATTAAATTTGAGTTCAAATATCATGACCCATGACCAAAATGACCCACTAACTGAATTTTCTCGAACATGTGACAACTGTCTTCTCGTGCCCGAAAACCATAGGATGCAAAATTTAGTGTAAATAGTCTGTGCCGTTTTTAAGATAAAATAGCTTGACCCATAATGACCCATGACCAAAATGAGCCACTAATCGAAATTTCTCGAACATGTGACCTAGCCCAACAGTCTTCTCGTGCTCGAAAACTATTGGATGCAAAATTTAGTGTAAATTGAGCCGCTTTTTAGATCTTGACCCACAAAGACCCAGAAATAACCCACTAATCGAATTTCCTCGAACATGTGACCTAGCCCAATGATTTTCGCGTGCCCGAAACTCGTAGGATTCAAAATTAAATCAAAATCGTTAGAGCCGTTTTTTAGATAAAATTAATTTGACCCGCTTTGACCCCAAAATGACCCACTAATCGAAAGTTCGCGAACCTGTGACCCAGCCCAATAGTCTTCTCGTGCCCGAAAATAGTCGGATGCAAAATTTCGTGAAAATAGTTTGAACCATTTTTTAGATACAATTAGCTTGACCATGACCCAAAATGACCCACTAATTGAATTTTCTCGAACATGTGACCTAGCCCAACAGTCTTCTCGTGCCCGAAAACCATTGGATGCAAAATTTAGTGTAAATTGAGCCGCTTTTAAATCTTGACCTACAATGACCCAGAAATGACCCACTAATCGAGTTTTCTCGGACATGTGACCCAGCCCAATGATTTTATCGTGCTCGAAACTCGTAGGACACAAAATTTAATCAAAATCGTTAGAGCCGTTTTTTTAGATAAAATTAATTTGACCCGCGTTGACCCAAAAATTACCCACTAATCGAAAGTTCTCGAACATGTGACCCAGCCCAATAGTCTTCTCGTGCCCGAAAATGGTCGGATACAAAATTTCGTCAAAATCGTTTGAACCGTTTTTTAGATACAATTAGCTAGACCATGACCCAAAATGACCCAAAATGACCCACTAATCGAATTTTCTCGAACATGTGACCTAGCCCAATGGTTTTCTGGTGCCCCAAAACGGTAGGATACGAAATTTCGTCAAAATCCTTAGAGCCGTTTTTAAGATAAAATTTGCATATATAACCACACACAGGATTTGCTCGTATTAGAATATACAGTAAAACCTGTGTAAGTTGACCACTTGCGGTGCCACACTTCAGTGGTCAACTTAGAGAGGTGGTCAACTTATAAAGGGTGATGATAAATTTACTTTTTTTTAACCTAATATTCATACCATATCATTCTTTACCACAAAAATTTCATTTATTGACAGGGCTTTAAAATAATATTGTATTACCATGCATTTTTCTAACACCTTATAAAAGAAAAGATTAACTACAAGAATGAATTAATAGTTTTGTATCAATTTTAAAATCAGTTAATATACTACTATTATTTTTTTTAAACAATCAATCAATACACAGCCAATTAGTGATTCTTCAAACTATACTAGTTATAACACATAATTTATAAAAAAAAAAATCACATGTTAAGACACATACACATTCTAAAATTTTAAAATTTAAGTTTGTCATTTACATTACCTATTTGTCCAAGAAAAACTCTGTTATTGTAGTTTGACGCTGGTTTTTGGACTTTACATCAGCCCAGTGTTTTTCAATGCAACAGAAATAGGCTGCTTATCAAAAGCATAGCACATTAAATTTTGTACACAGTCTAAAGCTTCTGAAAAAGTTAAAGGAGTCTTCCTTGTGTTTGCTATTGCAACTATTGCAACTGGTGGAAATATTTCTGCTTACCAACTAACACCTGAGGTTATTGAAAGAAGGGAAGGAATGATAAGAGAATGGGGAATAGAAGAAAGAAATCAAGAATCAATCAAAGAATGGAGGGGGAGGGTTGAAAAGCCGAATCCACAAGAGCAACAATGTAAGAATAGATAAGCCTTGAATTATTTCCCTACACCTATCATTACTAAAAGCATTTCCCAGGTTAATACTATTTCACCCTTTTAGAAATTCTAGTTAAAAAGGAAAAAAAAAAAGAAAAATACTTGGAGAGTTGCTTTTTTTTTTATTCATGATTTGTTAACTTTTTGGGTGGTCAAGTTATAAAGGGTTTTGATGGGCATTTTATAATAGTTCTAGTCAAATCTCAATAATTTCAGTGGTCAAGATACAAGATAGACAGGTGGTCAGGTTACAAAGGGTTTGTCTTATAGTTTTGTATAGGATAAATTTGGTTCCGGACAACAGAGGTCAACATAGACAGGTGGTCAACTTACAAGGGTGGTCAACTTTACAGGTTTCACTGTATATGATTTCTTCAATCAGCTTCTACACTATTATTAAGGTGTCTCTATAGGAGAGTGACGACATACGCACAGGGATCATGCTCAGACTGAAGTTTTTTTCAAAATATGGCAGACCTAAAATTTGGAGATAATCTCTTTGAAAACTTCGATTAGATAAAGTGAGGCAAGTTAACAAACTTTAGTTTGTTGATAATGGCAAGCTCATAAAGATGCTTTCCGATTTCTTTTTGTGCAAAATCGTCTGAACCAATCAAATTTTGTTTTCACGTAAGTAGCGACATTCATTTAGATAAATTATTAGCCGTTCCACTTTCTTTCTTTCAATTTTATAGATAAAAAATTCTACATTTCAATTCGCTTTTCCATCATAGCTTTTCCAATTATATAAGTGAGTAAAATACAATAAGGACAATTGACAATAAGGCTCTCAAGATTAGTCTACAATTTTAGTCCATATTTTGGAGCTCTAAACTTTGTTTTATATACTTCTGAATTCTGATGTGCATTGGTAGATAGTTAAAGGGGTCTCACCAAATAATCAACCATGTAACTAACAATGCATTTAAGTGAACCATTGTAAAATGAAGTCGAACTCGGTTTTAGCATGTTGAGATGTAACGTGAACTCAGTTTTGATGAATTATTAGTCAGTGAAAGGTTTTTTCAATATAAATGTACATTGAAAAAAAAGATATTACAAGTGAACCTCGAATATAACGAGCAAATTTCCTGTTTGTAAAGAATTATTTTTTCAAGGAAATATATCATTTTGTAATACAGATACACTATTTCTGAAAATGATAAAGATAAGGAGGATGATTGAATTAAATGAAAATGGAACAATACCCTTTTCATTCGCATATGATATGCAATGAATTTATATTGCAGGTTGAAACTGATATAAATAGTTAAATATAAACTGATATAAATAGCAGGTTGAAACTGATAATTTTATAGAATCAAAATTGGAAGTGGTAATGTTTTCCATGGTTTTTTCATTAAATTAAAAATATGTGATCAAAGTGGAATAAGTTTATATTTCGCTCTTCGAACTTGTTATTAAAATTTAAAATGGCAAGAGTGATTTTTTTTTCATTCTTTCATTGTGTGTTGTTTTATTCATTTGATTAAGCGATCAAATATTACGAGGATAATATTATACAGGTCATTATAATTAATAAATTTATTCGCATGCTTTTAAATAAAAGTCATAAAACTGCTCTGCGAGTAAAATAATTGAGCTATTTTTACTGATTTAAAGAAACTATCACTCATTTGCTGTTATTTGCTGTGTTGAATACAGAATAAATAAATTGAATTACGGTTGAATTCGTTCATTGCGAGGACCTCGTAATAACCAGCAAAACTACTGTCCCTTCATACTCGTTATACTCGAGTTCAACTGTATTGTAAATAGGAAACTGCCGATTGTATAGGTCAAACTGTAGACTTACCTTTGACTCTGTAATCATTTGAAACTATTGTGATGCAACATCTTCTCTTCGGTTTGTTTTTCTCTGTTCTTCTAATTTTTCTACTAATTTGACTTACATAACAAATTTGCTTTCATTTTTTACCACTACAAGTAACTATTTTTCTTATTATTTTCATATAACATTTTTTTAATATATATATATATATATATATATATAACGTACACTTCTAAAAACAGATTAACAGACAATTTAATTTTTGTAATAGGTTTTTAAGGTAAGTTTTCCTTAATATGCATGTGTGACATTTTATTTTTTTTAAACAAGAAATATCTAATAATAATATCTGAAAAAGTCCTTTACTCAATAAAACTTAAGTAAGATTTAAAAGTCAATATACATAATAATAAAGGGAGTTTTTAATGATTTTTTTTACCGAAAAACAATATCTGAAATAACGAAACCGGAAAAATAATGTGGAAATATACTAAATCAAAAACTAAAATTTTAACTATGTATGTAATATTGTGGTTGTCCTTGAAATCGGGAAACCTAATTGTCTCTGTTAGGCAACTAGGAAATTCATAATAGCAAAGCGATTCAGACGAAAATCAGTTTTCAAGCTTTCTGAAGAGAGTTTTTTAATTTCTTATATTCCATGCGTCTTCATGATTTTTCGACATGATTTTGAAAAATGTTCTATAAATACTGTTTAGCTTTCAATATTAAGCCATTTTTTTAAAATGACATGGATAACTCATTATCTAAATAATACTTTAAAAAAAGACGACACATCCTTTCTTATTGGCTTCGACAATAATTTCATTCGGTTTATATCAACCGTTCGTTATCAGTGTTCGAAAAACTGCCTAGATGAATTAAAACCAAGAAACCGTTTAAAACATTGCATAATATCTTACAGAAACAGACATCGGGACCGGAATTTCAAATAGCGACATATATATATATTATTAAAAACTTCTAAAAAGCTGAATATTTAAAACAGTTTCGTCAATAAGTATTACATCTGGGATTGCAGTCTGCAAAAAATAAAATAAAATAAATAAATAAATAAAAAACGTATTTTAAAACTTTTTTTCAAAGTCTTATACCTATAATATATATGGTAATCAGATGACCCTAAATATACTCAAAGAGCCCATTTTTTATTTCCAATTTTAACGAAAAAGGCGGAAACTTTTTTTCGCAAATTGCCCCTCAATTACACTAGCTTTCATCTCCCTACATTAATTACACACACACACACACAAAAGAAAAAAAACTTAAACAATAACGAGCGAGAATATTCGCAATAATTTAAAAGTTTATTTTCCAATTTTGAGTAATATATGCCGAGAAGTAAATATAAGCCGCATCATGTCGTGATGTCTCAAGAAGAGTAAAGCGAGAATCTAGAAAAAAAGAACTGACATAGCCTTTAGCCCGGCACTGTAGAATTCGTCTTCTGTTCCGGCGTCTGTGGTTCGAACCTTGCCGACAATCATATATCCTTCATTAGAGTTCTTGAAAGAAACGAACACGCACTTTCACTAGCATCTCCTCAAAGACAAACAGATGGCAGCACTGGCAAAAAAACGCAGCGTTTAAAGCATGTTTTACAAAGTTTGTTAAATGTGTTAATTTATAGTGTTCTAAAATGTGTGTGATGTTTGAAATGCGTTGTTAATTTGGGGACAAAGTATTGTCTTGTAAAACGCTATTGTAGGAACTTATTTTCATTACAACACATAGTTTAGAATACACTGTTTAGAACATATTTCTGGATAGGAACACTTTTCAAACATATTCAGAACACCATCACGACACAACAAAATAATTGTATTTGTGTTTTTTATGAAGTAGTCTAACTATCCACACCATAAAGTATTCTTGATTTGAGACAAAAAGAGTTCTTAAATATGTTTCTTTTGGGATGTGAGTATTTGCAGTGTATAGAAAATACATTTAGTTTGGTTGTGTATAAGTATCTTCAGTTGAAGTCGTATTTTGTAAGAAACAGTTTCCTTCGAATCAAAACAACGAATTAAAATATGCTATTTTATTCTTAAAAAGATAATTTTGCTGATCTTGTTTGCAGAATGTTATCTGCCGTATACAATGGAAACGTTGTAACAGAGCCCATGTGCCAGAAGTGGTGTCAACGTTTTCGTTTAGGTGCGTTTTCGGTTCAAGTTAAACCCCTTTCAAGTCGACAGTGTACAGTCAGGACTGGAATGTCGACTATTTTTTAATTCTATTCGCACCACTTAAAAATTATAACACACTTCTAGGAAGAGAATAGGCAGTCATTGGACTATCCAGCTGCCAGGCAATTCCACTCCCGGTCTATGAGCTATCGTAGAGGACACTAAAAAAGGATCCATAACACGACAAGATAAATTTTCTCAGACAATTTTAAAAGAAATGTACCACGAAGAATTTTTTTGTAAATAGTGTTACGAATAGAATATAAAAATAGTCGCTTGTGGCAACTTTGCTACTAGGATGCACGTTATTACTATAGCAGAAAAACAGATATGACTGAATCGCAAATATTGGGTTGTCCGAAAAATCCGTGCCGTTTGGGAAAATTGATTCGTACAGGAAAATTCTACCCGTTAATTATCAAACGGCATTAATGTCTGATAATTAAATGATATAATCTTCGATACGAATTAATTTTCCAAAATGACACGAATTTTCCGCACAGCCCAATAAAAGACATTATTCACTTCTCTTTGATAGTTTATATCTTCTTAATGGTTTCGAGTTTTTTGAGAAGAGATTTAAAAAAAAATAGAATAATCAAATGTTCGGCAAGTTAATAATGTTGAATTTTCAAAATAATTTCAAACGAAATGTCCGTATTTATGTACTGTAATTTTAATTCAAGTTGTGAAGCTAAAACTATTTTTTAATTCTTCTTTATCCGCTGACGTTTGCTTGTATTTACTTTTTAGCTTTTTTTTTTAAATTTACAATGTATTAGGATTAAATTTAAACAAGTAACAATAATTTTCTTTAATATATTTCAAGAGAAATTTGTTTAAATTTTAATTAGTTTTCGCAAGTGGAAAGTTTGTTTCGGTATACAGATTTGTTCAAACAGAAAATCCACTCTAGCCGTTGCGTTAATTCTACTCGCCGTTAGTTTCATTTTCAGCTCAGCAAATTCATTTTCACTCACACAATGTGGAGAAAGCTTTGTATTAAGTGAGTAGAAACAAACCTTCTGATGTAGTAGAGCTACTTAGTTATTTATTCGTATTATTTTAGTTAACAGAATAAATATTTTGGTTTATATCTAGTGAAATGTTATGCAGAATTTATTTATGTGAATGTATATATTGTTTTACAAAGAAAACCTCAAATTTTAAAGAATATGCTGTCTAAATATATATCAGTTTCGATTCAAACGACTAGAGGCGATATTTTTTGCAAGTAAAATATTTTAAAATATCCCCTATATGTATATTTTAAAGAGAGCATTTGACTAATTCACAAGAAGTAAATATATACAGAAACTTCGGGTATTATAAAATAGTCCGGAAATATGTAATACCAATGTTTCTGTTTTATAAAGTGCTGCCACCAAGCGGCAATATCATAAAGTACTTATGAACGTTTTCAAAATGCCCCCCAAAAAGCATAGTTCGTTGGTTGATGTCAGTGTGCGTTGTGTGAATAAATATTTGTTTTTCGTCTTTGGAAAGTTTCAGCAGATAATTTTTCAATATGATTTTTTTTCAGTATTAGAAGTAATATTTTTACAGTTTATGCTGTGATACTCGTTTTATAGCTCGCCATTCACACGAATAAACATACAGTCAGGGGTCGGAAGTAGCGCGCTACAAGTAGCGAAACTACAGTAGTCGCTACTTTTTTACAGTAGTTTGTAGTGTAGCGCGCTATTTTTTGAACAATGTGGTGTAGCGAGTAGCGCAATACAAAAAAATCAGTAGTTTGTAGCGAGAACAGACGCTACTTTTAACGCTACTTCAAGGAAAAAAATGTAGTATTCTGAAAATCACGTGACCGAAACTTGATTCTGTTGTGAATAATTTATTCTGCTGAACAATTTTCGATTCTCAGCTGCAATGTATAACAACGCAATGCATGACGTCATAGATTTTTACCATTGACACTTGCTGCTAAAATCAAGTACTAACGCACCAAAGGTATTAATTTTCTTGATGGCAACATTTGTCTATTTATTCGTTACTAGGTCTTCCTGTTTTAACGGTACGTTTCTTATTATTCGGAATTGCTTTATTTACAATCTCTCTTGAGCGAGGCTAGTTGAGCTTGAGCCGAAAGGCAGGTTCCTCGCCCGGTTTGATCTTGACCTTGTAATATCTTTCTAATTTTTTCTATGAAATATCTAATGTGTGTATAAACTAACATCTTGGAGACAAATACAAAACATTTTCTTGTATGTTATCTTTCTTAAATTTTTATCCCTCTCGGTTATGTTGCATTTATTTAATTATTTCCTGGCAGACGCGATATAATGAGAGGTCGCATTATTAATTAATCCGTTTCTTCAGTTTCTAATGTTAACTGAACACTTTGATAAAATCTGAAAGTAGCAAAGTAGTGACTACTTTTGAAAAGTAGTTTGTAGTCGCTACTTTTTAAAACAAGTAGTTGTAGTTGTAGTTAACTACATTTTCGATAAAGTAGTTGTAGTTGTATATCGCTACAATAAAAAAGTAGTTTTTCCGACCCCTGCATACAGTATTATTTTTCCAAAACAGGTGGTGTCGGGTTATATGGAATACCGATATCTTATAATACACCACGATAATGCTGACGCAAATACAGATCCTTATGTTTATGATTTGTGAAAATTTGAAGTATGAACCGGAGTAAATTTTCTGACCACCGGGACACTATATTTTGATCATACTCTCTTGATACCGGTATATGCCAAATGTTGTTAGTTTTCCTTCATTTTTAACTCCCTATTCCATTTTTCTGAACTATCTCACAATAACATCAAAATACGTTTTTAGCTCACAGGCTATCAAAACCTGAGAGCTTATGTGCCCGCCGGTTCTGAATGTACGTATGTATGTATGTATGTATGTATGTATGTACGTAACGCGATAACTCTTGATAGAACTAACCGTTTTACTTTAAATTTTGTTTATAGGTTCCTTGTGATAAGGCGCTTCCCAGATTAGTTTTGGAGGTTCATTGGTTAAGCATAAAGGGGGGAAACGGGGGGCTAACCGCCCATAATTTAGATAAATGGGTTTTTCATGCAGAATTATCCCATTTTCTTCAAATTTTGTATATAGGTTCATTTTGATAATGTGCTTCTGCCAATAGTTTTGGGGGTTCATTAGTTAAGTATAAAGGGGGTAAGGGGAAATAACCCCCCTAATTTAGGTAATTGGGTTTTTCATGCAGAATTATCCGATTTTCTTCAAATTTTGTATATATATTCATTGTAATTAGAGACTTCTCTGATTAGTTTAAGGGGTTCATAGATAACTATGAGGGGGGGTAACGGGGGGATGACCCCCCCTTAATATATTGTTGATTTCTTTATTTTTCGAGGGGCATATTTCAAATTCTTTGAAACAAGAGTATAATATACAATTAGTGTGAATAGCCTGTGAGCTCAATGCCCTCAGTTTAACTGGGCAGTTTTCTTTTTATTAACTCACAGGCTATCAAAGCCTGAGAGCTTATGTTCCCGCCAGTTCTGTATGTACGTATGTATGTATGTATGTATGTATGTATGTACGTAACGCGATAACTCTTGATAGAACTAACCGTTTTACTTTAAATTTTGTTTATAGGTTCCTTGTGATAAGGCGCTTCCCTGATTAGTTTTGGAGGTTCATTGGTTAAGCATAAAGGGGGGAAACGGGGGGCTAACCCCCCATAATTTAGATAAATGGGTTTTTCATGCAGAATTATCCCATTTTCTTCAAATTTTGTATATAGGTTCATTGTGATAATGCGCTTCTCTGAATAGTTTTGGGGGTTCATTGGTTAAGTAGAAAGGGGGAAAGGGGGCTAATCCCCCCTTAATTTAGATAAATGGGTTTTTCATGCAGAATTATCCCATTTTCTTCAAATTTTGTATATAGGTTCATTTTGATAATGCGCTTCTGTCAATAGTTTTGGGGGTTCATTGGTTAAGTATAAAGGGGGAAAGGGGGGCATAACCCCGCTAATTTAGATAAATAGGTTTTTCATGCAAAATTATCCGATTTTCTTCAAATTTTGTATATAGGTTCATTGTGATAATGCGCTTCTCTGAATAGTTTTGGGGGTTCATTGGTTAAGTATAAAGGGGGAAAGCGGGGCTAATCCCCCTTAATTTAGGTAAATGGGTTTTTCATGCAGAATTATCCGATTTTCTTCAAATTTTGTATATATATTCATTGTAATTAGAGACTTCTCTGATTAGTTTAAGGCGTTCATTAGTTAACTATGAGGGGGGGTAACGGGGGGATGACCCCCACCCTTAATATATTGTTGATTTCTTTATTTTTCAAGGGGTATATTTCAAATTCTTTGAAATAAGAGTATAATATACAATTAGTGTGAATAGCCTGTTAGCTCAATGCCCTCAGTTTAACTGGGCAGTTTTCTTTTTATTAGCTCACAGGCTATCAAAGCCTGAGAGCTTATGTACCCGCCGGTTCTGTATGTACGTATGTATGTATGTATGTATGTATGTACGTAACGCGATAACTCTTGATAGAACTAACCGTTTTACTTTAAATTTTGTTTATAGGTTCCTTGTTTTAAGGCGCTTCCCTGATTAGTTTTGGAGGTTCATTGGTTAAGCATAAAGGGGGGAAACGGGGGGCTAACCCCCCATAATTTAGATAAATGGGTTTTTCATGCAGAATTATCCCATTTTCTTCAAATTTTGTATATAGGTTCATTTTGATAATGTGCTTCTGCCAATAGTTTTGGGGGTTCATAAGTTAAGTATAAAGGGGGTAAGGGGTCGAATAACTCGCCCTAATTTAGATACATGAGTTTTTCATTCATGCAGAATTATCCGATTTTCTTCAAATTTTGTATATAGGTTCATTTTGATAATGCGCTTCTGTCAATAGTTTTGGGTGTTCATCGGTTAAGTATAAAGGGGGAAAGGGGGGGGATAACCCCCCTAATTTAGATAAATGGGTTTTTCATGCAAAATTATCCGATTTTCTTCAAATTTTGTATATAGGTTCATTGTGATAATGCGCTTCTCTGAATAGTTTTGGGGGTTCATTGGTTAAGTATAAAGGGGGAAAGTGGGGGCTGATCCCCCTTAATTTAGGTAAATGGGTTTTTCATGCAGAATTATCCGATTTTCTTCAAATTTTGTATATATATTCATTGTAATTAGAGACTTCTCTGATTATTTTAAGGGGTTCATTAGTTAACTATGAGGGGGGTAACGGGGGGATAACCCCCCCTTAATATATTGTTGATTTCTTTATTTTTCGAGGGGCATATTTCAAATTCTTTGAAATAAGAGTATAATATACAATTAGTGTGAATAGCCTGTGAGCTCAATGCCCTCAGTTTAACTCGGCAGTTTTCTTTTTATTAAATATTCTTATTTGTTTGCAAGTGATGAAATGTAATAAAATAATTTTTGTCTATAAAAACTATTTGCAGATAGTTGAGGTTTGTAATTGTATTCTGTTTTCGGGTTTTAAACGATACCAGGATTTTGTATTGCCTCAAATGTAAACTAGTCGTTGGGGGCCACCGTAATACTTACCCATCATGGATATGCATAATGTAAAATATTAAAATAAAAAATGTGTAAACTACTTATAAAATGCATTGCAATTCGAATAAAATCGTGGCTTGATGACGTCATAAACTTTAAATGCTCTATTACTGAATTGCGTAAAAGAAACATCCTTATAACTCAAAAATGTTAATCCAATTAACAAACGGTTTATTGCGTCAGATTAAGCGTCTCATTTCCAATTACAATGTATCTTTGAATTGATATTTGAATGAAAAACAGGGTCATGAAAAATCGAAGAGCGTAGAAAATAGGATTCAAATATCTCGGCAACTATTCATCCGATCGACTTCATTCTTTATGCAAAATTTATGTTTTTTTTATTGTCTTTTATATTTCCTCCTTAAAATAAACAATTTCGAAAATTTTAATGTAACTTTTATCAGAAAGAGTATTTCGAGAGTCGGAAAAAAATAGTTCCGGAGAATCGAGATTACTGAAATTCAATCAGCTTCTTCCCATTATTACATACTAAGTACATACCAAATTTCGAGTCTCTATCTCAATTTTTTCGGGAGATAGAGCGTTTACAGACACACAGACATACAGACCCACAGCCGGACGGCATTTTTTTTTTTTAAATATGTTTTTTGGAATCTCCAGTGCTTGAAACGTGTAAATCCGTCAATTTTTTTTTTTCGATTTTTAAAATGATTACAAGACTTACCCTATACTACGTAAGATGGGTAAGTAATAGCATTCCATGATACCCAAAGTTCCTCGATGTATTAATTAATCCCTTAGATTAATTCTTAAAAATATACAAAGGAACGATAAATAAAAGTATGTTTATTAAAAATATTAATTATATTTTATTTACTTATGCGTACAAAAAGTTAATTTCTTTACATAGATGTGCTTAAATGGAAGATTGTTTTAATATCATTGTGCGAATTTGAATAAGGGAGTTCACGTGACTTTCAACTTATTTTTTTAAAACTAAGATTTATCTTTAATAATTAATATTTATTAAAAAAATGTCTTTTGTTATAAAATAACAATTAATAATTAATATTTATTTATAAAAAATATCATAAGATTAACTCGTAAAGTATAACGTGGGAAAACGGAATCGCAAGGTGCGAAATATTCCGTTTTAGACTGGTTTTCTTAGAGCCAATTAGAGTTAGAATGTAAAATCACATGGTGTACTTTGGAAATCTTTCGTTTAAAGCAAGATTACGTGACATACAGTTTCTATTTTCATAGGTTTTACTGCAGGCATGAAAGCGTTTCGCCATAAATAACCGATTGTCCCCACTAAATTTTAATTGTATTTGTCATTTTATTTAATGGCATAATTTCTGCAAATTTATTAACTGAAAAATACTATAAAAATTTAGTGGTGACAGTTAAACATTTGTGGCTCAGCGCTTTCTTCCCTGGTTTTAAAGCTATAAAAATAAGCTTAAAATAGTAGCAATTCAGTTTAATCTTGAAATTATTTAACTTCAAAGTATTTGGAAAAAATATTATTACACTTTATTCATATTACGTTTATGGATAGCAATTTTTTCATGAAGGTATGATTTAGTGGATTGGCTTAAATAACTTCAGGTCAGATTCCGCCATATACAGTTTCTATTTTAACAGGTTTTACTGCATTAATTAAAATAATTTATATTGAGTTAACTCGTGTGAAATAATCTAAGTTCAATATTTAATTCTTTTTTTAAAACAGATTTATTACACTTTATTCATTTTACGCTCAGGAATGACAATTTTGTTATACGGATATGATTAAGTGGATGATTCTCTTAAATAACTTTGGGCAGGATTCCGTTATACACAGTTTCTATTTTCATAGGTTTTACTGAAATAATTAAAATAATTTCTATTGATTTTACTCTTGAAATTATTTTATTTTAATATTTAAATATTTTTTAAAAACAGATTTATTACACTTTATTTATTTTATGCTTAATGAATGGCTATTTTATTATACAGATACGATTTTGCGGATGATTGTCTTAAATAACTTTAGGCAGGATTCCGTCATACGCACTTTCTATTTTCATATGTTTTACTGCACTAATTAAAATAGTATTGATTTAACAGTTGCGTGTAAAATTATTTTACTCCAATATTTAATTCTTTTTAAAACAGATATTTTTGCACTTCATTCACTTTACACTTATGAATGGCAATTTTTTAGACGGATATGATTAAGTGGATGATTGATTCTCTTAAATAACTTCGTATAAATTTGAATTTAAATTCAACAACTTTTTTATCCTAGTCAATGCGATGAGAAAACAAAAGTAACAGATCATAAATTTGACGAGCAACCATTTTTCCCATTATTTATGTTAACAGACTCTCTGGATTCAATAAATGTGCTCGCTAAAATGTATTTTGTAAAAGTTTACCACTGCCCCATTGTGCTTCATTCAACCGCCAGGGTTCCTTGTACTTCCCGTATTCCCGGTAACTTCACGTCTACTCCAGAAAATCAATAAAAATTGAATGTAATTAAAGATTAGGAAACAAAAGTATAAATTGTCAAGTTTAGTTTCGCGATGCTTTTAGCAGACTGCGGATGGTCTGTTGCTGTCACAAGTTTCAAAAGTTTTATAGGTCGAGTGCGAACCAAATTAGCTGGAGTCAGTGCTGTAGTTGGTAAAAATATTTGTGGCAACTCACATATTCATAGAGTAGATGACGATGCTACCGGATTTTCGCTAAGCCAAAAGCCGACTTTTTTTAAATTACAGTTATAAATATTATATTCTAGTTTTTTATAGTATTGTAACTGTATAGCATTCACCTATAAGCAATATTTAATCAATTTCATAATAACATTTTCCTTTATGAATCAAAATTTAATTGAAATATCAGAAATAAATACATATATAACTTATTGGCACATCTATCCCAGACGTTTCCATAATAAAGAACGATAATGAGAGGTGTTTTATGTGCTCTCTGATATATGGCAGGCTGTTTCGTCTGATAATCTTCTTCCTGATCGCAGCCAAGATTTCACATATGGTTCAGAACAAAATTCTTTTCAGAGAGGTCCTACACGGCTTATGAATAAACTGGCTCTTTCAAGAAAGAGTGAATTTTTCGCATTGGTCATGATGTTATTCATACAGCTAAATGCTCTTTCGCATTTAGACATTGAAATGAGTATAGTTTTCACAGTGGAGAAAAAAATGGCTTGTGCTTGTATCCGATATTTATTTTTTACAGTAATAAACCAAATATTTCTGGGAACGGCGTTCCCATGCGTTCCCATTCAACTACAGCAATGGCTGGAGTGTAGACAAATAAGAATCATCCTTACACCAGATAGACACACACATTCTGTAACATGACCTCCGTGGATCTGCATGCTAGAGTCACTGTATCGATTTCCACATTAGTTATGGAAATTTGTTATATCATGTTTCTTAGGGTAAAAAAATATGACTTTGAAAGAAAATGTTTCATTTTGTACTGTCACCTCCATATTCAATAATAATTGAAAATGCTCCAAAATTCTAAAATGAGAAAATATCAACTTTTATGTTTCCACTGAGATTTTTAATATATATTTTAAAAGAAACTTCTTTCGTAAAACTTTAAATTTTTAATTATTTTTTTCCGTTTCATTTCTTTTCCTCTCAAACTTAAAATTACTACGCACAATTACTTGAATATGTTTGAACAAATGTAAAAGGAAAAATGTGAGATTAAAAATAAAATGACAAAGACACAGCACTGAAATATAATAAACATGCTGCTTTTTTTACAAGACTTGTGCATTTTTAGAGCAATTAAAAAACAATAGATATTTTCTTACTTCCATATTTTCTTTTTATTTCATTTTTTATATCAGTCAAATATCCCATATTAAATTAATTTCAGGTCTTAATTACTCCGAATACCCAACTTATCTGAAAAAACTTTTATTTATTTATTTCTTTTATTTATTTAGTTAGTCAGTTTTGTAAGAAATACTTTTTTGTGTTCTTAAAAATTGGGGTAATAGTTTTGGTTGATACTAATGTTTAACAACTATTAAATATTTAAATTAATTTTTATTTTACGTGAAAATTTCAATTGTAATATTTCTGTATATGTCCATTTTCATTTTAACATTTAAATTTTTATTATTTTAGTCTTGAAATGTGAATAAAAGTTTTTTCCAAGTAATTGTGTAATGCATAAAGTACTACATCTGTTATGTATAACGTTGAACATAAAATACACTACTTGTGTAATAGTTTATATTTATATAAACAAACATGACCGCTATTGAATAAATGTCTCGAATCGCAAATTCACAGAAATATAAAACAATATACTTAAATAAAATGGCTCAAAACTCAAAGTTGTAAAATTGGCTTTTTTCCATTCATTATGAATAAAGTTTTAAATTTTAAACAAATGATTGTGTTCCACTTTCTTTAAAGTAATAATACGTTTCATAAAAAAATCTAACATGATGTTTGAAAGACAGATTTTTTATTTTTTACTGTCATTTTTTTTTACTATTACTCAGAAATTCTAACAGAAAAAAACCCAGAAAAATATTAACTTATTGTTTTCTATGAACTTTATTGCAATTGGCACGTTTAAAGCAACACACTTGTGATTAAGCTTTAAATTAAGGTTTATCCTTTCTTATTCTTCACTAATTAACAATGATATATAAATACTTTAATTTGTTCTAAAAATAGATACAATATGGAATAAAAATAAATAGCACAAATGTGCACATGAGTTTCAAAACTCGTTTTATCCAAAATACAAAAAATAAATAAAAAATAAATAAATAAATAAATAAAATCTTGTTTTCTCTATCAATATATTCTATTGCTAAAACTACAACGAAAAACCACTACAATCTGCAAAAAACTAGTTTTAGAATGTAATTCTGACATTGTAATATCTTGGTTTACACTGCAAATCAATGGATAGAGCTAGAAGTTTTTCGCGATTTCCGAAAATTTGAATTTCTGGATAAGGCGAGCTTCGAAACTCACGTCCTTAAATAAACAAAAGACATTGATACTCTAAAATATTTAACAGGCGAAATTTTTAAAACACATGTATAATTAAGAACACTTCAAACGTAAATGAAGAACTTTTTCTACAACGTATTTTTCTGATTTACTTTTATATATCTATTTTAGTCGCGTTTTCGTTACAGAGTTACTGTGAAAGACTGACTCAATTGCAATATTTTTGCAAAAAATACGTCTTTTATGTTTTACATTTTTTGGGGATAAATATATACGGGAAGAGGAAAACGAGCTATGGTCGGTCAAAATTAGTTTTGAGTTCAAATATCACGACCCATGCCCAAAATGACTTACTAATCAAATTTTCTCGAACATGTGATCAAGCCCAATTGTCTTCTCGTGCCCGAAACCCATAAAATATACAATTTAGTCAAAATAGTCGGAGACGTTTTTTAGATAAAATTAGCTTGACCCACAGTGACCCAAAAATGACCCACTAATCAGATTTTCTCGAGCATGTAACCTAGCCCAATGATTTTCTCGTGCCCAAAAACCGTAGGATACAAAATTTAGTTCAAATCGTTTAAGCCGTTTTTACGATAAAAATAGCTTGACCCATAATGACACAGGACCAAAATGACCCACTAATCGAAATTTCTCGAACATGTGACTTAGCCCAATAGTCTTCACGTTCCCTAAAACTGTAAGATACTAAATTTAGTTCAAATCGTTTGAGCCATTTTTAAGAAAAAAATAGCTTGACCCATAATGACCCATGACAAAAATGACACACTAATCGAAATTTCTCGAACATGTGACCTAGCCCAATGATTGTCTTGCGCCGAAAAACCGTAGAATACAAAATTTAGTTCAAATCGTCTGAGTTGTTTTTAAGATAAAAATAGCTTGACCCGTAATGAGCCACTAATCAAAATTTCTCGAACATGTGACCTAGCCCAATAGTCTTCTCGTTCCCAAAAACTGTAGAATACTAAATTTACTTCAAATCGTCTGAGCCAGTTTTAAGATAAAACTAGCTCGACCCATAATGACCCATGTCCAAAATGACCCAATAATGGAAATTTCTTGAACATGTGACCTAGCCCAATAGTCTTCTCGTTCCCTAAAACTGTAGGATACTAAATTTAGTCCAAATCCTCTGAGCCATTTTAAGATAAAATAGCTTGACCCATAATGACCCATGACCAAAATTACCCACTAATGGAAATTTCTTGAACATGTGACTTAGTAAAATAGTCTTCTCGTCCCCTAACACTGTAGGATACTAAATTTAGTTCAAATCCTCTGAGCCAATTTTAAGATAAAAATAGCTTGACCCGTGACCAAAATGACCCACTAATCGAATTTTCTCGAACATGTGACCTAGCCCAACAGTCTTCTCGTGCCCAAAAACCATAGGATGTAAAATTTAGTCTAAATAGCCTTAGCCGTTTTTTAGATAAAATTAGATTGACCCACAGTCACCCAAAAATGACCCACTAATCGATTTTTCTCGGAGATGTGACATAGGTCGATGATTTTGTTGTGCCCGAAACACTTAGGACACAAAATTTAATAAAAATCGTTAGAGCCGTTTTTTAGATAAATTTAATTTGACCCACGTTGACCCCAAAATGACCTATTAATCGAAAGTTCTCGAAAATGTGACCCAGCCTTATAGCCTTTTCGTGCCCGAAAATGGTAGGATGCAAAATTTAGTCAAAATCATTTGAATCGTTTTTTAGATACAATCAGCTTGACCCTGACCCATGGTGACCCAAATTGACTCACTAATTGAATTTTCTCGAACATGTGACCTAGCCTAATGGTTTTCAGGTGCCCCAAAACTGTAAGATACAAAATTTGATCAAAATCATTTGAGCCGTTTTTAAGATAAAATTCGCATTTATAACCATACACACACGCAGCATTTGCTCGTATTAGAATATATGATACATATTAAATTTTAAATTTAAATTTTTAAATATATGCAATTTTGATTAGTTCAAATATTAATACTTATTTACTATTTAATATAATATATCTTACAAGCAGCTTTTATTTTTATATTTGGAAACGCCTTAAAATTGCACCGTAGAATTAAAAAATAATATAGAGAAATTCTTTAAAATATGTTTTTATACATACATATTTACATAAGCAAACATTTCCACTATTTTTAAAACTCATAGATTGCAAAGTACCTGGATGTTGTAAAAAATTTAAATTTCTGTATCGTTTAAAGTTGCGGATGTACCTTATTTTTTCTTATATTATGGAATAGAGTTTAAAATTTTAAAACAAACGAGTAGTTTTCCATTTAAATTTTAATTGATTTCCCGTTTGTTAAGAATGTTCAATATCATTTGAAAGCCAGTTTTCAATTTCACTGCTGTTACAATTTTCAATAACAATACAAAAAATGTCCTACCAGTTAAAAACAAATAAATAAGTAAAAATAATTATTATTTTTTAAATCTATACTAGATGGAACCCGTCAAAATTTGACGGCAAACAACTTGATAGTACCATAAAAATAAAATTTATAGTTGCTTTAACTTGACAAATTTCATAGTGGGGAGCATAATATGATTAAGCGGTCACTGACCTTTCCATTGATATATCACATGAGGGGTGTGTGCAAAGTTTAGAAAAGTACCCCCTTGGGGGGATCAAAATGGGGGATGGACATGGGAGATGCATAATATGATTAAGTGGTCACAGACCTTTCCAATGATATATAACATAAGGGTTGTGTTCAAAATTTAGAAAGTAACCCTTGGGGGGGGCAAAGTGGGGAGATGGACATCGGAGATGCATAATATGATTAAGCAGTTACAGACCTTTCCAACAATATATAACATGAGGGGTGTGAACAAAATTTAGAAAAGTATCCTTTGGGGGGGTTGGGGGGGGCAAAGTGGGGAGATGGACATTGGAGATGCATAATATGATTAAGTGGTCACAGACCTTTCCAATGATATATAACATGAGGGTTGTGTGCAAAATTTATAAAGTACCCTTTGGGGGGGGGCAAAGTGGGGAGATGGACATCAGAGATGCATAATATGATTATGCAGTCACAGACCTTTCCAATGATATATAACATGAGGGTTGTGTGCAAAATTTATAAAGTACCCTTTGGGGGGGGCAAAGTGGGGAGATGGGCATCGGAGATGCATAATATGATTAAGCAGTCACAGACCTTTCAAACAATATATGACATGAGGGGTGTCAAAAAAATTTAGAAAAGTATCCCTTGGGGGGGGTGGGAGGGGCAAAGTGGGGAGATGGACATTGGAGATGCATAATATGATTAAGTGGTCACAGACCTTTCCAATGATATATAACATGAGGGTTGTGTGCAAAATTTATAAAGTACCCTTTGGGGGGGGACAAAGTGGGGAGTTGGACATCGGAGATGCATAATATGATTAAGCAGTCACAGACCTTTCCAACAATATATGACATGAGGGGTGTCAACAAAATTTAGAAAAGTATCCCTTGGGGGGGGAGGTGTAAATTGGGGAGATCGACATTGGAGATGCATAATATGATTAAGTGGTCACAGACCTTTCCAATGATATATAACATGAGGGTTGTGTGCAAAATTTATAAAGTACCCTTTGGGGGGGGCAAAGTGGGGAGATGGACATCAGAGATGCATAATATGATTATGCAGTCACAGACCTTTCCAATGATATATAACATGAGGGTTGTGTGCAAAATTTATAAAGTACCCTTTGGGGGGGGGGGGGCAAAGTGGGGAGATGGGCATCGGAGATGCATAATATGATTAAGCAGTCACAGACCTTTCCAACAATATATGACATGAGGGGTGTCAACAAAATTTAGAAAAGTATCCCTTGGGGGGGGAGGTGTAAAGTGGGGAGATCGACATTGGAGATGCATAATATGATTAAGTGGTCACAGACCTTTCAAACAATATATGACATGAGGGGTGTCAACAAAATTTAGAAAAGTATCAATTGGGGGGGGTGGGAGGGGCAAAGTGGGGAGATGGACATTGGAGATGCATAATATGATTAAGTGGTCACAGACCTTTCCAATGATATATAACATGAGGGTTGTGTGCAAAATTTATAAAGTACCCTTTGGGGGGGGGCAAAGTGGGGAGTTGGACATCGGAGATGCATAATATGATTAAGCAGTCACAGACCTTTCCAACAATATATGACATGAGGGGTGTCAACAAAATTTAGAAAAAAATCCCTTGGGGGGGGGAGGTGTAAAGTGGGGAGATCGACATTGGAGATGCATAATATGATTAAGTGGTCACAGACCTTTCCAATGATATATAACATGAGGGTTGTGTGTAAAATTTATAAAGTACCCTTTGGGGGGGGCAAAGTGGGGAGATGGACATCAGAGATGCATAATATGATTATGCAGTCACAGACCTTTCCAATGATATATAACATGAGGGTTGTGTGCAAAATTTATTAAGTACCCTTTGGGGGGGGGGCAAAGTGGGGAGATCGGCATCGGAGATGCAAAATATGATTAAGCAGTCACAGACCTTTCCAACAATATATGACATGAGGGGTGTCAACAAAATTTAGAAAAGTATCCCTTGGGGGGGGGAGGTGTAAAGTGGGGAGATCGACATTGGAGATGCATAATATGATTAAGTGGTCACAGACCTTTCCAATGATATATAACACGAGGGTTGTGTGCAAAATTTATAAAGTACCCTTTTGGGGGGGGGGCAAAGTGGGGAGATGGGCATCGGAGATGCATAATATGATTAAGCAGTCACAGACCTTTCCAACAATATATGACATGAGGGGTGTCAACAAAATTTAGAAAAGTATCCCTTGGGGGGGGGGAGGTGTAAAGTGGGGAGATCGACATTGGAGATGCATAATATGATTAAGTGGTCACAGACCTTTCCAATGAAATATAACATGAGGTTGTGTGCAAAATTTATAAACTACCCTTTGGGGGGGGGGCAAAGTGGGGAGATGGACATCGGAGATGCATAATATGATTAAGCAGTCACAGACCTTTCAAACAATATATGACATGAGGGGTGTCAACAAAATTTATAAAAGTGCAAAATTTATAAAGTACCCTTTGGGGGGGGGGCAAAGCGGGGAGATGGACATCGGAGATGCATAATATGATTAAGCAGTCACAGACCTTTCCAGCAACATATGGCATGAGGGGTGTCAACAAAATTTATAAAAGTGCCTCCCTTAGGGGGGGGGAGGGGGGTGGCGGGATGGACCCCGGAGATGCATAACATAAATAAGCGGTCAAAGACTTTTCCAGCGATATATCACATGAGAGGTGTCTGCAAAATTTAGAAAAGTGTCCCACTTGGGGAGGGGGGGGAGTGGGGGGATAGACCCGAGATGCATATCATGAAAAAGAGGTCACAGGCGTTTCAACTTGCAACTTTTTTCTCGAAGGCATTTGACAATATTAAATTTTTTTTACCCAAGACAATTTAACGATTTTCTTAATTTTTTTGCGTAATTCGTCAAATGTTCATGGAAAAAATCATGAAATTCGCTAATCAATAGTTGATAAATTATAAAATTCAACAATCGATAGCAGTAAAATTGGTCAATCGATAATGAAAAAATCACAAAATTCATCAAATGGTCTCCCGTAAAAAAATTGTCCTGCACACTGATGATATGATCAAAAGGATTTTGAAGTATAGGACAAAATTAACACTTGCCAAACAGCGAGTAATGCTGAAAATTTGGCAATGGACTTTATTGCCACCACTGGTCAAACATAATAGTCACACTCACCAATTGCGATGATTGAATGGAAAAAGATTTTTTTCTCTGCTGTCGCTCGACAAATTTCGAAACCATTTGGCGAATTTCAACGATTTTTTCCCCGAAATTGACGGATTGTGATTTTTTTTCTCGAAGCCATTCGACGATATTCGAAAACTTTTCCCCCCGAAACCAGTTGATGAATTTTGCGATTTTTCCACTGTCGATTAATAAATTTTGCGATTTTTCAGCTATCGATTGACGAATTTCGCAATTTATCAACTATCGATTAATGAATTTCATGATTTTATCCATGAACGAACAAATTGCGCACTTTCTTTCCGCTAATGTTTGACACATTTCGCCCTTTACAATTCAGCCAATGAGTTGAACGTTTTTTTTTTCCAAAAATGTCAAGAATGAAACAATGATTCTTTAGGATGAATTTCCTTCGTTCGATGCCACATGGAAGAACGTGTGCAATGCCGCAACGGGCGTCACAGACTTTTTAGGGCACCTGCAGACTAAAAACATCTAACAAATCTTCGCGGGGGGGGGGGGGAATCACAGATTTCGTCAAATGATTGAGGAAAAAACACTAAATTCATCAAAGGATCATGGGGAAACATGACTTTCGTTAAAAGACAACAGAAAAAACATTAATTATGCAAAAGGATCGTGAAAGATAAGCAAATTTTGTCAAAGAATCGCAAAAAAGGAAAGTTCACCAAAAAATCACACTTTTTTACTAAATTTCGTCTAAAAATTGCGGAATAAAATGTATTTTATCAAAGAATCGCTGGAAAATGCGAATTTCTTTAAGGATAACGAGAAAAATGCGAATTTCTTCAAAGGATCGCTGAAAAAACACGAATTTTGTCAAACAGAAAAAACATTAATTATGCAAAAGGATCGTGAAAGATAAGCAAATTTTGTCAAAGAATCGCAAAAAAGGAAAGTTCACCAAAAGATCACGTTTTTTACTAAATTTCGTCTAAAAAATGCGGAATAAAATGTATTTTATCAAAGAATCGCTGGAAAATGCGAATTTCGTTAAGGATCACGAGAAAAATGCGAAATTCTTCAAAGGATCGCTGAAAAAAACACGAATTTCGTCAAAGAATTGCTGAAAAAACATGAATCTCGCCCAATAATAGAAAAATCATGGTTAATAATCATTATATCTAGTAGTATATGTAAATACAGTTTGTGATATAAGACAAAATTAACACTCACCAATCGGCGAGTAATATTGAAAATTGGTAATTGATGTTATTGCCAGTACTGGCTAAACTTAATAGTCACACTCGCCAATTGCGATGATTGAATGTAAAATGAAATTTTTTTCCCGCTGTCACTCAAAGAATTTTGAAACCATTTGGTGAAGTTTTTCCCGAAACCATTTTGTGAATTCCCGATTTTTTCTTCAAAATCATTTTTCAACAATATTCGACCCAATACGCATGCGTCAAAAAAATCACCAGCCAATGAGGTGAGGGTCTATTACTGTCTCTAGAAACGTGTTTGGGATCATCTCCTGTTTTTTTTTTTTTCTTGCACATTGCATTAAACCTAGGAAGGTATTTATATAGAACTCACTGTGGAGTGTTTAGAAGGTATTTATTTTATTTATTATAATTTGTATGTATACTTAGGTGTCCATTTCGGATTTACTGTTTAAAAATGAATTTAGGCTCATTTAACATTCGCGAAATCAATCCGATGGAAATTGTGTTTTTAGATCTCTATCATTTTGTATATATAGTACACAAAATAATTATTCAAACGTACGTAAAAATATCGTAGAACACGTAATACAAAATTGGACCACTTATAGTCCGTTTATTATCGGGGATGAATCTTATGGTGTTCCGATTGCTAATGAAAACGATTATGTAAATATATGGTTCTTCATAGAAGTATGTGCTTCTTCACACTTCAATAGAAGCATTGTTTAAATTAATATAATTCTACAAATATGATGCAGTTTTAAAATATTGAGTAATGATTAATACTGTCAAGGAATCTACTCATATACGTAATTATGTTTTGGTACTTCTCTATTATCTCATCGACCACTTTTCATAACAAAAAACTATCGCCAAACTGTAACGCCAAATAAACGGGAGAACGTTGTCATTAATACGCGCAAATGTTGAATTAAAAACCACTTGACGACATAACAAACACGTATAATGCTTCCGACATCAAGTAAATGGGACTGCATTTTTGGCATTTAATCATACAGTTTGGCGATAGTATTTTGTTATGAAAAGTGGACGATGGGATAATAGAGAAGTACCTAAGTTTTTTATACCAAGTTTGAAAATTTATCTTTTTTTGACATTTAAAAAAAATAACAGAAAAAACATTACAAATTTGCCCATTTGCTCAGCGGTCAAAGGATTAAGTAAATATTAATGATTAAGCGGAACTGGTTCTAGCTATGAAGTAATATTATTTTGCTCAAAAACCCCCAACAAAAAAAGAATTACAAAGAATAAGTAATCGTCTTTAAATATACAAAAAACAATGTGATTAATGACCAGGATTTTTTTACATATAACATTTTTTATATACAAAATAAAAACCGAAATAACCTCATTCATTTCACCCGATGTCAAAAATAGTTTTTTTTCCACATTCCTGGGCAAAGCACTAAATCAATAAAATCACCAATTTGTGACAAATTATGAGTTTCATATGAATTGCCCATGAACGAACATGCAAACTGGTAAAAAATGAATGTAATAAATTAAAACATTCAAGATTTGTATACATACAAACAATACAATGTAAATATTAATATTGTTACATGATACATTGTTTGTATATATACTTCTTTGTATACATATATTGTTTGTATACATACAAACAAATATAATGTAAACATTATTCAAGTATTAAGAGTTTGCAAATCAAAACATTCTAAAGATTTGTATACATACAACCAATATAATGCATACATACTCTTTACAAATAAAATAGCACACTTATGTAATGACAAAACTTTTAAATCGAATAGAGATAATATATTTCTGTTAAAAAATAATGCTAAAGTTCAGACTTATATATATTATACATTCACATAAAGCTAGTCACATTCCTGCATATTTATTAAATATTTAGTTGCTAAATACAGAAATAATATTTTATAATTTATATTCAGACGCTCAGATTCGCTTTTTTCGAACACATAATAATAAAAATATTACTACCGTGTGTACTGTCTTTTGACATTATATTTACATAATAGTTTTCATTAGCAATCGGAACACCATAAGATTCATACCCGATCATAAACGGAATATAAGTGGTCCAATTTTGTATTATATGTTCTACTATATTTTTATTTACGATTGAATAATTATTTTCTGTACTATATAAACAAAATGATTTGATTTCGCGAACGTTAAATGAACCTAAATTCATGTTAATCCGAAATGGATACCTAAGTATTCATATAAATTACAATAAATACAACAATAAATAAAATAAATACCTTTTAAACACTCCACAGATTTTTATATAAATATCTTCCTAGGTTTAACGCAACGTGGAAGAAGCCATAAAACAACAGGAGTTGATTTCATCTTGATCCCAAATACGTTTGGAGACAGGAATAGACCTTCGCTTCATTGGCCGGTCCTTTTTTGACGCATGCGTACTCGGTCGAAATTCGATGGAAATTTGACAAAATTACCAAACTGCTTTAAATAGATGGATTTCAGAGTAATGAATTTGCATAAAAGGTTAAACATTTAATTACGCCTTTCCCGTTTCATTTCCCACTTCAATTTAACATCACACACAAATACTTGAATATGTTTGAACAAATGCAAGAAAAAAATGTGCACTTACAAATAAAAAGATACAGATACTCTAAAATAATTAACAGGATCATTTTTTATAAAAACATTTGTGTACTTTTAAGAGTACTTCAAATGCGAGTGGAATATTTTTTCTCGCTTGCATATTCTAAATATTTTTTATATAAACTTTTTTTTTTCATTTTAACTGTAGACATATAGTTTGAAAGCTGAATAGCTACGAATAAATATTTTAACTGTAGACTTTAAAAAATATATATTTTGCAATATGTATATTATTTTTACTGTCTAGAATTTTACATATTTGTATTTATACAGGGTCATCAAAGAAGTTTTTATTTTAAAAATAAATGATTTTAAAAATAAATTGCATGAAAAATATGCAATCAATCAGTACGAAACCAACGTGAAATTATAAAACATCTGAAGGAGTTTTGGTAGTTTTGATTGCATTGACCTTGATGTGACTGCTCGCATGCGTCGACGCCACTTCGTGACGTGAGGTCATTTCACTCATCAGTCAGTTTATAGTAATCATGGTGAGTGTACAGCAGAAACTGCAGTGCGTACTGTGGTACGCAGAGTTTAAATCTGTTATTGTGGCACAACGTCATTTTCACCGTACGTATGGAGAAGTTCCACCTACAAGAAAAACCATTGTTTGTTTGTTTAACCAGTATTTAAAGAAAAAAAAAACACCTCACAGATTTTTCCAATGTAACAGTGTAAAAATAAATGGTTTATCTTTATTAACGACTTAGTTATTTTAATTGGAAATCAGGGACACCTTTTTCGATGACACTGTACTTTCTATTAATTCTTAAATATTTAAATTTATAAATTGTAAAATTGTTATTATTTCTCACAAATGATTAAATATTATCACATCATAACGAACAAATATAAAAATATCCTAAAATAACCAGCAATATTTCAAATGCCGAATATTGTAAATTCTGGTTCTTTGTGAAACCATTTAAATCCTTCAGTTGTTTAATTAGAAGAAAATGTCAAGAACAGAATCGAAAATTATCATTAATATCAGTTATGATAAATGCTGCAGCCCCTATATAAGGACAAATCAACTAGAACTGATATGACCCAGATAGCCGGTATCTACGATACCTTGACTGTTTCATTAGCATTATTCAAGAACAATAATCAAATTTTTTCACTTATAACCATTGAAAATAAGTTTAAAAAGGTTTTTTCTTCAAATGCTATATAGTAATACCATGGCTATTTTCTTATCATGACTCAAAAACAATAACACAATTATTTCTCAAGGATAACCAATCAAAAAAAGTTTAAAAATATAGAATATGTTGCCGATTATTGGTGTTAGGGATGTAGACCAAAGAGGGAGCATTGCAGGGGCGCCGTTTCGGAACTTTCTTGGGCGGGGGGCAAAGTTTTTTTTAAGGTAGTGGCGTAGCCGAGGGTGGAGTTCGGGGGGGCTGCACCCCCCCCCCGTAACCTATCCGAACGAAAAACGTTTACTGAATCATATATACAGAGACAGCAATACTTCTAATACGAAATCTTAAGTGACTTCTGAGAAATTCCGTTTTAGACAGGTTTTCGTCTTAGCAAGTAGAATTTTAAAATATTAAGAAAGTTTTCAGTTATAGACAGGTACCGTTTTTTTTCAGGTATTCTTTAAAACTGTTAAAACCTCCTTTTTATAAAGCACTTCTGAAGAGCATAGGTGTGTGTGTCAAAGCCAAACCTGTCTATAACATAATTATTTCTCAAACGGGCTAAAACAGGCCTTTTCAACTCATCTTTGTAGGTTTTACTGCAGGGCGACATTTCATGAGTTTCTTGGGGCGGGAGAGGCAAAGTTTTTTTAGAGACAGGGACTGAAATATCGGGCACAAAATAGAAATAGGTCCCCACAATAAAAAATGCAGTGTGAGAGTTTGTCTTCTTATCTTAACTTCTTTCACAAACATGTGATTCTTCAGCGAATATCTATTTAATTTTAGTGGTGGTTCGCGAATTTTTCTTCTTATTTTTTACGCAAAAGCAATTCGTCAACCGATCGCGGTAAACATCGTGAATTTTACGAATTGGAATTAGAAAAGAATACTTAAATTGGCAAAATTAGTCGCGAAAAAAATCGTTTAAAATCGCAAAATTTTTTCAAACGACCGTGAAAAAATATTGCGAATTTCGCCAAAAATCACTGAAACAAATAGAGATTTTCGTAAATCCGTCGCGGAAAAGAATCGCGAATTTAGTATAACTATTGCGGGAAAATATCGCGAAATTCATCGAAAGATTGAACAAAAAAATCACGAATTTACTCAAACAATCGCGCAAAAAAGGGGAATTTCGTCAAAGATCGCGCAAAAAGATAACTACTTTTGTCAGTTGGTTGCAGAAAATGACTTCAAAATTTCAACAAACGATCGTAGAAAAGAGTCGCGAATTGCGTCAAAAGATTGCGAAAACAAATAGTAAATTTCGTCGATCAGTTGCCAAAATAAATGTCGGAAATTTCGACAAATGGTGGAAAAAAATTCGTCAGCAATCGGAATTTCGTCAAAGGTTGTGCAAAAAAAATAGCAATTTCTGTTAGTCGGTTGCGGAAAAAGACTCCCAAAATTTCAACAAACGATCGTAGAAAAGAGTTCCGAATTTCGTCAAAAGATGGCAAAAACAAATAGCGAATTTCGTCGATCGGTTGAAAAAAATTCTCGAATTTAGACAAATGGTCGAAAAAATCAATTCCTTCATAGATTCACATAAAATAGTGAATTTTGGAAAATTATCACAAAAAAATGAAACATTCGCGAAAAAAAGTCATGAAATTCAATCGGTCACGAGATAATCAGCACACGAACACCATCAAGAAGTTACGAAATTTGCAAATGTTGTAATCCATAGATATAAGAAAATTTTCATTAATGATTTTCTTTCAGTAAAAAGTCAGCAATCGGAATTTCGTCAAAGGTTGTGCAAAAAAATAGCAATTTCTGTTAATCGGTTGCGGAAAAAGACTCCCGAAATTTCAACAAACGATCGTAGAAAAGAGTCCCGAATTTCGTCAAAAGATGCGAAAACAAATAGCGAATTTCGTCGATCGGTTGAAAAAAATTCGCGAATTTAGACAAATGGTCGAAAAAATCAATTCCTTCAATGATTCACATAAAATAGTGAATTTTGGAAAATTATCACAAAAAAATGAAACATTCGCGAAAAAAAGTCGTGAAATTCAATCGGTCACGAGATAATCAGCACACGAACACCATCAAGAAGTTACGAAATTTGCAAATGTTGTAATCCATAGGTATAAGAAAATTTTCATTAATGATTTTCTTTCAGTAAAAATTTTCCGCAATCATTTTTTGCCTTCCTCTTCAGACTATGATCTAAATTTCGTAGAATTCAGAAATCTGCAAAACCCTTGGTCTCAGGTTCCTTGCATTGGGTGGGGGAGTCTGTCTGGTTAAAGTCATGATTCGGGTCGTTTACAAAAAATCTGGACAGGACTCTAGTGTAGGCTGTGGAGATTTTTAAGAGCATACTGTATATAAAATATCAATTAATAAAGCATATGATTTAACAGCATTATAACGATTGGAGTAAATATAATGTGACACTAATAAAACTAAATTAAGAAATCATATAATTAGGAAATTGAATACACCTCCCCCATCCCCCCCCCGAAAAAGAATAAAAAAATTCTCCTTAAATTTTTGGATAAAGAGAGAATTTATCACTAAAATTCTAGCCTTGGGGGTGACGAGTTTTCTTTTAATCATGCTGTACACAGTTCAGAAGCAATTCATAGTGTTTTTTCTCACATATATTTCTAAAACTAGCCAACATACTTATTAATGATAACTGTCTAACTTATAGAATGTTGCAATAGCAAGGCTTTAGAAAACATTTCAATGTTTAAAGTGTTTATTAAATGTTTATTATTTTCTTCTATCTTTACAAGAAAAAGGTATTGAATTTATGAAAATTTGCCACTTCCGGTTTTCGACGAATTAATACGTTTTAGAAGTTCCTGAACACAATTGGACTATTCTTTAGAAAATGTCTTTCTGCGAGTCTGTCTGTGTATGTCTGTATGTGACAAAAATTTTGTGGGCGCTGTATCTCAAGAACTAATGCAGGGAATTTGATAAAACTTTATATTCAGTTAGACATTGATATAAATAGGTAGTGTTTAGTTTTTGGTGTAAATCGCTCAACAGATGGCGATGCTATGCTACATATTTCATGATTTTTGCGATAGCTATATCTCAAGAACTAATGACCAGAATTTCACTAAACTTCAGATTCGGTTAGACCTTGACAAAAATAGAAGTTGATTACGATTTGGTATAAATAGCCCAATAGGTGGCGCTGCTATGCTACATTTTGTACGATTTTTACGATAGCTATATCTTCAGAACTAACGCACATAATTTAATAAAACTTTAGATTCAGTTAGACCTTAATATAAATTGGCGTTAATTTGTTTTTGGTGTATGTGACACCTGTATGAGATAGAAGAAAGTTTTGGGATTGGCACATCAGACTAGTTTTTTTATATTGTATTCAAATCTGTGAAATCTGACGTTATTTTAGCTTTTGATCATATTTTGATTTTTTTTTTGGTCTAACCTGTGCTAACTGATAAATTTTCTGAAATTTCAAATTCCTTGGGGGGGGGGGGCGATTGCCCCCCCAGCCCCCCCGAAATGGCGCCCCTGGAGCATTGTCTCCCTTTAGGATCATTCTAAGAGATCCTAACACGTATTTACTCAAAGTTTGAAGAAAACCACTATAAACTTCCAACGGTTAGGAGAAGAAGTGCGACATGGGTTCGAACTCAGCCCTTCCCGTTTGCCTTCTTTGCAGTATCTCTGAGCTGTGGATGGGAAAAACGCTATGTAGGAAAACTGTGACTGTTTATAATGATCTTGATTCAACAACAATGAATGAAAATCCGTTTTAACTCATAATCACTCGATAAACTTTTTAAAAATATCATTAATTTTAATTAAAAAAAATATCATTTAGTAACTTCTAATACAAGAACAATAAATCAAAAATTTTTCTCAAAGAAAACAATTCAAAAGATATTTAAAATAACACTGACGGGATATATAAAAGGAACAACTATTAAAATGTACTTTATGTTAAGTATATGAAGTGAAGATCAATGAAAGGTAGTAGGATGCTAGCCCAATGGCAACACTATCCTATATTCCAATCTGTTCTTTGTACAATCGTTACACTGAAATATGTAAATTCGATAAACTTTTCGCTCGTCTAATGTATAACATGCCGCTGGAAAGGCATTTAGAGGGATGTGAGAAATGGCGTTTAATTGGGAGAATAGAAGGAGGGTACTAAGCTTGTAAGTTGAAAAACTTTAGTTTCTGTATGGGTGCACCCCATTATTTGTTATTTGTTTTTGAGTTTATCTAAAAAGTTGGAAAAATTAATGCAAAAGTTTCATATCCCACTTTATAGCACATTTCTTGCATTCTTATTTATATTTATTTTTTACAGAAATAGGATATTCTGAAATTTGTAAATATGTTCGGCATGACAAAATAAAGATCTTTTACAAGTTGTATGTTTTTAGCTTCAAAATTATAAAAGTAACATCAACTTTTGAATATGTTCCTTTAATTTTCTGAGCTAGTCTACCATTGAATCAGTTGTAATATTTGAAATGCTATATGGTAATACGATGACTGATTTATTACGAAAATTCAAGAAGAATAAAGGAAAACCATATGCATTTTTAATTAAAAATAATAAACTTTATTCCATAACTGTCGTTTCTCTATTTTACAAACTTTTTCGAGTCATTAAAATCAATTAAGAAAGGTTTTTACTTTTATCTCCTACCACTTTTTACTCTTACACCCACTTTCAATATAAATTAATTTAAAAGTCCAAAATTTTAAGAAAAAAGAAATATATTGATATTTTAGTTTCCTCTGAACTTTTTTCATATTATATATTAAAGCAAAATATTTGTGTAATATTTTAACTTTTAAATATTTTTTCTCGTTTACTTCCAACTCTAAATTAAAATCACACACAAATATTTGAATACGCCTGAACAAGTGTAAAAGAAAAAATATCTGAATTACTTCGAATATTTATCTCATCTGCAGTCTTTTGATTTTTTTTTTCACGAAATCACATTTTTATATTTTTCGAAATTTGGTTAATAGCTTTTTTAATTGTTTCCAACCATTAAATAATTAAATTTATTTCTGTTGAATTTAAAAATTTTATATCTTATATTTTAATTTATATATATTTACCTTTTAAATATATATATATTTTGTTCAGATTTAATCAAATTAAATGTAAATAAAAGTTTCTCTTATTTATGTAATACATTCAGTAATGCTTAAGATACTATATGTGTAATGCTTAACGCATAACGTAAAATACAGTCATAGTTTATGTACTCTAATAAAAAAAAGATGTTTGTGATGTTTGTCAGTGTGTTTGTGAGATGACTAAAAAAATCTACCACTCCTACAGATCTGAAAATTTAGATGGAAGTACTTAAAAGCATGTCTTGATGCACCTGAGGATAAGATTGTTTATTTTCTGTTAATTTACCAATATATTAACTTAAAACCATAAGCAATATCGCAAAATGGCGCGAAAACTGCCAGAGCACTCCTAGACCGTCCGCAGATTTCGAAGCAGGGAATTTTTCATGGCGAAAAACCATCCCTTTTTTACGCGTTAATCCGCTCAAATACGGAAAATTAAAAGATATTGTCGTAATTTTTTTTCTCTAAAGATGCAATCCGTTTAAAAAAATATATTACTAATAATACTATCAAAATAATATTTTGGAAACGTCTTGATTTACGTCCAGGGGTATGAAAAACTACTTTTTTATTGTAGCGAACTACAACTACAACTACTTTATAGAAAATGTAGTTAACTACAACTACAACTACTTTATAGAAAATGTAGTTAACTACAACTACATCTACTTGTTTTTAAAAGTAACGACTACAAACTACTTTTCAAAAGTAGTCACTACTTCGCTACTTTCATATTTTGTTAAAGGGTTCTGTTTACTCTGGAAATTGCATGTGCCGAGATACAATTAAATAAATGCGACAGAACCAAGGGCATTAAAATAATTAAGAAATATAATACACGAGAAAATGTTTTGTGTTTGTCAACAAAAGGATTAGTTTTTACACATATTACAAATTTCGTAGCAAATTTAAGAGAGATATTATAATCTAGAGAATTACAGAAAAACAACTCTAGTCTAAATGCAAACAAGAAAAAAAATCTGTAAATAAAGCGATTCCGAATAATAAGAAAACCTGCGTTAAAACATGAAGACCTAATAATGAATAAATAGATAAGTGTTGCCAGAAAGAAAAGGAATTATTTTGGTGTGTTAGTACTTGATTTTAGCAGCAAGTGTCAATGAAAAAAATCTATGATTTCATGCAATGCGTTGCTCTACACTGCAGCTGACATTCGCAAATTGTTGAGCAGAACAAATTTTGCACAAAAGAAGCAAGTTACGGCTGCGTGTTTTGCAGAATGGCACATTTTCCCCAATGATGTAGCGTTAAAAGTAGCACCGATTTCTCATTACAAACTACTGATTATTTGTATGGGGCTACTTTCTACACTACATTGTTTAAAATATAGCGCGCTACACTACAAGCTAATGTAAAAAGTAGCGACTACTGTAGTTTCGCTATTTGTAGCGCGCTTCTTCCGACCCCTGTTTACGTCCTAGTACCATGTTTTGTTGCCGGCATCCATTTAATTAAACAAAATACGGAACAACCAATTGTACCAAAATAAAGATCGTACTTTTATGTTTAAAACGCCCCAATTTGTTCGAAACAATATGAATGTTAACTGTTTCAAGAAAAAATTTTTCTTGAGAGTCGTTTCGTTGCTTTTCTGCAATATTTGAAAATATGCATCCGCGCTTCTGATGAAATACGAAAATAACAAAATGTACCAGAAAATATTTACGTTTATTTTCGTATCGTAACATTATCCCTTTCAAAACAGAAATTCTTTTCAAAATTATATTTCGCGATTCCCGATTTTTCTGCGATGTTTAACTGGTTACACAGGCTTCGTAAATAAAAATACGAAAACGGAAGATAACAAACCACATGTACATTCATTTTACTTTCGAAAGCCGCAATTCCTATAAAAAGGTACATTTTAACCCCTTCAAAATCGTTCGTTTAAGAAAGTCACTTGCGCAACCCTTGATTTTTTTCTTCACTGTTTAAAAATCGGCATCGACTTCGGAAATCCAAATACGTAAAAACCAAAACTATGTCTACGCTCAATTGTTTTTCTAAAGATGCTATCCTTTTAAAAAATTTTTTAATAATCACTTTAAAAATAAATATTTTTTCGAGCTTACTCTCCCAATTTTCTTTTTTTTTTCACAATGTTAATTATTTTGCAACCGGAATTTTGACTCGCAATACGAAAAAAAGAATCGTTTCTGAAATTCACTTCGAGATTTTCCTAATCGCTTGCTTAAATCGCGAATACACACATGGCATTTGCTGTCAATCTGCAGCCCCTTTAATACTAAATATCAATATTTTAACACGAAAATTATTCACAAGGTTCGAAAAAATAATATTTATCACTCAGAAAAATTTAAAGAGTTTGGAAAACGATATTTGTTTTTAGTAATCGGTATAAGTGTATTCCATAGTAGTCGATGAAAACAAATATAGATGAACGCACCTTGCAAGCTCTTTTTACTGAGATTTTTGTTTTAAAATATATAAAATCATTCAACGCTTATTTTATGTATATTTAAAGCTATTATCATGGGTCCGGGCAACACTGGGCGAGTCTGCTGGTTTGTATATAAACAAACATATCCGCTATTGAATAAAATACTTTTATTGCAAGTGCACAGAGATATAAATGGATAAATAATTATTATGACTCAGAATTGCGAAAGTGCCTTATAGTTTCTTGCATTATAAATTAAAGCTTTAAATATCAAACGAAGAATTAAATTTAAGTGGTAAAATGTTTATTTAAAACATCAAATATGTGACTTGGAAGAAATAAATTATATTTTATTGCTGGCAACTCTAATTTGAATGATAATTAGAAAAACGCACTGTTTTTCTTAAGAAACAAAATAGTTTAATTTTTTGTAGCCTCTGAACTTTTCTATTATTATATTTTAAAGCAAAATATTTGTGTGAAATGTTTAACTTTTAATTACGGTTTTGCTGCATTCTTCCCTCTCTACTTTAAAATTACACACAAGTACTTCCATATTTTTGAACAAATGTAAATGACAAAGAGGGCACTTACAAATATAAAGGCTTAGGATACTTAAAAAAAATTGACAGACTGTTTCTTTAAACACTTGTGTGAGTTTAAGAGCTCTTCAAATGCAAGTGAAAGAATGTTTTGTAACTTGCGTATTTTAACTTTTTATCAGTCGTATTTTAACTGCAGAATTTAATTTACGACCAAATCTGAATAACGTCATTCTGCGGAAGGGGATACGATTTATCAAAATTACTTTATGAAATATAGAATATGTTTAGCATTTTATTAAATATAAAAAGACAATTTAAACAACAAATTATTGGTTATTATGATTTTCAAGAAAACAAGTTCATTTTGAAAAATAAAAGGAATTATTATGTGTAACATAAAAAATATTTTATTGTAACATTTAGGTATTTTTGTCCCAATTACAGTAATTAAAACCAGAATGAAATGTTGAAAATTCATGAAAGTGACAATGCATTTTATGAATGTCAGTCAATCTTAATTTTATTAATTTAATCATTTTCAGATTTTTAATTACATGATAATGCATTGTAATTAAATAATAAACCATTTAACATTCACACTTTAAAATCTGACAATTAAAGTAATTTGCTAGAAGTAATAAATGAATGACAAACAGAACCTTAATTTTAACTTTTAAACACTACAGATTCACAAGCTAATTAGTTTAAACCTAGGGTCTTCTAGATCGCTGTAGTTGCTCCTGCAATTTAACATGCGTAGATGCTAATTTTCCGAGTTTTTACAATAAACATAATTCTAACGATAAAATTACTTAATGAACACTTTTAAATGGCTATTATTTAGATTATTTAATCTTATAAAAATTCTGTTTTGAATTGTTTTTGTTAAACCCTACTGGTATACCTTTAATTTTAGTTCATAAAATGTTTTTATCACGCCGTCCTGGTCACGTGTAACTTCTTGGACCACTCATTAGAATTCTGCTTACATCAACTTCTTTATGTATCTTAATAGTAACAATAGTACTTGGAGATATTCACCCTCGCACACTGTGAAAAAAAAGGCAAATATTTCCAAATCTAGAAAAATAAAATGTAACCAGGAACGGAAATATACAACTTACACTTATGACAAACTCTTAAGAGTTAACCATAAGTCTGAAAAGCCTTCTTTGTTTAGAAACCTCAAAAACCAACATATTTTGAGATTTGAAGAAGCTTTTATACAAACAAAAATTCTTTCCTTCTGCTTCCACTGACTTTCGGAAACGTTTCCGAGTACTTTTTAGAGCGTATTAATCAGATTTCTAAACCCGGGATATAAGTCTTTCGAATGGTGTCAAATCTCAAGTAAATATTTTCATGTTCAACAAACATGTTTAGAGACAAACGTGAGAAATTAACAGCATTAATATTAAGATTAAAATTAATATTATTTTGTTCTCTTGCATATATAATCACAATCTGCAGATGTTTAAATAAAAATTGATATAGCATTCTAAAAAACAATATTTAGTTTTGAGAAAATTGATTGATTCACTATAAAAATAATTGAGAAACATTTGCGAAAATCTGCAGTAACAAAATAAATTTAGTTTTTACAAATGCTCCTTTAAATCTTGAAGTATAATTTCTAAGATTTCGAAAGGTAAAAGTGCTTTTCGGAATGATGGGTAACTCGGAAGAGGTTATTGTATATTTTCGTTGGTGGTTATATTTTATTTTGATAGATTAAGAAACATTTATCTTTTTTTACAGTGTACTCAGCAATTGTACCACTGCTAAACTAATATTACCATTAGATTCTTCAAATAGCACATTATCCTATAAGCCAAAGTAATTGCCGATAAAAGTTCATCCATTTACTGGACCACGAATTGTTTAGTGACGAGTGTTATTTTTACATGTCGACCAGTCATGACATTAGTCGACCAGCTTTTCCATCTTCGACAGCTTGTTTAACTTCTAGGGCCTTCTAATAAGCTTCCTTGAACATATTGGTAGCTCGAAATTACATTGGAAGGAAAAGTAAAAGCACAATGGAATTGCATTGAATACTCCATGTTTATCACATATCCCATGTTTATCCCACTCCATGTTTATTCCATCCTATTCGTCCAGATCTTTCAAGATACATTGCTGTTGCCAAATTTAGAATCATGACATCCCATTACTTTTTACATGGACACCTGCACCGCATCGGTGTTATTTCATCTTCGTACTGTCCCCTCTGTTCCACAAGAAACTTTATGCATTTTAACCACCTTCTGACCTGTTCTTGTTTGAATGACAAGCACTTCGTTGTCGCTGTTTTTTTTAATAAAGCTGAACTCTACTAGGCCGCTCGAGGGGAATTATGGTCCTTGGACTCCTCCCCGACGTAGGAGAAAAAAATGTTTATCCCATAAAAAAAATATCTAAAAAAAAAAATAATATAAATAAAGACAGTAATTCTCACCATGTATCTTCAGCCCATGTTTCCATGAAAATTGGAGAAAATATTGCTTTGCGTTGCCTTTTTGCAATTCGTATAATCGTTGCCCTTCCCTTTTGGATTCAATACTTGGTGTATATATATATACCGGTTGTCCCAAAAATGACTGATGGATTTTAAAATTCAATAACTATCAAACGGTGACAGATATTAAAAAAATTCTTGCAGGAGGGTTATGTACGATGTCGGGAGTTTTTTTACTGTGATTCTTGATTTTAGTTCGAATTTCAAACAATAGATGGTGCTGACAGCGGTTGGCGCTCATTCGAGGCCGAAACTGACGTCACTGAGCATTGATGCGAAGAAAGGAGATTAAGGCTATGGAGTGGGTCTCATTCGAGTGATCTGGGATTCTGAAACGGGGGCCTAAGAGCAAAATTGTACTGGCGAACTCCATAGCCTTAATCTCCTTTCTTCGCATCAATGCTCAGTGACGTCAGTTTCGGCCTCGAATGAGCACCAACCGCTGTCAGCGCCATCTATTGTTTGAAATTCGAACTAAAATCAAGAATCACAGTAAAAAAACTCCCGACATCGTACATAACCCTCCTGCAAGAATTTTTTTATTATCTGTCACCGTTTGATAGTTATTGAATTTTAAAATCCATCAGTCATTTTTGGGACACCCGGTATATATTGATCATGTTTCTTTCTTTATTATTACTTTAAAAAAATTCTATTTTGATCAATTGAAATAATTACTCAGTAACTCAGCCAAAGAAAAACACTAATATATCACTATGTGGAAATTCCAAACATACTAATTTCAATAGATTTCAATTATGCTCAATTTTTTCTTTTGACAATAATTTTAATTTAGTATAAGAAAATACTAAATAAACTATGGATATTTTGGTGATTCTTGTCTATAGGTAACAAAACAATTACCTCAAGTAAATAAAAGATTGTTGATTACTTCGTTTTTTTTTATTTAACGAATGTAGTACATTTCAGCACCGGCATGGAATTTGGGATTCTTCTCATGAGAGAGAGAATGAGAGTTGCTTTCATCATCCAGCTACTGTGCCTGTGTGATGTTTTACTGTAAGTTCTTCTTTATAATAACTTGTATCATAACGTAGTAATTGTAACGTTGCAACAACGTACAATGTGAAATTATTTTTATTGCAGAAACCATTAATATCTAGTTCAAACTAGAATAATGTTTGATAAAATTTGTTGCAGCACATATTTTTCTAATACTTAAAGCATCAAGGTCTATAAGCCATGTTTTTGGCCCATGAAATAAGACAAAAATTCGATTTTGTTATACTCACTAAATTATTTCAATTTTTAATATTAGGAGGTTTATCCTGCACGATTTCAACGATAGTTTTTGCATTTTGTTCAGATTTATATGACGTTCACAAGCTCAATTTTCGCATTATTCATAGTTTTTGATGAAAAGTACGCAATTTCTCGTAATTTTACCTCAATTATTTATATGAGCGCAATCGTGCAACCCTTTCTATTTTACATATATTATAAAATACATCAAAATGTACAATATATGTAAAAATAAAAGTTTCAAAGCTGCGCTCATAGTAAAATATTTAAAATAGAGAGTTAAGTAACTGCATTCCCTCAAGTCACTGAGACTTTAGGATGCGACAACGTTTTTTAAACGTACTAAAACGAACGTAACTATTGCTAATGTGAAAGAAATCAGTTTAAGGCGGGATTCCGTTATATACAAGTTCCTTTTTCATAGGATCAGGGCTGTAGCTAGATGTAAACAATAGGGGGTGCTCAAGAAAATGTAGGGGGGGGGAGGCTGGTACTTTTTCTCGCTCTCTGACACATGCACGCACAAACACAGATATATATGATCAAAGTGTTATATAGAAAGATATATTAGTGCATATTCAATTGTAGGCACTATGTTCCTTATTATTATTTGTTTTATGCTAATAATGGAAAACACTGCAAAATGAAAATTTTCTTTATACAACTAATGCAAGAGTCAATGTTTGCATCAGCAACAAGTTGCTAATTCTTAGTATGTGCAAATGGGCAGTTATATGCAGTTTTTAAACAAATACTACAATTTAGTATTTATGCAAAATTGTAAAAAGCCCCCAAACTAAGTTCAATATTTGAACAAAGTTTCATTTGGATTTTTGAAACAGAATTTCATTTGGTGGCTTTGGCAACTTTCTAGGGGGGCTCAAAAATTTCCAGGGGGTGCTGAGCCCCCCTGGCACCCCTCTAGCTACGGCCCTGCATAGGATTCACTGTGTTTTTGTGCTCACGTTTTTTTTTTACAACTTGTTCTGCATTTTCCTAGCAACACTATTGATCTCATCTACTTCAATTCACGACAACTATTCATTCTCCCGTATGTACTCTTGATGCACATTTCGTAAACGGATCAACTCGTGCAAAACCCTCAAATGTTTGTAAAACTCTGGCGGGATATCATTTTTTTTTCTTTTTTAGTGAAATCAGTTTTATAATCCCTTTTTTAATCAAACAACCTGTGAACCATTTAGGGATTTTCCAGGTTATGGAACATACACAATAGACCGTAATAATAGACCGTTTTTTTATTTATTTATATATATATATTTTTTTACCCTTAGATTGGCCACTAACTAGATAAAAATAAATTTTCTATGAAAAATATTAATTATGCATTAAAATAATAAAGTTTCTAAATTTACAAAAAATGTATTTCTTTTCGCATTAGTCGCATGCCAGCGGTTAATAGACGAAGAAATCGCAAAAGATTTTCGTTTACATTGCAACATTTTTTAATCTGATTATTTCAGTGTTTAGCCGCGTATTTCGATTACAGATCTCTTACATTTTTCTTTTATTTATTTATTTATTTATTTATTAGTGAAATTTTGTATTTATTATGAGATATTAGCCGGAAGCAAATGCTGAAGTATTTACATTGTTTCAAATGCAACTAATCTGCAATCCAATTTAATATGATGGATATTAAAAAATCATATGTGAAAATTAATTTAATAACCATAAAAAACAGAAAATTAACAATACTGTATTTAAATAAATTGCATTTGAAATTATATTTTGTTCCCTATTCGACGATCTAAAAAGTGAAATTATACGATATTTACAAGTAAGTAAATTGCAGATGATGGGAAATGGATTGTTTAGCTTATTGCCACCGTCTGTATGACACCCATATCACTGACGGAAAATGTTTTTGATTTATAATGTATAATTTCACAATTACTTTATTTTACTATGTTATATTAAAAATGACCATACTAAGTAAAGTAAGGATAAATGGGATCAGGATAAATCCAGGCTTACTCTACAAAATAGATCTCTTATACGTTTTTATGAAAATTCCATCTTTTGAAAATTTTTTAACTTTAAATTTAAATGCAAGCAACATCAAACGAATATAAATTCTTATCTTTACATTCGTAAAACGAGATTATTTTTAAAAGGAAAAGATAGAAAAAGAATTTCTAAACTGACTTTGAAATCTAAATAAATAAAGTTTTAAAAAGCAGAATATATATATTTTTTTCACAAAGAAATTCGATTTCATTCTTGATAAAAGAGGACGACTGATATTTATTTTTTTATTTATAATCTATTTTATTGTCACAGGAAAGAAAACGCATTTTACTAGGAAAACTCCATTTGAGTTCTGAAAATTCAATTTATTCACGTAATGAAATAGGTAAGAAGATAAGGCAATTTTATTGAATAACTTCCACAACGGTTGTTTTCTGTCATCTGTTATAAACATAAAAATAAAAGTTAATTAATGTAGTGTTCGATGTTTTATAACGTTTGTATTTAAAGGTCCCTCATTTATAAATACTATTACTCTTACAAGTATTTTCTCACATTATAGTGGATTAAAACTTTTGACAAACATCCTGTTTAAATCCGTGAAGTACGATGATTGGTCACATCTGTTGTACTATACAAAAAAAAAAAAAAATAATAATAATAATTTAAACATCCTATTGCACGTCAGGGAACCGCCAGCGTTCCTTGTACACTTCCTAGTAACTTCGCGTCTACACCAGAAAATAAATAAAAATTGAATGTAATTAAAGATTAGAGAAAAAAGTATAAGTTGTCAAATTTAGTTTCGCGAGTCTTTTAGCAAACTTCGGTTGGTCTGTTGCTGTCACAAGCTGCAAAATTTTTATAGGTCGAATACGAAACAAATTAGCTGGAGTGTAGACAAATAAGAATCATCCTTACACAAAATAGAAACACACATTCTGTAACATGACCTCCATGGAGCTGAATGTTAGAGTGACTGCATCGATTTGCCCATTAGTTATGGGAATTTGTTATATATCACGCTTTTTAGTGTAAACCACTATGACTTTGAAAGAAAATGTTTCATTTTAAACTGTCACGTCCATATTCAATAATAATTAAAAGTGCTACAAAATTCTAAAAATAGAAAATATGAACTTTTTTGTTTCCACTGAGATTTTTAAAATATATTTTAAAAGAAACTTCTTGTGTAAAAGTTTAAACTTTTAATATTTTTTTTTTCGTTTCGTTTCGTTTCCTCTCTAACTTAAAATTACTACGCACAAAATACTGGAATATGTTTGAAAAGTTGTATAAATATATATATATGTATACAAATATATATATATGTTTGTAAAGTTGTACTGGAATATGTTGTAAAAGGAAAAATGTGAGATTAAAAATAAAAAGACAAAGACACAGCACTGTAAAATAATTAACATGCTGCGTTTTTTACAACATTTGTGCATTTTTAAGAGCGATTCAAAAACAATTAGATATTTTCTTACTTTCATATTTTCTTTTTATTTCATTACTTTGTATCAGTCAAATATTCAATATTAAATTAATTTCAAGTTTTAATTACTCTGGATAGCCGACTTATCTAAAAAAAGTCGATTTTATTTATTTATTTAGTTAGTTTATTAAGAAATACTTTTTTGTGGTCTTAAAAATTGGGGTAAATGTTTTCATTTTAATGTTTAACCACTTTTAAATATTTAAATTTATTTTTGTTTTACGTCAAAATTTCAGTTGTAATATTTCAATATATGCCCAGTTTAATTTTAGCATTTAAATTTTTATTATTTTATTCAGCTGAAATGTGAATACAAGTTTTTCTAAGTAATGTATTATCTTGCGTAATACATAAAGTAGGACATCTGTAATGTATAATGTTGAACATAAAATACAGTACTTGTATAATAGTTGATAGTTATAGAAACAAACATGACTGCTATTGAATAATTGTCGTGAATCACACATAAATATAAAACAATATACTTAAATAAAATGGCTCACACCGCAAATTTGTGAAAATGGCTTTTTCCATATATTATGAATAAAGTTTTAAATTTTAAACAAATGATTGTGTTCCATTTTCTTTAAAGTGATAGCACGTTTCCTAGAAAAATCCAACATGATACATGACAGACAGATTTTTAGTTTTTACTGTAATTTTTTACTACTCCAAAATTTAAAAACAACAACAACAACAAAAAAACACCAGAAAAATATTAACTTGTTTTCTCTGAACGTTTTTCCAGTGTATTTAAAGTATTATGTATTTTTCGTAAATACCCATATACTTCATATTCATATTATATTTATAATGTATGGCAATGAAATCTGCATTTTTTTTAAGCGTTTCACTTTACCAATCAAAATACATTGCAAACGAATATTGTTCCATTACAGTAAAACATATTTATCTTCATCTATATCTCTACATTCTCAATTTTAACTTATTTTCGCTTTATCGTATATTTTTTACCACATCATCTTCCTATATTCATACACGCAAGCCCATCCTCTTTTTCATATTATATGTTTAAAGCTATTTCTCTTCTAGTGGACATGTCGAGCCATCTCTTGCATCTTCTACGCACTATTTGTTATTTTTAAGTTCTAATACCCTGCAATGCACTAGACAGTAATGTATCGCACTTTTATGCATTCTTTAAAAAATTTTTGTTACTTATTATAAACTTTCTCTCATTGCAATAGACTGTAATTTATCGCATTTTATGCTTTCTTTTACATATTTTGTTACTTTAAAGTATTTTAAACTTTCTTCACATGGCTCTCCTAAGATGTGTTATACTATTACTCATATACAGGGAGTGGAGTTATTTTTAACTGGGAATCCCATTGAAACACTTAATTGTTTCACTGTTTCAAAGCAACACACTTGTGGTTAAGCATTAAATTACGGTTTATCCTTTCCTATTCCTCTCTAATTAATAATGATACATAAATACTGTTTTCAAAAATAGATACAATATGGAATAAAAATAAATAGCACAAATGAGGACACGAGTTTCAAAACTCGCCTTATCAAAAAATAAAAAAATAAATCAATAAATAAAAAATCTTGTTTTAGCTATCAATCTATTCTATTGGTACAACTGCAGCGAAAAAAACACTACAAACTGCACACACACAAAAAATAGTTTTATCATGTAATTCTGGCATTGTAAAATCTTGGTTTACTATGAAAAACTAATGGACGCAGTTAGAGATTTTTCGCAATTTCCCAAAATTTGATTTTCTGGATAAGGCGAGTTTTGAAACTCACGTCATATAATAAACAGAAGGCATTGATATTCTAAAATATTAATCAGGTGGAATTTTTAAAACACATGTATAATTAAGTGCACTTTAAACGTAAATGAAGGATTTTTTATAATGGTTTTTTCTCTGTTATTATTATTATTATTATTATTATTATTATTATTATTATTAAATCTATTTTAGTCTCATATTCGTAATTTAATTGCAGTATTTTAACCTTTTTTTTTGAGGGGAAGAATAACTATATATACATATTAAACTTCAAATTTAAATATTTCAATGTATACATTTTTGAATAGTTCAAATATTTTACATTAATTAGAAAATAAATATTGATATCATACATGCAGCTTTCAATTTTTATATTTGGAAATGCCTTAAAAATACACTGTGCAATTAAAATGTAATATAGAGAAATTCTTCAAAATATTTTTTATACATGCACAATTACATAAGAAAACATCTACACTATTGATTAAAAGTCATATAATGCAAATTACCTGAATTGTGAAAAAAAATAAATGGCTCAGAACTTAATTGCGGATTTGCCTTATTTTCTATCATATTATGAATAGAATGTTTTAAAATTTTAAAACAAAGGAATAGTTTTCAATTAAAATTTTAATTGATTTCCCGTTTGTTAAGAATGCTCAATATCGTATTTGAAAGCCAGTTTTTAATTTCACTGCCGTTACAATTTTCAATAACAATTTTGAAAAATGTCCTAACAGTTAAAAACAAATAAACAAGTAAAAATAATTACTTTTTTAAAAATTTATATTTCAGAGTAATGCATTTGTATAAAAGGTTAAACATTTAATTACGCGTTTTCCGTTTCTTTTCCACTCCAATTTAACATCACACGCAAATACTTGAATATGTTTGAACAAATGGAAGAAAAAAATGTGCACTTACAAATAAAAAGATACAGGTACTCTAAAATAATTAACAGGCTCATTTTTAAAAACATTTCTGTATTTCTAAGAGTACTTCAAATGCGAGTGGAATATTTTTTCTCGCTTGCATATTCTAATTTTTTTTATATATATACAGTTTTTTTTTCATTTTAACTGTAGACATATAGTTTGAAAGCTGAATAGCTACGAATAAATATTTTAACTGTAGACCTTAAAAGAAAATATTTTGCAATATATATATTATTTTTTCTTACTAGAATTTTACATATTCCTATTTATACAGGGTCATCGAAGAAGGTGCCCCTGATTTTAAAAATAAATTGCACGAAAAATATACAATCAATCAGTACAAAAGCAACGTGAAATTGTAGAACATCTGAAGAAGTTTTAGTAGTGGTGATTCCATTGTCCTTGATATGGCTGCGTGCTTGGGTCGACGCCACTTCGTGACGCGACGTCATTTCACTCATCAGTCAGTTTACAGTAATCATGGTGAGTGTACAGCAGAAAGCGCAGTACGTGTTGTGGTACGCCGAGTTTAAATCTGTTCTTATGGTAAAAATAAATGGTTTATCTTTGTTAACGATTTAGTTATATTAATTGGAAATCAGGGACACCTTTTTTGATGACACTGATGACACTGTATTTTTATTAATTCTTAAATATTTAAATATTTAAATTTATAAATTTTAAAATTGTTATTATTTTTCACATATGATGAAATAATATCACATCATACCAAACAAATATGAAAATGAAAAATCAAATGTTAAAATATCCTAAAATAACCTGTAGTATTTCAAATACCGAATAATGCAAATTCCGGATCTTTGTGACACCGTTTAATTCGTTCAGTTGTTTAATTGGAACAAAATGTCAAGAACGGAATCGAAAATTATCATTAATATCAGTTATGATAAATGCTGCAGCCCCTATATAAGGACAAATCAACTAGAACTGATATGACCCAGATAGCCGGTATCTACGATACCTTGACTGTTTCATTATCGTTATTCAAGAACAATAATCAAATTTATTTTCCCTGATAACCATTGAAAATAAGTTTAAAAAGTTTTATTTATTTCAAATGCTATGTAGTAATACGATGGTTATTTCTTATCATGACTCAAAAACAATAACACAATTATTTCTCAAGGATAACCAATCAAAAAAAGTTTAAAAATATAGAATATGTTTCCGATAATTCGTGTTAGGGATGTAGACCGAGGAGGGAGCATTGTCTTCCTTTAGGATCTTTCTAAGTGATCCTAACCCGTATTTACTCAAAGTTTGAAGAAAACTACTATAAACTTCCAACGGTTAGGACAAGAAATGTGACATGGGTTCGAACTCAGTATTTCCGGTTTGCCTGCTTTGCAGGATCTCTGAGCTGTGGATGGGAAAAACGCTATTTACGAAATCTGTGACTGTTTAATAATCCCAATTCAACAACAATGAATGGTAATCCGTTCTGAAGCATAACCTCTCGAAAAAAAGTTAAAACACTATTATTTATTAACTTCTAATACAAGAACAATAAATCAAAATTATTTTTCAAAGAAAACAATTCAAAAGAAATTTAAAAGAACACTGAGAGGATATATAAAATTAAGAACTATAAAAATGTACTTTATGTTAAGTATATCAAGTGAAGATCAATGACAGGTAGTACGCTGCTATTACAATGGCAATGTTATCCCATATTCTAATCTGTTCTTTTTACATTCGTTACGAAATGTGTAAATTCGATAAACTTTTCGATTGTATAATATAAAACACTTCTTTGAAAAGACATTTAGAGCGGTGTGAGAAATGGCGTTTAATTGAGAGAATAGAAGGAGGTTAGTAAGCTTGCAAAATTGAAAAACTTCAGTTTCTCTCTGGGTGCATTCCATACATCTGTTTCAACTGACGTCACACCCTAGCAACTATCTTAGCAACTAGATTTGTTTTTTGTTTGCCCGCCAAAGATGGCGGATTGTGATTGGTTGGCTCGTAATACAGTCTAAAAATCCACGATTATGATTGGTTGGATAACATTTGGTGGGCTGGTGATCAAGTGGTTGAAACTGATCTAATCTTCGTTATTAGTTTTTGAGCTTATCTAAAAAGTTGGAAAAATTAATGCAAAAGTTTCATATCCCCCTTTATTTCCAGCACATTTCTTGCATTCCTATTTATGTTTATTTTTATAGAAATAGAATATTCTGCAGTTTGTAAATATGTCAGGCATGACAAAATAAAGATATTTTCCAAAGTCCATGTTTTTAGCTGCAAACTTATAAAAGTAACATCAACTTTTTGAATATGTTCTTATAATTTTCCCAGCTAGTCTACCATTGAATAAGTTGAAATATATCAAATGCTATATAGTCATTCAATACTGTATAGTCCGGTTTATTATGAAAATTCAAGAAGAATAAAGGAAAACCATTTGCATTTATAATTAAAAATAATAAACTTTATTCCATAACTTTCGTTTCTCTACTTTACAAACTTTTACGTGTCATTAAAATCAATTTTTAAGAATGGTTTTTACTTTTATCTCTATCACTTTTTATTCTTACCTTCATTTTCAATATAAATTTAATTAAAAGTCCAAAATTCTAAGAAAAAATAAATACATTCATATTTTAGTTTCCTCTGAAGTTTTTTCATATAATATATTACAGCAAAATATTTGTGTAATAGTTTAAACTTAAATTATTTTTTCTCGTTTCCTTCCATCTCTAATTTAAAATCACAACAAATATTTGAATACACCTGAACAAGTGTAAAGAAAAAATATGCCTTTACGAATAAAAAGACGATTTAAAATAATTAACGCATTGACTTTTTTAGAATAGTTATGCATTTTTAAGAACACTTGAAAAGCAAATGGAAAAAAATTTCCTATATATATATATATATATAAATTTTCTTTACTTTTAGTAATCGAATATTCAATATTAAATTTATTTCTGAATTACTTCGAATGCGTAACTCATCTGCAGTCTTTTGATTTTTTTTAAAGAAATCACATTTTTATATATTTCAAAATTAGGTTAATAGTTTTTTTAATTGTTTCCAACCATTAAATAATTAAGTTTATTTCTGTTGAATTTAAAAATTTTTAATTTTAAACTTTAATTGATATTCATTTACCTTTTAAATGTAAATTTTATTTTTTTCCAGAATTAATCAAATTAAATGTAAATAATATTTTTTCTAATTAATCTAATTCATTGAGTAATGCTTTAGGTACTATATGTGTAATGCATAACTCATAACATAAATTGCAGTCATTGCAGTATGCTAATAAAAGAAAGATGTTTGTGATGTTTGACTGCGTGTGTGTGAGATGGATAGGAAAATCTACCGCTCTTACAGATCTGAAAATAGATGGTAGTACTTAAAAGCAGGTCTTGATGCACCTGAGGCTAAGAATGTTTTTTTCTTTTAATTAACCAATAAATTAATTAAAAAAACATAAGGAATGTCGCCAAAACTGTCAGAGCGGCGGGCGACTGTCAGCAGCATTCGAAGCAGGGAATTTTTCAAGGTGAAAAATCGTCCTTTTTTTACGCACTATTCCACTCAAGTATTACACATACGTACAATTTAAAAATACACACCATATAGTCGTAAATTATTCCCTAAAGATGTAATATGTTAAAAAAATATATTATTACTACTATCGAATTTTTTTTCTAAATGCCTTTACCCTACCCCTACCTTACCCTAACCTTACCCCTTACCTTACCCGCGTCCCTACCCCTGTTTTTCGATGCCGGCATCAATTTAATTAAACAAAGTACGGAACAACCAATTGCACCAAATTAAAGATCTTATATTTTTATATTTCAAACGTTCCAATTTGTTCGAAGCAATAACAATGTTATCTTATTCAAAGAAAAAAATCCTGAGAGTCGTTTCGGTGTTTTTTTGCGATATCTGCAATTTTTAAAAATATGCATATGCGCAAATACACGCAAATGCGTAAATACAGGTTAAGATGTAGACCGAGAAAGGAGCATTGTTTTCCTTTAGGATTTTTCTAACAGATTCTAACCCGTATTTGCGCAAAGTTTGAAGTAAACCACTATAAACTTCCAACGGTTAGGACAGGAAGTGCGACATGGGTTCGAACTTAGTATTTCTGGTTTGTCTGCTTTGCAGGATCTCTGAGCTGTGGATCAGAAAAACGCTATTTACGAAATCTGTGACTGTTTAATGATCCCAACTCAGCAACAATGAATGGTAATCAGTTCTCACGCATAACATCTAGAAAAAAAAGTTAAAACATTATCATTTAGTAACTTCTAATACAAGAACACGAAATCAAAATTATTTTCCAATGAAAATAATTTTGATTTTAAAGAATACTGACGGAATGGATGAGATACGATAGATCAAATACGAAAAAAAACTAAAAATACCAGACACTATTTACTTTCATTTTCTTTTCGGATTCTAAAATCCGTTAAAAAAATATATCAATATTACCCCTTTCAAAAAAAAGAATTCTTTGCGAAACTATGTTTCTCCATTTTCGTTTTTTCTGCGATGTTTAACAGTCTAAACAGGCTTCGGAAATCAAAATACGAAAATTGGCAGATAGTAAATCACAGTTACAGTCATTTTACTTTCGAATTCCGCAATTCGTTTAAAAAAGTATATTTAACCCCTTCAAAATCGTTCGTTTAAGAAAGTCACTTTCGCGATTCTTGTTTTTATTGTTTAATGTTTAACAATCTTCATCGGCTTCAGAAATCCAAATAAGGGCAATCCAAAGATACAAAACTATATCTACGTTTAGTTGCTTTTCGAAAGATGCAATCCTTTAAAAAAAAATTAATGATCACTTTTTAAAAAATATCTTCCCAAACTCACTGTCCACATTTTCGTCTATTTTTACACAATGTTTAATATTCTGTACCCGGAATTTGTAATCGAAATACAAAAAAAAAAAAAAAAAAAAAAATTCACACATGCATAACGAGCGTACATTCTGAGTTAAAAAAATTCCCTGACGGCACACCCTACAGGCACAGGTACATTTCGAAGACGTAGACCGTGGGGAGCCTGTTTGTTGGGAAATCCGGAAGAAATGACCTTTATTCCAAGATGAATCAGTTGGAACCTCCCTCTTCGAAACCTAACTTGTTTGCTGGCGGAACCAGCAGGGATATGTTTTGTTATTATTATTATTATTTTTTGCTATAAGGGTTGGTCTTATAAAAAACTTGCCATTATAAAAGTTTTAGGTAATATTAAGAAGATTTATAATAAATTTAAGCGGATTTGATATCTTGTGAATTGACAAATTATGAATTTGTTTCTTCTAAATCCCCTTTCCCCCCTCCCCTTGGGGCCATTTTTAATGATATCAAAATCTGTTACACATAAATTTTCGGCCCTTTTCTTAGAAGTAATAATAACTTTAAACGGATTCGATATGTACCATAATTAAGAAGTTATGGGGGTTTTCTGTTTTCACAAAAAGACCCCATTTACCCCCCTCCCTGGTTAGATTTAGCCCATTAACGAACTTGACCGAGATTTTATGCCCCCTTGATTTTATGTATCAGTTTGGAAGATATTTGTGCAGAATTATTGCTGTTATCGTCTCCATAAAAAAGTGACATAGATAGATAGATAAAGTTTTGAACTGGGGGTAGTTTTGGGTTCTTGGAGTCAATATCAGCGTAGATCTGCAAAATATTTTTTTATATCCAACTTAGGTGAGAATATAATAGGTAATATTTCTTACGAAATCTATGTAAAAGACGCATTCGGTTTCCAAAACCCATTTAAGAAAAATCGTTTCTGAAATTCACTTGAGGAATTTTTTCTAATCTTTTGCTTAAATTGTGAATACGCACGTGGCATTTGCTCCAAATTCGCACGCCCCTTTAACAATAAATATCAATATATACATTGTTCAGAAAAATCATATATATAACTCATAAAAATTCAAAGAGTTTGGACAATAAGAATTGTTTTTATTAATATGCTTAGTCAATGAAAAGAAATTATAGAATAACGCATCTTGCAAGCTCTTTTTACTGAGATATTTGTTCAAAAATATATACAAATAAAAAAATATATATATACAAATAAAAAATATATATATACAAAAAATATATTATTACTACTATCGAATTTTTTTTTCTAAATGTCTTTTTTCGCGTCCCTACCCCTGTTTTTCGATGCCAGCATCCATTTAATTAAACAAAGTACGGAACAACCAATTGCACCAAATTAAAGATCGTATATTTTTATATTTCAAACGTTCCAATTTGTTCGAAGCAATAACAATGTTATCTCATTCAAAGAAAAAAAATCCTGAGAGTCGTTTCGGTGTTTTTTGCGATATCTGCAATTTTTAAAAATATGCATATGCGTAAAAGCTTTAATACGCGCAAATGCGTAAATACGGGTTAAGATGTAGACCGAGGAAGGAGCATTGTTTTCCTTTAGGATTTTTCTAACAGATTCTAACCCGTATTTACGCAAAGTTTGAAGTAAACCGCTATAAACTTCCAACGGTTAGGACAAGAAGTGCGACATGGGTTCGAACTTAGTATTTCTGGTTTGTCTGCTTTGCAGGATCTCTGAGCTGTGCATGAGAAAAACGCTATTCGCTGAAACGCTGAATGAAAAACGCAATTTTAAGTCATTCAGCGCTGATTTCAGCGATATTTAAAGCTATTATCACGGGCCCGGGCAACGCCGGGCGGATCAGTTGGTTTGTATATAAGCAAACATCTCCGCTACTGATTAAAATACTTGTATCGTAAATGCACATAAATATAAATGAATAAATATATATTATGACTCACAACGCAGAGTTGCGAAAATGACTTCTATTTTTCTTGCATTATGAATTAAAGCTTTAAATATCAAACGACTGGTGGTTTTAGAATTAAATTTAAGTGGTAGAAAGTTCATTTAAAACATAAAATATGACATTTGGAAGAAAAAATATATATTTCATTGCTAGCAACTCGAATTTGAATAATAATTAGAAAGACGCACTGTTTTTTCTAAAGGAAAAAAAAGAAACAGTTTTATTTTTTTGTAGCCTCTGAACTTTCCTATTATTATATTTTAAAGCGAAATACTTGTGTAAAAGGTTTAACTTTTAATTACGGTTTTGCTGCATTATTTCCTCTCTACTTTAAAATTACACACAAGTACTTCCAGATTTTTGAATAAATGTAAATGACAAAGAGGGCACTTACAAATATAACGGCACAGATACTTAAAAAAAATGACAAACTGTTTTTTGAACACTTGTGTGAGTTTAAGAGCTCTTCAAATGCAAGTGAAAGAATGTTTTGTAACTTGCTTATTTTAACTTTTTATCAGTCTTATTGTAACTGCAGAATTAAGTTTAAGTCCAAAACTGAATAACATAATTCTGGGCAATGTGATACGGTTACTTTATAAAATATAGAATATATTTCGCATTTTATTGAATATAAAAAAAGACAATTTTAAGCAACAGATGATTGATTATTATGATTTTAAACAAAAATAGTTTATTTTGAAAAAGTTGAATTACATAAGAAACATAAATTTTACTGTAACATTTCGATTTTTTTCTTCCCAATTACAGTAATTGAAACCTGAATGAGATGTCGAAAATACATAAAAGTGACAATGCATTTTATGAATGTACAATCTTAATTACCATCTAATATCATCTTAATTTCAATAATTTAATTATTTTCAGATTTCTAATTACTTGATAATGCATTATACTTACATAATGAACCATTTAACATTCACACTTTAATCTCTGACGATTAAAATGCAAGAAGTAATAAATGAATAATCAATCGATACTAAGTTTTACCAAAACAATTTTAACAAGTGTTTGCTCTACACAACAAATTCATAAAATAAATAGTTTAAAAATAAGAACTCCTAAAACGCTGTAGTTGTTCCTGGAATATAAAATGCGTAGATGCTAATCTTCCGAGTTTTTACGATAAACATAATTTGAACAAGTAAATTACTGAGTGAAATATTTCTTCTTTCTATGTGATTATTATTTGAATTATTTAATCTTATACAAATTCTGGCTTAAATTGTCTTTTTTTCAAACCTTAGGGGTTTATCTTTATTTTTACTTCTTAAAATGTTTTATCCCACCGTCCTGGTCACTTGTAACTTTTGGTAACACTCATTAGAATTCTGCTTATATCATATTCTTTATGTATCTTAATAGTAACAATAGTTTGAGGTATTCACCCTCGCACACTGTAAAAAAGGCTAATGTTTCTTAATCTAGAATATATAGCGTAACCACGAACGGAAATATGCAATAACCTCTTAACCCATTGAAGGTCAGTGGGATATAATATATCTCACTTAGTTTTAATTCCCAAATGCCACATTGGCACCAGAATTTTGAAATAGAATTTTCGTTTTGTAATCTATGTGAAGAAATTCTTTTACCTACTTGTAAATAAATTTATTTGTAAATCCTGGTGAGAATCAATCATTTCAACATGTTAGCATCAGAAATACTTTGCCCCTCAAAGGGTTAAGAGTTACCCATGAATCCCAAAAGCTTTCTTTATATTTAGAAGTCCCAGAAACAAATATAATTTAAGATTTGAATAAGCATTTATACAAACAAAATTTCCGAGTACTTTTTAGAGCGTATTAATCATTTTTTAAACCCGCGACATAAGTTTTTCGAATGGTGTCAAATCTCAAGTAAATATTTTTATGTTCAACAAACATGTTTAGCGACAAACATGATATATTAACAGCATTAACATTAAGATTACAATTAATATTTTCTTATTCTTGCATGTATAAATTCAATTCACAATCTGAGAATGTTGAAATGAAAATTGATAGGATTTTAAAACCGATATTTTTTTTTTGAGAAAATTGATTAATACAGTAAAAAATAATTGAGAAACATTTACGCAAACAAGTGGCAGCAAAATAAATTTTGTTTTTACAAATGCTCATTTAAATCTTGAACATATTATAATTTCTATGGTTTCGAAAGGTAAAAAGTGCTTTTCTGTACGACTGTAACTCAGAAAATGTTATTGTATATTTTCATTTTGGTTATATTATAATTTGATAGATTAAGAAACATCTGTCTTTTTTTACAATGTACTCAGCAATTGTGCAACTGCTAAATTTAATATTACCATTAGACTGTCCAAATCGAATATTACCGTAAAGCTGAAGTAACTGCCCATAAAAGTTCAGTCATATACTGGACCATGAATTGCTTAGTGACGAGTGTTATTTTCTCGTGTGGACCAGCCATGATATTAGTCGAGCAGCTTTTCCATCTTCGACAACTTGTTTAACTTCTAGGTATTTCTAATAAGCTTTCTTGAACATATTGTTAGCTTTGAAATTACATTGGAAAGAAATGTGAAAGTACAATGAAGTTGTAATAAATAATCCCTATTTATCCCATAAAAAATATCTGAAAAAATAAATGTAATATAAATAAAGATTCTCACCATTTATCAGCCCATGTTTCTATGAAAATTGGAGAAAAGATTATTTTGCTTTGCCCTTTTGTAATTTGTATAACAGTCGCTCTTCCATTTTGAATTCAATACTTGGTCTGTATATATATATATATATATATATATATATATATATATATATATATATATATTGATCATATTTCTTTCTTTATTAAAACTTCAAATTTTTATTATATTTTTTTATCAAAGTTTATTTTTTCTGTTTTGATCATTTGAAATAACTACCATAACTACCATAAATAACTACTCAGCCAAAGAAGAACACTAATATATCACTCTGCGGAAATTTCCAAACATATTCATTCTACCTAGTTCAATTAGCCTCAATTTCTTCTTTTGACCATACTTTTAACCCCTTAATCGTCGCGCTTTTTAAGTGTAAGCTACTTTTTAATAATTCAGATTGCTTGATTACCACCAGTTTTTTAAGTAGAAATATTCGCCTTATTTAATGATAAAATAATGCGAGAAGAAAGCCAATTATACTATTTTAAAAACTGGTGGCAATGAAACAATCTGAATAAAACAGGCGTAGCCTACACTGCCCGTGAATGTCTCGGGCACGACGATTAAGGGGTTAATTTAGTTTAAGAAAATACCAAATAAACTATGGACATTTTGGGGATTCTTGTCTAAAGGCAGCAAACAAATTACGTGAAGTAAATAAAGCCAGCTAATTACTTCATAATAGGTAGCTTTCATTACAGAAAATTACCTATTGCAGCCGTTTGGAGGAAAGTAATTCAAAAAAACATCTTGGTATATTTTCACCGATCATGACCCCCAGGCCCCAAAACCACCCTCCGTTCAAATGTTGATATCTATATATCTATATCTATATATATATATATATATATCTGAGATTTTTCATGCTGTAATTCTCTTATTTATGAACCGATTTTGATGTGACTGAGTATGTATATAGGGTATACCAAGGTCTCGACCGAGTTCGTTGGAAAGCGTCTTCCGCCATCATGTTTCAAAATGGCGGCCAGTTAAAAAAATTTTTAATTTTAAAAATTCAAAAGGATATACAAAAAAAAATATAAATTGAAAAAAAATGTTTCCGTTAAGAGTTAGAACGTGAAACAAGGATTCTGGTACATTTTTTGTTTTGGCTACATCTTAAAAAAATGGTTAAGATATAGCAGTTTGAAGTTCTAGGCTGGCTGAGAATTTGAAACAATCTGATAGTTGTTATGCTGTAACTCTTGCATTTATAAACCAATATGAATGTGACTGATCATATGTACGGAACGTACCAAGATCTCGACTGAGTTTATTGGCTAGTTTCATGCACCACCTTGTTTCAAATTGGTGGCCCGTTAACGCTTTCCGGCGCGGAATAAATCTGTTTGTAAAATAATGAAATAATGGACTGACACCAGATTTTACAAATGATTTCCTTAGAAAAGAAAAATCTTGCTGATTTTCCCCTTACTTTATAAAAGGAAAATTTTAATTAAATATTCGTGGTGCCGTTTGTCAGTTTTGGAATTAAAATTAGGTGTCCTTTTTTGTGACCACCGCCCGCTAAAGGGTTAAATATTTGTACAAAAAAAATTATGAATTGAAAATGTTTTTTGCGTTTATTGTTAGATCGTGATATAAGGATTCCGGTACAATTTTTGTTTTGGCTTTATCTTACAAAATGGATGAGATATGGCAGTTTGAAATTCTAGGGTGGCTGACATTTTGAAACAATCTAATATTTGTTATGCTGTAACTCTCATGCTGAAATTCGCTTTCAAATTCACTATTAAGGAAAACAAGGATTGCATTTTCTATAATCGTGTAGCTTCGGTAGTTTGAATAAAATTAGTTTAATATATAGACTATGAAAACTACCTTTTCCTCCCGGTACAGGCCGGAAGGACTTTTTTTTATTTAACGAATGTAATAAATTTCAGCACCGGCGTCGAATTTGGGGAATGGGATTTGCTTTCCTCATCCAGCTATTGGGTCTTTTTTATCCTTTACTGTAAGTTTTTGTTTATCATAGTTTGTATTATAAAATAGTATTTGTAACGTTGCAACAACGTACAATGTGAACTTATTTTTATGGCAGAAATCATTAACCACTATTTCAAACTAGAATAATGTTTGAGAAAATATGTCCCAGCACATCTTTTTCAAATAATAAAATTTCTTGCGAATCCGCACTGAAAAACAGCATACTACTTACATGATATTTGATTTCTACACTGCAAAAAATGTTCGTAAAATTTCAGTAGATGTACCGTAAATTAACGGTACCTGTACCGTTTTAACTCTTTACGGTATGAGTACCGTACTTCTAAGTTATATTAAGCTTAAAAAACCGCATATCGGCCATTTCGATTATAAACGGTATTTATACCGTAAAATGGTTGTTTTTCAGTAAAAAATAGCTATTTATACCGTAAAATAATTATTTTTCAGTAAGGAAGAAGCTGGTAGACCCGCCTCGGTGTACGGTAACCCCTGAAGTGGTGCTCTTACTCTTGTTACGTAATGCGAGTAGGCCTGAGGAGAAGGGGGGGGGGGTGCAGCCGGTAGATATACTTTAAATATTTTACGGTACATATACCGTCCAGTTAAATTACGGTATATATACTGGTCACAAAGTTGCCAGTATATGTACCGTAATTGTTGACCAAAATTTTTTACAGTGTACTGTTAAACATAGCTTTCACGTAGAGTAGTGCTTTAAAATTATTACTGTAGTCTATTCAAAATGACGAAAAATGACGGAATGCAAATAGCAGCATGTAAGAATTGTTAGCATTTGTATGCCTTGTCTGCAATAATCACCAGCCACGCCAACGATAATTATTTTGCTAGATCAAAATATAATTTGTTCTTTGTTACTTCGTTCGGTGTTTGTTTATAACGTTTAACCCTTTCAAGAGTAAAGCATTTCTAATGTTAAAATGTTGAAATTAATTAATGACTCCGGAATTTAAGAAGAAATTTATTTGGAAATAGGAAAAAAACTATATTTTACACATATAATTAACGAAAAATTGTATACCAAAATTCTGGTGCCATTGTAGAATTTGAGAATTAAAATTAAGTGGTTTTATAAACATGCTACCGCCCTTGAAATGGTTAAAAATGATATGGAGAACAGAGGGAAAAAATATGTCGTTTAAAAAATGGCTGTATTGACCAGAAATACCTTCTAAGATATATTTATCAAATGAAATTAAAATGCCAAGAGATACTTATGAAATTAAATTAAAATGCCAAGAGATACTTCTAAAATTTAATTAAAATTTATTCTTCAAAATACTACGCATGGAAACAAATATTTATTCATTTTTTTCTCACAAAACTGCGAAATCAGCGAAAAAACGCAACTCTTTGTCGTATATTGTGAACAATGATATTTATCGTGAAGTCACTCTTCATATTGAATGAACAGCAGAATTTCAGTTTATCACTCCAGTTGTTAGGTGTCCCAATTTTCAGGAGTTCCAAGAACAGTCCCATGTAACCGCTGCTCGGGACGACATTAGTCCCGATTTTTCATAATACACAAATTCTTTTTGCGCCATGCTATTCGTTCGTCTACTTCAAGTGGAACTTAATACATTAAAACGTAACGGATTTTTTTTTTTCAAATTCGCCGAAATAATACCGCACAAATCTACCGGATAAAACTGAAATCTGTCTATAGCGGGATATTTCCCCGGCTCCTATTGATTCTTTTTTTAGAGGTTTTATTGTACTTTGTTTAGAAAAACTTGTAAAAACATAACTTCTTTATAATGGAATCTGTCTTAAATGTACAACTTTCATAGTCCTTACAGAAGAAATAGCACACTACTATAACTGTACAATCCGAAATCTTTCCGAAACGGAATATGTTTTGGTTCCTAACGTTTCCGCTTTCACATACTTTAACTTTATACGATTAACTACTAACACGGAATCTCAGATGTCACGAGATAGATTATGTTTTGGACACAGGTTTCCGACTTTGTAGGTAGATTTTTTAAACATTCCTTCCGCATGGACCATGAATTTGTTACGTTTAAGGCGTGATTCCGCTATAGACAGGCTCCATTTTCATAAGATTCACTGTTTTTTTATGCTCATCATTTTTTTTTTTACTCCTTGTTGTGCTTTTTCCTGGCAACGCGATACATCTCATTTAGTTTAATTCACGAGAACTATTCATTCTCTATTACCTACTCTTGATGCACATTTCTTAAACTCGTGCAAATACCACACATGTTTTTAAACTCTGTCGGGATATCATTTCCTCTTTTTTGTCAAATCAGGTTTTGTCATCCTTTTTTTAATCAAAACCAGGGGACCCCATCCGGTTTTTCCGGCAACACATATATAAACAAATAAATTTTCTATGAAAATAGAAACGCACATATTTAACACAAAAAAATTATCTGTCAAAAATATCAGCTATGCATTCAAATAATAAAGTTTCTAAATTTACTGAAAAAGGTATTGCTTTTCGTATTAATAGCATACCAGCGGTTCATAGACAAAAAAATCGCAAAGCATTTTCGTTTTTATTCCAACAATTTTTAATCAGATTATTTCAGTGCTTAGGCGCGTAGTTCGTTTACACGCCTGTTAAACTTTTTATTTATTTATTTATATATTTATTTATTTATTAGTGAAGTTTTGTATTTCTTATGGAATATTAGCCGGAAGCAAATGCTGAAGTATTTACATTGTTTCAAATGCAATTAACCTGCAATCAAACTAATTTAATCTGATGAATTAAAAGAAATCATTTGTGAAAATTAATTTAATAACCATAAATAAATAGTAAATTAATAACACAGTATTTAAATAAATTGCATTTGAAATTATATTTTATTCCCTATTCGACGATCTAGAAAGCGAAATTATACGATGTTTACAAGTAATTAAATTGCAGATGGCGGGAAATGGATTGGTTTGCTTGTTGCCACCGTCTGTATGACATCCATATCACTGAAGGACATGTTTTTGCGTTAAAATGTAGAATTTGCCATCATTTAGTTTATTTTACTATGCTATATTAAAAATGCTGATATTAAGTAAAGTCCGGATAAATGGGATCAAGATACATCCAGGCTTACTGTACAAATGAGATGTCTTATACGTTTTTTATAAAAATTCCACCTTTTGAACCTTTTTTAACTTTAAATATAAAGGCAAGCAACATCAAACGAATAAAAATTCTTATCTTTACATCCGTAAAACGAGATTATTTTTTAAAGAAAAAGCTAGGAAAAAAAAAATTCTAAACTCTCTTTTAAATCTAAATAAATAAAGCTTTTAAAAAGAAAAATATTTTTTTTCACAAAGAAATTCGATTTTATTCCTGATAAAAGGGGGCGACTGATATTTATATTTTTTTCATTTATAATCTATTTTATTGTCACAGGAAAGAAAACGCATTTTACTCAGAAAACTCCATCTGAGTTCTGAAAATTCAATTTATTCACATAATGAAATAGGTAAGAAGATAAGGCAATTTTATTGAAAAACTTTCCCCAACATTTGTTTTCTGTCATCTGTTATAAACATAAAAATAAAAGTTCATGAATGTAGTTTTCGATGTTTTATAACATTTGTATTTAAATGTCCTTCATTTATAAATACTATCACTTTTAAAAGTATTTTCGCACATTACAGTGAATTAAAACTTTTGACAAACATCCTGTTTAAATCCGTGCACTGTTAAAAATTTGTAGCAAACTGTCCAGTCATTTGACCGTTTTTATAGAAAATGTTTATATAACCGTAATTTAACTCTATTCTGACCAATATTATGGGCAATAATATGGTCAGAATAGAGTTAAATTACGGTTATGTAACCGTTTTATATAAAAACGGTCAAATGACTGGACAGTTTGCTGCAAATTTTTAACAGTGTGAAATACCATGCTTGGCCACATCTGTTGCACTATGTACTTTATTTTTTGATTTATAATCTATTTTATTGTCACAGGAAAGAAAACGCATTTTACTCGGAAAACTCCATTTGAGTTCTGAAAGTTCAATTTATTCACATAATGAAGTAGGTATGAAGGTAAGATTATTTTATTGAAAAACTTACCACAACAGTTGTTTTCTGTCATCTGTTATAAACATAAAAAAAATTATTAATGTAGTGTTCGATGTTTTATAACGTTTGTATTTAAATGTCCTTCATTTATAAATACTATCACTTTCACAAGTATTTTCGCACATTATAGTCAATTAAAACTTTTGACAAACATCCTGTTTCAATCCGTGAAGTACGATGATTGGTCACATCTGTTGTACTATATAACAAAAAACATAAATGTAAATTTAAACATCATTTTTAGTTTTGTAAAAGTATGTATGAACCAGGGATGAAAGCGCTACGCCGCAAATGGTCAATTGTCACCACTAAATTTTAACAGTATTTTTCACTTTACTAGATTTCAGAAATCCTGTCATTAAATTTGTTAAACTTCTATTTCGTTGTTATAATTTTGAATAAATTTATTTAATTCTTAACATTTTAAACAATTTTGTAGCTCCCTATTTGCCTCGCAAGTCGATTACCTGTAACCTGGAAGTTCCGGTGGTACGCAACTAGGTATTGCGTCCTGCTAACTTGTTCCATTGTCATTAAATATGGTGACAAATACTTTTAAAATTTAGTGATGATAATCGGCCATTTGTGACGCAGCGCTTTCATCCTTGATAAACCCATTTTTTTTTTAACTCTGTGCAGATTTAATAAAAGTCTATAAACTATGTATTTTACGGTCTGGTATGATCTAAGAAACACACATATGATTTCAAACGTTGGTGTTAGAATTTTAGAAAAGAATGTTGGAACAAGTTTTAATATGTAGTATATAACTGTGATATACAGGATGTCGAATTTTTTATGGACTCTACAAATGCCCCACTCCTGTGTTTCGCCATAGAAACAAGATTTATAGATCACATAAATATAATTCTAAGCAAACATTTTATCTAACTGCGTGTTACGTATATTTTAGGCATATGATCACATTATTTTATTATAAAAAATTCTGATACGAAATGTTTGGGCCTAACCTAGCAATACTGGTTCTTAATGCGTTAATATCAAACAATAGGTTTTTTTTGCATATATTTTAATTTTTTTTCCGTGTAATGATTTTATTTTACTGCATAAGTTTACTACATTGCATAAGTCTACATAATGTGGTTTTCAGTAATTTTCCTTAAAATAGATTTGTCAGTGAATAAGAGCACAAGGTCATTCATTCACTCTTTACCATGAAGGATGCCCCAATCCCCTGTCATAAGATTTTGGGAAATTTTAAATATGGTCTAGGTATCAGATTAGGCACATACATGCTTCTTAACCCGTTAGGGACGAGCGACACGTATACGTGACGCATAAGATGCTCAGAATCCTTCATTATTCCCACCAGTTCATTTTTATTGTAAGCTTTGCCTTATTTAATCATAGCATTTCGGCGATTCAATTAGGCACAAATTTCTGTTTTGAAAAACCGGTGGCAAAAGATTAAAAATTCTGTAAAGGACGCTCGTCGTGAAGGGGTTAACGCACATAATATAGACTAAAATCGGATATTTTTGTTAAAAATATTTAAAACATTGACTCGAGTGAAGAATGCCACTTATCGTAAGTACAGTGGCATCAAGTAGTTTGATTTTATTTCTAAAAATGCCATATATGTAACAATATCATTTAAATAAAGTATAATTTATACTAAGCAATAAATAAATAAAACAGATAAAAATCTTAAGCGAAATAAAGTGAATTGCTAAATATTTAAACATTTGTACAAATGAATGCTAAATATCAATCCCCCCCCCCCCCCAGAAAGCAGATTTTTTAAGAGTGAAGTTCTGTGTGGCTGAACGTGTTGCACACTCCTAAAGACGGTTTTGAACGTACTCTCGTAATGCAACAAAAGTTCTATTTTAAGAAAATTCATGCTGAACATCTTATACGTTTTATGAAAATGTACTACATTGAAAGCAACCTTGAAAAGCAGAAAAAATATACCGTATATACTCATGTATTAAGTCGATCCCCCTAATTGTTACGCAAAAATTTAAAAAAAAAATTAATTTTCGTGTATAAGTCAAACCGCATTTCTGATAGTATGTTGAAAAATTATTTGTAATCGAGGATAAAACAATTAATATATTTTCATTAAATTGGTAAACTTTTTTCTCTTAACGTTTCTAATCAGATTTTATTTTTTAAATTCAATGTTTTAAAACTGTATAATTATGTAAAACTGAAGAAGCTTAAACTATTTTGAAACCTATGCACATCAATTTAATGATACATGAAAAGAAAAAAAATTGAAAAAATTATTCAAACCTTATTTACAAGGGTAAACAACTTCTTAGAATGCTAAATTGTAGTACTTATTTGTATTGTAGGATTTTTAGGAAAGAAATCTAGAAACATTCTCAAGTTGGACTCTTTTTGAAAAGGGGATTAAAATGCTGAAAGGAATGCCCCTGTATTGAAGGAAATTCTATCCCAAGAGAAAATAGGTGCAGAGCAATTACAGGGACATTATTGTTAAAGTTTTTTGTTAATCGTAGGGAAATGGCCATTGTCCGCTTTTATCTTTCGCTCGAACCTGACTCCGGTATTCCACTCTGTTATTTCACATTTCTTCATGAGTGTGAAATATTCTTTATTTTTATTTTTTGTACTAACTCGTATATAAGTCGACCCCCATTATGAACTGCCAAATTTTGTCTAAAATTCTTCGACTTATACACGAGTATATACGGTAAGTAGAAATGTCCTAAGGAGCGATGACGAAAGATTAAGCAAATCTCACCAAATGGTTAGTTCTAACGAAACAGGACAAATGGCCTTCAATAGCTTTCTCTGTCACTATATTTAAATACCATTTTAACACTGCAAAGCTTGTACATTTTGTGGAATTGTACTGCATTGGGAAGGACCTTGAAAAGAAGAAGAAAAAAATGTGTAAAAATACCTTTGGAGCGATGACAAAAGATTAAGCAAATCTGACCGAATTGTTAGTTCTAACGAAACAGCACTAATGGTCTTCAATAGCTTTCTCTGTCACTATATTTAAATTACATTTTTTGAAAATACGTACTGTAAAGCTTATACATTTTGTGAAGTTGTACTATATTGAAAACTACCTTGGAAAGAAGATGAAATTGTGTAGCAACGTCTTTTATAGTGATGAAACAAAAATATATTTTATACGAGTTGTAATTTTCCAACTGGACGAGAAATGTCCAGATTCATGCCCTCCAGATTCGACCGGGATAGCTCAGTTGGTAGAGTATGGCAGCTTCAGCCAAGAGATCCCAGTTCGAATCCTGGCCCAGACATTTTTCGTCCAGTTGGAAAATTACAACTCGTATGATTTCTTTACCAATTTGAATAATTGTGTTAAAATTAATCTAGTAAAAATATATTTGTTTGGAATGGAAGGGGAGCAGTTGCTGGGCAATCTGAAAGCTAGATTCATAATCGGAAGTACACAAGGTAAATTGTTAAATGTGCAGGTGACAGTCTGGTGTTGTGAAGATGGGGTATTGCGCGAACTCAAGTTTTTGAATATATGATATTATGACTAAGGAGGTGTATATGGATATCTTAGAGTACACAATGTTAACGTGAATAGGCAGGAAGTATTGCGCGAACTCAAGTTTTTGAATATATCATATTATGACTAAGGAGGTGTATATGGATATCTTAGAGCACACAATGTTAACGTGAATAGGCAGGAAGTATTGCGCGAACTCAAGTTTTTGAATATATGATATTAGAAGGTGTATATGGATATCTTGGAGTACACAATGTTAACATGAATAGGCAGGAATATACCTCTGAATCTGCTATCAACATGATAATTTTCTGAAATATTAGGCAATTCTGACCAAATGATTAGTTCAATTGAAACAGGATTAATGGTCTTCAATAGTTTTCTCTGTCACTACATTTAAATCCAATAGAGAATCTATCTCGTAAAATAAAAGATAAATTTAAAATCATTAACACTTCAAATTTTAAAATTCTTTTTAGAATAGTGCAATATGAGTAATATTTGATTTCTATTGAAATAAGTGAAATATTAGTTGACTCCATGCCTAATGTGGTGCAGTACTAAAAAGGTGATGTTTTATAATTAACAAAATATTTAAATTTCTTTTAATAAATAACGTTTTTTGCTCTCAATTACCAAATGCTATTTTTTTAATAAATTTTTAGAACAAGTCAGACTAAAAGTTATGACATAAAAACCTCTAAAAATATCCTGCGTTTGTACTTACAGGAAAAATAAATTATACCACTAGCATTCAAACTATACACATTAAACATAAATTTTAAAACTACGTTAAAACTGCTTTTTAAATTCCAAAATTTAAAAACCTAAAACTTCACCTTTTCTAAAACATATACACAAATTAAAAACATATTTTACTTAAGCAAGGTGTCAAATACATGTAAAACAAAATATCCAAACTTGACATGTTTCGGTTTAAAGTATAAAACCATAATCATAAGAACACATACATCGTCAAAATCAAACCCGAATGACATTGGACGCTACAATATATACAAAACACAATACAACAAACACGCCATCTACAATCAAACAAACAAAGTAAAAGAACAGAAAAACATTAATCATCAAATCAAGCTTGTATACACAATTGCCGCCCTCTATTCGAATTAGCCCCACAATATTTATTTAAAAGCTCTAACCATAAAGGTGGAATAATAAAAGAGAAAGCATCATTACAGATTAAACCTTTCCGCAAATAAATTCCAATGGATTCTCTTATAAGGGACTTGCGGTAATAATTCGAAATAAAAATCCATTTAATATCTTCAAATAAAATTTTAATTCCCCCCTTCAAATATAACCTAGACAAAGCTGTTTTCATGCGGCCAAATTTAATATCAGATTCATGTTCCCTCTTTCTTATACTTAATTTTCTCCCTTTCATAGCAACATAATAACTGATATCACTCCCCTCATTAACATACGGAATCTCATATACCCCTGAAAGATCCTCCTGTTTAACCGGGTCAAACTGTCTATAATATATTTGATATATGTTTGATATTTATTTAATATTTTATATTTAATATTTGATATATATTATAGACAGTTTGACCCGGTTAAACAGGAGTATCTTTCATGGGTATATGAGATTTCGTATGTTAATGAGGGGGGTGATATCAGTTATTATGTTGGTATGACAGGGAGAAAATTAAGTATAAGAAAGAGGGAACATGAATCTGATATTAAATTTGGCCGCATGAAAACAGCTTTGTCTAGGTTATATTTGGAGGGGAGATTAAGATTTTATTTGAAGATATTAAATTGATTTTTATTTCGAATTATTACCGCAAGTCCCTTGTAAGAGAATCCATTGAAATTTATTTGCAGAAAGGTTTAATCTGTAATGATACTTTCTCTTTTATTATTCCACCTTTATGGTTAGAGCTTTTAAATAAATATCGTGGGGCTAATTCGAATAGAGGGCGGCAATTGTGTATAGAAGCTTGATTTGATGATTAATGTTTTTCTGTTCTTTTACTTTGTTTGTTTGATTGTAGATGGCGTGTTTGTTGTATTGTGTTTTGTATATATTGTAGCGTCCAATGTCATTCGTGTTTGATTTTGACGATGTATGTGTACTTATGATTATGGTTTTATACTTTAAACCGAAACATGTCAAGTTTGGATATTTTGTTTTACATGTATTTGACACCTTGCTGAAGTAAAAGATGTTTTTAATTTGTGTAACTTTCAAAAGTTAAAATTTTATTATTCTAATTTTAAAGTTAAATTAGCATTATCGGGCTATATATATATATATATATATATATATATATATATATATAGGTATTCTGTCTACACATTATCATTAATTATCTCTTTGAAGATTTAAGTAGAATGTTACAAGAACGTGATATGTTTTTTGAAATTCAAAGATATTATAATTATATATATATATATATGGTATATATATATATATATACTTATATTTATTTATATTTAGAAATATAATTTGCAAAATAAATAAATAGTTAAATAAATAAAAGGTGTTTCCATTTTTTTCTTTTTTTTCTTTTTTATTCTTTCTTTCTTTTATTTTAGCAACAGTTCTGGTATTAATTTATCCATGAATCCAGTTAAGGGCCTCCAACAAATAATTTGGTTTGAACCTGTTGGAATGTATGTTATAGAAAGTTACATTTTGAAACACAAACCAAATACATTAGCATTAATATTTTGTTGCATTATTTGTATTTGTTTTTTATATTAGGGACAGCTATGATACCTGACATGGAGAGTTGTATACATATAAAAACCTATTGAGAAAATAAGGATTTATTTTAAATATTCGATCATCCTAAAGCCGACATCTTAAAATACGTCTGATTTACTTTAAATGTTTAAACTCTTATCTGAATCCTTGATTACTGAATATAATTTTTTTAACACAAAAAAATCCTAATATTTTTTTAGTAAAACTTCAAATCCTGCATCTTTACAAATTTAATTTAATTTATATTAGGAAATGTTGAAATATTTTTATAATATTTTTGTACGAGAAAGAATGTTCTGTATAATAAAAAAAGGCAAAAAGGCAATAATTTTTATTTTAAGTTTGAGTTTAATTATAAAAATCGAAGAGTGAAGATTTCGATAGTTTATTCCGCCAATTTGTATAGCGATTTCACAACAATAATAGTAAAGAAATAAATATCATTCTCGATCGCTTATCGTAATAGCATGGTGGTAGTAAAATCGTTATAAAAAATCACGAAGAATGTGTAAATTTGTCAATATTTCTTACTAATATAGGTGTTTTTGTCTATTTTTATATTCTGTATTAAAATAAAATTGTGTGATCAGAAATGTGAATTTTATTTGTCATTGAAAACATAGTTTCGATTACGGATGTAGCAAGTTCGGATGCCTCCATCAACTATCTACTATACTTAAGATAAAGCTGGTAAGAATTTACTTACCCGTTATTTTTTTAAGTAGGTTAATATCAAGTAATGAAAAGTTAACAAATAATTTAAAAGAAATAGAAAATTAATTTAAAGGTTAAAAAGATTCGGATCGTACATAGTTTAGTTATATACATTGTTAGACATAGAAAGAGTCGAATAGATTTTAAAAGTAGAAAAATGGCAACATATTTTGAAAAATATAAGAATGAGGCAAATATTAAGTAAATAACAAAAAAATTACACTTCATTTAATAAATTAAATTTTAATACTTAACATTTAGCACTTTTTGAGTTTCTGTAAAAATATACAAAATCATGGCTGATATTTAGTGGGGCTTTCAAATTTTAGATATCATATGAGTTTCAATTTATTTTTATAAAACGGTAATGTCGATATAATTTTTTTCTGCATGAAAAATTTAAAACTTTTTAGCATTGTTAACATATTTTTAACGCACTTTATTCTGTGTAATGGAAATGGAAAACCATAAAATACATAGCATATGGAAATTGTAATGTTTAACCCTTACAGGACCATAAGATGTCCAAGACTAAATATGCCAATACAACACAATATTTTAGCTATTGTGGGTGTAAATTAAGAGAATATCACCAGAAAAACATAGCAGGGTGTATATGTTTCCTATAATTTCATGGGAAATATTTTTCCCTATGGACCATAAAAGTAAATAAACGAAGAGTTAGGTTTATTATATCGGTGTTTTATTTATTGCTTTGTAATACAAAAAAACATAATAAAAATTATCAGAAAAGTAAAATAAATAGCTAGTTATGGTATTCTAATTTTCTCAAGTCCAAAACACTTTCAAGATATTATTAGTTCAGCCCGCGAATGTTTTGGTTTTGGCGCAATAAAGTTTGACAGTTATTTTTTTTTATTCGTTCAGAAACACATTTGCCGCCTTGAACATACGTTTTATTTTGACATTCAGTAAAAAAAAAATATCGGTTCAATAATAATTGAACAATCGATAACGATTTTTGTAGAAGGGGAAAATATTTCCCTTGAGCGTGAAAGGGTTAAATACCTGAGCTTTTGTGACATTAATTAATGTATTAGAAAGACAAAAATAGGAATAAATGTATAAAAATGAGTTACAGTAGTTTACGGAAAAAGCACAACATTACCCTCTGAAACAAAATTTTTCAGAAGCAAGATACGCAGGAAAACTGTTTTTCTTTTGTTTTATTTTAGTTTTTGTCGAAGACATGTATACCATATGGAAGACACATTATAATTTTTAATGACATCTCTACTTTCAAAATATACTTCATAACACTATAAAAATATATTGTGTGTATAGTTAGAGATCTCTCTCTTTTTCTTATATTTTAAATATTTTTTAAAGCATAAAAATTCCGTATTTTTTAGCACTTTCCAACCTATTTGAAAAGTGCTTATGACTTCGGTTTGTCTGGCCGTCTCTCCGTGCTCTAACTCCCGTAAATATGCTCGGATTGCTCTGCAATTTTTATATGTTATTGTCGTTATCTATGGCACGTTCCCTATTTCAACTGAAATGTATAGCACTTATACTTTTCTTTCAGGGACACTCAAAAGAATTCCGTTACATTGCGGTCTATGGGGAAAAATCATTTGCGGTTTATTTTAAAAATGTTTCACTATTGTAAACGCATTGAAATTTATATAGATCACTAAGATGCATTAGAAGAAGCTTAATATGGAATAGTAGGTGTATAGCACTTAGAGTTACTTTACAGGGACAGTCAAAATAATTCCGTTACATTACGTCTATGGAGAAAAATCGTCTGCGGATTATTTAAATAATGTTCCACTATTTTAAACGCATTGAAGTTTATATATATTACTAAGGTGCATTACAAGAGGCTTACTACAGAACAGTGTGTATATAGCAGTCATCGTTCATTTACAGGGACACACAAAAGAATTCTCTACTGTCTGTTAACAATAATTCCTGGAAGTGCGTTTTAAGTTACTAAACGCGATTTTAATCTTAACTAGCTTTTTGTCTATTACGTGGTGTGTATAAATTCTGTAGATCCTATACAGGGCAGCACAAAAGTTCGCGAACACATTTCCGTTTATTGACAGAAACTCCAGAAGGAGAATTTAAACGGTGCTACGCGTTTCCTAACTAAACTAAAATTTAGCATCCTATGTATATATACAAATCTATAGATCATATACATAAAAGTATTCGGATATTTTTCCGAATATTGTATATATTGAAAATTCCTGAAATTACGTTTTTAAATATGTTATGCGTTTTCCAAATTGTTTACTTAGATGTCATCTTTCAGCTTATTAAACGGTAATAATTTGTAAAATTATTTTAGAAGCGTTGGAAAGTGCTACATAATCTATGCTTGACGCATGATTTTTCGTTCTTGTTAAAATTTTAATTACGAATTATCCGTCTTGTTTCACATCCAATTTAATTCACACTGATGCACCTGAATATGTCTGAGCAAATGTAAACAATGAAAATATTACTTTCTTAAAAATAACCGGCTGAAGTTTTTAAACTTTTGAGTGTGTCATAAAGTATTAAAAATTAATTGCTTCCCACTTGTCCTTGTTCTTATTTTCACACTGCATTTTGTCAGCTGCATTTTAACTATTTATTTAAATATCCAAAGGTAATTTTATATTCGTAAATTCAGTGTCCATGGTTTTGAATGAATTTACATTACTTAATTTCTTATGTGACAATACTTAAATCTATATATATACATATTGCATTTTGAGATCCATTCCTTCAGCTGATGAAAAAATATGCCAAGCATTCCATATTTTAATGCAGTTTCTTCATGAAATTAACATCGTAGTTGCCTAGCAATGTGTAAAAAGGCGAAATAGGAACACCGTTGAACTGTAATCCATTTCTTGAAACTTCATCATTTTAATTTCTGGGGATTGCTCTCTCTCTATAACGATGATCTTAGCGAAACATGTTAAATAATATTAGAACATCTACAAGGTATATTATTTATTACTGTAACGCCACTATAATTCTTATTAGGCACTCAATGCGGCAGAAAAAACCCTCAATTTTCTGCTTCCGTCAGCTTATTTTAAGCTAGAAGCACAGAAGAACAATTCCGTAACACGCGATCTATTTTATCCGATGCATGCTCAATTTCCTCTCGCACTATCTGTTAGCTATGAATTAATATTGAAGGGATGCGTCTCTCAGATGCTTTTGGCGAGAAAGAATTTTCTAGAATGTCGTAGAAAAATAAAAGCGCGGGAAAACGAATGGAACAATTTCTACTTTTGTGTATTGACACAGATAACAAAGCAATTTAAAAAAAAATGATTTTTTTAACTATTAGGAAAGGAAAAATGGGGAATTTACATAGATAAAAAGAAATAAAAGTGATTTAAATACGGAAATAAATAGGAAATATTTAATTAAAGAATTTTAGAAAATAGGTTTTTTAAGGAAAAATATACATGTGAAATAGGATTTTTACATTTTTTATGACGGGAAATGAAGAGAGAATTTAAGTATATTCGGATAAAAAGAGTTTTAAATATAGACAGTAATGGAATAAATTTAAGAAAAGGAATATTTTAATAACTAGGGTTATAAATGAAATATTAACCCTCTAAGCGTTTTGCCCGTATTTTTCCGTTTCCCAAAAGCAACCTAAATCGGATCTAGATAAAAATATTTTTAACAAAATTGTATTTTAAGATATATGTAAAATAAAGAGATATGAAACATAATTTTAGAAACAAACGGGGAAAGAAAATTTAAATTATTTTAAGTTTTACAAACATTTTTATGAAAATGCAGGAAAGCCCTCAAGACGCTCAGAGGGTTAATAAAAGGAATTTTCATAGAATAAATTTAATACGGTATAGAATTTTAAATTATGTAATATATATATTAAATTATTGCGGTATTTTCCAGTATATGTATATTGTTTCATTATATTATTAAATAAAATGGAATAAAAACAAATGTAGAACATTTTTTTTTCTGAAGCAGATAAAAAGCAAATTGTTGAAGCAGATTGTCTTCTGTATACATTAATATTTAAAAAAGACTGTTTTCAGACACAAAAACAGACTTTTCAATCCGATTATAAAATAGATTTAAAAAGCAAATCCTGGGACACATTTATACGAGGCAAGTAAAGACATGTTTTTGAAAGGGGCCGACAATATGGCAAAAAAATAGGATATTTATATTTGAACTCTTTTATGTCAGTAGACAATAATTTGTGTTAACAATTGCAACTTAGCTATTGTATAATATATTTTTAAACAACAGAAAATGGTTTTGAAGCGAGATCATCATCCAAATTAGGATTTTCTATGATTTTCAAGTAGGGGTAAATCAAAAAGAATGCTCTTATTGTTTACGATTAGCATCTAATACTGATTCTGCATCTTGTGCCACTGTATTAAGATGTTTCAAATTATTTAGAAGATGTCAAAATGCTGTCTTGGATGAAGAACAAACAGGAAGACTTTTGTCAACTTAGTGTCAGAAAATGTGTCGCCCGTACGGAAAATGTTCATCGATGATAATCGCTGTACCTTCCAAATGATACAGAATGAACTTAGAATTAGATCCTTACATATACATAAAATTAATCGTGAAGAACGTCATATAAAAAAAAAATGTTTGTTGTAGGGTCACCCACACCCAGAAAAAAGGTTTGTTGAATCAACAAAAATTTGGTTGACCTAACAAAACTTTTTGTTTAAATATAGGTCAATAAAAATTTTGTTTGAATCAACATTTTTTTTTTTTTTTTTTTTTTTTTTTTTGCAATTCTAAAAAAAAAAAAAAAAAAAAAAAAAAAAAAAAAAAAAAAAAAAATTGTATTGTCAGCAAAAAAATGTTTTGTTAATTCAAGTAAAATGGTTCAATTTTACTTTAATTTTGCTAAAACAACCAAAATGTACTCAACAAAACATGTTTTGTAGTTTTAATCGATTCCTTTTTCTGGGTGCATAATTTAACAGAACACTTAAGAACGGAGCGTGTCAGAATTGGTAAAGAAACCCTAATATGACTTAATGATAGTGAGAAGCACATTATTTTAAAAAATAATAACTGGTGATGAGACGTATATGCATTTTTTGACGTTCCGAAAAGCCAAGAAAGAGAAGTATGGGTTTTTGAAGTTCACCCCAAACCATCATAGGTGAAAATAAAATGATCAATAAAATAAAGTAATATATACCATGTTTTTTTAAAGCACTGGTCAAAGATATAAAGCTAGAGGGACAGAAGAAACTTACACCACTAAGTATCTTCAAGAGGAAAGTACATAGGAATCATGGTGTAGTATGGCAATCGCATTCAACAAGGATTGCAATCTAATTTCTTGATAAAAAATATCAAAGTAATAGAACATGCACCATGTTCTCCTGATGCCGCTATGTGTGACTTTTGGCTAATGTTCAATCTAAAAAAGGTACATGGGCGTTGTTTTCGCTCCGAAAATGAAACCAATGAGGCGATAAAATCATTTTTCATCTGCACCAATAAATAGATGGCTTGAAACATGTAATTTTTTTAATATTCACCTACAACATTGCTTTGATGACTGTGGAAACTATTTTAAACACTCCTAATAGTTGGTAAGTTTAACTTCTGCCGTTTAGACATTTCTCAAAAATATCAGTGGGGAAATAAAATGACTTGTTTCCTTTATTTCGAAAGTATTTCAATAAATACTTTGAAACTTATTAAATAAGCATTTATTCAACTGTTAAGAGTACCTTTCTGTAAACTGGATTCGTACTCTTTGAAAAGCTAATTTCTGGCCGTCGGACACATTTAATTCTTCTATATATTATTCCTTTTATAACAGGGCAATTTTTAACAGAATATTTTATACGTAATTTTGGATTTTCCTATATTAAATATTTGTATACAACTTTCTTGATAATAATCTTATTTTAGAATTTTTATGTGAAAAAGAATAACACATGTATCGGTTTCAAGCACTTAAGATATTATAAAGACCTAAAAACTGTCTCAGATACAGTGTGGCTGAGTTAAGAAGGACTCTGGAACGGGTTTCGGCCCAGTCCTTTTGCCAGGGTAACTGGTCAGTCGACTTAATTTAAGGAAGTCCGGCATTTTCTTTTTTTGCCAATTCTCTCTCATTCAACTGGTCATTCCAAAAATTATCGCAGACTTTTGTTCTACGGACGAAGATCCCTCCTTACACGTTTCGGAACCTAAGAAAACAGGAAACCTACTCAGGGTGTTTCTAATGTCAACCCCACAGTATATTCTCTCGCAGACCCTTTCTCACAGCACAAGGGAGGTGGTATTGCCCTATTGTTAATCTTTTGGATACGCCATTGCTTCATACAAATGCATATTCCAAAGTGAGCGAAGCAAAACCCTGACTACAACCTATTTTAATCTTTATTATAATATATCTATGTATGAAAAACACGTGACAAAATATTTTTTTTACGAACTTGAATGATAAAAATCGAACATATTCTGTGGAATATCGTTCCTGGAGTGACTTTCGGCAAATTTTTAATAAGTTTTAAAAATACGTGGGCATCATTTTTACTCCGAAGATGATATTAACGAAGCTATAAAAATATTATTTTCATCTATTTCAAGAAATGGCTATTTAACAAAGGTTTTAAATATTGATGTTTTTTCTATATTGTGCTTATATTGTATATTATATATATATACATATATTTGCATATTTTGTATCTGTAGAATAAAAGATCTCATGGCAGACATGCTGTTATTTTTACTATGGTTTCTGTTTTATTTTTTAATTCTAATATTCATATTTCTATCACAACATATTTTCACATTTTCATTATCTTCATATTCTTTTTACCTTTCATATATTTTAAAGCATAACATTTGTGCTAAAGTTGAAAGTTTAATTACGATATTTTCCTTTTCGTTTCAACGCCTTTTTAAACCGTCCTGAAACACTTGAATATGTCTGAGCAAATACAAGTAATGAAAAAAGCGTACTTAAAAATACCATGACATGGAGTTCGTAATACAAATAACTGGCTGAAAATGTTAAACACTTGAATGTTTTTTAAAGTATTTCAAGAGCAAATAAAGGATTTTTTAATTTGTCGTTTTTGATTTTCATATTACACTTCATCGGTGGTATTTCAAATATTTAACTGCATATCCAAAAGTGAAATTATAATTGTTATTGTAGCGTTTTAGCTTAATTTCTTTAGAAATATATTTTTTTAGATAGATGACGACGTGAGTTTCAAAACTTGCCTTACCCAAAATAAATAAAATCGGGTTTTCTCTATCAATCTAATCTATTGGTAAATCTGCAGCGAAAAAAACACTACAATCCGCTACAAAACTAGTTTTATCATCTATTTCTGGTGTTGTTAAATCTTGATTTACTATGAAAACTAATGGAAACAGTTGGAGGTTTTTTGCGATTTTCTAAATTTTAATTTTCTTGATTTGACGAATTTTGAATAATATCCGACAAAAACGACCAATTCTAACCTAACTAGAACTGTGTAGATCTTGCAAGTAGCTTAGAAAAATGTATTAATCAAGTATGTATCTTTTACAGTCCGTTACCAGGAACTCACAAAAGAATTCCGTTACATTAGAGTCTAACTATGGATGGTCTACTGAGAAAATCATTTGCTTTGTATTTTAATGATGTTATATTATGCAAGGCCTTCTGACGAAGAGTTGGGTGTTTTCTGTTTCTTTTCTTTTTTAAGGCAAGCTATCTTGAATGCCTTCATTAATCAAGAAGATTCAACAATTCCGTCAAAAATTACTGCCGTTTGAAATCTCAAATTGCATTATGGTCATTGGGGCTATTTTTCAATTCATTATTAATACATGTAAAAATTTGTTGATTTTACTAAAATATTTAGAAGTTCTTTAGTCTGGTAAATGAGACTCACTAAAACCTGTCGACGGAATTCAATGAATGGTTTGGGTTCTAATTCTGTTTGAGCGTCCGAAATATATTATAGCTTATGTGGGAGTTTGAAATTGTGACAAAAAAAATAACAATTTTATTATAAATATTCCATAACCATTAAGCTACATATGGTAAGCCAGATTTAAAACTTTCCTGCAAATTAACTTTCCCGCCAAAATAGCGAACTTAAAAGTACTAAGTCCAATTTGTTTAGTTTCTGTTAAATCTTATCTATATATCTTAAAATGAAAAAAAAAGAAATCGACATACACCTCCCATCACTGAGATGAACTGACTTGATTTCATTTCCATAAAATTTCTTCTTTTATTCATTGTTTGATAATTCTTATGTATTTATATTTTTATAGCTAATTTCTGTTTGTTTGTTTTTCAACAATAATCTAATATCATGTGTAAGAATGCGTTTTTATGCATTGTAATAATATAAAGTAGATAATAACCAATTGGGATATTCTTATCACGATTTGAAGTTTTTTCATTCCTAGCACCTCCACTTCAGAAGTTACATTATTTAAATTCCTTAGACTTTTAACAAAGTAAAAGTAGTAAATTTAAATGCAGCATTATGCTTCGTGAAAAGAGCTTTTGTTTATTATCAGAAGAACAAGATTGCTTCAAACAATGTTGTTGTTAAAAGAAGTGCAACTTAGTTGGAAATAATCCATTAAGATCTCAATCGCTAACTCATATATAAAATAAAAGAAAACTCTTTCAACTCTTTCTATTATTCAAGATGGGATTATAACAATTACAAAAACTTTTCAGAACATGCTCATTGGCGGAAAGTTTTTGGTAAAGAAAATTCAATCAGCAGGCATCATTCAAAATAACATTTTGGTACAACAAGTTCTATATTTCCACAAAGAAAACTAATAATATTGTTTCCTTTGATTGAGTATACGGTTCATTTCCCATTTTAATCAAAGCAGGAGTGCTGAAATTTTCTTCATTACTTGAATTATTAGTTTTGTTCCATTCTAAATATGTAAGCTGCAAAATCCTTCAAATAAACTCTATGAATAGCTATTTGAAATATATTCTTATCGCTTTCCTTTTTTATTTGGAAATTTTTGATTATTGGGAATATGATTGATTGATTGATTGATTGATTTGGTACTTGCGTATTATCCGTGCCAGTTTTAAGCCAACTGCGCCAGGCATGGAGCCAATATTACTAATTATAGTAACCCCTATATATATTTTTTTCTTGCTACATGGTACATGCCTGGGAATAATCTACTTTTTTTAGTAGGGGTCATTTCTATACGTAGTAAGATTAACAAATAGTTAATTTATTTTAGATATTGCATTTATGAGTAAAATATAAATATTTTATTTGACAAATTTAATAAGATAGATATAAAAAAGATAATATTAGCAGTAAGAAACAACATTTTTATACATATTTCATCAAAATTGCGTAAAAAGGTAACGGTCAATGGGAACAAATGGATCAAATGGTTGGCAAGCAGCAGAAGGAAAAATATTTTTGATGTCATGTTAAAGTCTATTGTAGAATTATTTCCGCCGCAAAACAAAATGTCTTTTTATGTATTTACTAAACGGTAACAAAATTAACTTTCTAGAATATGCTATATTATTTACCATTTCTTATATTATTTATTATTCTTTCTTATTTACTAAGTTATTTACCATTTATTAATTTTATACTAAAATAATGTTATTTACTATTTTTAACAATATTATAAATTTAATAAACATATATTACATTTTATTTATTGTATATTAATTATCCTTTTTAACAATGTCATTTGATAATGTTAAATTACTGTGTTTGAAAACATGATTGGCAAAGATAAACAAGATTGGTACTTGGCAACCATTTTTGGCGATCAATCTCCTGGCACGGATAGTACGTAAGTACCATTAATTCCTAAAAAATAGTGTTATTTCTTAATTCTCAAAAACTATTTTAAATATTATAATGCGACAAACCACAAATTGTAGCCAGAAACAATCTATATCTTCCGCGATAAGCAATATCATGCCTAGGATTTGGGCCGCAAAGAGAAAATTATTTTAGCGAACCGTTTGGAATGATTTTGGTAGCGAAAGTATTTTACCTGCTCTAGATCATTATCCCGTAAATTAACAACCCACAGGAGTATCTGCAAAATCAATGCTCATTTGCTAGATATGCGAGATAGTATTCATCGGAACATAAAAAGAATTTACTGATACATTAAAACATTTTTTCCCTATTTTAATGTATCAATATATAAATTTACATTTTAAAAACATGAATGAATAAATCTCAGTAAATCGATAAAAAACACAAAACGGATCAAACTTTGAAAACAGACATTTAATTTTAATTACATAATGTTTAAAAAAGAAATTCAGATTTGGCGAATGTTTATAAAAAAAATGAATTAAGTATGTCAGTTGTTGACATGAATAAAACATGAAATGTGCTTTGTGATTGGAAAGAACCAAAATAATGGGATGATATTAAATAAAAATATTGAACTATTTTGCAATTACCCGTTTAATTTTAATAACCTCGAACATCGAAATGAAAATCTTGTTAGGGGATCGGCAGTAATGTGCTACAGAAATTAAATCCAATACCCAATCCTCACAAAACTGGCACAAAGAAGCGATAAAGAAATGAATATGAGATGCAATTCAAGCCTTCAGACAAAAAAAAAAAAAAAAAAAAAACTTTATATTTGTTTTATGTTAGCTAAGGATTTCACGCTGAAAGATTATGCAAATCGATTTTTGTTGTGTGTATACTTTGAAATTGTACTCGTCCTAATTTTTAGCAGCAATAGGCGAGCATGTTTGCTGCCCTCTAGACACGACCTTTCAGATAAGTTTATTGTTAACTATGCAACCGTTTCTATGTCTTAAGAACAAACAGACAGGCAATTTTCTTGAAATGTTATTTTTGACTATACATACAATTTTATAGATATGTATCTATTTTTCTGTTCTTTTTGAATACACATATTGGGATAATCTGATTTAAATAAATTACAAAGGTATTTTTATTTTTAATTCGTCGCATTAAATGGAATTTTGAATAGTTTGTAGTGAATTAAAAAAATGTACATTTTAATAACTCTATTGCATCATTTTATATTTCTCTTATATGCCCATTTTAGTGTATGAAACTCTACTAGCAAAACATTATAACGCCAGTAATTGTTTTTATTGGCGCCAATATTGCCAATATTGGCGTGAAATATTTTCTCAATATATAGGTGTTTATATATTGTCGGTAATGTTATAAGGCTGGCCGAGAACATTTCGTCATTTCAGTGTCATTACTTTCAAAGCAAAAGCAATATATCTGCAATATCCTCTTTTCACCACTAAATTACCAATGTAACAACAATACAGGGTATCACATCAGACCGTTCATATTTCAAAATTTCCTTAAAAAGGAACAAATTGTCGTATGTGAGTGCAGTTTATAGCATAAAACTTGTCAAACAGTCGGAATTTTTTTTTTTTTTAATGAAAATATTATAGCTAATATTTCCTTTGAGATATTTTCGCCGTAAAATATTCGGCTATTTGACAACTCTTATTATGCAAACCGCACTCAATTTACGTGATTTGTTACATTATTGTTTGAATATTTGAAATCTGAGCTTACTTTCGGCTCCTGTTAATCTATTTTTTGCCACCAAAAATCGGACGCTTCAATAAGTCTTTTTGCGCAAACCATGCTGCAATACGACACATTTTTGAACTTTTATGAATGTTTGAAATTTGAACTTGCGTATGGGACTTGTTAAAAAGTTTTTTACCACCAAACATCCGACGCATCAACAAGTCTTGTGATGAATTCCGTTACATTATTGTCTAAATATGAATGGTCTATGGAGAAAATCATTTGCTTTGCATTTTAATGATGTTATATTTTATAAGTCCTTCTGACGAAGACCGTTCATATTTCAAAATTGCCTAAATACGGAACAAATTGTCGTATGTGAGTGCAGTTTATAGCATAAAACTTGTCAAACAGTCGAATTTTTTTAAATGAAAATATAATAGCTAATATTTTCTTTGAGATATTTTTGCCATAAAATATTCGGCTATTTGACAACTCTTATTATGCAAACCGCACTCAATTTACGTGATTTGTTACATTATTTTTTGAATATTTGAAGTCTGAACTTACTTTCGGCTCCTGTTAATCTGTTTTTTGCCACCAAAAATCGGACACTTCAACAAGTCTTTTGGCGCAAACCACGCTGCAATACGACACACTTTTGAACTTTTATGAATATTTGACATTTGAACTTACGTATGGGACTTGTTAAAATGTTTTTTACCATCAAACATCCGGCGCATCAACAAGTCTTGTGATGCACTGCTCACTCTGATACGCCAGTTTGTTATATTTTTATGAATATTTGAAATTTGAACTTGGTTATGATTCTAGTTAAACTGTATTTTGCCTCCAAAAATCCGATGCTCTAAGAAGTATAATGGCTGACATCACACTTCAATACAAAAATGTGTTAATTTTTATGAGTGTTTGAAATTTGAACTTGGTTATGAGTGTTGTCAAAGTGTATTTTTTCCTGGAATATCCGATGATTTAACAAATCTTATGGTGCAAACCGTACTCTGATATGACAATTTGTTACATTTTTATAAATATATATGAAATTTGAACTTATTTATGGGTCACGTCAATTTGCTTATTGCTACGAAAACGCCGACGCTTGAATAATTGTTTTGGTGCAAACCACACTTCGGTACGACAATTCATTACATTTTTATGACTATTTGAAATCTGGACATACTTATGGGTCTCGATAAATTGTATTTTGCCACCAAACAGCTGCCTCTTTAACAAGTCTTATGGTTCAAACCGGATAGGACAATTTGTTACATTTTTATTAATATTTGAAATTTGAACTTATTTATAGATCTTTTAAAACTATTTTTCCACAAAACATTCGGCGCTGTAACAAGTCTTATTGTGAAAACCGCTATTGGATATAACAATTTATTACATTTTTATGAATATTTAAAATCAGAAGTTAAATACGTATCTCGTTAAACTGTTTTTTCCACGAAACATGCAAAAATTGAAGAAGTTTTGTGATGCAAACCGCACTCCGATACGTCAACTTGTTCCATATTTATGGCTATTTGAAATTTGAACTTACTTATGTGCCTCGTTAAATTGTATTTTGCAACTAAAAATCTGCCTCTTTCATGAGTCATATCTTTCAAACAGCTTTTCAATATGGCAATGTTTTATATTTATGAGTATTTGAAATTTCAACATACTTATTGATCTTTTTAAAATGTTTTTTGCCTTCAAAAATCTGACGGTTTAACAAGTATAATGGTGGAAAACGAAAATTCCATACGATAATATATTATTTTTTATGAATGTTTGAAATGTGAACGAAGTCATGGACACCCTTTGTTTCTGTTATAGTGACATTACATTGCCTTATTCTTTAGTGTAAAGCTAACTCTATATTTTAGTTTTGGTCTTGAATGCAATATTGGTGTAATAATGTGCTACTATGCAACCAATATAACAAATATTGATTTTCTACTAGATTAATTTGTTACCAGTTTGCATTAGCTCGTTCCACAAAAACCGAAATTACTTCCACCTTTGTAGCTTTTTTATTGATAAATTTACTAGGAATTTTAAATAATTATTTTGTACCCATGATTTGTGCAGATAAAAAGATTATTTTTAAGAACTTTTGTCAAAAATGTGAATTTTATTATTTCACTAGCTGACCTGCCCGGCGTTAGTCGGTCTCATAAAAAAAAAATACCACGAAACGCGAAAAAACTCTGAAAATTACAATAAAAGATCCCGAAAAATATAATACTTGTTGCACGAATTGCGAATCATTTATTATATTCGGCTAAAAGATTGAAACCGGATTCTTATTAATACATGAAAATCCTCTCAAAACGTGAAAGAATGCTAAAACTCTGATACAAAATTAAAAAATAAATCAAAATAAAAAAATCCAAAATCGGGCTTTGCGATGCAAAACTACACACGTATAAGTACCTTCCTACCAAATTTTGTAGTTCTGCGTGCAGACACACACAGAGAGATAAACTTCTTTCCTTATTATTATAGATATATTTATTTTTCTGTTTAATATTTTGTATACTGAATTTTATGATGCTTTAGAAATATGTATACACAGTTTTTTCATATGTTTATATAATCTTTCATGCTTTTAAGCATATTCTAAACATTTAAATATGAATGCCTGAAACGCAAAAGAATTCGATATTCGTTTTTTCACAGAATATGGAATATATTTATTCTTCATAAAGAGATCTGGAAAAAAATATTTTTAAGTTTACTTATAAATCTATATATATATATATATATTGAAAGAGCGAATGGACTTATTTCACAAAGAAATCTGATTCCATTCATGACAATAGAGGACGTATGGTATTTATTTTCTTATCATCTGTTTTCTTATCATAGGAAAGAAAATCTGTTTTGTTAAGAATGCGTAACTTGAGTTCTGAAAATTCATTTTATTTCAGGTAATGAAAAAGTAAAGGAAGCGAATCGATATTTATCTTGCAAATCTTTTCACAATTCTTGCTTTAGCGCATTTATTGATATATTAACATATTATTAATATATTATTAATTAAAATAATATATTATGCACTGTTTTATTATGATGTTATTCAAATGTAACATCTAAATTCATTTCAATGTCGACATCTAAAAAAATATATTATTGCTGATACATTTTGTCAGTGTAATGGATTATGTAAGAAAAAAAAGTGAAAGCGAAGTTTTAATTTGTGACAATTTTTGTTTTAAAGTTAGAAAACAATTTAAATTGGATTTACTAATCGCTTGCAATTTAAAAAATCGCTTGATTTGCAAAATATACTATAAATATCCATCTATCAACCAGAAATTGGAAAAGTCAACTGATAGATCGTGAGAGTAATATACATTGTTGCCATAATTGAAATATAGTTGTTCAGAGATCATTTGTAAGGAATATACTGGGCAAATACAAACCAATTCCTATACATACTATGTAGAGAATGGGGAATCGATTTATAAATAATAAAATAATTAATATTTTCGACACAAGGGGCAAAAGTGCGCTACAGACTGATTTTGGGCAGTAACATAGGCGTAAAAGCTAAAATAAGGAACGTTTTTCACGATTGACAAACACTTAATGTGTATTTTGACATAGAATTGTTTTAGCAATTAGTAGATTTGATTTTTAGTATTAAATTTATTTTTTGCACATTTGAACTTCACTTGTTGACTTTACGTTTCAGAACTTTGCAAGCTTTTTTGCAACTTTACTGCTTACATTTCGTAATTTAGTTTACAAAATTTATACTTTTTTCTATATCATGGTCTTATTAATTAGTTACGTTTGTTCGAGTACGATTCCTATAATTGCGCTCTAAACTCCTGCAAGTTAATTATTGTCAACCTGTACATTTTAAGTATTTGGTCGAAAATTTACACCTTATTATTACATATATTTAGTTGTATGTTTAATTATCAGTAATTTAATTATTATAAAATCTGCTAGATCAGTATATTTGCATTGTTTTATATGTTTACATAATCTTTCATGCATTTACAGACACTCTAAACATTTTAATCTGAACGCACGAAACCTGATAGGATATTGTATTCATATTTTCACACTATGTGGAATATGTTTATCTTTAAGAAAGAAATCGAAAACACTTTTTAAATTCACTTAGAAAACTGTGTAATTAATTTTTCTGCGAAGGTGAATAGTTATTTTTTATTTTATTATTATTTTTTTTAAAGAATGGAATTCGATTTCATTCATGATAAAATTTGACGAATGACATTTTGTTATCATAGGAATGAAAATTCGTTTTAGTAAAAAATATTTCCCTTGAGTTAAGTAAATTCAATTTATTTTAGGTAATGGGAAAGCAAATAAGATAAAAGGATTTATATTGCAAAACTTTCCGAAATTTTTGTTTTAGGTCAGTATTAATTTATTGATTAATTTAAAATATTATGCACTGTTTCATAATGTCATTATACAATTTTCACCAATATATAAATAACATTGTTGTTGTTAATATTCGATATCATATTAGTGGATTTTATATTGAAAAAAATACTGTGGAAGAACTTATTGTTGTCAGTTATGAAGTTATTTGTAATGTTGTAAAAGTATTAAAATTTTATTTGATAATCGTACTTTTTGACAATAATTTATAGTTCTGTAAAAAGAAGATTCACTTAATTTCTCTCCAGATTTTGGTCAAACAATTATACATATTTTATAATATTTGTCGAAATTTCGCACATTAGTAATATATATGGAAACATGGCTCTTACTCCTCCAAGTCGATAAAAAATGCACTATTAACCATCCTTTACTTTAAGCAACTCAGGGCACTTTTGATCCCTCTCCCATATCTTTGCGCTCGCGTTTTCCAAAAACCTTAAAATTCGTTTATCTAGGGTACGTTGCGAATGGGACCAAATAATCAAATTTCACTAGTTCAGAAGATATATGAACTGAAAGTTTCCATTTATTGACACTCACACACTCACTGTGGATAAAAAAAGATAAGGTACATCCCGTAGCCCTAGAAACTTGAAATTTGAAATAAAGGTCGTGTTTAGAATACAAAATAAGAAAAAATAAAAAATTCGAAAGATTAAAAAAAATATTTTAATAAATTAATGTGATAAAACAGTTCGACTTGTGAGTAATATGTTTGACAAGAAAATAATAATACAGGGTATATAGTAGTCAGAATGTTATCCCCAGTTAAATCTGATCGCGCATGTCTGGGTCACACTCGAATGACGCATTACAGCGAAAGCAATGCCTCTGTTGAAGTTGGCTGTTCGGGACTTTTAGTAAGCACTTTTTAAGCAGTGGGACAGAATTCACCAAAGTCAACAACGTCATCGCATGTATGAAAAACACATGTGCAACAAACATTCTTAATTGTCCGAGGCGACCACTCACCATATAAAACCTTCCTTTGTCAAAAAACACATTTTTTGACATTTATTACTTCACCCTAATTGATACTAAATATTTCTTCATTTCGAAGAATTAAAATTCGGGTTTACGATGTTTAAGTGTATTTTTAACACTTTCCAACCTAGTTGAAAGTCGTTATTACCCTGTCGTTATCTGTAGCATGTTCCCTATTTCAACGGAAGTGTGTAGCACTTATAGTTTTTTTACAGGGACACTAAAAAAAAAATTCGTTACATTGCGGTGTATGGGGAAAAATCATTTGCGGTTTATTTAAATAATGTTTCACTATTTTAAACGCATTGAAATTTATATATATATATCACTAAGGTGCAATTGAAGAAGCTTAATATGGAATAGGGTGTGCATAGCACTTATAGTTACTTTACAGGGACAGTCAAAAGAATTCCGTTACATTACGTCTATGGAGAAAAATTGTCTGCGGTTTATTTAAATAACGTTTCACTATTTTAAACGCATTGAAATTTATATATATCACTAAGGTGCAGTACAAAAGGCTTACTACAGAATATTGCGTGTATAGCAGTCATCGTTTATTTACAGGAACACACAAAAGAATTCTCTACTGTCTGTTAACAATAATTCCTGGAAGTGCGTTTTAAGTTACTAAACGCGATTTTAATTTTAACTCGCTTTTTGTCTATTACGTGGTGTGTATAAATTCTGTAGATCCTGTACAGGGAAGCACAAAAGTTCGCGAACACATTTCCGTTTATTGACAGAAACTCCAGACGGAGAATTTTAAACTGTGCTACGCATTTCCTAACTGAACTAAAATTTAGCATCCTATGTAGTATATATACAAATCTATAGATCCTATACAGGGATGAATAAACGTATTCGGATATTTTTCCGAATATTGTATATGTTGGAAAATCCTGAAATTATGTTTTTAAATATGTTATGCGTTTTCCAAATTGTTTACTTAGATGTTATTTTTTAGCTTATTAAACGGTATGATTTGTAAGATTATTTTGGAAGCGTTGGAAAGTGTTACATAATCTATGCTTGATTATGTAACGCTTATGTTTATGCTAGACGCATGATTTTTCGTTCTTGTTTTCTGTATTACCTTTAATGTATGTGCACTTCCAATTTTATATCTATGCATATCTCTAATTGTTTGCTTCCTTCCCTACATTTTTTAACAGTGTAGACCAGTGTAGAACAGTGTAGACCAGTGTAGAACAGTGTAGAACAGTGTAACCAGAATTTATATATGGTATTTTATAATTCAAGCATGTATTTTGCCCATTTTCATAATTTGAATTTGAACCAATATATAATAAAGACGTCTAATTTTCATTACTTATCAAAATATATTAACTCTACGTTGTCAGCAATATCACTCAGACTAATCCCTTTGAGGGAAGTCCTAGTAAATTGCAATTCTAATTACAAATAATTTAAACAACAATATTTAGACTTTAAAATAAAACGCAATTTCTTAAGTTTTAATTTGTTACAGCCTCAATATGTTAGTGTTTTTTAATCTTATATTGTAAAACATTATTTAACAATATTTAATATTTGAATTAAAACGTACTTTCTTACCTTGTAATTAATTTTACGACTTATCCAACTTATAATGCAAAATATTCTCACTTAACATTGTTTACTAGCTCTTAAAATCCTATCCATTAAAACTTCTCATTATACTGTGGCTTTTTATAGGAAAACAGCGTTTCTTCTTTAATATAATTATCTTAATGAATATTTTGTTCATTCATTTCTTTTGTTTTTCTCTAAAAAGCATAAAATTAAATTTCTCACTATCTGGATTATAAAAAAGACCTACTTCTGTGTGAAAAAAATTATGTCATAACAGTTAGAAAAAAGTTTCATAAATTTTGCTATTTTTTTTCTTTAGAATGTGAAATTTCATTTATTTGCAGTTCTAGTCTGGTATTGTCTTAATTCCAAAAATTTTATCTGAATAATTTTTAAAGAATTCATTTTGTTTAACTCAGCAATTCTTAATTATTTATTTTAATTTATTTAGAGTATGTTGTTGGTTGTTGTAATATTTTAAAGTATTAGTTGACATTGAATGTTTTCAATTTATTTATCTAAATCTGCAAAACATCTGATCTTTTATAATTTCAAGTTAGTTGTCCAAAGCAACAAAACAGCAAATTTTTCTATTCACTTTTTTTTCAAATATACCAGTTTAATTAACTCTTTACATCCCAAGTTTTAAAAAACTGAATGGCCTTAGAATACCAACAAAATAGCCAAAATGCTGGGTTTTTTTGTTCCCCTCTTTTTCACTAGGTAAGTAGTGGAAATGACCCTACTGACTTCTCCTTTTATTCGAATTTTGACAGGTGTTACACCCATCTGTTTATCATTGCTCCAGTTATTGAAATAAAATCTTGTTTTTCTTTCTGTACTGTCCGGAAATGCCAACACATTATCCCATCCAAAACTGAGAGAGACCACCCTCTTGACAGCCTCCCCCACCCACTTAAGGGGAAGGAAAATCCTTTCGGCTATACTGGGCTATAGTGGGTTTCATAGCATTGGGATGATTTTGGCTATTGCGGGATTCAAAATGTTAATACGTTTTATTTGTCAAAGTGTATTTTTAAGTATGAAGGACTATTCGTAATTATAAAAAAATTACAACCTTTTATTCAATTAGATTTTGGTTTACTACTTATCATGTTATCAGCAAATTGTAAAGATAATGAAGTTTACTGATTTTGACTAAGCAATTTATTTTCACCAAAAACAATTTTTCATATGTATTTTTTGTCTTGTTTTTTCTAACTTCATTGACCGTCCCTTTAAAAGAATTCGTTCTTGAAAAATGAAAAAAAAACATTTTGAGTGGTTGTGAGATAAGATCTTGAAGTGGGTTGTTGTGTTTTAATCATGTAATATACATCACTTTAAAACAATTTACTCTGCAAAACAGTAGAAAGATTTTTATTGCTCTATGATCTGGGTGCGATATTATTTGTGAACTACATACGAACTAGTAGTTGAATCGCTCGGTTAATGCAATTTACTGCCAACACGGGTATTTAACTACTTAAAAAGAGGTTGTGTAATTAATAAAACCGTAACATTATTCGTCAATTACCGACTTTCTGCCGACAACTTGGATAATAGGCCGAAGCTAATCACATATATTTTGCTGTTTGGGTTTAGTTTAAAATTACTAGAAGATATAATTATCTTAAAAATTAAACTATTCATAATACGTTATCTATTAAAGGATATAGAAGCATAGAAATATAACTTATTTAATTATCCAATCATCATTATATACCGCAATAAGCATGATTTATTCCTAAATTCCATGCACAAAATTTCTTTGAAATAAAACTTTTATACTTTTTTACAAATTAAAACATTTATAAAAGAAGAATGGACGAAAAATAAAATTTATTAAATCAACAATGTCTTTAAGTAAACTTTAAAAGAAAATCAGCTCTAATTTTCTACTGTTTATTGAAAGAATACGAAACAAAAATTTAATCTGAAGATATAAAGTACTTGGAATAGAAAAGGTCATAGTTACTAATATTCCCATTATTGTTAAGGTAATAACGAAAATAAAAAAAGAACTCCTAATCAACTCTTTTGACGAATTCCCCAAACACTCAACAGCACACATTTCAGATCAAAATATCCTCTCTGAAAATGACTTGCTTTCAAATGGCAAATTCTAAAACTAGTTTTAATATGTCATAAGTATTAACTATACTCTTATACGAAATTTTTCTGCAAAATTTATTTAATTTAATAATGTAATTGCATGGTAATGAAAAGTATCTTCTTTTTGGAAATTCTCTTACTTGTCTAGATTATTAATTTTTTTGCTATGTTTTTCTAATAGTTTGAATTCCGTTTAATTTACTCTCGCTATACTTTCTCTATCTTCCTCTGCGAAATTTTCAGCTTGCTCCTGAAGCTCTGCCGTCCTATTTTCGGACTTAAAAAATAATTAACTGTAATTAAATTAAAAGCGCATTTTGAATGCGCTTTTCGCTGAATTACAGTTAATTATTTTTTAATTTATTGACCAAATTAAGAGATTCTAGTTCATTTTGTTCATTGTTACAACATTAATAAGTTTAAAAAAATTGAGGTTCTATCTAAATTATTTTTGGAGAAATCGTGTGCGCAAGTTTGAAAATCATTGTTGTGAATTAAATGCATTTAAAATTTTCACTCTCCATTCAAAAACAAAGAATGACGATTGCGTTTTACTTTATACCTTCGTCAATAATAATCGCCTCTGAAAAACATTGGTACCTTTCTACTCAGAATAAAATGCACTATTTACTGACATTAAAACTTTGAAATTGAATTTTTTACCATTTTAAAGGTGATCTGCTCCCTTAAAAAAAATATTTTTATGTAGCATCAAAATCAACATTCACTTCGACTTTACACTCTTAAAAACATATTAATTTAACCGGTGACTATTTCCAAATTATATTCGTGTTTCCAAAAAGTGAATTTTCTAAATTTATATAATAAAGAAAATAAATAATTTCACTTCAGGCATATACTATTTTCGTTAAAAACATTTCGTTTTTCTCTGGTGAGAAGCATTTTTAAATTGCTATTTGCGAAGTAAAAATATTTATCATGCACTAATGATATAAAGATTTTTATAATGTCTCTTTTGCAAAGAAAATTTCATTAAAATAAAGATTACTTTGGAAAGAAAGTTGTTTATAAGGAGAAAAGTCAATAACCCATGTAGAATAAAAATTGTGGCTGGACAATTTTACTAAAAAAAAATAAGAAAAAAGAACGAAATATCATGCGTCAAGCATAGATTATGAAACATTTTCCAACACAGCCAGAAAACTGTAACGGAACCTCACCGTTAAGTAAGGTGAAAGAAGATATGTAAGCAAACAGTTTAGAAAACACATAACACATTGAAAAATGGAGATTTCGTAATTACCTTCCAGTGTCAAAAAAGAAATTGAATTATTTTGTGCAGCCCTGTATATGATCAATAGATGTGGTTATATAGTATGATAAAATTTAGTTCAGTTAGAATATTCACATTTAGCAATTTTCGCCAATCGATGGAAATGCACTCGAAATCTTTTGTACAGCCCTGTATATTATCTGAAGATTTTTGTACACACCACATATAAAGCTAAAAGACAACTTAAAACTCACTTGTAGCAATTACCAACTGTAAACGACAATGGATCTTTTTCTTTGCGTAGCCCTGTATATGATTTTATTTATATTCCACAAACTTCTATTAGTCTATTAAATATAGATCAGCAGGATAATGCGTAAACACAGTGAAAAAATACCCTTAAGCAATTCACTCCCATAGTCTGTAATACTTACGAATTCCCTTGTATAGCCCTGTATATTATCAACCGAGTTTATAAACACACACGTACTATGAAAAAATGTAGTTAAACTTAAAAACGCAAATCAAAGTTTAAAACGCACTTATCACACATAGACTTTAAATATCGCACATGTACTGCAATCAATATATTTTGTGTGTCCCTGTAATTAAACGCAATGCACACAAGAGAGCAATTTATAGTCCACCTCAGTAATGCATATAATTTGAATTATGTTTGAAATTGTGAAATATCACTAAATTACACTGCAAACGATTTTTCCCCATAGAACGATGTGTAACAGATTTCTTTTGTTTGACACTGTAAATGAATAATAAATGCTTTGCACCTCCTATTCTATAAAAAAACATGTTTTAATGCGTTTCCTAATTACGGTTATTTCCAATTGACTGTAATGTAACGGAATTCTTTTGACTGTCCCTGTAACAGAACTATATGTGCTACACACTTCAGTTGAAATAGGGAACATGCTATTGTAAGAAACAATAACATACAAACATTTCAGGGTAATCCGAGCATATTTACGAGAGTTAGAGCACGGACAGACGGACAGACAAACCGAAGTCACAAACAGGTTTCAACTAGGTTGGAAAACGAATTTGGTGTTAAAAACGAATCTACCTAAAATAATTTTAAATGCAATATTAAGAATATACTTCGATACTATATTACTAATAGAAATTTTAATAGAACGCAATATTCTTAACAAATGCATTTCGACGGTGCAAAGTTATAATTCAGAAGGGTAAGAAAATTATAATAAAAGAAGTTGAATGTATGATAGATACACTGTTAAAACTTTGCAGCAAACTGCCAAGTCATTCGACCGTTTTTATAAAAAAAAACGGTTATCTAACCGCAATTCAACTCTATTCTGACTATAATATGGACACTATTATCGTTAGAATAGAGTTAAAATACGGATATGTGACCGTTTTCTATTGAAACGTTCAAATGACTGGACTGATTGCTGCAAATTTTTAACAGTGTCGAAAATACGTGCGTTGCTGATTTCGTACTGTAATCTCAACGAATAAAAGAAACTTACAACAATGTCTCAATGCGTCTGTGTCTCTGTACGATAGCTAGAGAAATAGCACGTAGAGATTTGAAAATTTTGTTTCTGGATAGAGGAAAACAGGTACAAATGCAACTGAAGCGTATATTTTCGATTTTTGATAATATTTTTAATTATTTTATATTGAACTGAACGGTTTGCGTATTTCCCAGATTTTCCGAGTTCTCCGGAGATTTTGTTCCACCTAGAAAAACAATCCAAATTTAATCTTTTGCCCCAATATAAGCATTTTGTCTACTTCTTAATAACGCTTTATTTGTAATCCATAAAGAGATTTTTAAATTTTTCGCCTTTTTTTTAAATATTTATTTTAAAGAATATAAAAGTTTGTTTTTGTTTTTTTAAACAATATATATTATATATTTCATATCTTATTCATACAATCTTATAATTTATACCTTTGTATAGAGCAGACGACAAACTATAAATATGTGAAATATTTTTGAAGTGAAAACTTCTTTAGGCGCGTTGGCCATTTTTTGAGATGGGAAAAAACCATTGAACTCGCGACACCTGTAACCGACACTGTTACCGTCACTGTTACCGACACCTCTGTATATTTGAAGTGATTGAAGTGAAAACTTCTTTATGCGCGTTGGGCATTTTTTGAGATGGGAAAAAACCATTGAACTCGCGACACCTATAGCCCACACTGTTACCGTCACTGTTACCGACACCGTTGCGCGCCGCATGCATGCCTGTGCTCTATTGCACCGCGGTATAGTAAGCGCAGAAAAATTTAAGCTGTATAGTAACGCAGAAAAATGTAAGCGGTATAGTAAGCGGTATAGTAAGCTGTATAGTAAGCGATATAGAAGCGGTATAGTAAGCGCAGAAAAATGTCAGCGGTATAGTAACACAGAAAAAATGTAAGCGGTATACTAAGCGGTACAGTAAATGCAGACAAAATGTAAGGGGTATAGTAAGTGGTATAGTAAAGGCAGAAAAATGTAAGCGGTATAGTAACGCAGAAAATGTAAGCGGTATAGTAAGGGGTATAGTAAACGCAGAAAAATGTAAGCGGTATAGTAACGCTGAAATATGTAAACGGTATATTAAGCGGTATACTGCGACTGAAGTCTGTTTCCGGAAATTTTTGTATGTAAAATAATATGCATTATTTTTCTTGTACAATAGCGCATTAAATGAAAATTGTAATATAAATTTTGTAGTAGTAGTTTATAATAATGAATAAAAAACATCTCATTTAAAAGTATTTCGTGCACAATAAAACATTTCCTGATGATTAAAAAAATACACTCGTAATTGTTCAAGTTTTCACTTCTGTCGGCACTCCCGGAGTGCCACTGGTTTTTTTTTTTATGAATTAAAGAAAGTAAGGACATTGCTGATAATAGGTTTTTATCTTCAAACTCTAAGAAGAAAGAGAATAAAAAGCTCGCTTTCGGTTTACCAAATAACATTCTTTATTGCCCAAAGCCTCTTTCCTCATAACGCAGTTGACCTCGCGGTTGGGAGCCTTTTTTTTCATTTGTTTCATGCGACAAAATATTTAAAGAAAGTAATTCCAGGAAACGGTAAGATAATTTTAGGTAAATTTAAAATTATTATTCCGGGCACAAGCAACGCCGTGCCGGTCTGCTAGTATCAAATAATATATTATAATTTGCAATTTTTCTTAGAATGTTATTACACTTCATTACGAGTACTTAAAACACAGAAGTACTGACTGATATAGTTAACCTAATTTATGTTCATATTGCCTTCAAATCCAATCTACACACCTATATTTGAGAGATATGCATTTTCTCAAACATCCAAATTTATGCTATTTATTTAATTTTTTACTTTGAATTTTGTATTATTTCTATATTTTCAGTTATTGAATTTCTTTATATAAATATATATATAATGTACTTGATTCAAGAGACATATTTTTACGATAATATTCTTAAAGAACTCCTTAATGTAAAAATGTATGCTGAGCGTAAATAAATGTATTGTTATCCAAACGATTTTTTTTAAAGTCTATTTTAACGTTTCATGTTTTTTTAGGACCAACATCGAAAACTTGTTGATTTTGGTTGAAACTGGTTGATTTTGGTTTTCACGGTCAGTTTTTTTTTCCAAAATATATTTATTTTGTTTTTAGGCAATTGTAAAATGAGATAAGTTGTTTCAAAAACAACCGTTGCCAAGTTTTTACAATATATAATGTTTAAGTTTTTCAAAGATATGTTTCTGGAACACATATCTGTTATCTACAAGAAATCGTTAATTTTTTAAATGAAACTTCCAGAGAATTTTTTGAATGTTTTTATCGATGAAATTAAATAAACTAAAATATATATTTTACGCACTTTATTTGTATTTATGACAGTTTTTCACAGAAAAACAACTGAATAAATTGGTAAATTAACAAACTAGACAATACAATCTCTTGTAGTTTCTTATTTTAAAAATTATCTTGGATTCCCGTAGAATCAACGGAAATCAAGAATAATAATTTCCAAAATATCGTGTATTTCGTCAAATGTTCTCGAAAAAAAAAAACGTTAAATGCAACTGGTCATGAGGTAATCAGTACCACAAACGTCACCAATATGTCACGAATTTTACAAATTTAGTGATCCATAGGAATAATAAATTTTACATTAATTATTTTCTGTCAATAAAAAATTTCCGTAATCATTTTTTGCTTTCCTCTTCAAACTATGATCTAAATTCCATGCAATTCAGAAATTTGCTACTTCCTTCGTTTTAAAGTCCTGCGGCAAAAATCGGGCAAACCGATTTTACCCGAAACCGACACAATCCGTTCCCCAGTACTGATCGAGCCGAATTCATGCTGTTTTTTTTTCCCTTGGCGGTCCATGTTGACTTTGACCGCTTTACTACGGTCGGGACATATACAGCACATAGGACTATTTTTATTCTATTAGTACCACTTTTTGAAAACTAATCTCTGTCATATATTTATAGTAGGATATTTTCAAAAGAAATCTGACAAAAACAATTTTTGTTTGAAAATTCGGGTACGATTGCAAATAAAAATAGTCGCTGGTCCTTACCCGTAATCAAAGGGTTAATTTGTTTCGGGTTATGTCTGGTTTTCACTATTTTGTGTCGGGTTCGAGTTGACCCGATTTTTCAAATAAATTCTGAATATGTTTCAGATGACAAAAATTATATATTTGAACATTAATGAGCATATACGTGTTCATTTTTGTACATAAGCAATAAAATCGTAGACTACTTTTACATAAATGTATTAAAATATAGATTCAGTTTCTTCGGGTTCGGGTCGGACTATTTCGGATTTGAGTTGAAGCCTGTTGTGTTCGTGTCGGGTATAACACGATCTGCGCAGGGCTCAAGTGTCAGGCTGTGGAGATTATTAAGAGTGTACTGTATATAATGCGATTTAATAAAGCAATTGATTTGATAGCATGTAATGATTGCAGTATATATAATATGACACTAATAATGCAAATTGAAAAATCAAATATTTAAGAACGTTAATTAACCCGCTTCTACCTTCAATCCCCCCTCCCCCACAAAGAAAAATGCCCTTAAATTTTGGGCTAAATTTGGAAATTCACTTCCAAAATTGTAGCCCCGAGGGGACGAGTTTTCTTTTGATCCTGTTGTACATAGCTGAGAAAAAGCTGATAGTTTTTTTTCTGGCATATATTTGTTAAGTTAGCCGAAATACTCATCAATGATGAAAGTCGCATTTTGAGAATATTGGAATAGCAAGAATTTAGAAAACATTTTTGATATTTATTAGCTTCTGTGCTTAAAGTGCTTATTTAATGCTTATGTTTTAATTGTAATCAAATCTCACAAGTTACTTTATTAGACAAAATACTCATCAATGATAAATGTCTCATTTTGAGACTATTGGAATAGCAAGAATTTAGAAAACATTTTTGATATTTATTAGCCTCTGTGTTATAGTGCTTATTTAATGATTATGTTTTAATTGTAATCAAATCTCACAAGTTACTTTAGCTTTTGAGCAATTTTGATTTTTTTTTTGTCTGAACTGTGTGACGGATAAAATTTTCTGAAATCTGAAATTCCTTGGGAGGGGGGGGGGGAACTGACTCCCCAGTCCCCCTAAATGTCGCCCTGGTTTCGTTCGATACACTATTAATTTTGTTTGTGAAAATAAGTTTAGTTCATAATAACAGTCCACAAAATCTCAACTCATTAATAATAGGCAATTTTATCTAAATATTTTTATTTAACCCTCTGAGCGTTTTGAAAAAGGGTAAAATTGTAATGTTGTTTTCTCTGCATTTAGTTTTAAATGCTAAAGAAATATGATTCTTTCAGCATTATAAATAAAACTTAATTAGAAATATGAATGTAACCCTTGAGTGTATTAATCATTCTTCAATGTTTTCAAAATTCATTAAATCTATAGAATTATATTATCTTAAACATTGCATATATTGCAGTGAAAACTGGAGCCTAGTGAACGGAATATTACGTTCTACACGCTTAGAGGGATAAGCTCAGTATTTTCCATCATTACCGCTCAGACAAATATAGCTCAGAATTTTATATAATTACATTTTTATATTTTCGATAATTCTTTCACTTCATTGAATCACATATAGGATTTTGATTACGATAAGAGATTATTTAAATTATAATACAGGATTAAAGACATTTTTTAATTAAGTCATAAACATAAAACTGGATAAAACTATGAATTGAAATGTTATCACGGCTGCAAATAAACGGCATGTAAGTTCAACATTTAAACGGCAAGAAAATCTTCCGAAAAAAAAAACCCCAGATAATATCTATATTATAAAGAACAAACGTGTCCGTGCGTAACGCTGACGTCACTTTGCGAATGGCAACACTTCATGAAGAAATATTGGTTTTGCGACTTTTGCTAATGCAATTTTTTTAATTTCTAAACATCGCACACTTTTAATTTTTACACCGTTATATAGGGAAAAAAATCTACTTTCGAATGCAATTTATTTGAAGACTATATCTTAAGCCCATGACCGCCGAGCAAAAGGGCAAATTTGTAATGTTGTTTTCTCTGTAATTTATTTAAAATGCTTAAAAAAATCTGAATTTTCAAACTTGAGATAAAAAACTAAATTACACATATAAGTATAATCCTTGTGGTATCAATTAATTTGTAGAATTATATTAATTTAAGCAAACTTTGTATCGCTGTGAAACCTACAGCATAGTGAACGGATATATCAGGTCGCGGCGGTGAGAAGGTTAATTGACTGATTTAATATGGCTTTTTAAAATAATTTTCAAGCATGAATTAATAAGTTATTAACTTTTGGCACGAGGCCAATATCACTTTTAATACATTTCAAAGCTTTATTTGAATACATAATTTCATATATATATATTTTTTTGGCATTGTTAGTGGTTAATCTAAAATAAATATATATTTTAAATGTAAAAAATCTGTTACAGTTTTCAATTAAAAGAATGGTTTTCATCTGTATTTTGTAACCCGGGAAGCCCGGGTCGGATCACGTAGTAATAATAAAATTCAAAGGGAAATGGTACATGTATGTGAAAGTTTTCAGTTTACTTCTATTCACGTTATAGAGCTATCCAGACTGGATGAATAGCTTTCTTTTGTAAACAAGTTGGAAATTGTACGTCAAACGTTACAAATCAGGTGCGTTCGTACTATAGCTAGTTATATAAATATTCAGATCTTGATGATTTTTAATTCTGTGAAATGAATTATATCGTCTGCAGATTAATTTCTGTCATAAAATAAGTATCTCGGTCGCTTGACGATTAACCCTCCGAAGCTCCTATAACAAGAAAGCACCGATTTTTTTTTTTTTTTTTAATTCAAATGTCTTAATAAATATTTTTATTAATATTTTCTAAAGTTTTGATTCGATTTTCATAAAATTTTAAATGTCTCGACAAAATACTGCAAAGATAATATATCTTAAATTTCAAACTATTCGGATGGGTAGTTTTACCGTTGTTATATGCGGACGGACGGACAGACAGACGGACGGACCAGACGACGACAATAGGTGCTACGTATTTATATAATTACGAACGCACCTAAAAAGCTTACTTTTTAACGGTATCTTAATATCCTCTTGATAAAAAAATAACACTGTTTTTAAGAATGAATGTATTTACAGCTGGACTATCTATTATAATGAAATAATCAACAATGTGAATGTTATTCATTTTTTGCTTTGAGAAATAAAATTGTGTTGGGCGTCTGCATATTATTTCTACGGTTTGAAGAAGCAGCCAAAAATATGTATGTACAGTTCTAGCCTCGATTGAAAGATTGGAAAGTGTCTTTGAAAATCATCTTTAAAGCTAGAAAAATATTGGATAAATTAAAACTGCATGAAAATCGGTTATTAATTTTCAACACTTTACTTACCACTTTGATCTTAACTATATTTTACTTTTGACGAATTACTTATACACTTTTAACACCACAAAATTATAATTACTTTGTTTTTTCCTTGATTGTAGCCGGTGACATATTTTTATTTAGTTGTTCCAAAATTGTTATTTACATGTCCATTCCTGTCAATTGTCAATCATTATTTTTATGTGCTTTCTAAATTATATAATTACGTACCACCTAGATTAGTCTTTTGGTCAGTCCCTCTGTACATATATAACAGCACAAAAACTACCCACCCGAATGGTTTGAAATTTAATATATACATTCGTTGCAGAATTTTGTCGAGTGATTTCAAATTTTATGAAAATCGAATCAAAACTTAAAAAGATATTAATAAAAGTTTTCTTCATTCTATTAATCATAGCATACGTAATTAATTGAGTGATATCCCATGATAGGTAATAATTCTATATTACCATGGTGATGACATCATATTTAAGGAGTCATATTATTTTCGTATTAAAGAATTTAAAACTCGAATTTGTATACTACAATTGTTTAATTATAGCAATCCTATAATCTATCAACAGTTTCTTAGACATATGTTTCCGGATAAATAGAAATTAATTGGAAAAATAGTCTAAACATGGATTTCAAGTTCTCAAATTTTCAGAGCTAGACTTAAGTTTCCCATTGGGATTTTTAGTAAATGTCAACAAAATATAAAATATTGCCAACTTTAAATTTACTTATTTTATTGCGAAAATTAATCATATCATAATAACAGACGATATAATTTATTTATTCATTGAAATAATAACGATGATTTTTTTTTACATTGTCTTGTATTAGATATTTGCGCATAGTATAATTTTAATGTAACAGAATTGTAATTAATTGTTTGTAGAAATGTATTGAAACTTAATTTCATTAAATAAAATTAATATCTATAATATAAATATGTGCACATAAAAAAAGTTTATTCATGCATTTTTGCATACTAGAGCAACAGCTATTGCACCAAGATCTGAATATTTATAAAACTAGTTATTGTACGAACGCACCTCATTTGTCACGTCTGACGCGCAATTTCAAACTTTGTTGTTGTTGCATCTAATCCATAATTTAATTCAAATGAAGTAACTTACAAGACATTATCACGTCCTGTGTCAGAATCTGACGGATATAATATGTTTTTGTCAAAAATTATTGAATAATCTGTAGTTTACTAGGGGGAACGTGAGATTCATACTTCACATATCTCATAAATAAAAGTATCTGCCTAGATATGTCATACCAAACTGAAGTTTTAAGTTCCTCAAAATTAAACGCTTCACCATCATCCACACTCTCAAAAATGAATACTCAGATTTCAAGAAATTTTCTTCGGTTTTGACGAAACGGTTTCTTGGGAAATGCTCCGAGTAAATATTTTGTCAAATCGAGTAAATTTGCATCCTCAAAATTACGAAGAAAGTGGTTTCGTCAAATTGATTCTTTGGAAGTTCCAAAAAAAAAAGGTTGGTGGTTCCATCTATCGAAGCTTTTAGAAGCTTTTTTAATTGACTTTGGGAAAAATAAGATCGTCCTTCGAACGCGCGACTTTTAGCTTGACAGCCCAGCGTCTTACCCCTCAGCTAGCGGGACATCGGAATTGTTTGATTTTAAAAGTATTTACGAGATGCTGATGTGTGTTTATATTTTTAGAAAGTAGATTGTATTTTTTTCGGTGTTGTTATAACTTCTGCATGTTTTAATTAATAAGGCTAGATTATTATTATGGCTTTTCTATGGTTAATAAATAATTAGAAAATGGCTTGATTAATATAATTTACTAGAGAAATTTCCTTTGTTCAATGAATATGCTCTAGTTAATTTGTTGATCGGAAATAATTAATTTTGAAGTGCATATTTTGGAGGGGAGTTCATCAATTTCAGCGGATAAGATTACTGTTTATAGAGGGGAAAGGTCAGTTATACATATTTTAAATTTGATTGTTATATGAATATATTTCTTAAATTCAAAAAAACACCTAAAATTGTGATTTTTTTTTTTTTTTTTTTTTTTTTTTAATCATTGGGAAAATGTTGATGCTTGCGGTCGAAAATGGACCAAATGCAGGGTTCGTACGGGTCCTGGAATTTTAAGACCAGGAAATTATTCGGTACCAGTATTTTCTTATAGATGATCTCTTCTTAAATAAGGGGAAATTTCGCAAGTTTGAACTTGATGTATTTTCTTAGAAAAATGTACTGGTGTGTCACCTGGAAAAGTAACGGTACCCGTACGAACCCTGAAATGATGTTCGCATTTTACTATTTTAACCGTTTTTAACGAAATTCTGTAACTTTAGATGAATTTTCTAAGCGTTTTTAACGAAATTCTGTAACTTCAGACAAATTTATTTTTGAATAGGCAATAGAAATGCATAAAATCTTTACAAAAAGGATAGACGCAAATTATCAGATATAAAAAATAAAGTAGAAATTTGGTACATTCGTGTTATAGCGTCCCCCAAGGATGAAATAGTTTTGTTTCTGTTTTCATTAATATATCGTAAATTTAATACTTTCGTGTAATTTTTTTTTGAACGATTTTGTAACAAAAATAATCTGGCCGGGAATGCGGAAACATTTTTGTCATATATTTGAGATTTTCCATTGCATTAAAAATCATTTAATTTTGAGACGAAATGATTGTCAAAAAGGACGAAATAAAGCTTAAGAATTGCGGAATCGTCAAAAGTGAGAGTTTTATTTTCGACAGCGAGGAAACAGTTTCGTCAAGATATTTGAGGATTCGCGTTTCGTCAAAAACCACGTGACTCTGTGACGAAAGATTGTCAAAATAAGGAAATGAGGCCTGGGGATTGCGGAATCGTCAAAATTGAATGCTTTATTTTTGAGATTGCATTAGATAAGCAATAGAAGGTGTCAATTCTTGTAACTAAAAACGTATTTGAATTATTTGAAACTCATTAAAAATATCCTGAAGTACAGAAAACGTTTCGGTAAAACAAGGATAATTAAACATTAAAATAAATATTAAATAATTCGTACCATTAAAAGTTTGCAATAAATCGAGTAAATAAATAAATTACGTTTATGCTAAATTAGAATTTTTATATAAGTTAGCATGTATTATTGACTACGAAAATATGAACGAAAAGAAGGTTCTATCATTTGTGCAAGCGCAGTTAAAAAATACTGTATTCAAATGCTCATATCGTATCAAATATTCAATATGTCCATTTCTAATTACAATATATTTTTTTCATGCATTTTGTCAAGTATTTTTTTTTAATGTGGCGTTGAATTTAATTGAAATTCCTGTATGTTATAAACTGAAAACATGCGAATTTTTTTTTAATTTTCTAAATAAAATATTATATTTTCAGGAATATATGAGCTATTCTTACACAAATGAACACAAACATTGTATACATGGCCTATATAATCATTTGTTACATTTAGGTATACATAAATCCGCAGCTATTTTAACAATACATGGTGATAGCAAATATTATTTTTTTCAATTTGTTGTTGGTTCCCTAATTGTTCTCGTGCGTTCAAACATGCTGTTTGGTACATTCCCGAAATCCAAGATAAATTCTTCAAGTATTTCTAAAGATGTTCTCCAAACCGTCTAAAACCGAAAATATCCGGTGCCTATTGGCAATGTAGTGTATTTGTGAATTTATATTCTTTAATAAAAAGTGGAAATTTTTAATGGATAAATATTTTAATATGCCTTATAAATGACACAACCCAGAAGATTTTATAAACGTTTATTCAAATAAATCGGGTTCTGAGGTTTTCGTATTTTAGTCCATAGCTAAAGTACCGTTGTACCATTTATATGTTTTAAGTACTAATTCAATCCTTTGCATGTTATAAAATATTTCGTCTGTCCGACAGAAGTAAGTTTTTAATTTCCTTTATATATTTTCTTCTAAAATTTTCCCATTAAAAATTTATTGTTGAGGGAAGAAAAATTCTGCATTGTTGCCTTTTGTATATATCTTTTAAATAGTTCTTCAGAATTGTTTGAGGCAAAATATATAAGGGTCACACGACCTTAAAAAAAAAAAAAAGTTTTTGTCTTATTCTGAACTTTTAAACATTTCTGAACAATATGTAAAAAATCGCATTGAAAAAAATCTGCATTATTTCTTGAGTTATAATCATTTATAGACGGTTTTATACATAGACCAGGAGACAGAGAGGTGCTCGGCCCCCTGCTCGCCAACGCACCTTAACCCCCGTGAATTGTAATGCAATTCACATTGGGACATCTACGCGATCCCAGATCACTTCGCTCGCTCGCCACTATTTGCATCAACTCTAGCAAGAATGAGTACTACCATAGATCATTTTAACATATGAAATTCACAAATTTCTTTAATGTATAAAAAAGTAATTGAGAGATTCGTTGAAAACACAATTAAAAATGCATTTAGATTGTGCTACCAATGGGCATAAATCATCTTAACATTATGAAAAAAAAAAACACTTTTGAAACACAATTAATTTAAAACTCTCTGCGCTTATAATATTGTACAGCATGGCTTAAATTAATTAAAAGAAACACTATGGGATAATAAGATATTGGTTAATAGAAAATCAACAATAATTGTCTAAAGTTCGTTCGAGGTGAAAAATACAATCTCTCTCAGACGTAAAGACGTTTTCTACCGTGTGTGAATCTGCTTTGTTGATCAAAAAGCTGATTTGCTGAATGCATCACGTGACCGTAAAGCGTATCAATGACATGCATCGCCGAAAACAGCTACATCCGACGAAAGATCATGCTCTGTTTAAAACACAGATTCTGCTGTGAATTTTGATTTGCTAAATGTATCATGTGAACGTAAAATGAACCACTCAAAATCGTCGATCTAGAAACTACGGTTGTTGCCAAACGCCAAGTTTCAAATTCAGCCTTATTTTCGCGCCACGTAAGAGAAATATATATATATAGATTTACTTTTATTTTTGGATTACATAGCTTGCAGCTATGTTTTTCGCTACACCAAACTACATTTCCCTTTCCAAAGGAATTCAATTGTTATCTGTCAGTAAATGTTAACATACATTAAACTTAACCCATCTGTTTCCACATAGGATCTAATTGAGACTAATTATTTTTTTATTGTTTAGAGTCATTTAGCATCTATACTATATTATTAGTATAGTATAAAATTGGGCTATCTTTCTTTAATTTTCAGAAAAACACCTACTGCAAAGTTCACGAAACTAATTAGATGACTCACAGTGGGAGATTTGGCAAATCTGTGCAGCAAATATTATTTTTGTGCTAAGCTAATTTAATTGATTTAGTTGTTCAAAAAATAAACTTTTTAGCAAAAAATATTGCTTTATTTTTATGTACTTTTTAGGTGATTTGTGCTTTACAGCCTTTATTTATACATGTTAAATGAAAATAAATAACAATATAAAAATAAAGGTATTGCTTGTTGGAATTCATTAAACACCCATTTGCATCTGAGAATTAAAGCACTTTTTTCTTCTTAATTCAAATTTTCTAAAAACTCATGTAAATAATTTAACCCATTTACGCTATCAGTAACATTTTCTTACATGCAAATCTTAAACAGTGTTATAAAATAAAGAAATAAATAATTTAATTTTACTAAATTAATTTCATCCCCCCCCATCAACAATTTTGTATTACTATTCTCAAAATCACACGATGTTCTATTGCATATAAATCGTAGAAATTTCCCATAGACTGATAAATGCATAAACCTAAGCAGTATTCCTTAGTGTAAATAGTTAAAGAAATCGGTAGTTATATAACTCTAGATTTACGTTAAATTTTAAAGTATGCTTCTCATTAAAATTAAAGAGCAATTAGTGGAAAACCTTTAATACATCCGCGATCATCTAAGAGAAATAGTAATCTTTTTATCCCTTTTTAATTAACCTATCTATTATAGAAATGCCATTAAATCTAGTTTATGAAACTTTAAAAGTTAATGACATTAATGTCCGAAATATTTCTAGATGTACTTTCATGTTTGTTTCTAGTAAGTCAAATGAACGTATAAGAAAAAAATAAAGAAATAAAGACTGAGAAGCTTTATTACATAGATATAAAAGGGAAAAAGAGTGGATATATCATTTCGGTTTATAATAGAAGTTAATAAAACTTCATATTATTTATTTTGTGCATTATAACACTAAATCAGGTAAATATGTTTATTGCTTAAAAATAATTTAATATTAAGTTTTATATGAATAAATTAAAAGTTTTCCATAGTTTTAATTTTTCATAATTATAATTCTTCTTTATTTTTTTTTGTTTTTCATCTTTATTTAATATTTTGTTTCTTTTATTGAGCTATCTATAAGATTTAATTATCCCAAATATTTTAATTATGTTCACTTTCCCAACAATTTCATAATAATAGGGGTTTTAAGAAAGTACGAAATTTTAGGAGTTAAAATTATTATGTATTTGTTTGAAAACATTTTTGGTATGTTGAAAAATATCGTTAGCTTTATTGAATTTTATGGAATGTGGAAATTTCAAGTATTTCATTTTCAATATTGGCCACGAACATATATCTGCATAGATAACCAGTAGTTTCTGAAAAAAGGGAAAATTGTACTGACGCATTATTGAATTTCTACAGCAAGTTTCTTTATATCATCGCCGGCCGTGTATTATAGTTTTGTGAATAACAAAAAGGACATTCGACGACTTAATGAATTTTTTTTTATAGTTTTTCATAAAAATAGGCGGTATCCAACATAATTGCTTCTTAACCCCTTGAAGGGCACCCGTATATTATAGGTACCACTTAATTTTAATCCCAAAATGCCACAATGACACCAGAATTTTATAATCAAATTTTGAATTTATAAGATACAGGAGGAAAAGTTTATACTTATTTTAAAATAAATTCGTTCGTGAATCCTGGTATCAATCAATCATTTCAATATTTTAGCTACAAGAGTACTTTGCCCCTGAAGGGGTTAAGGCCTCATTACCCTTTCTGGCACAGTCAAAGTCTGTTCGTTAAATGAGAAATTACTGACTGACACCGGAATTTACAAACGACTTTTTTAGAAAATAACAACTCCTTATTTTAAGCTTTTATTGTAAAAACATAATTTTATTAAATATTCTTGGTGTCGACTGCAAGTTTGGAATTAAAATTAGGTGTGCCGGGAGTGGGACCACTGTACCGGAAAGGGTTAAAGAGGAAAATTTTTTATCAGTGTGTATTAGTAGTAATGCTATGAACCGAAAACACGTACTTTGACATGCATTGTAATCAACAGAAATCAGCAGCATTTGCGTATAGTATTTCATTACTAAAATGACAATTGAAAGCGTTCACACAATTCATTAGTTATGGTTGTCCAACTTCGTACTATGAATTTTAGCACTATTCGTCCAAACTTCAATAATACTATTGATAATAGATACGCATTGAACTTCAATTCATTGAAATCGAATGACTGAATTCAATGCATTGGAATTAATTGCAGTACAACAGTTTTCTCTGCTTCCCTATTTGGGTCTCCTCGTTACTTTATTATTTTCTTATATAATATGTACAGATAAATTGTTACTTACATTTCTGTGACATAGTAAAATAAACAGCTTTCATAATCAATTTGAAAATTTCAAGTTTAGTTGTAAAAAATAGGGTAAGAATCTGTTGAATAAAAATTTCCTAAGAAATGTAAATTTTATCCGAAATAATTAATTTTTTTTTAATTGCAGTCAATTTTATTTATAGAATGTGTAATTGGCATTTATCATAGGCAGATTGTTTCTAAGTACGTTCATAAGTAAAGTTGTTCAGTTGCTAACAGTATTTAGCTGTTGTACGATGCACATTAAACACAAAATATTCACGACAGCAATATAAAACTATGTAAGAATCCATCATTACACTGAATAGAACATGTAGATTTCGTGTTAAAACTGTATGAACATATAAGTAATAAAAAAAACAGTTAAGGGGACAGTACATCTTTAAAATACACATAAAATCTATTTCTAGATTTTTACCTCTTTAGACATATAATTTTGGAAATATTCTAAAATGCATTAATTGTTTTTAGTTGAATACCGTACATAATAATAAGAAAGCTTTAAAACATTAACTTCAACTTCCACTTTTGCTAAGTTTCTTTACTTTTGATTACTTACTTTTACTCTGAAACATGATCACGATTTTGCTTAGCAGTTTACTTTTATTCGCTATCAATCATTTAATTAACAAAAAAAACTTTTCAGGATAACATTTTCCTAATTTTGTAATTATATTGGGCAATTTAGTATTAATTATCCATTTTATAATGAATAATAAGGGCGGCAAATATCGTCAGTTTAATGTCAATCGCTATACAAAATGCTATTATTAAAATACACTGCTCAAAACAATTAAAGGATATTGCAGTTTTAGGTGGATTTTGTATCTGGGAAACTTTTTAGCTGATTGATACATGGTCGACAGACATAGTAGGTTATATGAGAATAAATTACACGTTTGGCAGAAAAAAATGCATTTTATTGCGCATTTGTGTACAAAAAGGAAAAAAACACAATTTGTGCATATGAGAAAAAAAGAATAAGAAAAGGTGTTTTCTTCAAAGAAAATCATTTTCAGTAGGGGGTATGGTTTCCACGGGCGGCCAGCAACGTTGAACACCTTTGAGGCATGGACTCAATGAGGCTATTAATGATGAGTTGGGGTATTCAGCCCCACTCTTCCAGAAGAGCTCTTTCCAGTTCTTGGAGAGTTTGTGGGGGTTGTTGGCGGCCAGAAACTTGTCTTCCTAGAGCGTCCCAAACGTGCTCGATTGGATTCATGTCTGGAGAACACGCTGGCCATTCCATTCGAACGATTCCTTCCTCGAAAATGAAATCCTCCACCAGGTTTGCACGATGTGGCCTGCAGTTATCGTCCATTAAAATGAAGTTATCTCCGATTGCTGCAGCGTAAGGGACTACAATAGGTCTGAGGATCTCATCCCTATATCGGCGACCAGTCAGAGCTCCATCTCGAATGATGTAGAGGTCAGTGCGCCCGTCAATGGAGATGCCACCATACACCAACACTCCTCCACCGCCAAATCTGACACTTTCGTGCACGAACGCAGGATTATTCCTACTGCCACGGTCCCTCGAGATGAAAATACGCCTATTATCCGGATGCACAGAAAAACGGGACTCGTCAGAAAACAGAATATTGCTCCATTCATTTCTCCTCCAGTTGACATGCTCGGTTGCCCACTCCCTGCGGTCGCGACGATGCCTTGATGTTAATCTAACACATACCATCGGTCGGCGAGCATACAGACCTACAGCATGGAGCCGGTTTCGGACAGTCTGAGTTGAAATCGTGGTGCCTGTAGCCGAGCGAAGGTGTTGTTGGAGAAGAGTAGCGTTCCTGTTTCGGTGTCTCCGAGCTGTTAACGCTAAATACCGATCTTCATTGGGCGTTGTTGCCCGTCTACGACCTTGCCCTGGTCTTCGGTCTGCACATCCACTCTCCAAAAAACGGTTCCAGATCCTGGAAATGACACTTTGTGACACTCCAATGGCTTGCGCTACTTCGGCTTGAGTTTGGCCCCCTTCTAACCTACCAACAATTCTCCAAGCTTCTGAATCTGTCAAATGATTTCGCTGAGACATCGTACTCATCGAAACAAAGCAATCACTGAATGCCGATCATCCTTGTCTTCATTCTCGTTTATCCAGTTGAAAGTCAAATTTCATTCGCTGCCGCTGAAGCGACGTTTTTGACGTCGAACTCAAAATTTGCATGCTCCACAGTTTGAAAACCAGAAAAATTTGCATTTGTGATTCTCTTCTTCTATTTTCGGCAAAAAAAATTTCGTTTATATCTTTATTTTATATAAAACTTCAAATATCCTTTAATTGTTTTGAGCAGTGTATGTCTTAAAGTTCTAACTTATCTGATAAAAAAAACTTAAAAGAAATAAATTCGACAGTTATTTTGTTTCAATTGACAGTTTTGGATACGGATTTTTTTATTAATATTATTTGTAGTTAACTATCCGAATTGTTGTGCTGCAACGTATGTGAATCAGATAGTAAAATATCAGAATCCCTAAAAAATGGCCTATATTTTGCATTAAATAATTTCATATTATAAAAAGCGCATTTTCAATTCACTTAGCAATTAATGCGAAACAAAATTTTAACTTGTGTGTGTTTAAAATTAACTTTTTTTGCAAGAAGACGCCCTACATATTTACATATAAATATATTTATTTTTGACGCAAGTTTCTATATTCTGCAGCATTCTACAAACTATTTTACATTTATCAATTTCAACTAACATTTGATTTTATTTTTAATACTGAATAAGATATAAAATTAGTAGTTTTTTTTCTTTTATTATGCATTTTATATTTTAAAAATACAAATAAATACCGAAACGGCTTTTTTTTTTTCAAAATGACTTTTTTCACTCTTACGTGCATGATATCTCCAAAACCGTTTGAAGTACAACTTCAAAATATTAATCCTACTTAAAAATTGATATAATTATGAAAATGAACTTGAATGGTGAAGCTGTGTTTAGTATGAAAAAAAAGTATGAGGTTGAATATATGTAAAAAATAGTTTTTTTTTCTAATTTTTCTAATTAAAAGGTAATTACTCTTTATCTAATTAGCCGTTTACAAAAGTTTTATTTCAAATTAGAGTCCAGAGTATTATGTTTAATTTAATATAACGTTTATGTAAATTCCATGAAATGGTTATCGAGGTCCATGCCATGAAATTGCATGGTTTACAGTGCGCGCAGTGAAATATTATCCCAATTAAAAATTTAATTATCCCTTAGAAACCCACCACCTGAATTTTTTTTATGATATGATATCCAAGTTAAATTTTTTTAACATAGTTCAACATTACCTAAATATACGCTGGAATTTTGGTGTTTCTAGAGTCGTTACCTTTATTTTTTTATTTTTTTTTAATGCCAAACTCATGACAAATTTTCCATGTTCTGTGACAGTTAAATGTGTACTGTCCCTTTAAAAATTAAACATATAGGTGCGGAGTTATTGTAATTTGATTCAATCAAAGTTATTGCTTACTTCTTCGACTTCTTCCAAAATGCCCATTAATTATTATTTTTTTATCTTACACTAAATTAGCTTAGTGTATATTAAATACAAAACTTACCAAGTACTGGTAGCAAAACATGCATATTCATTATACAGCTCCATGCAACTTGCACACTATAGATAAAAAACAACAACAACAAAAAAAAAACACGCTTTTAAAATTTACTACAATTACGAAAAGCTGTCTTGAATAAACCAATTACTCATCATCACTTCTGCTGTTGTATATAGAATAGTCAATTGCACATGTCTTCATAAATCATATTATACTCTCTCATTTCAGTTCTTTTTATTTCAAATTCATGTCACTTTAAAAGTTTTGTCAATTGCTATCAACAAATTCCCAGATTTCCTTCAAGAAATAAGTATAGTGCGTCTTATATCGTAGATGTACATTTTTTATTTTTCGTTTACAATTGTGAAAAACAGGAAGTGAATTATTTACGCATAAGTGCAATAATAAATACAATATCAACGTAAAAGAAATAAATTCATTTTTTTTTGGGGGGGGGGGACAATTGTAAATTTTTCTTCTCAAGCAGCTCAATTAAAAAGATTCAATACTTCACTTTTTTTTTCGAATAATACACAATATTAATTCGACTAAGGATCAACACCAATTTCAATCAAAAAATCTCATTTGAATAATTTGAGTTTACTGTGCGTATTTCTGTACAGTCTCTAAAAACTTCTCTTTATAAATCTAAACTTTAAATTTAAACATATCTATATAAAAATATATTTTTAGTTTTAGTTAAAAAAAAAAAACTATTGAATCCAAAGCCTTAAATAATAATAAAAAAATGGAAAAGTAATTTAAATTGTGAAGTCTTATGGAATAAATTTTCAGGCTGTTTGCTAACTTAAATGAATTGCTATTGCAAGGGGGTGGAAACCTCTTTGTCAGGAATAATCCTAGCTAAATTGAAAATTTAGAACTTTAAATAAGGGGATTTTTAACGCTTCTTTAATATACATTAATTTTTTTTATATTTTCACAAAGGTGATAAGGAAAAAAACTTAAGAGAAACGTTTCAGTATTATTATTTTTTTTTTCATTCCAAGGATATACTTTTAAGTGAGATGAGATTACATAAATAAATATTTTATAAAAAATAAAATAAATGAAAAAGTTGTTGATTCGAGAACCTTAGTTATCTTAAATTTATATGTATATTGTTAAAATAATCGAATGCAGGCACATCGGTATTCTCAACATTTTACTAAGTATGGATTAAAAAATCCGTACCTTAAAAAATAAGAACTTAAGTTTATATATACAGCGTGTCATATAATTCATGATATAAAATTCAAAAAGTGGAAGAACGTCTTTCTCCTCTCCCCCATCCCCATAGCAAAAGTCGTAGAACCGGAATTGAAGTATTAAAAAATTACAGAGCGTATTTTTTTATTATTATTGTCGTAAATTTTATGTTTGTTCCACAAATTACTAGGTATGATAAGTGAAATATGTTTTATGTAGTACATTTATTTAAAAAAGTCTTAATTCTATACTAATAAAAAGAACGTTTCGCTCTGTGTGTGTGTGTGTGTGTGTCAAGTCTGAAGATTTCTATTAGGATATTCCAAAGCAGGTCTTGATACACTTGAAGTACATATGTTTAATTTTTTGATAATTAACCGAGATATTAATTAATAACTCATCCAAAAAGCGATCTTTCTCTGCAAAAATCAGAAGACGCGTGCATGCACTTGTTCAGTCTTTGCTTCCAGTGTGCATAGAAGGTAAGAATTAAATGCGATTTTTTGGGGAGCCGTTTGTCTTAACGCGTATCGGCCGAACCGTTCGGGATAAGAAAGAAAGGCATATTGTTAAATATACATTTACGACATATTCTTAAATAAAGTACGACTCATTCTTAAATTCGTATTTTTACTTGTTAATCACCACAATCAGTTTGAAAAAAATATTGATGTTAATACTTTGAAAAAAATAATAAATAAGGGTCGTTTTCACGGTTGACTTCTTCTTCCTTTAGAAGACGATCTCCTAGGGTTCAACTTGAGAGTTACCGATTCTCAAAAATACCTATTTAAAGTTGATAACTTCTTATTTTCGATGGTGCAATTGGTTTTGAAAAATAAGAATGTTAATTAATCACTTCGAAAAAAAATGCTATGGAGGTCACTTTGTGCTTCCCGAAGACGATCATTTTTTAATGATAAAGTAACTAAACGGCAGTATTTCGACAAAATAATTTTACAGTATTTTAGAATACCGGATTTACATCACCTATAAAAATTTAAAAATGTTCAGACAAGTAAAAGCATTTAAAAAAATAAAATCTGGGAAATTTTCGATGAAAACGCTAAAATGCGGACATTTACACTCAGAAAAAGGAATTGATTAAAACTACAAAACATTTTTGTTGAGTACATTTTGGTTGTTTTAGCAAAATTGGAGTAAAATTAAACCATTTTACTTCAATTAACAAAACATTTTTGCTGACGATACAATTTTTTTTTTTAGGAATTGCAAAAAAAGTGGTTTTCAACAATTTTTTTTTTGTTGATTCAAACAAAATTTCCATTGACCTATATTTAAACAAAAATTTTGTTTAAATATGGGTCAATAAAAATTTTGTTTGAATCAATAATTTTTTTTTTTTTTTTTTTTTTTTTTTTTTTTTACAATTCCAAAAAAAAAAAAAAAAAAATTGGTATCGTCAGCAAAAATGTTTTGTTAATTGAAGTAAAATGGCTCAATTTTACAGTTGATCAGTTTGTTTTTCTGAGTGTATGGAGCGGTTTCTCTCAGTTTCGGCTCATGTTTTTACTACTAAATATGCATATTTTTTTCACGGAGGTTTAAAGGGAGGTTGGATGCAGTTATATGTATAACCGATTAAAATTTCGGAGAGTTCTGACTATTTTCTGAGAACTATTTTCTGTTGTTATGTTTAAGGGCCCGACGCGAAAACAAAACAAAACAAAAAAAAAGCCAGAAGAAAATACATTTCTTTTACAACTGGATATCAATATCTTTTCACGAAATTGTTACATGTTATGCCTATAACTGATAAAAATTCCAAAAAAAATCGGACAACGAGAACTATTTTCTCTTAGTCTATGAAACGACCTCATGTGAAAAAACCATAAAATGTCTTCTTTCGAGTTTTTTTACCACTAAATGTCAGAAATTTTTCTTGATGTTTTCATTTAAAAATTTAAATTCATGCCCAATCGGGTTAAAGATATAAAATCATACACATTTGGGGTTTATATAAGGTTATTATCACGGCACGGGCAATGACGGGAAGTCCACCTGGTTAAGAAATAAAATTTAGCAAAAAGGAAATGATAACAATAACTGCGGCCAAGTACGTTGCTCTTCGCTTCATAGCTTAGTGAAGAAAAGTCTACCTCGCTGCCAGCAATTTAGATACAACTATTATAAGGAGCTTACAGAAACTTATGAAATATTATAAAAACAATTTCGAGCATATTCTAATGCAGTGTACCCTTTAAACGATTTATCCTTATTTCATATTCATTTTATGTTGAACATAAAATGAAAATACCGTATATACTCGCGTATAAGTCGATCCAGTAACTTTTAAATGCAAATTTTGCAAAAAAAAAATCAAAAACCCGCGCCTAAGTCGACCCCCTAAGTTTTTACTTCAATTTTGCATTAAATCAAGAAAAAATGGTAGAAAAACGCACGCTCCATATGGTAGGAGAGATTCACCAATGCGAAAAAGTGGTAAGTAAACAAAAACAAATCAGGGAAATATTTTTTAATGATAACTTATTATTATTGGTATAGTATTTTAAATATTGTTTTATTATTCTTACACATAAAATACCAGAATTTTGGCAGTATTTGAAGTTTTTATTTGTTGTTCTATCTGACTCGCGTATAAGTCGACACCCCCCCAATTTGCTTGCCGAAAATTGTCAGAAATTCCTCGACTTATACGCGAGTATACACGGTATGTGATTTTATTGTCAGATATTAGGTCAATTAATTGCCTATTGTTGTAACTCTTATAGTCGTTATATTTGTATCAAAACTGTATACATAGTAATCCTCCAATCGTAAATGGCAGAGGCATCCGCCAGATCAAAAATGAGGTCACGTCACTCATGGTCCTACGCCACGTAACGGACGGGGTTGAACTACAGCAAGGTGAATAACTGTTTTACCATTTGTGTGCAATATAATAGTTCCTATATCTATGAAATAGCTGCGCAAGCGCAAACGTCCTGTTTTCATTTGTATTAGTCTTAACTTGCTCAACGTAAAGATATTATATCCTTTGTTATTCGTGATTATTTTGTAAATTATTACTTTTTTTCAGAGTATTTTTATTATATTTTTACAAAACATTCATTGAATATCTACATTGTTTTGAATCTCTAGTAGATAATCATCTTTTAAGAAGTGACAATATGTGATATCATTATCGTTAGCCATTTTGAACATCATCGAATAATCAACAGATTTATATCAATTTCTGTTTGTTTCTAATATAAATATGGAAATATAGTTATAATGTAGTGCAAGTTTGTGGTAAAAGTTAAGATAAATATGTGTAATAAAATTTCAGTATCCATCTATCAAAAACCCTGGGTTTCAAGCCACCAAAGTTACCACACTTTATAATATTATTTTCACCCCGTTTTATTATTAGTTACACGCTTTTATTATGTAATTTAACTTTAGTTCTTGTGTGTAAAGATGGAATTTTGTAATCGAATTTTTACTTAATTTCTGAGGTGATAAAATTATAAAAATTAGGTAAGGTGTTTAGGTAACAATACATTTTAATATGTTTAGAGAGTAAGGTATTTTTTCAATATAGAAGCATTGACAAGGTAGAGAATTATATATAAATCTACCATCTGCACATTCTCCTGAGTTTATATTGTCAATCTTAGCTTACTAATGGAGTTGCATCATATTTACCACATTTATTGTAAAATATTTTTGATAAAATATATATATTTAAAAAACATTTACTATATCATTTTAGTTTCGAGAGAAAAGTCAATAATGCTTATATAGTGCTTACATAATGCTTATATATTATTACCTTTACTACCGAAACTAAAATGCCATTGTGAATGTTTTTAAATGGACATATTTTATAGGAACAAACTGTATCAAAAATATGTGGCAATAAATCTGGTGAACAAGATACGTCTTCCATGATTGAGTAAAGATTCACAATATATGCTCAGGAGAATGCATAGATGGTAGATTTTCCCAAAAAGCGATATGTCTGAATATTTTTCATTGTTACAACAATGAAAGTAATCCATAGCTTCCAATCCATTATTAGGATGGGTTCGCACCTGAATCAACACACTGTGTTTTATTATATTTTGATTAGGTGAACATACAGTTTTGTTTTATGAGTCTTATCTGCTTTATATTATCTGTCGGTTACAAATAGCGGATAGCTTAATATATTTTACATATATTAATGTTTAAAAAACATTACGTTAATGACAGAAAAAACAAACATTTAGAAACAAACATTTAAATATTTTTATACATTATTATACCCTAAAAAAAGATTTTTTTAAACTTAATAATTTTTTAGTTAAATTAAAAGCTGAAAATGAACATCTGAATATGAATTTGAATCTGAAAATTTGTGAACACTTGCTTACCGTAAATATTATCACGTTTCAAAATTATTTTACCTTTTTTTTTTATTTACAATATTTTGAAGTAGTGTATCTTAATTTGCCTGAGTAATGACACACGGACAGTTAAATTTGATTGTGAAAAGTGTTTTGGATATAAAAAAAACTTGCTAACCTGCCATAAGTACCAATCTAATAATTACTAATCTAACTCTGAGTAAACTTATACAGGTGAACACGGTCAAGTTCTACCATATAGAATGCATTAGTTTGGAATGAAACTTACAATATCAGCATGCTTACTAAGCATATTTCGCGACTGTCTTTTTTTTCTTTGTAATTTTAAATTATTTATGCTATGTTCAATCACAAAATAAACTATAAAACTTGATGTAATTCAGTTTATATTGTTTAATTTATATAGTTTAAGTTCTTTTACACTTTTATCATTGCGCATTTTCTATTTTAGTTCATTTTAAAATCGTTTTGAAAAATAAATTATTAATTTTATCTTTGTTTTTTAAAAGAACCACAAATTTTAAAAAATGCAATAGATATATATTTTTTTAAATATAGATAAATATTTCACATGGGTTACTTCAATTTACGGACTTAAAATGCTAAATATTCAACGTAGTTTCTATTTATATTTTCGAAATTTAATTTAAATAAAGAGACACTAAATGAATTCTTAGAAAAAGATAACAACTTCTAAGGACCTTTTTCATAAAATTAATGGGTTGTATTAAAAAGCTTCCATAATCATTTCCCACGCTGCAAATTGAATAAAAGTGAGTAAACAATTTTAATAAATGGATTAAATTTTGCTGATAAGCGTTTGATATCGTTTCAATAGAAATATATCTCATTAATAAACTTTTATAATGAAAGATATCACTTTTAAAATGTATTCAGTGAAATGTTTTTTTTTAAATTTTTAATCAAAATAAAAGTTTATTTCTTTCATATTTTACATTTAATTTTATGGAGATAACGGAAGAATACATTTTAATATCTAAAATAAATATAATAAATTCGAGTTTAAATTAATGCGGAAAAAATGAATAAGTGGTTTTTAAAAGCTCTATTTTTGAATAACTAGAATAGCTAAGTACGGTGAAATAGATGATTAAATTTGTTTTGAAAATATTTTTCATAATTTAATACGTTTTCAAGTGCTTTACAAAGTAATTTATCTAACAATATTACATTTTACTGTTTATCCAAGAAGTTTTCTATCAATTAGTTGTTATATATTGATTACTTTTTAAGAAAAAATAAATGGAGTAAATTAAACTCCTACTAGATGGACCCGTCAAAATTTGACGGAAAAAATACTATAACGATATCAGTAAAATAAGCTTCTTTATTATTTAAGAAGGGGTGCGTATGAAACAGTATTTCAAATATTTTATTTTAAAAGTTTTTTCCTCCAGTCAAATAGAGTACTATTTCCGATGCAAACTCCAAACAAACAATCCGTAAACAACTGTGTAATGCAAATCAGTTTGACATTACCGCCATATTCCCCTCGGCAAGAAAAAAATTTCATGGACCTATGACGTATCATACAAATAGTATATTCCTACGTTCATCTCATTCAGTAAATAAAAGAACATAGAAGGTAAAGCTCACATCTCCCCCCCCCCTGTGATTATGCAACCGAATGAGCTCCTATGCGCATGTGCATTGCATCTGCCCTAAAGCACCGTCGAAATTCGACGTTAAAAAAGTTTTAAAATGTCCTCTTTAATCATTGTTCGTTTCAAATCCATATCTTCTAAAACACATCCATTTTTTTAAGCTAATCAATTTTTATGTAAAGATGAAGAATTTTTTTATAGTAACAAATCAATCTGCAGATGAGGGAGATTATTATTTTCAAGTGTAATTTTTTGTTTGGTTTCTTCAGTTCCTTCACATAATCAGGATGATTATCCCTTTTCCATGACAGTCGGCGATATTTTCCCTCTTATACAGTTGGCAAATGGATCTTTAAAAAAATATTAAAAAAATACAATTCCTAGCATATTCTGATATCTGATGGAACATATACATCAACGAATTCAACATATCAATTTTATGCTATTCATAAACTGAAAGCAGTTTTTTTTTTTTTTTTTTTTTTTTTGACAGATCTTTGTTTAGTGCCAAAATGCTCTATCTTATGGATAATCTGATCTTTGATTTATCATTGTTTTTTTAATTATTATTATTCACTTTTTATGATGGTTAGGGAAATCTATTTTCAATTGTGGACAACTTTCCCAGGGGCTATTTTACATTATTGAAGCAAACTGGTGGCCATTGATAAGATAGAATTGAAAAACTTTTCATGCTTGAAAATCATTTAAAAAGTCGTTAAATTAAGCGGCAGTTTTCAAATAAATTTCAATCGAAAGCTAATATTTTTTCTAATTGATAATGTAAGAATTGAAATTGTAAAATGTAGTAAAAAATAGAAATTTGTAGTATTTAGAAGTGATGTAAGCGCAATGAAAGCTAAAGCGATAGCGCCGTTTGTCGTCACAACCGTTGCACATTTCTAAAAATTCCCACTGTATTTTGGCTGGCCCTGGCGTCAAAAAACATTTTTTGACATCAAAAGAGAAATTCACAGTAAAAGAAATAGGACTTTACGCTAATAAAGAACTGTTAAATGAACTTATAATAAACCTACTAAAATAATTCCTATGAAATATTAGTCTTACATTGTTTATTCTAGCTAAAAATACAATCGTTATTTCATTTTTTTCCCTACCATAACGCTATTTTTAATAATTTTAAATTTCCTGAAATCATTTACTTTTGTGATTTTTTTTATTAAAAAAGGAAATCGTCTAACCTATAATTAAAAAAAATAATTGGTAACATGTAATCAAGGTATGCAATCAAGATGAAGCAATCAATGACGGCTTCAATTCTAATCTTCATAATTAAGAATGGAAAAATCAGTTAAAATTACGTCAGGATGACACAATCATATACATTTTTCTCTTTAGTTTTATCAATGTTAAAATGCATTTCAAGCTAAGCATAACGTCATTTTCACCGGCGCAAACTTTTCACACGTTTTATATACGTTACTTTATTGCTTAAACATCATGTATACAAATAAAAATATATTTTATGTTTAATTGTAATAAAAAATGGCATCAACAAAGTTGTAATGCATAATGATAAAATAAACCCAATGGACAATATTCCCGTGACGTCACAATAAATATGAATTTTTATTAGCTTATAAAACACGCGGATAAATATTTTTACCGAAATTTAACTTGCAAATTAAATAATTCGGCCTAAACCCACGTGCTTTTAATATTTATTATTTCCCTTTTATCCTTCGCAACCACAGAGATTAGAGAATAAAGTCTGTGCCTCGCAGCAGTAGGCGTTATCCGAATTGCCGACTTTATGACGTCATTAGCAGAAGTAAAAGTTTAATTGCAAATTACGGCTAATTAATTAAATTTTCGAATAAATGAATGCACGATAACAAATCTGTGTCCAAATATCTTTCGTTTAAAAAAAGAATGATGTAATTTGATGCAGTAGTTTGTTCTCACGGATTGTGGAAAGAAAAAGCTTAGCGTTTTAAATATATAGATTACCCAAATTCATGTCACCAGAAACGATACCATAAAAAAAGGAAAAAAAAACTTTTCAAAATGCGAATTGTATGCAATCTTTTTTTTTAAATTAATTTCTTTGAATTTTTCATTTTAACCAACACTAACAATTAAAATTAAATTGGAATTTTCAAGGCCTACATTTGCATAATTCTAACTCAGTATTCTCGACGAAAAAAAAAATCTGTATGTTTAACAAACGCATTAGAATGTATGTAAGAACTGCATTTTGTTTGTTTGTTTTCAGTAAAAGCAATCATATTACAAATAATTTTAATAAATTAAGATTCATTTTTTTTTTTTTTTTTTTTTTTTTTTTTTTTTTTTTTTTGTAAATAAAAGCTTTTTCAGATTTTTTTTAACAACAAAATTTTTTGTTTCACAAAATGTGAAAAAAAAACATTTATTTAATTTCAATATATAATATGTCGTAGCATGTCGCTCTTTATTAGTGTACAGCATTTTTTGTGAAGTCTAAGGCCTTTCGTAAAAGAACGTATTATTATAGAGCATATTAATTGACATACAGTTTTTGTTTTATGATCCTTATCTGCCTCTCTATTTTACATCTATGAATGTTTAAAAAACATTAAGTTAACGTTTGAGCAGTCTGTAACAGAAAAATGCCCTCACTGCATGCGAATAGATTATAATAAATAACCATTTAATTAATTGAAAATACCTCTTATTGTTTGTGCTATAATTATGCAATCTTTTTTCTTTTTTTTTTTTTAAAAAAAGAAGAAGAAGAAGAAGAGGCAATCTTTTTTAAACTAGCATTTAAATATCTTGATACCATTTCATATTCTTTAAAAAACAAATTTCTAAAACATAATAAGTTTTTTTACATGATATAAAATCTGAAAATTAGCTTCTGAATATGAATTCGAATCTCGAAAATTGCGAACGTTTGCCTGCTGTAGTTATTAAGAAATTTTTAATTTTTTTACTCGCTCATTCTCACAATTTGTTTAAGTGGAGAATCTTAATTTTCCTCAGTAACGACATACAGACAGTTAAATTTTATTGTTTGAAAGCATTTTGAATATAAAAGAAACTTGCAAAACTGCTATAAGCATCACTCTAAAGACTATTTACTGGTCTAAGTAAACTTGTACAGGCGAATATAGTCAAGTTCTGCAATATAAAGTGCAGTAGTTCGGAATAAAATTTACAATTTCATCATGCTTGCTAGGCATATTTTGCGACTGTTATTTTTGTAAATTTAAATAATTCATTTTATCTTTAATCACAAAGTAAACTATAAAAATTGTTGCAAATTAATTTGTATTGTTTATTTTGTATAGGTTAAGTTCTTTTACACTTTTATCGATGCGCATTTTCTATTTTAGTTCATTTTAAAATCGTTTTGAATGAGAAACAATTCGTTTTACATATCTTTTAAAAACTGTACCACAACTTTAAAAAAAATGAACTAGATGTTTTATTTGAATATAGATAACTACCTCATATGGGATGCTTCAATTCCTGTACTGAAAATGTTAAATATTGAACGTATTATAGATTTTTATTTTCGAAATTTAATTTAAATAAAGGGACACATTTAGTGTCTAAAATTTTTAGAAAAAGATAACAACTTCTAAGGACCTTTTTCTTAAAATTAATGGGCTGTATTAAAAAGCTTCCATAATCATTTCCCACGCTTTAAATTGAATAAAAGAGAGTAAACAATTTTAATAAATGGATTAAATTTTTCTGATAAACGATTGATATCCTTTCAATAGAAATATATTTCATTAATAAACTTCTAAAATGGAAGATATCACTTTTGAAATGTATTCATTGAAATTGTTTTTAAAACTTTAATCAAAATAAAAGTTCGTTTTTTTCATCATTTACACTTAATTTTATTAAAATGAATATACGGAAACATACATTTTATTATTTAAAATAAATATCATAAATTCGAGTTTCAATTAATTGGGAAAAAATGAATAAATAGTTTTGAAAAGCTCTATTTTTGAATAACTAGAATAGATAAATACGGTGAAATAGATGATTAAATTTGTTTTGAAAACGTTTATCATAATTTAATTCGTTTTCAAGTGCTTACAAAGTAAATTATTTAAGAATATTGCATTTTACTCTTTATCCACAGAGTTTTCTATCAATTAGTTGTTACATGTTGATTACTTTTCAAGAAATAAATAAATAGAGTGATTAAACTCCCATTACCCGAATTCATGTCACCAGAAACAATACCATAAAAAAATCAAAATGCGAAGTGTATGCATTCGTTCTTTAAAAAATAATTCACTTGAATTTCCCATTTTAACCAACATTAACAATAATATTAAATTAGAATTTTCAAGGCCTACATTTGCGTAATTCTAACTCGGTACACACGACAAAAAAAAAAAAAAAAAAAAAAAAAAAAAAATCTGTATGTTTAACAAACGCATTAGATTGTATGTAAGAACTGCATTTTTTGTTTGTTTGTTTTCAGTAAAAGTAATCATATTAAACAATAATTGTTATACATTAAGATTTATTTATTTTTTATTAAACAAAAGCTTTTTCCGATTTTTTTAACAACAAAGTCTTGTTTGTTTCGCAAAATGTAAATAAAAAAACAATTATTTAATTTTAACATATAATATGTCATTTCATGTCACTCTTTATCAGTGTACAGCAATTTTTGTGAAGTCTTAGGCCTTTCTTAAAAGAACGTATTGAACGTAGAGCATATTAGTTGCACATGCACATACAGTTTTGCTTTATGAGTCGTATCTGCTTTTTATTATCTGTCTTTCTATTTTACATCTAAGAATGCTTAAAAAACTTTAAGTTAACGTTTGAACAGTCTGTAACCGGAAAATGTCCTCACTACATGTGAATAGGTTATAATAAACAGCCATTTAATTAATTAAAAATACCTTCTATTGTTTGTGCTATAATTATGCAACATTTTTTCGCAAAACTCTATTAATGACTTTATGCATATGCAAGAGAAGCAGTTACGTAACTTATTCAAAAGTGATAAAATCTCACAAAAAAAAAAAAAAAAAAAAAAAAGAAGAAGAAGAAGTAAATTTTTAGAAAGTATCATTTAAATATTTTGATACCATTTCACATTCTTTAAAAAACGTTTTTTTTAAAAACTTAATACGTTTTTTTTACATAAAATAAAAGTTGAAAATTAGCTTCTGAATATGAATTCGAATCTCGAAAATTGCGGACGCTTGTTTGCCGTAGTTATTACGAAGTTTTAAAAATTTTTACTGGATTATTCTTACATTTTTTTAATGGAGAGTATCTTAATTTTCCTCAGAAGGAACATACAGACAGTTAAATTTGATTGCTGGAAGGCATTTTCGATATAAAACAAACGTGCGAGACTGACATAAGCACGAATATAATGATTATTTACTGGTCTAACTCAAAGTAAACTTGTACAAGCGAATATAGTCAAGTTCTGCAATATAAAATGCAGCAGTTCGGATTAAAATTTACAATATCAGTATGCTTGCTAGGCATATTTTACGATTTTTTTTTGTTTCTTTTTCTTTTTCTTTTTTCTTTTTTGTTTTTTGTTTTGTTTTATAAATTCCAATAATTAATTTTACGTTCAATCACAAAGTAAACTATAAAAAACTGGCTATTACCCGTGACTTCGTTCATGTGACATTAAAAATAAATAAATAAATGCATTAATTTAGCAAAGCATTTCATTCGATAAATAAAAACACATATAATTAACCAAATCTTTATCACATTTTATAGGAGACAATACGGTATTTCTTTGCTATAGGGGCCTTAACATAGCCCTGTCTTAAAAAAGTGAAATTTCATGCCAAATAATATATACAATCGCGAAAATGAAACTGCAACCAATCAAAAAAGAAGAGCCCAGTAAAATCGTAAAAATCGACGAATCCCTCTTCGTAAAACGAAAAACAACACTGAGAGAATTCTTCTATAGAATAGTGCATTTTAGGTGGAATTTGGTGTGAAATTTGTATATGTATTCATTTCTAAATGGGCACTATTATATTGTTTATTTGTGTTGTGTGTGTATAGACGTGTTATATATTTCTTACTACATTATTATTTTATGTCTTGTTTATGTATATATTAAATAAAGTGCTTCTCGTTAAGTAGTGTAAATATTGAACAAACTGCTTGTGGATTCTATACATTGATAGATATTTCATAAAGATATAAAAATCTGATGCGATTCTAAAATGTAAATAAAGGTTGCTAGAGAGTACTTTAAATTTTGCCCAATTTAATCTCGATATTTTTTCTATCGCGTCAAGGACACTATAAACAAATAAATACCGACAACACCAATCTGATTATCTAAATTTACATATTTTTGTTAGTATATATAGGATTATTTTAACTTATTTCGTGCGCTTGACATTTGTAACGCTTTTTCCAGCGTTAAGTGTCGAATAAATGTACTTTCTTGTTATTTTATTTTGCCATTTCTACTTATTCTGTTTTTCCATTCATTCCATTTATGGATATTGATTTAATTTACACATTCGTTTCAAAGAATATTGCTTAAAGTTATTATTAGGATTAGGATAGGATACGATTAGGGTTAGTATTAAGAATAAAAATTGGACGACAATGGTATAATTAATTCAGGTTTAAAGGACGAACCAGGATGTATATTTATATCATGAAGTAATAATAAAACAAATATCGTCTGATATTTTTTAATATGTTTTACAGTCATAGCTGGCATCAAAGGTGAGCGAGGAAATGATCATCTACCACGCAAAAAACAAGTTGGAAATTGTACGTCAAACGTTACAAACTAGGTGCGTTCGTACGCACGTTTTAGAATTAAATTCATGATATCCCGTGCGTAGAACGGGTTAAACAGCTAGTTAAGTATATATTTTATGACACTGTTCATACAAATATCTTAACTAGTTATATAAATATTCAGATATATATGTATCAGCTAGTTATATAAATATTCAGATCTTGATGATTTTTAATTCTGTGAAATGAATTATATCGTCTGCAGATTAATTTCTGTATTAAAATAAGTATCTCGCTCGCTTGACGATTAAACTTCGGAAGCTCCTATAACAAAAAAGCACCGATTTAAAAAAAAATTGAAATTTCTTAATAAATATTTTTATTAATATCTCCTAAAGTTTTGATTTTAATAAAATTTGAAATGTCTCGACAAAATTCTGCAAAGATAATATATTTTAAATTGCAAACCATTTGGTTGGGTAGTTTTTGCGTTGTTATATGCGGACAGACAGACAGACGGACAGACAGACAGACAGACAGACAGACAGACAGACGGACGGACAGACGGACGGACCAAACGACGACTATAGGTGCTACGTATTTATATAATTACGAACGCACCTAAAAATCTGGTTGCAACAATGTATTTAATTTTGCGCCAAATTTCACTTGATAAAAAAAAAGCAAATTGGCTTAAACCCGATTAAAGACCCCTAACCTTCCTATTCTCGAAAATTTTCTACCTATATGTGAAAACCTTTTCTACTATAATATACAACGCGCTTTCACGTTTATAATATTATGAATTGGTACGATTGGCTTGTTCAAGTTTACATAATTCAGCCGGAAGAAAAATTTCATTACTTTTTGATTTCTTCTTTGCTTTTGCATTACGCGAATTTGTCGGTAAAATTGATTTTCGTTTCGATAACATTGTTGCTTTTTAAGTTTTTAAAAATATTGTAATTTTACTTAAACATTGCTTTAAAATCTATACCATTTTTCTCAACCTACAAGACTTTACAAAAATCTATTATGAAACAGAACTTTAAAAAAAGCTATACTTAAAAATGACAGCAAAGTTTTTACTATTTTAAAACTAAAAGAAATGTAAAATTAAATTCCGGTTCGAAACGACCATTTACAAATGTGTTTTGATTGTGGGAAAATGATAGAGGAAAAATGCTGTTGCTTCGATGCAATCATATTAAATCTTTAGCTTTTATGAAAAAATGCAACTTTCTTTTAAAAAAATATTTTTTTATTGAGATTTTCTATACGGATAATTTTACGGTGCATATTATTGATATTTGCCGTCCAATATCTTTTCAAACTTTTTTTTTAACTTTTTAAAATTTAAATAAAAAATATGGTACCTTTATGTTAGCCGTGTGCAGGCGATAAACCGCCAAGTATTATAGAGAAATTAATCACGAATCATTTGATAACCCAAGATCATTTTATTTCAACAACAAAGCAAATATGTTTTATTTTCGATATATGACATCATATTTGCTTGCTTTCCATACTCACTCGTATTTATGCACCTTGAATTATTATCAATTATTTGAAAACTCAAGTTTTAATTCTAATATGACGTCATTTCATATTCTGTTTCTTAAATAATTAATTTAATTTTCCTTTTTCACGTGGAAATTTTTCATTTGAAAATAAATTGTTGAGTAAAAATTATTATTTCAGGTTTTGATTTAGTTTTGGCAACGATAAAGTATTAGCAACGGTAAAGTAAATTTAACCATTTCAAAATATTGTACGAAAGAATGTCCATTTATTCTCTATGAAAATAACGAAATTTTGAATTATTAAGAAAAATATTTGAATAATATAAAAAAACAGCCTATGTTCATTTGAGGGTTATAATCAACCTATATGCAAAGATACAGGAACATTAAATTCTCCATTTTGACGCTGGCTTCAGCCTAACATTTGCACACAATCGGATTTACAATATTATTAGGTTTTAAATATTTAGGCACATCAATTTGTATTGTTTATTTGGCATAATTTAAGTTATTTTACACTTTTATCGATGCGCCTTTTCTATTTTAGTTCATTTTAAAATCGTTTTAAATAATAAACAATTCGTTTTATATCTCTTTTAAAAACAGAACCACAACTTTAAAAAATGAACTAGTTTTTTTATTGGAATGTAGATAAATATACCTCACATGGGATGTTTCAATTCACGTACTGAAAATGTTAAATATTCAACTTATTTTAGATTTTTATTTTCGAAATTTAATTTAAATAAAGGCACACATTTAGTGTCTAAAATTTTTAGAAAAAGATAACTTCTAAGGACCTTTTTCTTAAAATTAATGGGCCGTATTATAAAACTTCCATAATCATTTCCCAAGCTTTAAATTGAATAAAAGAGAGTAAATAATTTTAATAAATGAATTACATTTTTCTGATAAACGTTTGATATCCTTGCAATAGAAATATACTTCATTAATAGACTTTTAAAATGAAAGATATCACTTTTGAAATGTATTCATTGAAATGGTTTTTAAAACTTTAATCAAAATAAAAGTTCATTTCTTTTATTATTTGCATTTAATTTTATTATAATGAATATACTGAAACATACATAAATTTTCCTATTTAAAATAAATATGATAAACTCGAGTTTAAATTAATGAGGAAAAAATGAATAAATGCTTTTGTAAAGCTCTATTTTTGAATATCTAGATAAATACGGTGAAATAGATGATTAAATTTGTTTTGAAAACGTTCTTCATCATTTAAATTGATTTCAAGTGCATACAAAATAATTTATTTAAGAAAATTACATTTTAGTGTTTATTCATGGAGTTTTCTATCAATGAATTGTTATATCTTGATTATGTTTAAAAAAAATAAATGGAGTAAATTAAACTCCATTACGCGAATTCCTGTCATTAGGATCGATACAGAAAAAAAAAAAAAAAAAAAAACTTTTCAAAATGCGAATTGTATGCATTTGTTCTTAAAAAAATAATTTACTTGAAATTCCCATTTTAACAAACGTTAAAAATTAAAATTAAATTGAAATTTTCACAGTCAACATTTGCATAATTCTAACTCGGTATTCACTACGAATTTTTTTTGTATGTTTAACAAACACATTAGGATGCATTTACTGCATTTTATTGCTATCAGTAAAAAATAGTCATATTAATAGGTAATTTTAATACATTAAGATTTATTTATTTTTTATGAAACAAAAACCGTTTCAGATTTTTTTTAACAAACTTTTCTTACCCGAGCGACATTCGGGCTATACTGTTAAGGGGTTAATGAGATCCGTTTTTTAAATTAAAATTTTCTTTCGGAATTTCCAGTATGCACTCGGAATTAAAGATCAAAATGGTAACCCTATCTGGGTCATGTATTGCATGGGGGCTTATGTGAAACTATTATTATTTATGACGAAAACCACACACACAGAGAAAAAAGGGTAAGTTGTACAGTTTTCGTTTACAAAGAGAGACTTCTGTATAATCTCCATAGAGTACTCGCGATAAGAAAGAAAATGCGTACGCCCAGTCGACCATAAGTAATTATATAACACGTTTTCGCTAGTCCCGCCCACCCGCAATAGAATCCTACGATTACGGATTCATTTTTTCGTTCTTCTTTACGTTTCTAATACTTCTAAATATGCAACGAAAACGAATCGCCTCTGAGCTTCTTCTTTTGAACCATTTTTAAAAAATACATTTAGAAGCAGATCACCGTTTTAGTGTTTAAGTGGGCGGGCAAAATCTAGAATCTGTATTGGTAGGTGCAGTATCGTTCACTTTTTTTTGGATGTTTTATTTGAAGTATTTAGCTATTAATTATAGTTTTGAAAGAAACTTTCTTTCACCATTGTTTTTGCCACAAAATAGATATACGGTTAAAAACTACACATGTTAAAAGAACTGTAACTAGATGAAAAATTTTACTAACAAACCTGGATATATGGATGGGTTCAAATTTATATCAGGGCGGGTTCTCATTCACGAAAAATCTAAGCAAGAGGTGGAGCTGAACAAAAGTTTAGATTGTTAGTGTGATGACAATTGTAAAGAACCAATATATATTTTTAAATTTCTACAGCCGTATTTCAACAAGGTGTCAAATTTAAGTACAACTTTTGTAAAACTGAATAGGTTAAAACAAATTATGCAGTTTTCAATTTTAAACTGAAATAGAACATGGAATTTGAGATTAATCCACTTAAATTAAAATATTAACGAAAAGCGAAAACTATTTATAAGTCTATCACTGAAACAATCAAAGCTTAACTAACTCATGTCTCAGTAAATATAGCAAGTAATGGAGTATAAATACCTCTTTTAAAGATCGCAAAAAGTGAAACGAAAGAAAATAAACAATGTGAGACACACTTACTAGAGATGAGTTCGGGATCTCTTTTCGGAGCCCTTGCCCACCCGAGCCCGAAACATTTTGTGTCTTTAGAGCCCGAGCCAGTCCGAGCCCGATACCGAAAAGAATTGCATAATATTTAAAAAGTGTTTTAAAGGTAATTTCTCAATTAAAAAAAACTTCGTACAAGAGAATAACTGTTAATCCCGTGCGCTTAAGTAAGTTTATGGAAATTTACATTCCATTTTATCAAAAGAGAAGTTTGATATCAAATAAAATTATAATTTTCTCTCCCAACAAGCAAATCTGATGGACATATTAACGAAAATCGTTTTATGAATAAATGCATGAAATTTGCAAAAATTACTATTTCTGTGCCGAAGAATCGAACAACGTTTTCTATTTCTTGTAAAAGGTGTATATCGTAAATTATAATTGATACCTAAATTTTCGTGTTCCTGAAAATCCAATTAAATTAAAAATTTGACACCGTTATCTGAAAGATCCTATGCTTTTATAGGAAAAGTAGAAGCACTGTTCGATTGCTTTCTATCACAATAACAATACATGACAATTATATCTACTTACGGATGAAAGTAACTTCGTAAATGTTCAGAGCAGAGCTTTAGCATGAGCAGATTTCATGACTAAAAATAGAATCATTAACGTTATTTTCAAATGAAGAACGATTATGTCTTGCACACAATATAAAAAGACTAAAAATTTGCAAACCTAAGCTAATCCTGATTGACTAAAGACAAAAAAAAATATTCATTTCGCATTAGATCTCTAAAAAAATAAAATTAAATAAACGTTCCAATTAAAAAATATCCAATTAAAAAATATCTTACTAAAATCTAGCAACAAATATTATTCGTGCGTACCTCTTCCCATTTGCGCCATATCACCCAGTAATCAATTGCGTGGTAAATATCGTAAATTTTCTTTTAAAGTAGCATTCTAATACAACAGAATAAAAATAAGATTTCTGTTTCCCCTTCTATTCATTCTGATTAAAATAACATTAAAATGACTGGAAATGGAATATTTGATATTGCAGTTTTAGGTGGATTTTGTATCTGGGAAACTTTTTAGCTGATTGATACATGGTCGACAGACATAGTAGGTTATATGAGAATACATTACACATGTTTGGCAGAAAAAAATGCATTTTATTGCGCATTTGTGTACAAAAGGAAAAAAACACAATTTGTGCATATGAGAAAAAAAGAATAAGAAAAGGTGTTTTCTTCAAAGAAAATCATTTTCAGTAGGGGGTATGGTTTCCACGGGCGGCCAGCATGGTTGAACACCTTTGAGGCATGGACTCAATGAGGCTATTAATGACGAGTTGGGGTATTCAGCCCCACTCTTCCAGAAGAGCTCTTTCCAGTTCTTGGAGAGTTTGTGGGGGTTGTTGGCGGCCAGAAACTCGTCTTCCTAGAGCGTCCCAAACGTGCTCGATTGGATTCATGTCTGGAGAACACGCTGGCCATTCCATTCGAACGATTCCTTCCTCGAAAATGAAATCCTCCACCAGGTTTGCACGATGTGGCCTGCAGTTATCGTCCATTAAAATGAAGTTATCTCCGATTGCTGCAGCGTAAGGGACTACAATAGGTCTGAGGATCTCATCCCTATATCGGCGACCAGTCAGAGCTCCATCTCGAATGATGTAGAGGTGAGTGCGCCCGTCAATGGAGATGCCACCATACACCAACACTCCTCCCCCGCCAAATCTGACACTTTCGTGCACGAACGCAGGATTATTCCTACTGCCACGGTCCCTCCAGATGAAAATACGCCTATTACCCGGATGCACAGAAAAACGGGACTCGTCAAAAAACAGAATATTGCTCCATTCATTTCTCCTCCAGTTGACATGCTCGGTTGCCTACTCCCTGCGGTCGCGACGATGCCTTGATGTTAATCTAACACATACCATCGGTCGGCGAGCATACAGACCTACAGCATGGAGCCGGTTTCGGACAGTCTGAGTTGAAATCGTGGTGCCTGTAGCCGAGCGAAGGTGTTGTTGGAGAAGAGTAGCGTTCCTGTTTCGGTGTCTCCGAGCTGTTAACGCTAAATACCGATCTTCATTGGGCGTTGTTGCCCGTCTACGACCTTGCCCTGGTCTTCGGCCTGCACATCCACTCTCCAAAAAACGGTTCCAGATCCTGGAAATGACACTTTGTGACACTCCAATGGCTTGCGCTACTTCGGCTTGAGTTTGGCCCCCATCTAACCTACCAACAATTCTCCAAGCTTCTGAATCTGTCAAATGACTTCGCTGAGACATGGTACTCATCGAAACAAAGCAATCACTGAATGCCGATCATCCTTGTCTTCATTCTCTTTTATCCAGTTGAAAGTCAAATTTCATTCGCTGCAGCTGAAGCGACGTTTTTGACGTCGAACTCAAAATTTGCATACTCCACAGTTTGAAAACCAGAAAAATTTGTATTTGTGATTCTCTTCTTCTATTTTCGGCAAAAAAAATTTCGTTTATATCTTTATTTTATGTAAAACTTCAAATATCCTTTAATTGTTTTGAGCAGTGTATATATATATATATATATATGAATAGCCGCCCGTCCCGACTTCGCGTGGGTGCACAATGTGTCGACTACAATGCAGGGTAGGTGGTAGGTAATTAAACATTATTCTAAATAATATTCTAAAATAATTCTAAATAGGATAGAAGTGGAGGTGAGAAAAAACTGCAGTACTTACAAATTTTAAACTTTAAATAAAAGCTTGTAAAAATGTGATAAGTAATGTTTTTCTATTTATGTACATAATGACAATAATAAATTAATTTTAATATAGCAGAACCACCAGGCTTCACCCGAGTTAACCTTGGCCTACCAGGTAACATAAGTAAAAATTCAATATTCTAAAAATACGCCGATCACAATAACGCATCCGCGTCCATAAACCGTCAAAATGACATTCAGAAAAAACATATGTTATTTTGACGCAATTATGCTAAATCCCTCAGCTTTATAATTGATTAAATGAATTTCTTTTAAAAAATGTCTTACGCAAAATATCTAATAAAAAATCAGCAGTAGTTGTCTTATTCGTCTAATCTTCCATAATCGAGTTCATATCCTTTGTTTAACCCCCTTAGTGGGTGAATTTCTAAAATTGCTTTAAACACATGTTTAACTATTATTATTTAGTAGAATTATTATCCTAAATTTCATGCTCCTACCTGAAACTGCTGCTGAGATACGGTGAAATGACCTAAAACGTTTGACAATCCATTTAACCCCCTTAGTAGTTGAATTTCTAAAATCGCTGAAATACGTGTTTAACTATTTTTGTTTAGTAGATTTGTTATCCTGAATTTTGTGCTCCTATCTAAAACTGCTGCTGAGATATGGTGAAATGACCTAAAACGTTCGAACCTGCATTTAACCCCCTTAGTGAATTAACTTTTTTTAATATTCTCTCTTAACTTTTATATAATTTAGTAAATATTTTCTCTTAATTATCTGAATAAACTTATATTACCTTATTTGACGGACTGGCTGGCAGAAGATGTTGTGTTTACTTGTGAGAGTAAGGGAAATGCAGGTGAAAAAATTACAACATTAAATTTTGATAACACGAGTTTTGTTTATAACATTTGTTTTTGCAAACTATTTGTGATATTAAGCCATTAATGCCAGACGGTTTCAACTTTTTTAAGACCGTGCCAGACTCTGATTTATAAGTAAAAAATAAATCATCTACACGTCAAACACGTCATCTACACACAGTTCAAATTTAAATATGTTATTCTTTGGGTATCAGACAAACCATAATTAATTAGCCAGACACCAATTCCGTTGCTAAATTAATGCTAACATCTAGAAAAAAGTAAGCAAGCAATAAAATTAAGTATGAAAATACGTCGTAGTTGATAATAATAAATAATTAAAAATAATATAATAATAGGCATAAATTAGCAATAACAGGTCAGCGAACTGTAGCGAACAGGTAAACGAAAGAAAAGGTGAATACATTCCATTTTGAGTTTTCAAAAAATGTATTATAATGAAAAGTAAGTGCTATACATAAGTGCTATATATAATAATGAAAAATAAATGCTATATATAATAATAAAAATAAGTGCTGAATATAATGAAAAATAAGTGCTAAAAAGTACATTAACTTAAAATAATATTTCAAAATTATTTCGCCTTGTGCATTTTCAAGGTCTTCATCTTCGTCACTGCTGTCATCATTATAAGAATTATTATCATCTTTATCATCATTAACATTGCCTATTTCTTTCTAACCATTATAAGTTTATTTAGAAAATTAAGAGAAAAAAATATATGTTGTACAGTTTAAAATTAACAGCGAATATTAATAAAAATTAATTATAATATTACTTAAAAATTAAGACAGAATTTAAATAAATGGTTGACAATTTACGGTGGAGTTTCAGTTTTGCTCTTTTTTCGCACCTTTGGCGATTTTATACTTCTCTATATTTATAAAAGAGCATGTCCTCATGACTCAGAATCTCGCCGAGTCTCAACCGCTGCTCCTACGACTACGAAATTTTTAAGATATGTACCCACTAAGAAAGTATTTTTGAAAATTCAGCCCTACGGGGGTTAAATGGGAGGTTCGAAAGATTTAGGTCATTTCTCCATATCTCTGCAGCGGTTTTACGTAGGAGTATGACATTCAGGATAACAAATCTACTAAAAAAATAGTTAAGCATTTATTTCATGGATTTTAGAAATTCAATCACTAAGGCAGTTAAATGGGGGTGGTTGAGAGTTTAGGTCATTTCCCCGCCATATCTGAAAAGCAGTTTTAGATAGGAGTGTGAAATTCAGCATACCAATTCTACTAAAAAAGGAGTTAAACATATATTTCAGCGATTTTGGAACAAGCGATTTTAGAACAAGCGATTTTAAAGCCAGCGATTTTACAGAGAGAGAGAGAGAGAGATAGATACTTTTATCTAAAGCAAGGATAGTTGCTTTGGCTTGGCAACAATTACGGCTTTATTGTGTATTGAAAGTTGACAAAACACTACAAAAGATGCAAACTCTCATAATAGGCGCTTTCTCTACCAGATTTAAATCGGCGTCTGGCAGTAATTTAGTAACCGAATTTCGGTCTGGCAAATTAATTATGGCTTATCTGATAGCCAAAGTATAACATACTAAAATTTCAGCTATGCTAAAATAACGTGAATTAGATACCTCATTTTGCCTATAAATGAGGGTCTGGCACGGTGTTGGCAACGTTAAAACGGTGCCAGACTAATAACTTAATATCACAAATAGTTAGCAGATTCAAGTTTTATAAACAAAATTCATGCTAAAATGACGTAATTTTGTCACTTTTTTACCTGCATTGCCCCTTCCCCCACAGGTAAACGCAACCACTTTCACCAGCCAGACCGGCCGCATTCGTGCTACACAATAAAGACGGAGAATATATAGAAAATTGAGCCTTGCTAAAATCACGTGTTTTCTGACGTCTCTTATACTATAATGAATGCATTGCTGCCATTGCCCACTTTATTCTTATTATTATTTAGGCTACCACTATTTCAAAGCAATAACCTTCGTCCATATTATTTCTAATACAGCATATTATTTTTGTCTCGCAACAGTGGCAGAAAAAGTAATGACAAAAGATACTCAGTAAGTGCAATCGATGCAGAATGCATTGATCAACTGGCGATGAAAACTGTGCCGATATTTAATAGGAATCTGTTTTTCTATTTTCCAGGTTATTCAATGCCACAAAAAGGCAATATTTCGAGGAATTGACACAAAACCAAATGTACAGCATTTGACGTTAGCTGGATTTTGAAATTTAATTAAATAATTTTTCTTTATCTGTGATATGACTTTGAAAAATCTTATATCATTCCAAGTTACCAAGTTTTTTTTTATAGTAGTTAAACTTTAAGAAAAAAAAATTAGAATCTTTTTGTCGGGAGGGGTGCACCAAACATGCATATATTCCTTGTATTTGAGACAATGTACTGATTAAAGAAGGTGACAACATGGGTTGGGTTGATTATTGATGGCCAATTATCTACACTAGGGATATAGGCCCGGGGGAGTGCCCTTCGTGGGGGTCTTTCTAAGGGAACCTAATCCGTATTTACGCATGGATAAATCCACGGCTCGAAGAAAACCACGAAAACTCCGAACGATTAGGCCGACGGGCGCGATTGGGATCGAACCCAGCACCTCCCGTCTACCAGCTTCGAGAGCACAACCTCTCAGCCACTGGTGGTGACAACATGGGTGATAGTACTGAAAGATCATGTCCAGACATCAATGGATTCGACTATGAAAACTTTTATTTTTATCTTTTAAGTTTTTAAAAGCAACATTTCAAATATTATTTTATTTTTCATGAAGTTATCTTTCACCAAAAGATATAATTAAAATATTTTGCATACTTGTAAATCTATTAAAATCTATAAAAATGTATTATTTACTAATATATTTTTTTAATGAACAAATTCAAGTCTGAACCATATGTAGACTGAAGCACTTTTATAAAAGCAACGTTTCAAATATATTTTTTGAGCTTTTATAAGAATATCTATTTTTTTTTATTATAAAAAATAATTTGTGTTCCACATACAAATCATTAAATTGTTTTTCATACTCCAGACTTACTAAAATCTATAAAAATATACTGTTTTGCTGATACCTTTCAAATAAACAAGTTGTAGTCTGGACCATTTTAAGTAGTTTCATTTTTCTGATTGTGATTAATGTAGATCAAATCGTGATACAAAAATTTTAATAACAGAAAAATATCAATTTTTATTTTCCTCTTAAAGATGACCAATTATATATATATATATATATATATATATATATATATATATATATATATATAATTAAGACATACGTGTAACTATTTCACCATACTTCAATGAATCAAATTCTTTATCGTATGTATTATATTTTGTGAAAAGAATATGTATACTAATTAATGTGAAAGCGTGTTACGATACATTAAACTTCAAACTCTATCTCTTGAAATTTCTCTTTGACAAACTAACTCTTCAGAATTAATTAATTAGTATATTCTAGCGTGTAACTTTCAAAAGAAATCAAACTTATCAAGATCGGAGAGGAATAAATTAAACATGAATCGAGAGTAATTAATGAATATGATATTTTTTGCGTGAATGTTTTTAACATTTACTTTCATAATTGGTTTTATTAAAGTTTTTCCATCCGTCGAAGAGCTCTATGTTCAGTAATTAATATATCATTAAATATCTGGTAGGTGCGGAATGCATTAATTAAAAATATAAATAAAAGCCCAATGTGTTTAAATATATAAGATTACTCAAATTTTTTTGTGCTAGTATTATGAGTTATAATATACATGAAGTACCTTTTTGTATTGAAGATAACCAGGGTCACCATATCCTTATTAAGATTAGAAAAAAGAAACCTGCCGTTTCAATTCTAAGCCGAATCTGTGTTTTAGTTCAAAACTTTCACGCTAATGCATGTAGGGGAGATGGCGGATGAATGGGACATTTTCACAAAAATGTTTATTTTAAATATTTTATTTAAGTTATAATCAGTATTATATATCATATTTCATACATTAAGTGTTTGACTACATCTTATGCACAATATTTATTCAAGATTATTATTATACAGAAATATATTATGAAATTAAAAACAATTCTTCTATCTCCCAGTCATCCCCACAGCAGGGATAAATGGTACACAAATATTTTCCTCCCTTTATTCAATGTTAAGGGCTAAAAGCCGAAAAAAAATGCCTCCTGGGCAAAAGCTGAGAGATTGTAAATTGTAATATGATCTCCAGTATTATTTGTTAGCTAGTCATATTGGACTATCTCAGCTTTACCTTAAAAGGCCCATAAACAGCAGTCAATTACTGAAGACGATAACTACAATGAGGATGAAATGTTAAAAGAATAATTACCATAAATTATTAATTTATCAAAATATATAACATTATTTAGCTAATAAATATATTTTTCAGCATCCTCTCATCCTCTAGTGATAAATGAGACAATCCCATTCATCCCATTTGAAATGTACCAATCATCCCCATGATTCATATATTCAATTGTCAGCCATTTTATCTCAAAAATTATTTTCTCACAATGGTTAATATGCATTCATTTTAATTACCAATATTGCACCTTGAAATAAAAAACTACAACATATCTTAATTGTTTATATTGCATAAGATATTTAAGTAACTTCAAATGTAAAAAAAATATACTTTTAAGCAGAGTGTTCAAGAAATGATAATTTGCAGGAAACTCTGAAAACAGCCATGTGGTCTTGCTTTTGGTTCTGAAGCACATTATGGTAGTGAAATCTATGAGGATAGGAAGCAACTACAAAAAAAGTTTATTGCCTGAAATATTAAGAACGTTCCATCCTTCCCTTGTCCCATTCAGCCCCCATTATCTTATTTCAGAAACATTTCTACAAAATAAGTTTGCGTTTGTGTAAAATGTGATGATATGGACTTCACTGACAGTTAGAGGGAGGCCTTGCATGTAATACTCACCCTATGTACTTTGAGTTACATGTTATATTCTGAATTACACAACTTCTAGATAGCTGCTGGATTTATGTAAACGGTTTCAGTTTTCAGTATTTCACGTGCGGTCTAAATATTTTACAGGAAGCAAAGTAAATCTGTTTAAAATATCGTATCGTTATAATATTTTTATTTGTGGCAAAGTTATGAAGAGAATCCGCATTGGGTTTGAATTTACACCCTCGTCCATTTAATTGAATAAGTGATTTGCCCTCTTGTTTTCTTATCTATAACTGGGTACTACGTTCTTATAATGGTTCCGGAATTACGATTACACAAAGGTAGCAGTTATGATTTCGCCAAAGATGCTGTGATGATTATATATACTTCATATATGCGCCTTATATATGATGTATTCGTTTTATGAATATAAATATATATACAGGGTGATGATAAATAAACTATCCCGATATATGAGCCCCTAACTGTCATACCGTTCACAGAAACTTAATGAAATTCTGGCCTAAAGTATTTTGAAGTATGTGCTCAAGAACCATGTGAAAAACAACAGTTAAATTCTACTATTCAATTACGGCTACAGTGACAAAATTTCGAAAATTTCAAAGGCAACACCTACTTTTTTTTTTTTTTTGAATTTGATCTTTATAGTGAAAAACCATAAAAAGCGTTGGAACGGTACCTGTAGCACGAAAATCGCCGGCGCTAGGCAGACTAAGAAGAAAAGTGAAAACAACCAATAAAAGACAGAGAAGCAACAGGAAGTAAAATATTTTATTGTTCAGTGCTATCCACCATCTGACGCATGTAAAGTGTCGTCGTGTGTGAAATGGTAAATGTATGAAACACAATAAAATGTTTTGTTTTCTGTTGCTTCTCTATCCTGATTGGTTGTTTTCACTATTCTTCTTAGTCTGTCTAGCGCCGGCGATTTTCGTGCTACAGGCACCGTTCCAACGCTTTTTATGGTTTTTCACTATGAAGATCACATTCCAATAAAAAAAGTAGGTGTTGCCATTTGAAATTTTCGAAATTTCGTCACTGTAACATTAACTGCTAGAATTTAACTGTTGTTTTTTATATGATTCTTGAGCGCATACCTCAAAATACTTTAAACCAAAATTTCATTCTGTTTCTGTGAACAGTATGATAGTTAGGGGCTCATATATCGGGATAATTTTTTTCTAATCACCCTGCATATATACGTACTATTTACGCCTTATATGTTATACGAGCAGGGTAGACAGAGCTATGCTCGGTCAAAATTATCTTTGAGTTCAAATATCATGACCCATGACCAAAATGACCCACTAATCAAATTTTCTCGAACATGTGACCAAGCATAATTGTCTTTTCGTGCTCGAAACCCGTAAGATATAGAATTTAGTCAAAATTGTCTGACCCGTTTTTTAGATAAAATTAGCTTGACCCACAGTGACCCAAAAATAACCCACTAATCGGACTTTTTCGAGCATGTGATCTAGCCCAATGATGTTCTCGTGCCCAAAAACCATAGGATACAAAATTTAGTTCAAATCGTCTGAGCCATTTTTAAGATAAAAATAGCTTGCCCATAATGACTTTTGATCAAAATGACCCACTAATCGAGTTTTTCTCGAAATGTGAGCTAGCCCAATAGCCTTCTCGAGCCCGAAAACCATATAATTCAAAATTTAGACTAAATAGTCTGAGCCGTTTTTTAGATAAAATTAGCTTGACCCACAGTGACCCAAAAATAACCCACTAATCGAATTTTCTCGGACATGTGACCTAGCCCAATGATTTTCTCATGCCCGATACTCGTAGGTTAAAAAATATAATCAAAATGGTTAGAGCCGTTATTTAGATAAAATTAACTTGACCCGCGTTGACCCAAAAATGACCCACTAATCGAAAGTTCTAGAACATGTGACCCAGCCCAATAGTCTTCTCGTGCCCCAAAATGGTAGGATTCAAAATTTAGTCAAAATCTATTGAACCATTTTTTAAATACAATTAGCTTGATCCTGACCCAAAATGACCCACTAATCAAATTTTCTCGAACATGTGACCTAGCACAATGGTTTTCTGGCGCACCAAAACGGTAGGATACAAAATTTCTTCAAAATCGTTAGAGCCGTTTATAAGATAAAATTTTCATATATATATAAATATATATATATATATATATATATATATATATATATAGATAGATATAGATTCCCTCGTATTAGAATATATATATGTCATATACGTCTTATACACATGTCATACATATACAGCAAGTATACGGGGTATGTCATTAACTTGGTGATATCTGTCATAAAATGTCATCAAAGTTATGTCTGAATATAATCCATATATATACCATACAACTTAATGTTACTTCTCAATCGCTTGGACAGTCATCCTCGATAGCCGCTATAGCATGGAAATAGTAAAAATTGTTTTTGTAGATGTTAACCCTAAAAGTGTGTACACATAATTAGAAATTACCCTGTATATAATGTCTTTTTATAAGAGCATAAACATTTTTATCCGAAAATAATGCATTAATAACCATATAAAAATCATTTACTTAATATGTACGTTTTTGCGAATGAACGCGCCTTTTTTTAACCTACCTTAACCAAAGATACCAAGGATAACCTACCTTATCCAAGGATAACTTTACATTTATCCAAGGCAGTAGTATATGAAAAATAGCACTTAATTTTCTTGCCATATGTCAATTAAATTTTGCTTTCATAATGTACACTGTTAAAAATTTGCAGCAAATTGGCCAGTCATTCGACCGTTTTCATAAAAGTTCAAAAATTTTAACAGTGTACGTAAATAATAATATTTATTTTCAAAAAATACCGTTTATAAATTCTGGTGCAATCATTCGAACATTTTATAAACGTAAATGACTTTGTCCGTGAAAGGGTTAATCGCCGAAGCAAATGAAATCTTGTTTTAAGTAGCTTTGATTTACAAATGTTCTCTTGGTAGATTTATTTTTAACCACTTACAGTTTCTCTCGTCATGCATGCGACCGAACGTTTTTCTGCAAAATCGGCTTCAGCCATTTCTTTATTGACGCATGCGGAAGTGTTTTGAAAACTTGATATAGCTTTAAAAGTATACAAAACTATGTTACGCGAAATACTACACTTCCAAGTTCAGAAACAATCGCAAAAATAACTAGTTAAACCTTTGATTACGGTGTAGGACTCTGGAAATTATTTTTATATGCAATCGTAACACAATATACCATATTTTGTTTTCGGACAAATTTACCATGAAAATTTCCCAATATAAGTGTGAGGTAGAGACTATGTTTCAAAAGTGGTACGAATAAAATGAAAAATAGTACACTGAGACATATATTTTCCAACTCGTAATCGAAGGGCAATACATTGTTTTAGAAACTAAAATAGACTGTTTAGTGAAAATACGAGTCTGTTGGTATTTACGAGTATACAATCATGGATAATAACTAATTTAAATTTGTAATAAATAAATTTTCGTCATATAAATTAACATTCGATAAGCAATTAAATATAAAATTATATTAATATAAAATAGATAAATATGTGTGTATTTGTGTGTGTGTGTGTGTGTGTTGCAATTTTGAGCGCTTGCAAATTAATTAATATTATCTGTGGTTGAATGAAATTAATATAATCTATGGTTGTTAAAAGAAAAAAAAACAATTTAATGCAGCAGATTCAGATTTATGAATATAAACAAATAAAGGAAATAAAAAGTAAAAAAAAATGAATAAATAAACCTTTACTTCTTTTATATGTAGTTAACTGGGACATATATTTACGGGAGAGGCAAATTAAACGCTTAAAATGAAATTTAAATTATCTAAGTAATTTTTTACTTTTTGTAATGCGATATTCTGAAAGGCACAAATTAAAAACCGAAAATCAAGAGAAAACATAGGACAATTTAACTAATGGAATGTTTTATGCACTATAGAAACGCCATGATATGAATTTTTCAATAAAGACTAATTTTTCAGGAATAAAATAAATCATAAATTAATATAAGATTTTTTTTCTTATCTTTTTGTGAAGAATAAATGAATACATTCTTATTGTCGAGAACACATTTTAACTTGAATAAGTAATTTCGAAAATTAATTGCTTCGCAACTAGAGATATATCGTTAATGAAAATAATGAAAATAAGCACTACAAAATAATAAAAGAAATATTTTACAGTTAATTAATTTGTATAATGAGCTTGTTTTTAAAATATAGAATAATCAAAACTATTTAATTTCTTTACTTGAAGAAGACAATACATCTGATTCCATAAAATAGATGTAAACTAATCTATATTTTTTATTAACATTACTGCAGATTTCCTTGTTTCCTGTACATATTAAAAATGTTAAACAAATAAAAAAAAGAAAAAAAAAGAAGAAAATTTGTACATATTTCTCAATGTACTGTTATTAAAGAGGGATGCAGGTGTCCAACCTATTAGAATCGCTCCATGCAAAAAGGGCTTCTGTCACCAAATTGGAAAAATTGAGTTAACCATGGTTTTTTGTTCTTATAGGGTAGATTTAATCCATTTTTTTTCTTAGCGGTGTTTTATTAGTAAAATTTTTGTCTATAAAGGAAAAAATATAATTTTGATTTGTGTACTATTTTTAAAACAGCAATAATTTTTTCAATTTTCTCAAAACTGGTTTAGTTAGCCCTTTTTGCATGGAGCCATTCATTTAGCCTATCAAATTCTTTATTTCTTTTCATTTTAACATAGATTTGCTCAGCACTCGCTAGAAGAAAAAAAACTTGCTTTTACTGTATGCGTGAGCGTCAATACCTCTTCCAAAGTCTTTAAATGCGTTTACTCGATATGGCGTTTTTGAAATTTGTGGGCATTGAGGGAAAGTCAGTCATGCTACTTGAAAAAGCAACTTGAACCTGTCACTTACATGTCAAAACATTAAATTTGTTTTTTATTATACCCATTTTGTTGATAAACTCTGAATCTAAAAAAAGTATTTTGCCTTCTTTTCTAACGACTAAATACTTTATTTGTAAAAATTAATGGTTTGATTGATTTCTACATTTACTCTACAAATTTCAAAACATTTTTAACACTTTCCAACCTACTTGAAATAGTTTATGACTTCGGTTTGTCTGCCGTCTGGCCGGATGGCCGTCTTTCCGCGCTCTAACTCCCGTAAATATGCTCGGATTGCTCTGAAATTTTTATATGTTATTGTCGTTATCTATAGCATGTTCCCTATTTCAACTGAAGCCTGTAGCATTTATAGTTTTTTTACAGGGACAGTCAAACGTTTTCCGTTACATTACGGTCAATGGGGAAAAATCGTTTCGAGTTCATTTTGATGACGCTACGTCATTTAAAACACAATGAAATTTATATATAAATATGAAGCGCATTAAGACATGCTTTTTGTAGAATATGGGGTAAAAACATTTATTATTCATTTACAGGGTCTAACAAAGGAACTATGTTACACATCGTCCCATGGGGAAAAATCGTCTGCAGTGTAATTTAGTGATATTTCCCTATTACAAACATAATGAAAATTATTTGCATTACTGAGGTGCACTATAAATTCCTCTCTTGTGTGCATTGCGTTTATTTACAGGCACACACAAAATATATTGGTTACAGTACATGTGCGATATTTACAGTCGATGTGTGATAAGTGCGTTTTTCAATTTGGTTTGCGTTTTTAAGTTTAACAATTTTTTTTTTCATAGCACGTGTGTGTTTATAAACTCGGTTCATCATATACGCAAAAAAGATACGCAAAAAAGATACATTGTCGTTTACGTTTGGTAATTACTGCGAGTGAGTTTTAAGTTGCATTAAGTTGCGAGTGAGTTTGCGAGTGAGTTTTAAGTTAGCTTAATAGGTGGTATGTTCAAAAGTCTTCAGATAATATACAGGGCTGTACAAAAGATTTCGAGTGCATTTCCATCGATTGGCGAAAATTGCTAAATGTGAATATTCTAACTGAACTAAATTTTATCATACTATATATCCACATCTATTGATCATATACAGAGCTGCACAAAATTATCCGACTACTTTTTTGACACTGGAAGGTAATTTCGAAAACTGTATTTTTCAATGTGTTATATGTTTTTAAACTGTTTATTTATATATCTTCTTTCATCTTATTTAACGTTGAAGTTTCGTTACAGTTTTCTGGCTGTGTTGGAAAGTGTTTCATAATCTATGCTTGATGCATGATTTTTCGTTCTTGTTTGCTTTGTTGCTGCTACCACCATTTACAAGAGTTAGCACTAATCATTTTCTTGTTTTGAGCTTCCTTATTGAAATGGTTCCAGATGTTCCCGAGGAAAAGGAACTTTAATATTTTCCATAAAACATCGAAAGTGTTGTTTCACTTTAAAAGAAACAGTATCTCTTTTTACGATTTTTAATACGTATAAAAATATATATTCACCGATTTTTAATTAGGTATATTATTAATAACGAAATACATTGTATTAATTTACAAATTTAAATGGGCAAAAATCTTTGTTTACTTTCACTTTTAAAGATAACTTTTACTTAATAAAGAAACTTAAATAATATTTTATTAATCTACTTTTTAAGAATGATTGTAAGAATAAAGTGTGATAGAGCGATACATGAATTTTTTAACATTTAATTTAAAATTAACTTATTTATAATACAAGACTTTTCAGATTATTTCAATTAAATATGTCCCTTCATTTATTTAATAATGCTTTAGTTAACATTATTTAGCCAAACTTTTAATCCGATTGGCATTTTGATAGCTTGGTTTTAATATCTGCCAGAACACCTTAAATAACTTGTTTTATTTTATTTTACGGTAAGGGATATTGTAGAATAGTTATTTGATATTCATTGTTTAAATACCGTAAACGTTAGACTGATAAATATGAATATTAATAAAATTTGTTGATAATAAAACTGTAAAAAAAAAAAAAAAATCTACAAAATTAAAAGGATTGGTTTTAGATAAGATTCCCACAATCCGGGCTGACTCACGCCGCCATTTAATTTCCCGTAGGGAAGGACGGTTGGCCCTTCCGCGTTGCGCCGCGTGGCAACAATGGCTGATTGGTCTACGTGGGCATTAAAATGTTTGATTATAGTATTGTATAGCCTGTATTATAGTAATTACGTGTTAATATGATTTAAACATGTAATGAACAATATAGAAATGAGAATGTATGGAAATAACTATAGAAATATTTTTTACTTGGATAAATGAGGTTTTTGTGCTTTCAATCCATGCGCGGTTATTCCTTCAAAGCTGTTCGGTCAATGAACAACAAATTCAGCTCAGTAAAATTTGCTGTGAAAGCATGTTTCCCATAAAATAAAATCTGGATAAAATTTTGTCTTAGAGGATTAATTAAAGATTATAAGTGTCATAGACCTAACGTTAAAGACCTAAATTCAAATCTGCCAGCGCGATTGCTTACATAAATTAAAGCGTGAGATTTCGATTAGAGGGCCCTGCCGTATGTACAAATAAAGTAGACCAATGGTTACTTTGCGGACATACTATCGCATAGGAGTTCGCTGTCAACCGATGATTATGCTAGGCTTATATGTGATATATTCTTTCATTGTCAATGCTTTGGAACTAAATCCCATTTGTTCCAACGACAACATCTTCAAAGGAATATGACTCGAATTTTGAGATTATAAGCAGAAAATATATTAATGGCCTTTTAAGCATAGAGTTCAAAACAAGTCAAAATCTATGTCTTTCTAGCCAATGTGTAAGTACGTAAATTCAACCTTTTGAAGACAAACTCTCTTTCAGTAACTAAAGTAATTCTAATGTACGAGGTTAAGTCATTAAGTAAGTCGCAAAATATAATTTAACTTACATATAATAACTTACAATGATATTCACTTCAAAACTATTTTTCAACATATTCTTCACCAATATTTATGCACTTATATCACCGTTTTATCAGTGTCCCAACACCAGCTGCATATCATTCTTTGGGTTGATGTCTCAGCCACATTAGGACTTCAAGTTGAACCTTTTCATCATCTGAGAACATAATCTTGCTTTCAAGATGGTTTTTTAGTGGACTAAACAGATTAAAATCGCTTGGGGCTACGTCGAAGCAGTATGGTGGATGTTGAAGAAGTTGCTAACCAAAGTTTTGAATTGTCTTCTCCTGTGTTCAACTTGAAGTCCTAATGTGACTGAGTCAGCAACCCAAAAAATGTTATGCAGCTGGTGTTAGGGTACTGATAATACGGTGATATAAGTGCTCAAATATTGGTGGAGAATATGTTGAGAAATAAAAATAGTTTTGAAATGAATATCATTGTAAGTTATCATTTAATTATCTTTTGTGACTTATTTAATGACTTACCCTCGTACTTTAGTAAATTGGAAATTATGAATGTGTCGTGTAGGCATCAAATGAGAATTTGCAAATTAACTCACTCAGCGCAATTTTGTGCAGGTCATGCAAGCGCTTCTCTAATATTTAATTTTGTAAATAACACAGTTATAGAAACAATATAGTTTGAGAAATATTACAGTTATATAAATGTAATGAAATGTCATTCATATGCGTATGTTAAACTCATTATTGTAGCACATTTAGTTTTTATTATAATACAGTAAAAAAAGTTATGACAAAATTATTAGGGTTCGGGACAATGCCACTTTTAGGTAGATATTATTACCACATGTATACATATAAATCTATGTTTTTATCAGATAATTTTATTGTATAACTTATGGGCGAAGAAAATTTACACGTGAAGTAGAATTTTAATGTTTTTAAATCATGATATCATTAGAAATTGCTTTCGACTCCATTCCATAACTTCGGTGTTTTTCTTTTTTTTTTTCATAATTCGGGTTATTTTCAATCGTATAGAGTGGCGTATAAAACTTATCCTTTAAATAAAACATATAAATAATAATCAAAATGAACTTCCATAATCGAAATGATCTATGAATTTTGACAACTTTCCGTTTTACAACTACCTATTTTGACACTAAAACAATATGTATATATTGAACTTGTTGTTTGAACTTATAAATATATAGGGTGACCGAAAAGTCTGGAAACGGTCGAACAACTCGAGAAATATACATCGGATGGGAAAACGGAAAATGGATTTTCAATGTTTATGAAAAATCTATTTATGGATATCAAAGTTGCCCCCCAACTCTGTCTACCGGGGGGGAGGAGGGCAAATTTGAAATCTTAAATGGTAACCCCTCCCTCTTTTTATTACAGATTCGCATTATACGGGAAAAAATACGTAACTTTTGTACAGAACATTTTATTCGGTAAGTCATAGATGGCGCTGTAATCGAGTAAAATTGCAGTGAGAATCGTTTCCATTGAAAAGTCCGTAAACGGTCGAATAACTCGAGAAATATACTTTGGATTGAAAAACGAAAAAAATGCATGTTCAATAGTTTCGAAAAATCTATTTAAAGATATAAAAGTTGCCCCCTACCCTCCCGGGGGGAAAAGAGGGGCAACTTTGAAATCTTAAATGATAATTCCCCCTTTTTATTGCAGATTCAGATTCTACGGGAAAAAATGCGTAACTTTTGTATTTAACATTTTCTTCGCAAAATCGTAGCGGGCTCTGTAATTGAATAAAATCCAGTGTGAATTGTTTCCTTGAAAAGTCTGGAAACTGTCGAATAACTCGAGAACTATTTATCGGATTGAAAAACGGAAAAGTACGTGTTCAATACTTTAGAAAAATGGCAACAAATAGATTTTTCTATAATATTCTATAATATCATCATGTCTAATATGAATAGAATGTTGATATATAGTAAGGAAAATATTAATTCCCTTTGAAGCATAGAGTTTTAACTTTTTGGCCGATGCGCAAGTGTGAAACTTCAAGTTTTTGAAATGCTGAAAAAAAACTTTCTTTCGACAATTAAAGTAATCCTTATGTTCTTTCCTAAATTGGAAATTATCAATCTCTCTTTGACGACATCAAATGAATATTTGCCAGTTAACTCGCTGGGGTTAATTTTGTGCCGGCCCTGCATGCATTTTTGTGCTATATAATTAGGGAAACAGCACAATTATAGAAACACCACAGCTGGGGAAATAGTATATATAGTTGAAATTTTATTTATCTGATTATATTACACACGATATTGTGGAACATTTAATTTTTAATAATATTGTAAAAATAGTTAGGACAGAATCGTTAAAATGTATAAGATTAATTAATACATATTTTGTATATATACAGTTAATTATCAGATATATCAATTGTGACCACTTGTACGCGAATGCAATAAACAGGTGAGGTAGAATATGGTAAGATATTAGTGAGAAGAAGAATTTTCAAAACTATACACAAACATTATAAAATTACTACAGTGGTTACTGCGTTTAAGTAAATCCTAATAGGAGGAGTGGATTAGTCTGTAAAATGTAATAACTAATGGGATAAATAGTTTTTTAAAGTAATCGTTTGATGACTCAAATTTAAATGCAAGGATTGTGAGAGTTTTATCCAGAATAAGCGATTTAGATATAACGGTGTGATTTAGAGTAATGTTTTGATATATTTTCACCGATCATGACTCCCAGACCCCAAAACTACCTCCCGTTGAAATGTTGATATACTACAGTATGCCCACTAAAGTCCCTTGCCACCCTCTTAACTTCGGAACGGCTGCTGCAATATTCACAAAAGTAGTGTCTAGGGATAGTAAAATAGCCATGAGCTACTCAATGAAACCGCCTACGGCGCCACCTGATGAGGTGCTGCGGAGTTAGCATTCCTATCTCGAAAATGGAAAGAGATAGAGAAAAAAATGCTTTACAAAGTTGTAGAGCATTATCGATTTAGTACAAAAAGACACCTTGTGGACATTAATGCGCGAGAATAGAACGGTTCGAACGCCCATTTGTTATTTCGTAATTTCCTACACTGTGACGTGACAAAAAGAGCTTAGAAAAAAAAACTAGTTATAATAATATACCTTTATTTTAGATGTTCAAACTTTTCACCGTCAGCTGCAATGTATATTTGGATCCTTGTTTGAATTTCACGTTGCACATGTTGGAGAATAGATGGTGACACGTTGGCACAAGCGTCCATAATGCGTCGTTTAAGGTCTTGCAATGTTTGTGGAGGGGTCGCATGCACCTGCTGTTTCATAACTGGTTGTTTCTTTCTTTCTAAGATCGTTTTGTCACGTTACAATGTAGGAAATCACGAAAAAACAAATGCGCATTTTAACCGATCTATTCTTCGCATTAATGTCCACAAGGTGTTTTTTGCACTAAATCGATGATGCACTACAACTTTTTAAATCACTTATTTTCCCTATATATTTCCGTTTTCGAGATAGGAATGCTAACTCCGCAGTTTTCCACCAGGTGGTGCCGTAGATGTTTTCATTCAGTAGCGCATGGCTACTTTACTATACCTAAACACCACTTTTATGAATATACCAGCAGCCGTTCTGAAGTTAACAGGGTGGCAAGGGACTTTAGTGGGCATACTGTATATATATATATATATATATATATGACATTTGTCATGCTGTAACTATCTTATTTATGAACCGATTTGTATGTAACTAGTTATGTGGAAAGACCATACCAAGGTCTCGACCTAGTTCATTGGTCAGCTTCATGCGCTGTCCTGTTTCATATTGGCGGCCAGTTAAAAAATTTAATTTTTTTAATTCAAAAAGATGAACAAAAAAATATATAAATTGGAAAAATTCCTTCCATTAAGAGTTAGATTATGATAGCAAGCATTCCGGAGCATTTTTTGCTTTGGTTTCTACTTAAAAAATGGCTGAGATGTGGCAATTTGAAATTCTAGGGAGGCTGGCATTTTGAAACAACCTGATATTTATTATGCTGTAACTCTGGTATTTATGAACCGATATGAATGTGACTGATTATGCGTACAGAACATTCCAAAGTCTCGACCGAGTTTGTTGGGCAGCATCATGCGCCATTTTGTTTGAAAATGGCGGCCAGTTAAAAATTTATTTTTTAAAAATCAAAACTATGTATAATAAAATTATAAAAAAGTTATTTCCGTTAACTGCAAGATCATGTACAAGGATTAGCGGAGCGTATTTTGTTTTTGCTTTATCTTAAAAAAAAAAAACGGCTGAGATATAGCTGTTTGACATTCTACGGAATATGGAAGCTGCCTTTCCCTCCCCCCCCGGTACAGGCCGAAAGGACTTTTTTGTTTATGTTTTCTATTTGTAATTAATCTTCATCTCGAACTTTTGCATATTTCTGTAAAAATGAAGGTAGTCAATTTATGGCGTAACTGTTTTTTACCATTTTTAATTTTTATCGAGCAAATGTTATTCTTGGATATTTTTTTGTCTATAATATATTTTAAATTTGAAAACATGACACCCATATTTTTCTCCTGATTGCTGTAAGATTTAATCTATATGCCATAAGTCCACATAGCATTAGAATTCCAAAATCTGCATATAAAATTTGTAATTATTGGTCAGCTAACCGAATAAAGATTAAATTTCGAATTTTTTTACTGGGTCGGGCAGGATTTATTTTTGATTTTTCTATGCTTTCAAAAACAAATCACCTATTTTTTAAATTCCTACTATTAGCTCACACTCTATATATATATATCTTGTTGGAATTTTCAATCGTTAATAAAATATTTTCTATTGATCCATTCAAGTTCAATTAAATTTTTTTAAACTTGTACTGGATGGCAATTGAAGTTAATAGAGTTTTTTGAAATATTAATTCATTCAGTAAATTTAATTAATTAATTTTAATTTTTACATGGGAGAAAAAAACTTCTCCCATTGTTTCATAAATGAAATGAAAGATTTATCTCAAATTTGTGATGCCAACAAAAAATAAAATACCACAACGATGATTATAAAATAATGTTCAATAAAGATAACGTGGGACATTAATGCTGCACGGGTTTATTTTATATATTTATGATTAAAAAGTAGGAATTGACTTAAAAAATTGTTTTTATATTACTTGTTATGTCCATGAAGAAACAAATAAATGCATGAATTTTTATTTGCATTTTTGTCAAATTTACTTGTTATATTTTTAATTATATTTTTTCCTCTTTTATTCAACTCTATTACCTTTTTATTATCACAATATGTGCTATAAACTATTACTTTTTTAAAAATTTGTTGTACAATTTAAAAATTTATTTAGATTTAAAGAACAACCAGATTAATTGAAATTACAAATTGGTTTCGTGAACGTTCACAATAACTGTAACTCTCACTATAACTGTTTGACTGTATATTTTTCTTCTTGTAATGATAAAAAATTTGTAATAAAAGAGATACCGGAAAAAGAATGTTTCAAACTGTTAAATTAATAAAAAAATTAAAAATGTTTATAACTAAAGGAATATTTTTTTATTATTTTCTAATCGAGGTTCCTAACTGTCCCATTGAGGTATGATAGAGCTTTCTGAATAAAAAATATTAATTTTCATTTTGATTCGTTGGGCACTTCAAGATGCTGTAACTTTTCCCCTTAGTGTTTCCACTATTAAAATTGTTTGGAACTCATCGGTGATGATGAGGTATATGACCTGTACTGAATTAAGTGCTTTTTAAATAATCTCATTCTGTTTAGATGTAATATAGCAATTATTTTACTTTTTTTTTCTTTTTAATATTACTATAATTATCTAATTGTTCACAATAAGTATTGATTATTGGCCTAATAGGTAATGCAGACCAGATTTATAATTATGATATAATGTTATATGTGTATCTTTATTGCTTGTAGGTGTAACATTTAGACATGTAACAAATAGTCGTTTTCTATACTATTTTAAGTATTACATGTTATTAGGTTCAATCGTTCCACACTTATATAAATGGTTGCAATAAAGTAATAATATTTTTACTTATACCGAAATTAAGGATAGTTGAACAAATTTGCATTTTTTTTTCATTTTTAATACTTTTATTGGGTTACAAGACATTTTTTTTTTATATAAATTTTGGAGATTTTCTTTTTTAATACTTGAAAGACATTTTTGAACTTTTCTGTAATACTTTGCATTTTTATTTTATTTTATTTTATTTATTTTTGAGATATTAAAATTTCAAAAGCTTCCTATTCTCGAATCGAAAACGCAAAATTATAACTTACGTAGGACAAGAAAACAAACTTTTAAAATATATTTTTTTCGTTTTATTTATCGCTTATTAATTTTTTTTATTTGGCAGTCGTAACGCAACACTGAACTGTATCTTTACCGAAGCTGATGCGGATTTCATATCCCAGATTCAACCATTCTCCCTTTCTTATATCCCACACATACCTTCCCTTTTCTCCCTTACGAATAAAATTAAGAAATTAAACCACAATTTCATCTGTAAAAGTATCTAAATGAGGAAAGAGTAAATATATAACAAATCAGAACACTCGGAGACAATATACTTCATGAATTGCTAAACGATTTCAAATAAGATAGTGACACCATGGTTATGAGCAAGGAAATAATCATTAATCAATTATCTTGCCAGCGATAAACTTAAAAGGCATATCAGTTTATATTACAGGTCAATATCAACTAGAAAAATAAATTATCCGCATATAATTCGTTAATTGCTGGAAGATGTTAAGTATGACAGTCAATAAAGCAGTAAAAATGTCTTATATACAAATTGTTCATATGTTTCGGTGAAACAGAAACATATGAACAATTTGTATAAATAAGTAAAAATAAAATAAGTTGAGTACTTTGAGATAGTATGTGAAGTACGTGTACAATAATTGCATTATACCAGGGAAAATCATTAAGTAAGTCACAAAAGATAATTAAATAATAACGTACAATGATATTTACTTCAAAACTATTTTTATTTCTCAACATATTCTCCACCAATATTTATGCACTTATCATATTTTGCACCTATTTATCATATTTTGAAATCAATATTTATGCACCCTTTTATCAGTTCCCCAACGCCAGCTGCATAAGATTCTTTGGGTTGCTGTCTCAGCCACATTAGGACTTCAACTTGAACCTTTTCATCATCTGTAAACATCATCTTGCTTCTAATATGGTTTTATAGTGGACTAAACAGATGAAAATCGCTTGTTGCTAAGTCGAAGCTGTATGTTGGATGTTGAAGAAGTTGCCAACCAAACTTTTGAATTGTCTCCTGTGTTCAACTTGAAGTCCTAATGCGGCTAAGACAGAAATCCAAAGAATGTTATGCAGCTGGTGTTGGGGCACTGATAAAACGGTGATAAGAGTGCATAAATATTGGTGGAGAATATGTTGATAATTAAAATAAGTTTTGAAATGAATATCATAGTAATTTATTATTTAATTATCTTTTGTAACTTACTTAATGACTTTCCTCGTAGAACAGGGATATGCAGAATATTCTCATCTGTCTTAAAAGGTGCTGGTTTCGGTGAAGCCGAAACACACGAATAATTTGAACAACATAAACAAAAAAAATATATATAATTAATTTGCGCTTTGTTTGTTTGACAAGCTTTAATTAACTATTGGGAAAATGGTTGCTGCTTTCGGTCGAGAATGGACCAAATGATATTCGCATTTCACTATTTTAGCCGTTTTTAACGAAATTCTGTAACTTTAGAAGAATTTTTTAAGCGTTTTTAACGAAATTCTGTAACTTTAGAAGAATTTTTTAAGCGTTTTTAACGAAATTCTGTAACTTTAGAAGAATTTTTCTTTGAATAGGCAATAGAAATGCATAAAATCGTTAGAAAAAGTTTTAAGTTACAAAAAGAATAGATGCAAATTATCAGATGTGGAAAATAAAAATAGAAATTCGGTACTTTCGTGTTATATCGGCCCCCAAGGATGAATCGCCAAGCGACCAAGATTTATCGCCAAATTATAAAGCATGTATGACATTATAATAATATATGATATATATATATATATATACAACATTTTTGACGTATGTGGCCAAATTATAGTAATATATTATGCATATATGATGTATATATGATGTATATGTATGACATGTGTACATGATGTATATACCACATGTAAGACGTAAATAATATGTGTATAATGATGCACATGGCACATATATGAGTGTTTAGAATATACAACTAATTAATTTAAAGTAAGAACTTAATTAAAATTGAAATTAATTTTAAGTGTTTTTTTAGTATACACTGGGAAAGAAACTGAAAAAACCTAAGGGCCATATTAGGTAATATGGCCACCCTAATTTTAGAAAATTTTAAACAGTAATAGTAACTGGTTTAAAAAATATATATAAATTGAATAACAAAGTAGGTACTTTTTAGCACTGGAAAAATATATTAAAAACTTAAACAAGTCAAAATTTGTACCTGTAGCAGTTTGTTTAAAAGAAAAAGCAAGTTGATGAATGTGATAAGCCCACAAGCATGTAATATGCCCATACGTGAAGCAAAATGAAAATATTTATATTAAACGTTTAAAAAACAACAATTTTTTCAAAACCAAATTTATTATTTTAAAATTTATAGAAATAATAAAAAATAACCATAAAGAAAATTCTGAAGCAATTAAGAAACTTTTACGGTAAAAAATGTTTTTAATTTAATTTAAACCGCACAAAAAAAGGGCAAATAATTTGTTTTGTATTTTTACAGGTACGTCCGACACTTTCCGCGTGCACATAAGTGCGACAAACAACACATAATATCATATTATATGTATAAGGTTTTTTTCCACCTGCCTGGCCATATTGCCAACAAAAAACAATTTTATAAAAGATCTCTTTATTCTGTCAGCGCACTCCGATATTGAAATTCGTTTATGGAGTTGAAAATAGCATTATAGAATCTAAAATGTCACGTATGCATATAATCATCAACAATTTGTCTAAATTTGATAAATAACTAGACTACCAGAGACAAATTTATAACATGCGAATGTAACTAACAGCAAAACAACAATGTTTGCTCCCTCGTGCCCGTGGTCTGATAATGCGGCTAAAGTGGGGCTAAAGTAACTCTTCTCTCTTTTCGCGACTGGATAAAAGTGTCATTTTTTTATTTCAATCTAACTATAGTAACAGTATTACGAATAGGCCATAATACCATCAGATACCTTAGATAGTTTAAATAATTTTCAGGTAAGAGCTTCTAAAAATCTGTTACTGCGTGACATAACAATAAATGTTTGTTTGTTGAAATAACCTTAAGTAATACATAATAATAATTTTTTCTTGTTTCGATATCGTAAAATGTAACAGAGAAAAAAAAATGGAACTTTTAATGTATGATTTTTACAGGAAAAGGCGACGTCACATAAAAAAACAGTTCATTTCCATATACAAAACATGAAATTTAAAAATTGTGTATTTTGAATTTAAATACACTAATAAAAGCATGCTTTCTAAAAAACACGATACTTATATTTATTTAAATTTTTATTAATTATGTATGAACAGTGTAGAAATATTCATAAAGGTAATTTCACATAATTTTCAAGATAGTTTTTAGCTCACAGGCTATCAAACCCTGAGAGCTAATGTGCCCGCAGGTTCTGTATGTAAGTACGTGTGTATGTACATACATACAGAACTCATGATAGAATTAACCGATTTGCTTCAAATGTTGTATATAGGTTCATTGTGGTAAGACGCTTCCCTCATTAGTTTTGGAGGTTCATTGGTTAAGTATAAAGGGGGGGGGGAGGACGGGGCTAATCCTCTTAATTTATTGTCGATTTCTTTATTTTTTAAGGGGCATTATTCTTTGAAATAAGAGTATAATATACAATTAGTGTGAATAGCCTGTCAGCTCGATGCGATCAGTTTAACTGGCACTTTTCTTTTTTTTAATTTATATTCCATATATGCAATCTATAAATTACAAAAATTATTAAAATGGGAACAGGTATTCTATGTTTCGTAGTGTTTTGCACTTTTAACATTATATTATCTTTCGCTTATTTTCTTTTGAAATATAGAATTTATTGTAAGATAGAAAATGATTAACATATAATTTTTTGCCAATACATTATTTATTAGGAATTTATGATTTTTGTATATTTTTTAATATTGAAATCTTTCATAATTAAATTAAAACAAAAAACATTTTATTTTACTAAATAAATTTTTCACTCTACCTTCCAAAATTTTAGTATATCTACACTACACTCAAGATCTCTCGATGTTGTCATATATTAATCTCAGAAATGCCCCATAGGCTGATAAATACATAGACTTCAGCAGTATTCCTTAATGTAAATAGTTAAAGAAATCCATGGTATATAACTCTTGATTAACGTTACATTTCAAAGTATGCTTCTCATTAAAATTAAAGAGCAATTAGTGGAAACATCCACGATTATCTAAGAGAAAGAGTAATCTTTTTATCCCTTTTTAATTAACCTATCTACAACACATGTGAATGCCATTAAATCTAGTTTATGAGACTTTAAAAGTTAGTCATATTAATGTAAGAAATATTTCCAATTTCACTTCCATGCTTGTTTCTAATCATTCAAAGGAATGTATAAGCAAACATGAAAAAGAAAGACGCGGGAAGTTTATTACATAGACATAAAATGAGAAAAAGAGAGAAAAATCCTTTTGTTTTATATTTGAAATTAATAAAATGTCATATTTTTTAATTTAGTGCATTATAACATATAATGAGGACAATATGCTTATGGTTTAAATAATTTTATACTAATTTGCAAGCAATAAAAATAAAAATAAATGCAGGGAAGTTTATCACACAGATATAAAAAAGGAAAAATAGAGAAAAATCATTTCGTTTTATATTAGAAGTAAATAAAATGTCATATTGTTTAATTTATTGCATTATAACACTTAATGAGGACAATATGCTTACTGTTTAAATAATCACTACATAGTATAAAACAAAGTCACTTTTTCTGTCCCTATATCCCTATGTACGCTTAAATCTTTAAAACTACGCAACGGATTTTGATGCGGTTTTTTTTAATAGATAGAGTGATTCAAGAGGAAGGTTTATATGTATATCCATTAAATAGTGGAGAAATACTGTTATTTTTTAGGTTTTTAATGTGATGTCGTGAATAATTTCATTTTTTCCGCTTATACATTGCAAACGCAGGCTGAACCCTACAAGATTTATCGAAATAATGTACTAATTATTGTACACATTAAAAAGGTCTACAGAAAACACAAAGATATGAAGTTTTTCAAGGTTAACCCGAAGCAAAGCGAGGGCGGGCCGCTAGTTTAATACTAATTTGAAATGAAGGAAACCTTTTCCATAGTTTTAATTTTCTATTCTTGTAATGTTTCTATAATTATAATTCTTCCTTATCTCAAGAAAAGAAAAGAAAAGAATTGTGTATAACATTTAATTAAAAAATATTTTAATTATGTTCACTTTCACAACCATTTCATAATAGGTTTTTAAGAAGTAATGTAAAATTTTAGGATTTAAAATAATTATGAATTTAATTTAAAACGTTTTGGAATGTTGAAAATATCGTAAGCTTTTTTTTTATGTTATGGAATATGGAAAATTCAAGCATTTCCTTTTCAATGCTGGCCCTGCACATATTTTCATAAATAACCAGTTGTTTTTGAAAAGAATGACAATTTCGACTAACACATTATGAAAATTCTACAGAAAGTTTTTCTTTCATCATCACTGACCGTGTATTATGTTCTTTTGGATAACAAGAAGGACATTGAACTTCTTAATGAAGTGAAATATTTACACCATCGGTGTACAACATTATGGCTTCTTATAGCCGCATTTGAGAGGAAAATTGTTCACTCAACGCACATGTTTTGTATTAATACTAATGTTATGCCCTAAAAATACGTACTTTAGCATGCATTGTAATCGACGGAAATTGAGCTATAGCTTGCGACTATCTTTCGTTACTAAAATTAAAATTTGAAACACATTGTTAAATTTGAGAATTGTTCAGACAATTCATGAATAGTAGTTGTCCAACGTCGTATTAGGAATTTTACCGCTATTCGTCTTAACTTCAATGATAGTGTTCATTAACGATACGCTTTACAGTTTTCAATGCAGTTGGATAACAACGAAACAGATGTTTAGGAAATTTAAAAATCGAAAGCTTTCCCTACTAAACTTGCAATGATTCATGAAAATAGTTTTATCCTACCATCTCTTATATACTTTAAGGTGCCTGACTACGTACGGAGCAATTTTTTCCAAAAAAGCTATTTAATTATTTTTTGAACTTATTTTTATTAATATTATGACTAGAAACTGTGAAAAAAGCAAAAAATATTTCATTCATTCATGAAATTTTGTTAAAGGGAGGATTTTGTGGTAAAATTTTGCGAAATATGGCCCAATACGCAAAACACGATATAGAAAAATATATAGTATGTATCTTAATTTCCTTTTTACAATTCATACTTATGACATTGTTGAGGGCAATGAACTAACATCTAAGAGATATTTTAAATGTTTCAAAATTTATATCACATCGCACCTTTTTACATCCTGATTTTCATAAAATTTTTCAATGTCTTACCACGAAAACGTCCATAAAACCAAAAATATTTATTCTAAAATTAAATCTTTAGTTCATTACCTTCCCAATAGGGTAAATAACATGCAATTTAAATGTCATAGTGATATTCTAATAACTTTTTGAGAAATCATGTTTTGCGTATGGAATTTTCACCAAAAAATACATTTAAAAGTTAGATTTATGTTTTACTACAAGAATTTGCACAGTAATATGCATCTAAACTTCACTGTTTTTATGAGCCATGCATTTTTTTAAGAACTGAGACTTTGTTTATTTCTAGAAGGCCATAGTTTTGCTTTCCCTCTCCCAGTTAATACCTTTAAATAGTACTTCCGGTCCTTTATACAATACTTCCGGTTTGAGTGACAGCTATTGAATAGTGTGACATATTATTTAGAATCCGGGGTGGAAACTATTTTAGTTACAAATTAAAACTTGATAACTCCTTCATTGACTAATAAATTTAATATTTACAACGTATTTACATGTTACTATTTACAAAACAACTCAGTTAATTTAACATTACGGCTTAGCTCAGATGCCTTGCCGGCAACAAACTCTGTAAATATTCTTCTCTTCTGGTAAAGTCTAATTTACTCAGCTTGTCAGTTCTTTTGAAAGAAAAAAGAAAAGGAGAGAAAATATGATGGAGTGTGTATAGTTCGAGCGGTACACTCTTCCCCTCACACTGCATTACTGGTCCCTCAGATGCAGTGTGCATTTCCTGGGTGGATTCCTTCGGGATGATTTCTGGTGACTAAACACCTCTATTGTTCTCGTGTTTTTTTAACCTTTCGTAAATATTTGCTGGCTGGGCGTCTGACGTTTCCCGGGTCTGCCTCTTGGACGAATGAAGCCTTTAGAACATCCACCATCATCTTGCTTGTAAGGACACAAAGTTGATATATGATAATTTCCTAAGGGAGAAAAAGGGTTTTCTTTAGCAGCAATGGTATAAGAAGTAGGAGATCTTTGTTTTAAAATAACATAGGGGGCATGAATTTAGTTGTTTTGTTATTTTTCCGTTGGCCTATGGGATGCAAAGTAACCCAAACATGATCGCCTGGTTTATATTGTTCAGAAGCTTTTAAATGTTTGTCGGCATAATATTTATGCTTATCTCTTGGCTTTGTTCTATGCGATCTCTTATCTGCATAGTAATTTTATCAAAGTTTTTTAAATAAATGGTTATTTCCGGTATGCAAAATTGCATTTTTCACGATTAGCATACAATTTGAATTCCGATAGTTTATTAAAAACTGCTTCTAAGTCAGATAAATGTTTCTCAAAACTTTCCGACAAAATTATACTATCATCTAAATAGGACAATACAAAGATGTCTTTGAGGGACTTTCGAAAGTTATCTATTAATCTCTGAAAGGTTGCTGGGGCATTTTTCAATCCGAAAGGCATTCTAATGTACCGAAAAGTTCCGAATGGCCAAATAAATGCAGTTTTGTCTCTATCAGCAGCATTTACTTCAATTTGGTGGTATCCAGACTTCAGGTCAATAGTGGTCATATAAGGTGTATGTTTAGCTTCATGGAGCAAACCATCTACCCGCGGTAATGGATAATTATCCGTCTTTGTGATGGTATTTAATTTTCGATAATCGACGCAAAGGCGAATTTTTCCATTTGGTTTTGGGACCAATACTACAAGCGAGGCATAAGGAGATTCGCACTCTTCTATTATACCTTTAGAGAGTACTTGTAAATTTTCCAAGCAGTTCATTCAACCTAACTCGTTGCTCTAAAGTGATATGTCTACCTTCATCTTTTCTAAGAAAAACAGTGTCTAATTCAACGGTTTTTATTGCTAATTCACTGGGAGGTCTATATGTATCTTCGGCGAATCTATACTTCCACCTGCATCTACCAGCAAAGAACCATTCCTGATTTACTACATCCAAAACAATTTTTGCTTTGCGTAAAAAATTGATTCCAAAAATTGTACGATTATTTTTGGCATTCGGCAGAGCATAAAGTGTTGTTTTAACATCGCGACCTTCCATTTTAACATGAACTTCTGTTTTATAAACTTCGGTAGTGTTTTGTAGCCCATCCGCTAAGACTACGATCATTTGAGTTTTTTCAAACTTCACACCTTGGTCTTTTAATAAAGAATACAAAACTTCACCCGCAACGCAATGTGTTGCGCACAAGCTGTGCCAGAGAGACCATTTATACTTATTTTTACCAATAATGTTGGTGATGTTTGCATATTACATGTACGAAATTCTAGAGATTGAAAGTGCGCCGATACATTTTTCGGAGAACAAGTTAGACACTTGGATTTAATAACTCCCTGGTTTCCACATCCATAGCAACTTAACATTGGCCGATTTAAATTTGAATGATAATTAATTTCATTTCTCTTGGACTCATTTTGATTGCCAAATTTACCAAACTCATTTCTTTTAAAATTTAAAGGCTTTTCAAAGTGATTAGAATTTCCGACCTCACTGATTTTATTTGATCTCTTTATTTCTACTTTGTGTGACCTCAAATTATCATATAAATCTAACTTTTCAGCTAATTCAACAGGATCTGTTAAATTCTCCCATTGGTCTAAATAATGCTCTTTGCACTCAGGGGAAACCCTTTTCTTTAATTGATCAGCAATAATTAATTCCGATAGTTTTTCAAAGGAATTTATATTTAATTCGGATAGCCATCCCTCAAAATAGCTTCTAATTTCAAAGTAATATTCTTTCCAGCTAATATCGGTTCACTTTGGATGTCGATTAAATAAAACTCTAAACCTCCTTTCAGCAGTTAACTTGAACCTCTGCAACAATATATCTTTAATATAAGAATAATTCTCAAATTTTTCTTCCGGTTCACGCGCTATTAATTTACCAATTTCATTTGGAAGGACTACAATTAAATACGTAATCCACAGTTCTTTAGAAACCTTTAAAAGTTTCATTTGCCTCTCAAAAGTTATTAAAAATAAATTCATATCACCGTTTTCAGGATTAAAATCGGGTAAAACCTTTTTCAAGTCAACGCGGATTGAAGACGTATCTAGGGGGTTGCTTGTATTTGCAACAACATCTCTTGTTCCTGCTTCTAACCTGAGCTTCTGTAGCTCAAATTCTCTTTCTTCGGCTAAACGCTTCTCTTCCTCAAGAGTCTTTCTTTCTTCTACGATATTTTCCAAAATTCCCTGTACAAAATCTGTGTTATCTTTAAATTCCTCACTATTTACAGTTTTGTCACGTAATTCGAGGACTTTATCATCGCTACTTATTTGTACTTTTAACTCTGAAGCCAAAGTGATTAAATCAATTTTCTTACCATTAGAAAGAAACGCCATCATTTGAATTAATTATGTTTTAGCTAACTTCAAACTTAATTTGTGTTACGAATAACTCAGCAAAATAATTTACTTTTATGTAATTTTTCATAACATATATGGAACATAAATAACATACAATATCTTTCAAAACGCAATATAATGACACCAACTATTTCCCTTTTTTTTTCTACACAATAATATCAAACATTATTTGCAAATAATTTAAATCAATTCTTCATATAATAAATAAAATAATGCCAAGCACTCATTTATAATAATAACTTCAATGATAATATTAGATATATTTCTCTTATGAATATCTTCATTTAATACAGATATTAAAATACTTGAAGCTGTAGACGATTTTTCGTATTTCAATTCCAAGGAAAATATCATTCAGGTTGAATAGAATAATTCCAAAATATTTCGATTCTGGACGAATCAAATACAATTTTCAAAAATCCTCAGATTCTGGATGAATCAAAAGAAATACTTTTTGTACTTTAGTATCTAAATTTTCTTATTAAAACAGTTTAACACAATTTAAAAATAATACTTATCTTCATATCTTGCTTCTATTCGGGCCCGACGTTGGGGAGCCACTTCTTCTGACATATTATTTAGAATCCGGGGTGGAAACTATTTTAGTTACAAATTAAAACTTGATAACTCCTTCATTGACTAATAAATTTAATATTTACAACGTATTTACATGTTACTATTTACAAAATAACTCAGTTAATTTAATATTACGGCTTAGCTCAGATGCCTTGTCGGCAACAAACCAAAAATATTTATTCTAAAATTAAATCTTTAGTTCATTACCTTCCCAATAGGGTAAATAACATGCAATTTAAATGTCATAGTGATATTCTAATAACTTTTTGAGAAATCATGTTTTGCGTATGGGATTTTCACCAAAAATTACATTTTCCAAAAAATACATTTAAAAGTTAGATTTATGTTTTACTACAAGAATTTGCACTGTAATATGCATCTAAATTTTACTATTTTTATGAGCATGCACTTTTTTTAAGAACTGAGACTTTGTTTATTTCTAGAAGGCCATAGTTTTGCTTTCCCTCTCCCAGTTAACACCTTTAAATAGTACTTCCGGTCCTTTAAACAGTACTTCCGGTTTGAGTGACAGCTATTGAGTAGTGTGACATATTATTTAGAATCCGGGGTAGAAACTATTTTAGTTACAAATTAAAACTTGATAACTCCTTCATTGACTAATAAATTTAATATTTACAATGTATTTACATGTTACTATTTACAAAACAACTCAGTTAATTTAACATTACGGCCTAGCTCAGATGCCTTGCCGGCAACAAACTCTGTAAACATTCTTCTCTTCTGGTAAAGTCTAATTTACTCAGCTTGTCAGTTCTTTTGAAAGAAAAAAGAAAAGGAGAGAAAATATGATGGAGTGCGTATAGTTCGAGCGTTACAGTAGTATAAAAACCGCTACAACTCCGGTTCTATTTATCGTACAATAAGAATAAAAACAGTTTTGGAAAGGTACGATGCTGGGCTTTAATAAAATCCTTTTGACAATTTTGGTCGAAAACTACTTTTTAAACGTAGTCCTTAACTTGTTTAGCACAATTATTTGTCGGCGCATGCATTTTGATACACAGGGTTAGTCATTGCGTTCTGTTGGATCATCTCTAACACAGGAAATGCAGCGAACGTTTTCAGAAATAGATTTATCCTGGCATAATCTCGAAACAATATAGTCAATTAATATTGCTTCGAGAATTATTACTTTCAACTTTGTGGATTTGTGAAACCAACAGAATATCGCAAACCGAGTACCGGTTCTGTTACACAAGGTATTCGATACTGATGCGTGAGCCTTCTATTCCGAATGGCGTGAATTTAAATATTGTATATACTCGCATATAAGCCGATCTCAAAATCGAGATGTAAATAGGTTTAATAGATAGAAAACCATTCTGAATTACTGGTATTGAATCTGGTTTCATTTGGTATTTGGTGGTCGGCTTATACGGTAACAGCTTACAAATTCTGAAAATAACACATTTCTCAATTAATAACAAAAACAAATCCATCAAAATAAATAAATAAATAAATAATTCTGTTTTAAGCACTTCTGAATGTTACAAACTTATTTGATTACAAACTGAAAATAAATAAAAGTTTAGCATTATATAGTAGATTTCAACATTCAGTTGTTCACAAAAATTAAGAATAGAACTTTTTTAGTAGAAATTTAATTGGTACTTACGTATTATCCGTATTATCGCCAAAAATGGTTGTCGATTGCCGATCTTGTTTATTTATGGCAATAATATGCGAAACAGTAATTTAATATTGTTAAATACATAAAATTGTTCAAAATGGTAAATAATATAAAATAAATAAATAAATAAAATAAATAAACAATAATAAATAAATAACAAAAAACTGTAAACTTTAATAATAACCCCCCTCCCATAAATTATACTAAAAAACTATACACTATAATAAATAAATAAACTGTATTCTTGTTAAAAAATAAGGGTTACTGTAATTAGTTTAATCGGCGCCATGCTTGGCTCAGTTGTATCTGACATGGCCCGGATAATACGTAAGTACCATTTAATTTTACTGTATTTACTTTGTCACATTCACTATAAAGAAAAAAAAACTTATTAAGCTATGGTGACACCATATTCCTGATAAGTTTCTTAACCCTTTATGCTCCGATGGTACTTTTTAGCTCCATAAAATAAAAATAAACAAAATAAAATAAATATTTAATCCCCCTGCTAAACGAACGTTGATTTTATTTTCCATGCAAAATATTTTTGTCGATCACAGTTAGAAAGCACAGAGAAAATATTTTTTTCATTTGTTTTTTTTAATTATTTAATTAGCCAATTATCTCTTAATAAAAATGCTATATAAAAATTTGTAATTACAAAAAACTTTCCATTTACAGGTAGGATCACAATACATTTAATTATTTTTTAGGAATTGCGAGATTTCCATAGTTGTTTTGTTAATTAATTATTGTCTAATTATTCTTACAAATATTTTATAAAAAGAGTTCTCATTATCAAAATTAGTTCGGTTCTAATGAAAAAACATATACATATTTTTATATTATTATTACATATTTTTTTCTAATATATTTGCAGACATTAAGGAATATATTTATTGAGATAGAGCAGTTTCTTGTTTCATAATTTAGGACGTAAATTATTTCCCCTTTCCGCTCTAGTATATGAAACTTTTCATAATTCTATGCGATTTTAGCCGGTGAAGAAAATACAAAATATTATTTTAAAATTGAAAACATCTCTTTTTTATTACTGTATGACATTATCACAGGCTTAAGCAGTTATCGTATGTTTAATCTATGGCTTAGTTACATGACATATTTCTTTTATATACCTTTTGCTTCGGAATTAATAAAATACATGTATATTTAGTAGTCCATTCCATAAATGTTTCCAATCCCCGACCATACAAAAGCTTCCAGAAAAAATATTTTTTTCAACATTCACAAAAACAGAACAACATTATTGTTTATATTTTTAAACAGTTTTATGAGTGATGTAAAAGAACATTGTGTGAACAGTCGTTTTCAATTAATACGTAGAGACAGGGTTGTCACATGGCATATTTCTAACCCAACAAAATTTTCCACAAACTTCAGTTTATTTTACACATGCATATTCATTTCAGCATAAGAGAGGTGAATGTGTAAAGTTTAAATTATTGGATACTGTACATAAGAAGTTTAAACAATTTTTTTTTAAAGAGAAAGCAAATTTAAAACTAAAGAGAAAAAGTAACACATTTGCTAAGATCCACTCAGATTGCTTTAAAAGTAGTTTTCTAAAATTTTTGCGTAAACGTCACAGTAGACTTCTGCCTAAATATAATAAAAACACTCGAAGCAGTTGATATTCACAAGAATATATTGAACTGAACAAACTAGTCGTAGACTGATCTTGCATAGCCTGAAGACATAATAGCCAGCGAATGGAAGTCCGTTTCGATGAAGACAGGAAGACAGCAGGAAGTTAGTTACGTACAGCTAACGAAATCGGAATTGTACAGATATGACACGGATGGAATGGGTTTATAATCTAATTCTGAGTAGCCACAGGTACATCAAACTTCCCAAAATAGATCAAAGTTAGAGTGTGGTTCCCAAACTTCAATGGTTCACAAAAAATATTTTTATGCGACCCACCTTCACTTTTGAAAATGATTCGCATATATATAAGTTTTTTTTATAATTTATCCTGCGAAAAAGTCGTATTTTCATGTTAAGTATATAAAAGAAAAAAAGTTATATACATTCTTTATCTTAATAATAATAATGAGATATAATCAAAAACTTTATATTACTACGCAAACTGAAAAAATATTTTCATTAATGAATGTATCATAAAAACAAAATACAATTTTTTGCTAGTTATAGAGCCTAGAAGTCTAAAGATGGACTGAAACACGTTAATTTTAACCTCAAGCCGCTTTAGACACAAAGTTTAAGATAGAAATATTTTTCAGTGTACCTGTAAAATTTTATTCAACACATTGTACAACATCCCTCACTCATTCAAGACTTATTCAAAACAGTTTGTACATTAAAAATTCAAAAGCCAAAGTCGTACCGCCAAGGTTTGTATCTGGCTTGATCGTCCTCCTAACCAGAACAATCACCTTGTCAGCAAGATTTGCAAATTAATTATTGAAACCAGAGCTTTGAGTTGAGAACAATGTTTCTCACAGATCCTTGCAGTCAAACTGTCTGCAGTCCTGACTGTCAAAATCTGTAATATCTTTATCATCCTCGTTATCATTGCTCACCACCGCCACATTTCTTTGAACTAAGTTTATGAGGATATCTTTCCTTTTAAATAATCTGCATTTCATATCGTTTTTTACGTCTTCAGTTGTATTTTGATAATATTTTTTGAGTGATTGAAATAACGTATCACAAATGAGTAATAATGCATTGCATTGTGAGGTCAAATAATTACAGCACACTTGAACATTGAACTTTGGCTCATAACTACTCACAGGTATCTCTGAACACATTCTTTTTGTGAAATATATGTCAGTACATCAAGGGTTTCTGGTGCCCAATGCCAGGTTCTGCTATTTATGACCAGACAAAGTAAAACTCACTTCGTTGTCCACTTCGTCATCTTTAGCCCCCTCTTTTTCCAGTCTCCTTTCAAACTTTCTGCGACTCCTCTAAATACAAATATAATTAGTACATACTATATTTTAGTGTATGCCAACAATCATCAGCATACTTTCCCCTGTAAAGGAACATAGCAAAACTGCAATCCGAGCACTATGCGAATATTACTTATGACAGTGTGAGCAAATGAAAAAAATATATTATCTGAAATCATATAGATGACTTTCAATACTCTTGAAAAATGCTTTTATTGGAATTAGAGCTCAACATAACAACTATGAATGTCTACTGCGTTATATGCCGTAAGGACATTCATCATTACGGCACTGTAATAGATATTATGCTCTTTCAAAATTTAGACTGTATATATTATGAAAATACTACTGATAACGAATGATAAATATGTCGAATTTCTGAAGTGGGACAAAATTGGTGAGTGACACGAAAATTCTTTTTAGAATCATTCCAATCAATCATCAAATGTCCTCCTCTACCTCAATAGCGTATGTTGCCAAAGATCATAATTTATATTGGAGCATTAATGATAATGAGTGTAGCATAAATTTATTAACTTTGAGGTGAAGCATAATTTAAAATTTGTATAACTAAAAATTCTTGTATATGCAAAAATAATAAATAATGTATATTTTATTATATAACATATTAAGTATTTTGTTAGCGATGGTAATTGAAATAATTAATCTAGTAATTTGCTGTAATGGCTTGTGACTCACTTTCAGAACAGCCGAAATAAATCAGAATACTACTTTTTAGAGAACAATACTTTGCAGATTTATTAAGTATTCATTTTTGATCTTACGAGATAAGACTGCTGACAGCAATTTTTAAGCCATTTACTGGTTATTCCTCTGTCTTTAATACGTCTGTCATATATGTATAATGCATATACGATGATACATACGATGGTACATACGATGATGATGTGAAACATTTAAATATTTCAAAGTTTTAAAACGTCTAACATTCGTTCAGGTTATAATGGAACAATTATCTTTGGTCCCTTATCAAGGACTCCGTGTTTGTCTATTATTTGCTTCTGACTAATACCTAACGATAAATAGTTTCTTACATTTCTGTGACACAGCAAATTAAACAGCTTTAATAATTAATGTTCAATTTTAAGGTTTAATGATAATGAACACTGTCAGCATCTAATAAAATAAAATTTCGTTAAAAATGCAAATTTTTTTATTTTTTATTTTTTTCTAAATGATGTGAATTTTATTTATAGAATGTGAAAATTTCATTTATCATACATAGAATATTTATAGGTATGTTTATATGTCATACTCAACCAGATTTTCCATTAATAGTATTTCCCTTTTTTAGGGTACAAAGTGAACACGGAATATTTACGACAGCTGCATGAGCCCATATAAGCATCCATCAATCTACTGAATAGAACACGTACATTTAGTGATAAAACTATATAAATGTAGAATTAGTAAACAAAAACAGTTATATAATTAAACTTATAGATGCGCAGTTATTCTTTTATAATTCAATACAGGGATATTGTTTACTTTTTCGTTTTCTCTGAAAATGTCCGTTAAAAAGAAATTGTTTTTAATTTACAAAAAAATAGCTAAGTATATAATAAATAGAAAAATTTCCAAATAGACTGAAATATGCATATTTATTAGAGTAACAACATATGCAGATTTAGCCATACAACATGCACACTACCATGAAAAAAAAACTTTTAAAATTATTACCTGAAGCTGAAAATTGTAAAAATATGTCTTATACACATAACTTGTCATTACTACTGCTGTTGTCGCTAGAATTGCCAGTGGCACATGTTTTTCATACTCATTTCTGTTCTTCTTATTTCAAATTCGTGTTATTTTAAGAGTTTTACTCCGAATGGTTATCAATAAAGTCCCAGATTTATTTCATGAAATAATTATAATGCGTTTTATATACTATATGAAATTTTTTTCCGTTTTTTTCTTATCAAAGACAAGATGAGAATTATAAACGCATAAGTAGAATAATAAATAAAATTTCAACATTAAATCAATAATTTATTTTTTCTGAGTAAATGAAATTTTTTCTTGCCATGCAGCTTTAATAAAATATTCAATACTTGATATTTTAAGGAATAATATTGAGCATTTATTCCACTAAGCATTAACATCAATTCAAATCACAGTCTAGAAAAAACTTCTGTTTATAAATCTAAAATAAATTTTAAAATCTCTCGCTCTATATATAATTTTTTAGTTTTTAGGAAAATAAATCTTTTGAATTCAAAGCATAAAAAAAAAAAAAAAAAAAAAATCGAGATGTAATTTAAATTGTGAACCCTTATGGAATAAAGTTTCAGGATGTTGGCTCATTTAAATGAATTGCTATTTGAATTGCTATTTGAACTTCTTTGTCGTGAATAATCCTAGCTAAATTGAAAATTTTGAACCTTTAGTAAGGGATTTTAAACACTTCTTTAATATACATTTTTCTCCCCACAAAGGTGATAAGAAGAAAAAAAATTAACAGTCTCTGTATTATTTTTTCTCATATCTTTTCTTTTTAAGGATGTGATGATTACATAAATGAATATTTTGAAGAAAATAAAAAAAATGAAAAGTTGTTCATTCGAGGACTTTAGCTCCCGTAAATTTATATGTATATTGTTAAAGCAATTTAATGCAGGCACATCGAAATTCTCAACATTTAACAAAATATAGATTAAAATTTATTTAAGAATGTACGAAAATATGTTTATATAGCGTTTCCGAAAATCTATGATCTAAAACTTAAAGAGTGGTAAAAATTGTTGCTGCTCTTTCCGCTCTTCCCCAAAGCAAAATCCGAGAGCCGAAATTGAAGTATTAAAAAATAAATTACACTGCGTAATTTATTTTTAATCGTCGTAAATTTCATATATTCTCCATAAATTCCTAAGCATGATATGTGAACTATACTTTATGTAGTACACTTAGTAAAAAATGCTTAAATTAAGAAACAAAATGTAAGAAAAAAGAAATGATAGCATTATCCATGACCCAGTAGGTTGCTATTGACTTTATGGGTTAGTGAAGAAATATCTACCTCTCTTGAAGTAATTCAGATACAACTGCTATTTTGAAATACAAATACTTATAAAATATTGTAAATATATTTTGGAGCATAATCTAATGCAACGTATCTTTTAAACTATTTACTTAGTTTTATATTAGTTTTATGTTCCTCATAAAATAAAAATGTCTTTTTATTGACATATTTTGTTTAGCTATCTTATGTTTTACATGCTTTTAGTTAGCTTTCAATACAAAATGTCCTTCCGGCCTATTCTGGGAGGAAAAGGTAGCTTTCATAGTTCATGATTTTAAAAATTCAACTCATTTAACTCAAGCACCCGAAGCTAAAATGCTTGGAACCCGATTATAGAAGATTCAATCCCGGTTTTCATTAAAACTAAATTTGAATGCAAATTTCAGCATGAGAGTTACAGCATGAAAAAAATCAGACTGTTTCAAAATGTCAGCTCCCCTAGAATTTTAAACTGGCATATCTCAGCCATTTTTTAAGATAAAAACAAAACAAAAAAATTTCTGGAATCCTTGTATCACGATCTAACATTTAATGGAAACATCTTTTTCAATTTATTAAATTTTATACATTTTTTTGAATTTTTTAAAAAAATTAAAAATATTTAACTGGCCACCATTTTGAAACGAGATGGCGCATGAAGCTATCCTATATATATATATATATATATATATATTATATCTGACATATGTCACTATTTTCGCGGCATCATGCACAAAGAAACAAATATATGAAAAGATGACGTAATTAGAAGTTAAATTCTCGCTTTAATATTGTTAGTTCTTGTGTGTTCTGCAAATGGCGTAGGTGTTATCCATCATAATGAAGCGTACATGTTTGAGTGATTGAAAGGAGGAATCAGTGTGCCTAACTCCTTTTGAAATGCATACTGATGCATTTCATTGAAGGTGGAAACTGGTTGTAACTCAAATGATTAGTTTGCATTACGTTTTCTCAAATGGAAACGTCAATATCTCCAAAAATATTGAAATGTGTTTAAGAATAATCAACAACATACTTCATAACGAACCTGGTAAAATAATCCTGGAAGAAGTTAATAACAAGTATTTATTCTGCTGTTCCTTTATTTGTCCATTTAAAGAAGCTTTATTCTAATTACTTTGGTTGAAATGATTCCGAGACTGGCTTATTATTATTATTATTAGCGGTAAATAGTGAATAATACTTGCCCATAATAATTATGACCCCTATAATTATATTTAGGTATAAATATTTAGAGGTAAAAGTAAAATGCTATTTATGTATATTTTTTATCATTAATTTCTTTAAATAATGATAGTGTGTGGTTAATATTGATTATATACCATTTGTTGGTGAAATAAATGTTTCGCAAAAAGCGAAAAAAAAACTTCAACGCATTATATGTGATTTCACCTAACTCTTTATCATTATACAGAAAGTTTTGACTTAGGCCTTTGTCTTAGACAGTCTTAGGTCTTTTTTAAAGTACCTATTATTCTGTAGCATATTAATTGAACACACAGTTTTTGTTTCATGAGCTTTATCTGCTTTCTAATATTTGTCGGTCACAAATAACAAAATATTTGATATTTTACATCTATTAATGTTTAAAAAATCTTTAATTTACTTTTGAGCAGACTGTAACCAGAAAATCTAAACACTACATTGGAATTGATTACAACAGATAGCCGTTTAATTAATTCAAAATACCTCCTAGTGTTTGCGCTATAATTACGCATAATACCTTTCGCAAGACACCATGATATAAGTATGAAATATACACGAGAGAAACAATTATGTGAATTAATTCTAAGGTGGCGAAAATTTTTTAATCTTCGACGTTTTAGAAGAAAAAACAACCCAACAAAATAAAAATATCAGAAATAATATTTTAGATCTTTTGATACCTTTTGTTTGATCGTTAAAAAGTAATGCGATTTTTTAAAAAGATAATAATTTTTTTAGATAAAATCAAAGATGCAAATTCATTTCAGAATATGTATTCGCATCTCGAACTTTGTGAAACCTTGATTACCGTATTTAGTACGGCGTGTGAAAAATATCTTCTTCTTTTTTTACCAGTTTTTGAAGTAGATTACCTGAAATTTTTTCACTAGCGACATATGAACAGTTAAATTACATTGTTGGAAAGCATTTTGGACAAAAACAGACTTGTCGCACTGTGATTAGCACAAATCTAATGACTACTTACTGGTCTAACTCGTATAAGCAAAATTGTACAAGATTGCTTATACGAGTCAGACCAGTCAAATTCTGTAACATAGATTGCCATGGTTTGTATTAAAACGTCCAATCTCAGCATGCTTCCTAACCATATATCGCGATTGTGTTTTGCAAATTGAATAATAAATTTTTTGTTCAGTTAGACACGATTTAAATCGATTTTTATAGTTTACTTCGTACTGGTTGCTCTTTTTCCTGTTTTTATAAATGGAAAATTTCTGTTTCAGTTCAATTTTAAACCGTTTCGAATAATAAACAATCAGTTTTATCTTTTCTTTTTTTTAATTAAACAATAACTTTTAAAAAGAATGAATTTCATTGTTTTTCTATTCAAATATTCATAATTATTGCAGATGGGGTGCTTGAATTCACCTAATTAAAGTGTTCAACGTAGTTTTTATTTACAATTTCGAAGTTTAATTTAAGTAAACAGCCAAGAAAAGAATTCTTAATAAAAGATAACAATTTCTCAGGACTCTTTTCTTAAAACTAATGGGCTGTATTAAAAAGTTCCCATAATCTTCTCACACGCTGCAAATTGAATGGAACAAAGTAAACAATTTTAATAAATGGATTAAATTTTGTGCTGATAAGCGTTTCATATCCTTTCAATAGAAATATATTTCATTAATAAACTTTTAAAATGAAAGATAACGCTTTTATAATGTATTCATTGAAATGGTATTTTAAAACTTTAATTAAAATAAAAGTTCATTTCTTTCATCTTTTACATTTAATTTTATTAAAATGAAGATAACGGATGCATAGATACATTTTCCTATTTCAAATATATATAATAAATTCGAATTTAAATTAATGAGGAAAAAATGTATAAATGCTTTTGAAAGGCTCTATTTTTGAATAACTGGATAAATAGATAAAATACATGACTAAATTTGTTTTGAAAGTGTTTTTTTTATAATTTAAAATGATTTCAAGTGCGTACAAAATTATTTATTTAAGAATGTTATATTTTACTGAGTATACATGGAGTTTTCCCTTCATTAGTTCTTATATCGTGATTTCATTTTAAGTAAAATTAAATAGAGAAAATTAAACTCTTATTTTCCGATTTCCTTATATCCAGATCGATACAATACAATTTTCACAAAAAATTCTAATAAAAAAATAATAAATTTTCATATCTTATGAAAATGTGAATTGTGTGTATTTGTTCGTAAACAAATAATTTCTTTGAAATGCTCCTTTTAGCCAATGTTAAAAATTAAAATTAATTTAGAAGTTTCAAAGCCTACATTTGTATAATTCAAAATTGGCATTCACGACCAAAAAAAAATGTATTGTATGTTTAACAAACACATTAGAATGTTTGTAGGTACTGCATTTTTTTTCTGTTTTCAGCAAAAGTAATCGGTCATTTAAAGTAATCGTAATAAGGTCATTTTAATACATTAAGATTTACATAACCACATAATAAACTATCATATAGTCAAGTATCAGGTGTTTATGAAATACCGTTCACCAGAGCAGATGGAACATTACAATATTATATAGGAGTGGCAACTAGAAAGTTTAAAACAAGATTTAAAAAGCATATGGCAGATATCAAATATGATAGAAGAACTACAGCTTTGGCAAGACTATGAAGGACCGCGACTTTAAAACATGATTTTAAGCATAGTAAAATAATCATCTATCAAGACTTTATTTCCCACCTATTATCCATGAATAAATAGAAATCTATATGCGTAATGTGTACATACGCAATGAATTAGCTTCTTTTGAATTACATAACATTTGGCACGAGTTGTTTTACAATTTAAAAAAAAAATAAGGAAATATTAATTTTCACGTTTACAGTTGAATATTTTAAACACTTCCTTTTATTACACATATGATCTCGTACTTTATGTTTTTCAACTTTATTTTCAAATATGTTTTCGAGAACAGCTTGGTTAACGTGTAGATCTTGAAAATGGCGCCATTTGTACGTTAGAAACATGTCCATAATTATATTAAAACGATTGTATAGGGCGTTTTGTTTTTCTGTTTTTATCACTTAATATCTCCTCACATATTTATAAACTAGTCGTTGGGGGCCACCGTAATACTTACTCATCATAGATATGCATAATATAAAATATTAAAATAAAACATGTGTAAATTACTTATAAAATGCATTGCAATTCGTATAAAATCGGGATTGATGACGTCAAACTTCAGATGCTCTATTAGTGAATTGCGTAAAAAAAAATCCTTATAACTCCAAAACTAATAATCATATTCACTAACGGTTTATTGCATCGGATTAAGCGTCTTATTTCCAATTAAAATATATCTTTGAATTGAAATTTGGATGAAATACAGGGTCATGAAAAATCGAAGAGTGTGGGAAATAGGATTACAAATATCTAGGCAACTAATTATCCGACCGACTTCGTTCTTTATGCAAAATTTATGTTTTTTTATTGTCTTTTATATTTACTTCTTAAAATAAACAATTTCGAAAATTATTATATACCTTTTATCAGAGCGAATATTTCGAGAGTCCGAAAAAAATAGTTTCGGCAAATCTAGGTTACTGAAATTCAATAAGCTTCTTCCCATTATTACATACTAAGTACACACCAAATTTCTAGTCTACATCTCAATTTTTTCGGGAGATAGAGTGTTTATAGACACACATACACACAGACACACAGACATACAGACACACAGACGAACGGTAATTTTTTTTTCTAAAAATATGTTTTTCGGAATCTCCAGTGTCTGAAACGTGTAAATCCGTCAAAAAACAAATTTCGATTTTTAAAACGATTACAAGACTTACCCTATACTACGTATGATGGGTAAGTAAAAGTAGTTTCTCCCCAATTAAATATTATAAAATACTTATTACCAGTTTTGAAATTAGTCTTAAAATCTACAATTCTTGTTTCTGAATGAAGAAACTTTTATTTGATATTTCAAGCACTCGGCAAAACGTTCTCTATGTCATCTATTACAAGAAACACGTGCAATTGCTACCATTGATGACTTTGTTTTAATTATTTTCTTGTCTACCACTATTTCAAAGCAATAATGTCCTTCGTAGATTTTTACTAATATTCCAGGTGTATTACTTTTGTATAGTAACAGTAGTGGAAAAATAAGAAATATAAATATTCAGCAGCCTTGTAAGTGCAATCGAACACAAGACAATCATCGTTTGGAGATGTACACTGTAAAAAATTTTGCAGCAAAGTAACCGGTCATTCGACTGTTTTCTATAAAAACGGTCAAATGACCCTACTTAACCATACATAACCGTAATTTAACGCTATTTTGACCATAATATTGCTCATATTAGGGTCAGAATACTGTTAAATTACAGTTATGTAACCGTTTTTTATAAAAAATTGTCGAATGACCGTTTACTCTGCTGCAATTTGTTTACAGTGTAAATTTTGCCGATCTTAAACAGGAATATACCTATTTCTCTACTTCCCGGGTTATTCAATGTGATAAAAAAATTTCATTTCAAGGAATTCAAATAAATCTAGAAGTCATTGACATTCTCTGGATTTTGAAATTTAATTAACTAAATTGTCTTGATCTCTGATATGAATTTGATACACATAAACATTCTGATTCATTCTTACAAAGTATTTTATAGTAGTTAAAGACTAGGTAAAAAAAAAAAACTGAGAATCTGTTTGTTGGAGAGGGGCGTGAGAATCGGTCTACATTACCCGTATTTGAGTCAATATACTGACTCACTGACATCAATTGACATAATGACGTCATAATTACATCGTAGATGATATTCCTGAAATATCTTGTACAGACTTCAAGGGTTGCCACTATGCAAAAAAATTTTTATCATTTTTTTAAGCAACATTTCAACTATATTTTTGAGCTTTGTTAAGAGTATATACAGGGTGTCCATAATTAAACGACCCTACTTTAAAGTTGTCTACAGACGAAACTATTGGTCAGAAAGTTGTGAAATTTTGTGAAGGGCCTAATGAAGGAATGGGAATTTGTTTAAGCGAAAAAAAAATAGTTCAAAATTTTGCCACCAGATGGCGTTTTCAATGAGTCAGTTGCATTTGAAACATTCTGTAAGTCATGATAAACCAAGAACTTTACCTGATCTTAAAGATATTTTCACGACATGTTTTTAGCATTTCCCAGAACACACTGTTGTCAACTGTGGAACATGCTATCCTACGATTGCAGATGGTAGTTAGAAATGATGGACGTCATGTGGAACACGTTTTGTTGCAATAAAATATGTATAATTCATTAAATGTTCTTGATTTATCATGACTTACCAAATATTTCAAATGTGAATGATTCATTAAAAACGCCATCTGGTGGCGAAATTTTGAACTAATTTTTTTTCGCTTAAACAAATTCCCATTGCTTCATTATGTCCTTCACAACATTTCACAACTTTCTGACCAATAGTTTCGTCTGTAGACAACTTTAAAGTAGGGTCGTTTAATTATGGACACCCTGTATTTTCTTTTAATATAAAGATAATTTTCTTTCCACCTACAAACATTAAATTTTTTTATACTCTGAAATTATTAATATCTGTAAAAATGTGATATTTACAAATTACTTTCAAATAAACGAATTTTACTTTGAACTATTTTAAGTAGTTTATTTTTTTTGGTTCTGATTAATGTAAACCGAAATGTCTTAAAATATGTTAATAACAGAAAAATATTAGTTCTCTTTTTTTCTACCATATATATATATATATATATATAATTAACACATACTTCTAACTATTTCGCTATTACTCAATGTAACAAACTATTCTTCATCTGTATTCTGTTTTCTGATAAGAATGTGTATGCTAATTAATTTAAAAGTGTGTTACGATACATTAAACTTGAAACTCAATCTCTTGAAATTTCTTTTTGGCAAACTAATTCTTCAGAATTAATAAATTAATGTATTCTAGCATGTAACTTTCAAAAGAAATCAGATTAATCAAGATCAGAGACGAATGAATTAAACATGAATCGAGAGTAATTAATGGATCTGATACTTTTTTTTTCATTAATGTTTCTAACATTTACTTTCATAATTGATTTTATTAAAGTTTTTCCATCCGTAGAAGAGCTCTATTTTCTGTAATTAATATCTCATTAAATTTCCGGTACGTGCGGGATGCATTAATTAAAAATATAAATAAAAACGCAATGTTTGTAAATACATAAGACGTTCTTAATTGATTTGTTCAAGCGTTATTTGTTAAAATACACGTGATGACAATACCTTTTTGTATAAAAAAATAGGGTCAAAGGCATAGAGCTTTGTGGAAAATGTGATGCCAAGGACATTATTGACAGTTCAGGGGATGCACTACAATTCACTCACCGTAAGTAGTGACAGTTACATGTTACATTCTGAATTACGAAACTTCTAGATCTATGCTGGGTGGAAGTAAATAGATTCGGTTTTCAAAATTTCACGTGAGGTCGAAATATTTTACAGAAAGCAAAGAAAATCTGTTGAAAGTATCGTTACAATATCTTCATTTATAGTAAAGTTATGAAGATAATACACATTACGTTTGAATTTACGCCCTCGTGTCTTTAATTGAATAAGTGGTTTGCAGTTTTGTTTCCTTTTCTAAAATTAGGTATATCCTTGTTATATCGTCCCCCCGCAATCATGATTAAGCCAAGGCTAAAACTGCGATTTCGCCAAATTCCTTACAAAGTTTATATATACATCGTATATAAGCTTTATATATGCCACGTACGTCATATATATATATGTATACACGAGTAGGGAAGACCGAGCTTTTATTAGCAAAAATTAACTTTTAGTTCAACTCGATATATTTTTCTCCCTGTATTATTACTATAATGCCTTTGATTTTATAAAAAAATCTTGACCCATAATGACCCATAATCAAAATGAAACACTAATAAAATTTTCTCGAACATGTGACCAAGCCCAATTGTTTTCTCGGGCCCGAAACCCGTAGGATACAAAATTTAGTCAAAATCATATGAACGGTTTTTTATATACAATTAACTTGACCCTGACCAATGGTGACCCAAAATGACCAACTAATCTAATTTTCTCGAACATGTGACGTAGCCCAGTGGTTTTCTGTTGCCCGGTAGAATACAAAATTTTGTTAAAATCGTTAGAGCCGTTTTTAAAATAAAATTTGCATATATAAATATATATATATATATTTATCTAAATATATAACCACACACAAGATTTGCTCGTATTAGAATATATGATATACAGTGGTGGCCAAAAGTTTGGATATTTTTTGAAAGTTTCACTTTTTTAAACTTTGTGTGCTTGTAGAATATACTAATTTTCACTTAAATACAAAAGTTTATATATTAAATTGAAGGTAATTTAATGTAGAATTTAATAATAACAACAGTACCCGCATAGCATGCACAGTCACAGTGGCGTCATTGTGACGTCACTGTGAGTCACGTACGTCACGTCACACCTGTGACCAAAATTCCACCACTTTGTAACGTCACGCTGTGACCAAAATGTGAACGTCTTGGAGATTTTAAGAAAACTTAAAATAAACTTTAGAACAACTTATGGCATCAAGAAAATTACTATTTGAGAGCTTAAAAAAATTTTGTGACGTTGCAATGACGTCACTTCAAGTCACATAAGTCCCGTCACACCTATGACCAACATTCCAACACTGTGACTTCACAGTGTGATCGGAGAGGGAATTTGAAACAGAAACTCATAAAATATAGATTTGATTTATGTCATTTGCCTAAATCGTTAATAAAAACATTGTCACACACTATTTAAATAAATTGAGTATTTCCAGAATAAAATAATAAATAAATATCTGACTACATATATGAGACAGATAACTTTTTTACAATTTTCATTACCATTTTCAAGAAATTTAACAAAATATACTATATAATACACAGGTAAAAAATCCTAAATAGAAATTTAGTAACGAATGAAAGTTTTAGCGGAAAGTAATTCAGAAATAGATCTCCCATTCTAATAAAATTGTTAGCAATTTACAGGTTTGTTAACATTTTAAATGCAAACATTATTTTTTTTTCTACTACCGCAGGGAACTCATTTGCTAATTTTGTAATGCTAAAAATATTTCTTTAAAAATCTCCAATCTTTAATTATTTTGAGAGGCCACTCAACCCAAACATCAGTTTTCTTGTCAAAAAATGAGGGCACAAATTTTGCGACGATCCAACACTTTCAGGATTTTCCTTGTACGGTATAATTAAGGTGGTTCTTAACTGACCTGCTCAACAACGCGAAGCTTTCTGACATAATTTCAGACTCACTTTTAAACGCAAAGGCATAAATTGGGCAGGACGGTCTATGGAGGCAATATGGATTCGAAATGATTTTTCATTTTTTAAAAAATAAATATACTACTTATCGAGTTATAAGCAATTCGTGTCACGTGACGACCGGTTTTTCCCCTTTCTTTTACTGTCACGTCGGCTATTCGGTTCAAAACGTCGACTTTGACATTTTTTTTCTGAAATATCTTCTGATTTTAAGAAAAAATGGAAAACGTCTTCCAATTACATAGTTTCTGAATAAAAACACCAGCCAATTTAATGCATTTCCGAACAAAAACGAATAAAAAATATGTCATAAAGTAAATGTCATAAACTATATGTCATTCCTATAGCAATTTATTCCAAACTGGCCAGTGCTTAGTAAGATATCACCTCTAGCCATATAAATTATAAAGCATTTGAAATATCTTTATTTAAATTATTTGTTTTATCTATCATTTGCGGTAAGCTGTAAACATCTGCGAGGTGTTACTTTCTGGTTAAACAATGCTGCGCAGATCTTAATTGCGGATATTGGAAGCAGACGACTTTTGTCATTCGAAGTTCGAATTAGAATATTTTCAATTTTATTCTTCTTCCAAAATGGCGGTTGTGAACGAATTATGTGTCGAAGGATACGTTTTTGCACGTTCAAGGAGAGATATTTTTATTCAGAAAATGGAAATCATTGTGATAAATTATTCTTCAAATTTGGACGTAATTAACATCCTTATCATACGTTATTTAAGGAACTGCTGTAAAATATGAAGAAAAGCATCTGCGTCGTTTGGCCTTGTTTTTGCTGAGTGCTAATGCAGACTGCAGACCACTAAACAGTAAAACACGACATTTAATTGTTGGAACGGAACAGACAATGAATATTATCTAGAAAAAACTTTTTTTTATAAGGATTTATGTTCTGGATTTAAGAATTCCAATTAAAATATAAGTCCGAAAATAATTACAATAGCGTTGGCGTGTTATGATATGTATTCGTAAATGCATTTGTAATGTTTTTGTACCTAATTTACTTGAAAAACACTTGTATTACTCGGATTACTTCGTTGATGCCATAAAAAATTACATCTGCTAAAGAAAGGTATGTAAAAATTTTATTTTTTCAAACTACATGATTAAAATATTTAACATAGAAAGAACACCAACAGCAAAGCTTGAAATTTTTTTGTTGTTGTGTATACTAGTAAGAATTTAAATATTACCCTGCTAAAATATTTTAATTATCAAAATAATAATAATGATACATAATTTTTAAGTAATGAATAGCTGTAATATAATAATTTTATTTTTGATTTTCTGCTTTGAATTACACTACTCACTATTTTGATTCCTAAATGATTTTTATAAATTTCAAAGTATTCATTTAACATCTATACTTTAGTATATAAATTTAAAAGTATGTAGGATTATTGTGATCAGTATGATTAAAATAAGCTTGTTACTTACAATTACCGTATAATTCAGTAAATAAAATAATAATGATAAACCGATGTCTTATTACGCTTGGTGGTTAGACTGCATTTCTACACTTGATAAACATTAAAAGATGAATAACTATTTGATATTAATATTAGAGTTATTATTTTTTAATTGTATCATATAAATATGATTATCTGTCTTGTTAAAACAATGCAAAATAGCATCCTTAATGCAAAATATCAGTAACGTTCACTAAACTGCATTCTCAAACTTATATAATAGATCTCAAATCCGCTTGTATTCCGGATATACTATGTATTATGGTATCAGAATCACAGCAGATGTTACTGTGGTTCTTGCCCTGGAATCAGACATCAAGCCAGATAGATATCATGTCATCGGCGTCAACATATATTACTATTGGTGAATCGTAAATCAATAGAAAAATGTACATTTTCTTCACATCATATGCTAACTAGAGTGGCTGCGGTGCAGTGGGTTATCAACAAAAAATGATCGGTGTTTCTAAAAAATAATATATTGCAAAACTTATTATTTAAAAAAACATTACAATTTCATAAATATATACATAATTTATAAATCAATTAATAATGGTAAAATAAGCAAAATATTGTTTTTATTTTTTTATAGTTATCATTTATATATAAAGTAATACCAGTCAAATACTGGAGTAAACGTAATTAAAACACATATAGTATTTAAAATAGAGGTCCCATGCATGATTTGTAGCATATCTTATTTTAAAGGTTAAATTTTTGCTTTTCTCTTATTAAATATATAAGATACTGTTTAAAACCTATTGGAATATTTGATAAAAGGTATATTTATAAATTTAAATGGTTAAAGGAAAGAAAGACCCCCCCCCCCCCCTAAAAAAAAAACAGGGCAAAGTATCAGTTTTTTAAAATTATGAACTCAAATTATACAATATATAATTTTTTAACGTGGTTAAAATGTAAAATCTACCACTTTAATATTACTATATGTTTAATATGTACAGAATCGTAGATCAAGCAAGCCTCCTACTCTGTCCATTTTTTAATACCGCCTTTTTTTAAAATAATCATCGTTTTAGATTTTTCTTATAAATTTTGCAGACACCAACGCGGTACGTAATTTTTTCGGCAAATGTTGTAAAAAGCTAGCACAAATACTAATATTGAAAAAAAAAAGAAAAAAAAAAAAAAAACGAACCAGTGGGAGTCCTGTTCAAGGGGTACTTTTTCACAAAAGAAATCTGTAAATGGCTTTTTATCAATACTATTTTTTTTCCTTCTTTTTCATACTTTAAAAATGTTAAAGTATTTTTTTTTTGTATTTAAGGTTGAGCTTTACAATTTTCTGCACATATTTTTTTTTATTATGTATTCGATAAAACTGTACATGACATTTACTTTGACATTTAAAATTTTTTTTAACAAATAATATCATATGAAGAAGCGTTAGATTACCCCCACTTTTCACTAGATATGACAGTTAAAAATTATTTTTAATCTAATATAATTTGTACCTAAAATTCATGCACTGCCTTGTATAGCATATAAGAAATGTAAAAAAAAAAAAATAATAATTAATTAAAAATATCAATATATAAAAAAGTAGTAGGAATAAAAAATATTTTTTTTTAAAATATGATCTGTTAAAAGTTTTATTTTAAATCTGCTTTTAAATCGAAAATTAAAATGCAGTGCAGTAACAATTTTTAGAATAATTCTTAAAATTATATATTTATGTTGTTGTGGTCAGGGTCAAACTGATTCTATTATTAGGGTTTCGCTCATCTCACGAAACCCAATTTGTCTCGATTCTCTGTAAGTCCGTCACAGAGTGGGATCTCAGAAACTGTATAAGTTAGAGACTTGATATTTTGTGTACTTACAGCTGAAAACCTACTGTCACGCTGAAAATCATAAAATTTTGAAAATGTCTTCATTAACGCAAGATATTAATTAAAACCTTTAAAACCCACTCATTAATGGATAAAAATATTCAACTAATGCGCAGAATCTATTTGAATTGTTGCCAATTTACAAAAGTTCGCGCATAATAACATTCCCTTTCAATTAAAAAATGTATTTACATGTAACTATCAAAAATAGAAATAAAACTTTAAAAATATAATTAAATGAACACGTGTTAAAAGCAGTAATTGTAAAAAAAAAAAAAAAAAAAAAAAAAAAAACATAATAAAAATATACTTGCGCGTGAATATTAAAAAGAGTAATAATTAAATTATTACGTGTTCAAAGCATTAAATAGGGAAACTTACGTCATATTTAAAATGCTCAAATAACAATATTTCCGAACAGATTCAATATAAAAATATATTTACAGGATATATTAATTTATTTCGACAAAATATTTGACCTATTATCGCAAATTTTAAAACAGCATAAATATTAATATTTCCTTTCAATATATATTTTTAAGTTTAATAATAGAAAGAAAACTTTGAAAATTACGTCATATTGGAATCTATACATTTCAAACTTCTTTCGGAAAAAAAAAATCGGTACTTCTCCATTATACGGTTGACAACTTCCAAATGACAAAAAAAAAAAAAAAAAAAAAAAAAAACTATTGCCAAATTCTAATGTCCAAAAAACCAATGGAAGAATGCTGCCATTATAGAATCTAAAGCCCCACTCACTAAAGTGCCAATTATCAGTAACTTTAAATAATAAAATTTATAATGCATTAAAGAAAAGAGAAAAAAAAGTAATCTTAAATCTTTATTTATTTACAATATTTTTCTTAACTATCCCCCTCGGCTGACGGATAAGTGTTTATGATGGCAGTTGACACGGGTATGTTGTGCATAACTATGCATAGCAACATTTTTTCAACGCAAGGTCTTTATTATTTTTTTAATTAATGAAATAATTAATAAATGGGTAAAATATCATTAAAAATACAGATAAATGTCTAATAAAAATCTCTTGATGACATAGGAAACACGTGTAACGCATCTGATGTCAATAGAATGTGACACCACGGTAACACACTTTTTTCCCCTATATTTTGGCGACTTTTTTTTATAGTGGTCGACGGGATAACGGATAAATACCCAATTTTTTTATAACATCATTATCATATATTCTTTGATGCAACCACATTGTTTACTTAGCTATTTAACATAAGTTGATTTTCAAATGTTTAATTCATGTTATTTAATCTATCACGAAAACAGTTGTTAGCTCTTTCGACAGCAGTTGATTTGGCCTTAAAATATCTCAGTGAAAGGAAAATGAATGGAAACCCGATTAAAGCCGATCGCCACTGGTCGCTTAATTCTAATTGAATCTTCTGTAATCATTTTAGAGTTAATCCAATTAGCGTGCTTTTAAAGTTTGCGGTGTCATAACGGGGGTTGGCGAGCGTAGCTCCTAGGGGGCAGAACTCCCTAGTAAAAAAAAGAAATAAAACGCTAATAGACAATGATGTACTTATTATGTGAATAGGGATTGTTAATAAAGAAGGGGAGAGGGGGGGAACTACTTTTTTTTAAATATCGCGTTTAGTTCACATGACAGATATTATTATGACAGAGTATAATAGCTGGCTTTGCCCGCTATAAGGACGGTTCAGATATTTGAAAAAACTAAAAACTAGACTGGCAATTTTTTATTTTATATAAAACATGAGTTTTTTTTAATTTGGATTTATTAAAGACACTTAGTCACTTGTTTCGGATTCGTTTCGATTTTAGATTAAAATTTTATTCTTGCAGTTTGGGGTACGGGTTAATCTAATTTTTCAAAAGAATTACTATAATATTGTTTCAGATGAAAAACTATAGTTTAGTGTGAATGAGTTTTTATACATGCTCATTTTTCTGTATAAGCCATAAAATAGATATGATAAATATTTTTATAGACTTCTTTTCTATAATTGTATTAAATTGTAGATATATTTTTTTATTTAGGATTTTGGGTCCGGAGGAATGTCGATCAAAACATTTATCAGGTTCGGACGGGTTATGGGTCAACGGAATTTGTTTTATTGGGTTACGGTCGGATTTTGGGTGGACTTGAAATAAAATTTAAAAATTCAAGTCGGGTTTGAATAAATTGAAATCATCCAGCACAGGACAGGACCCAAATGGCTTCACAATATTGTCACTGTCGTCACAGATTCATCACAATGTTATGTCAAAATCGTCACAAATGACACATATTTCACAAATTGGTCATAATGTGACTTCAAAATGTTGTCGCTTTCGTCACAGATTCGACACAAAGTTAATGGCAAAATCGTCACAAATGACACACTCTTCACAAATTTGTCACAACGTGACTTCACAAAGTGGTAACAATGTGTCGTCACAAAAGAGCTCTAAAACGGCCATAACGACTTCACATTCAGGTCACCGTGACTTCACATCGACGTCACGTGACGTCACATCGACGGTCACAAAGTCACAGTGTGACTTCACACTGACGTCGCCGTGACGTCACCATGCCTTACGGGTATTACCTGTATTATAAAATATATCTGTTATGCTCATTTTAGTAGAAAAAACAAACACAAATCGTTTTGAATAAGGACGTGTTTTGTAATAAAAGCGTACTAGCCAATCACAAACACTGTTCTGAAAACCAATCAAATGTCTGTAACTATAGTTTAGGTTATTTGGATGGTAAAAGAGTTATTGTTGTGGAAATATTTTGCAAAATGATACATACTAGTACAATTAAACAGAGTATTGCTGTTTTTGAATATTTAAAGTCCTTTTTTTTAATTAAACTAATTTTAAACAATGTCATCAACAAGTAGAACTAATTGGACATCTACAAAAAGAAGCCGAATCGTCATATTGAGAGAAAATGGCCTCTCTTATGCTGAAATTGCAAGACAAGTTGGTGGTTCAGTGACTTGTTCGGGTGCACGAAAGTTCTGTTTACGTTATGAAAAAACGAAATCAGTGGAAAATAAGGCCAAATCAGGCCGAAAAAAATGTACAAGTGCTACTGCCGATAGAGAAATTAAACGGCTATGCCTTTAAGATAGAAAAATTTCATCAGATGTCATTAGATGTGAAATGAATGCAGCGGGTATTGCAGTAAGTTCAAGAACAATAAGAAGAAGGTTATCAGGATTTGGACTACAAGCTTGAATTCCAAGGAAAAAACCATATTTAAATCAAAAGCAACGCGAAAAACGAGTTAAGTGGGCAAAAGAACACATTAAATGGTAAGAAAATCAATGGAAGCAAGTAATCTGGAGCGATGAGAGTAAAATATGGCTCTTTGGTAGTGATAGTAGAAAATACGTGAGACATAGAGTAGGAGAAGCACTTCATCCTGACTGCATTGAAGCAACTACAAAAAACCCAACAAATGTCATGATTTGGGCATGTATGTCTGCAGATGGTGTGGGCCGAATTCAAGTGATTGATGGCATCCTGAATGCCAAAAAATACATCGAAACTGTCCTGGAACCAAAATTGATACCTTCCATCAGGGATCTCTTCCCCAACAACGCACCATTTATTTTTCTGCAGGATTCAGCTCCATGCCACACGGCTAAAGTATGCAAAGTATGGTTTCAAGATAAAGCCATAGATATATTACCATGGCCAGGAAACAGCCCTGATCTCAATCCAATTGAAAATTTGTGGCGACGTTTGAAAATTCTTGTACGACAAAAACGTCCATCCAATAAAAGACAGCTTATTGAAGCTATAATTGATTCTTGGCACCATGTGATTACAAAAGATGAACTCCAAACACTCGTTCACTCGATGAAAAGACGCTGTGACGCTATCTTAATAAATAAGGGTTATCCTACTAAGTATTGATTGTGTAAGTATCACTTAAAAAAAATACAAATCTAAGATAGATCTTACTATTAGTTGCATAACTTTTTTTATAATACAGATATTATAATACTGTTTTTATTATTAAATTTTACATTAAATTACCTTCAATTTTATATATAAAAGTCTATATTTAAGTGAAAATTAATATATTCTACAAGCACACAAATTTGAAAAACATGAAACTTTCAAAAAATGTCCAAACTTTTGGCCACCACTGTATATATATATATATATATATATATATATATATATATATATATATATATATATATATATATATAATCTGTAATATTTACACCTTATATGTTAAATATGCTCCATATACATCTTATACACCTGTTATACATATGCGTCATGTATACGTTATATCTGATTAACGTGGCCATATCTGTCACAAAATGACATATATGTATATATATCATTTATGTCATAAAACGCAACGTTATATCGCAATCTCTTGGCGATTCATCCGCGGGTGCCACAGTGCTAAGGAATTACTAAGCATGGTTTGTCTTGGTGTTAATCGTAAAAGTATGTGCTGATAATTTTGAAACTACTTATAATCATCTCTTTTATATCAGTATAAACATTTCCATCCTCACATATTGCTTTAATCATCGTATAAAATAATTTACTTAAAATTTGTATTCAAAGCTAATAAACATGCATTTTTTATTCCTATCCAAGAGCAGTGGTGTATGACATGTAGCACTTATATTTTTAATTTCCATACATATTTTAATTCTCAAATGTCAAACAATGGCATAATTTAAAAAAAAATTATATTATAATGCACGTAAAAGAAAACGATTTATTTTCAAATCAACTCGATAAATTCTGATGTCATTCAATTATTTCAACATTTTTGCAATAGAAAGACTGTGCTCCTGAGAGAGTAAATTGCCCAATGCTAATAAAATAGAAATTTTGTTTTATATCGCTTTGATTTACAAATGTTTTCTATGTAGATTTCTTTTTAACCACTTAGCAGACTCCTTCGTCATACATGCGACCTAGTTTTTTTTTCGACTTCACCTGTGTATTTTCTTAAGCATTCGCTAGTTTCTTTGGAAAAATGGCTATGTATCTTGAAGTGTAAAAGATTTTGCTACACAAAATACATTACGGAGTACAAAAAGACCCACAAAACTGTCTAGTTAAACTATTGATTACGGGCCAGACTGGTGACTATTTGTATATTTAATCGCAACATAATATACAAAAAATATATACATATTTATTTATATATGCCATCAATTCTCAAGTAAACATTTTCATGCTCAAAAAATATGTTTAACAGACAAACATGCAAAATTAACAACGTTAACAGTAGCATTAAAATTAAGATTATTTCTTTACTCTTTCATGTATAAATTAACTTATGCGGCTGAAAACGTTTACTTGAGAATTAATGACATTCGTAAAACAGGTATTTCAGGCTGAGGAACTAATTAATACACTATAAACACCCTTCGGAAACGTTTCTGAAAAATACGGTTAGCGAAAAATACTTTGTTTTTATAAATTACTCTTTAAATTTTGGAAATGTATTGGTTTCGGGGGATTCAACAGACAATGGAATACGCTATTCGGAATTTCGGATAACTCAGAAGATTATATTATATTTTCGTTCGTGGTTATGGTATATTTTCATAACATAAGAAACCTTGGTTATTTTTTACAGTGTAATAATTTTGAACATCTGCGGTAAAAGTAAAAGTTATACTTTTTATGCAGATTCTTTTGCAATTTAAATATAAATTATATGTGAAAAAAAAAACTGGAGTTATAATCATTCAAAGTGTGTATACATTTTTCTGTGTGAGATTGAAGAAAGTTTTGGGATTGGCACATCCGACTAGTTTTCTGTGATGTTATTTTATTCTATTTGCGCAGCTAAGAAGAAATATTACATTAATGGTAACAAAAAATACAGTTTCTGTTACAATTATTTTGTAGAATCAGATATATATATATATATATATATATATATATTTATTTTTCCAAGTAAAGAAATGAAATATTTTGATTGTGTATAATAAAAACACGCTCATTCGACAAATTAATTAATCATAAAATATTTCTTTTATTAATGTGCAGTCCTTATTTTCATTATTTTTTTAAAAAATGATATGTCTGTAGTTGCAAACAAATTAATTTTCGAAATTACTGATTCATATTAAAATATGTTCTCAAGAGTACGAATTCGTTCATTTAGTATTTTTCAAAAATATAATTTCAAGTCTTATTTTAATTTATGATGTGTTTTATAAATGCAAAAAGAGCCTTTCTTCAAATTTCAGAACATGATATTTTTGTAGTGCAAAAAAAAAATATGCATTAGTTAAATTGTCAGATGTTGTCTCTTAATTTTCCGTTTTTAATTTACGCCGTTCAATATATCACATTAAAAAAAAAAAAAAAAGTTAGATAATTTATATTTTATTTTAAACGTAGAATTTGCTTCTCCCGTGATATTAAATACTTAAAAAAATAAAGTTTAGTTTATTCTTTATCTTTTATTTCATTTATTCTTAAAGTTTATTTTCATGAATGTTACCTGCTCTATTAAATTGATTTTTTTTAACAAACATTGAGAAATATTAATTATTTATTTAAAAGTGTTCAAAAATGTAACTCATACACGCACACACATATACAGCATGCGTCAGAAAAATGTATAAACATTTTGAATGATTATAACTCCAGTTTTTTTTTTCACATATATTAAAAACGAATCAGTACCAACTTATATCAAATTATAACTGAAACTAAAGATTTATTAAATTTCGAGCATTAGTTCTTGAGATAGGGCTATCGATAAAATCGTGTAAATCCTGAAAAATGCAGTATAGCAGCGCCTCCTGTTGGAAGATTTACACCAAAACCTAATCTACAACAACTTATGTCAACGTCTAACTGAATCTGAAGTTTGATGAAAATCCGTGCATTAGTTCTTGAGATATAGTGAAAATCATAAAAAATAGGATAGCAGCGCCACCTGCTGGGATATTTACACCAAAACGCAAACAACATCTATTTATGTCAAGGTCTAACAGAATCTGAAGTTTGATGAAATTCTGTGCATTTGTTCTTGAGATATAGCTATTGCGAAAATCACAAAAAAGTAGCATAGCAGCGCCACCTGTTGGGTTATTTTGACCAAAATGTAATTTGTGTCATTTTATGTCAAGGTCTAACTGAATTTGAAGTTTGATGAAAAACAGTGTATCAGTTCTAAATATAGAACTATTGCTAAATCGCAAAAAATGCAGCATAGCAGAGCCACATGTTGGGCGATTAACGCCAAAAACTAATCAGCTCCACTTTCTATCAGGGACTAACTGAATCTAAAGTTTTATTAAATTTTGTGCATTAGCTCTTTAGATAGAGCGCCTACAAAATTTTTGTCACTTGCAGACAGACAGAGTCACAGACAGTCACATGCAGAGTCACATACAGAATCACAGAGTCACAGATAAACATTTTCTAAAAACAGTCAAATCGTGTTCAGGACCTTCTAAAACGTATAAATCCGTCGAAAACCGGAAGTCGAAAATTTTCATGAATTCAATACTTTCTTCTTGTAAAGATGGAATAAAGTAATAAACAATAACGACAACAGAAAATTCTGTATATATTTTCAATGCACTGATATTAAAGGGTGATTCGCCTGTAAAACCGTCCAATCTCAATTTATTTTTAGACTAAAAAATTCGCTATTTGTTTCCGTTTCGAACACCGCCTTGCCCAGCGATCTGTACAGATAAAATACGTTCTCCAACAGCTTTTGTTTGAGTTGTCTGCAAGAGCGTCAATATCTCTTCCGAAATTTAAATACGTTCTCTCAAAATCGTGGTTATCGATTTACTGGCATTGGTGGAAAGTCAGTAATTAAGCTAACGATTTCAAATATGGAGAAAATTTACATGAAATATGCACTTATATATTGAGCCATTAAATTTTCCTTCATTATTTACTTTTTTTCGAGAAACCTGGATGAATTTTAAGAAAATATTTAGCCTTCTTTTCTAACGACAAGATACTCTTTTGTAAAAATGAATGGTTTAACAGATTTCTACATTCAATCTACAAATTTTAAATCCTTGTTTGTTTTGTTTTAGAACCGCTACCACGCAGCCGTGCCAACCAGTTAGAATAAGGTAAAGCCAAGAGAGATGACGCGGTCGGAGAGATTGCGCACAAAGAGGTTCGGGGGGAAGGAGTAGAGTCAGCGCGCAGCGACTCCAGGTAGTTGTGCAACACTAGTAGAGCAGTGTCTACTTGAATGTGCACGCCGATTGTTTCGAGCGTCTAGGATAAAGCATTATATTTTGTTTTATTTTCCGAAAGTAAGTGCTTGAATTTTCATAACTATTCGTTAGAATTTCTATATAGTATCAGTACTACAAAATATTTTAAACTCAAACAATTTCCCATAAGCTACTAACATAGACTAACGGTGTGAACACCACTGGTTCGTGCTTGAAGCGGCCATATTTAAATAAAAGCCTGTATAATCTCCCCTACCGAAATTGGAGAGTTTGCGCATCTGCTACTTAGGAGAGACGGCGCATTGTTTCCCATTAGTTTTCATGCTAGGAGAGATTACGCAGCTTAATGGTAAATTTTAATATATTACAAATTACATGTAAAACATGTGAATGAATCAATTTTGAAATAATTTTTGAAAAACACATAATTATCGAAACTAAATTTGGCAATAAATTAGTTTGTTAAAAAAATACTGGGAAATGAGGATGGGTGAACTGAATGTCTGGAATTGTACCATTAGGTTGAAATATTCACTCTTAATACAATAATATTTATTCACAAAAGACTTACCACAATGCCATTTAAGTGTAATTGTTATTGTTAGCGATTAAATTGTAGTTATTAGTAACAATCTCTCCTACCCATGTGCGCAATCACACCAACCCTGTAAGGATATATTGCGCAAAATAGCTTTCTTGGTTTTATTACAACTGTTCTATTAAATTACAGCATAACAACAAAATAACAATGGAAATGCATAAAAAACAAATAATGTCAAAATTAATCATGCATAGTTTAGCAAAAAATTAATATTTATATGTATTTTTATTATTCTGCTGAATTGTGCGCAGACTATCCTAGCTTTACCTTATATATTACTAATCATTGTCTTCTTTTGTGCTTTCTGAATGCAAACGATTTCAATTGTTCATGAGAAAAGAGGACTTCAATATTCCATAGGATTTCGAAACTGCTGCTTCACCTTTAAAAAAACAATATATGATTCTATGATGTTTAAAATGTGTCAAAATAATCGCCTATACTGAGAAAAATGACACTTTCAAATCTGAGTAAATCGATGCTTTCATTTTGTTATGAAACTACTTGTTTCAAATATGACGACATAATGCTTTCAATTCTGAAATACCAGAAATACTCATAATATTGAAACATGGACATACTTAAAACGGAGCACATAGAGGTCAGTTTATACTCATATTTGAAACAAGAACATACTCAAAAATGATTAGAATCAGTTCAAACTCATTTTTGAAACATGGACATACTCAGAAATGAGCACTTAGAAGTCAGTTCATACTCATTTTTGAAACATGGACATACTCAGAAATGAGCACTTAGAAGTCAGTTCATACTCATTTTTAAAACATGGACATACTCAAATATGAACACATGATGTTTTATTCTTGAGTGTGTACATATTTTCAGAAATGAGTATATACATGTTTCAAACTTGAGTAATTTTGATTCGGAACCATTTTGACAATCGACATACCCAGATTTGAGTATTTTTTGCTCAGTTTTGAAAATGTAGTTTTTAGAGTGTACTTTTAATAAAGTATATTTATAAAAAAGAAAAACAATATATTAATTTTAAAATATAGATAGAGAAAAAGATTTGCCTTTCATGTTTCTTAAGATTTGCTATTTATAATAAATTTCACTTAAAACAAATTACGTAATAATAATAATATAATAACTTGAAGAATAATCTATTTATATACTTTTAAAAAATGTTTTTAAAAATAAGCATAGTAGAGCAATATATGGGTTTTATAACATTTAACTTAAAATAAATTTATTCATAATACAAGACTTTTGAGATTATTTCAGATAAAATATGTCTCTTCATTTATTTAATAATACTTTAAGTAACATTATTTCGGCAAACTTTTAATCCGATTGGCATTTTGATAGGTTGGGTTTAATATCTGCCAGAACACATTAAATACCATGTTTAATTTTATTTTACAGAAAAGGATACCGAAGGATATTGATTTGACATTCATTGTTTAAATACCTTGAACGTTAGGCTAATAAATATGAATTGTAATAAAATTTGGTAATAGCAAAACTATAAAAAAAAAGGAAAATTCTATAAAAATATTAGAAATAAATTTGAGGAAAAAGTGTTTATGTGTTTTTTAAAATGTATTCAATAATATAGAAATGTAAATATATATAAACAGTTACAGAAATATTACTGAGCTAGGCGAGCGAAACTTTTATGCGTCAATTCAATTGTTTCTTTGTGACGCAACACCACCAAAACTGTTCGGTCTAAGATCATGAAATTCAGCTCAGTGATAGCTGACTGGGCTCGCATAGTTCGCATAAAAATAAACTTGATACAAATCGTGTATTTGAGAATACCTATAGATCATAAGTGAAATAGATTTAAGACTTTAATTGAAATCGGCGCCAACGACTGTTTTCATAATTTAGATCATGTGAGTTTCATAATATCCAAATTTTAATTGCTTAAAAGGCGTATAGCCAACATAGTAAAAAAGTACCCAAACCGGAATTCGAACCCTGGTCATCAGTATAGCGCACTGACGTTCTACCAACTGAACCACTTCGGAACGATACACAGCCTGGCACTTTCTCACGACAACATGTTGGCAAGGCTACAAATACAGCACAAGATGGAATATTTTCGTCAGCCCCTAACCCTGGGGCAGACACGAAATCGAAGAAAATCCAGCATCGATAATTGAATAAATCTATATTTATTACTTGGAAAATTTTCCATTGAAAATTTCACACGTCTTGCATTCGTAATATTCAAATTTTAATTGCTTAAAAGGCCAACATAGTGAAAAAGCACCCAAGCCGGGACTCCAACCCTGGTCATCATGAGGGCCCTTTTAACACGTGATCATTTAATTATATTTTTAAAGTTTTATTTTTGTTTTCGATAGTCACGTGGAAATACATTTTTAATTAAAAGGGAATATTATTATGTGTGCTATTTTACATATTGGCAACAATTATAATAAATTCTGCAATTTAGTTGAATATTTTTATCCGTTAATGGGTGGGTTTTTAAGGTTTATCTATATATCTTGTGTTAATGAAAACATTTTCAAAATTTTATGATTTTCAGTGTGACAGTTCGTATTCAGTTGTAAGAACACGAAATTTCGAGTCTCTAACTTATACAGTTTCTGAGAACCGACTCTTAGACGGACAGACAGAGAAGCGTGACGAAGAGCGTTTCGTGAGATGAACGAAACCCTAAAAAGACGGCAATTATTCATTTTTCACCAGAATTGGCGAACTTTATTTTAGTTCTCGTGCTAAAATTTCACAAGAAATGTCTAACAAGACTGCGGTAAACTTTTGCATACAGAGATATTCCAGCATATGTTGTTTATAAGTAACATCGGTTAATCGAATCAGTCGCTTTCATACAATAAATAACTAAGAACAAGAAATGAAGATGCAATTTTTCTGTATATGTACGTATGGTAAATAAGAGAGAAATACGAATTTTTATTTTAGAAATTTTTATCATTATTCATGAATCATTTAGCTAAAAATAATTCGAACATAAATAATCTAACATAATATAATGTATTAGTGATTTATTAATCAGAATTTTTCTGTTTGTTGGTCCGACGGAGAATCCTTCGTGCCTCGTTCCTATTTTGTTATTTTTCCTATTTTGTTATTTCAGTTCCTACTATTAACTCACACTCTCTCTATATTTATATATCTTGTCCAAATTTTCCATCGTTAATAAAATATTTTCTATTCATCCACTCAAGTTCAAATACATTTTTTAAAACTTGTAGTGGACGACACTTGATGTTAATATGGTTTTTTCAAATATTAATTCATTAATTAAATTTAATTAATTCATTTTATTTTTATATGTGAGAAAAAAAATTCTCCCATTGTTTTTATAAATGAAATGAAAGATTTTCCTCAAATTAGTGATGCCAGAAAAATAAAATACCGCAACGATGATTATAAAAAAAGGTTCAATAAAGATAACGTGGGACATTAATGCTGCACGGGTTTATTTTATATATTTATGATTAAAAAGTAGGAATTGACTTAAAAAAAAAAATGTTTTATATTACTTGTTTTTAGTAATAGTGATATTCGGCCCGTTTTATTGTAGTGAAAGACTTGTGAAATTCGTTTGAAGATTTAAAGCTTTGTAAAATCACATAGAAATTTAAAATAGTTAGTTTTCCTAGCAAAATATATTTTAATAATACCAGAGGATTCAATCCATGTTTACAGGGCATACTGCCACTTGTAAAGAGCACAGATAAAATTGCAATAGTTTTTTTTTCATTCGATATACATTTTTCGATTGTCCTCTAACGTTACAAAAAGCATTTTCATATACAAATGTTATTATACGTTTTGCGCGTAAAATAGATCTAAATTGAATAATTAAGAAAATATATCATTCAAAAATTTGAAAAGCGTACATTTATTGCAAAATTTCAAAGTGAATTTTAAAATAGTTAGTTTTCCTAGTAAAATATATTTTAATAATACTAGGGGATCCAATCCATGTTTACAGGGCTTATTGCAAAGTGTAAAGAGCACATATAAAATTGCCATAGTTTTTTTTTTCATTTGATATACATTTTTCAATTGTACCTGCAATTGTCAATTGGCGTTACAAAAGCATTTTCATATAAAAATATTATTATACGTTTTGCACGTAAAAATAGATCTAAATTGAATAATTAAGAAGATATATCATTGAAAATTTTTAAAAGCGTACATTTATTGCAAAATTTCAACGTGAATCTCCTATAATGTTAAAAATCTGTAAAAAAATATTATTTAACAGGTATAAATAGTTATTTGTGATAATTTAAACCAAGCTTGGGCAACCTTTAAGAAAGCAGTTAGGTAAGTTCACCTATGCTGATGGCAAACAATAAACGGCGCCATTATAACCATATGCAACAAAAATAATCTCAAAGTATGCAATAATATTAAATTTCACTGTAGTAGTTGTTGCGACACACACACGTATTCTAACAATGCACACATACATTCCGCAGTGATAGCCGTACAAAAGACTTCCAACAATTCAGAAACTGTATATAAAAATAATTTTTAGAAAGAAAACATGCATTATATTACATTTGGAATTACATGTTCTGAAATGGACATAATCTCAAGATTTGTTTTAATAGAAAGGAGCGAGAAACCTTAACTCGCAACTAAAATGAACAATAATAAAACTAGTCGTTGGGGGCCACCGTAATACTTACCCATCATGGATATGCATAATATACAATATTAAAATTAAAAATGTGTAAACTACTTATAAAATGCATTGCAATTCGAATAAAATCATGGCTTGATGACGTCATAAACTTTGAAGGCTCGATTACTGACTTGCTTAAAAAAAACATCCTTATAACTCCAAAAACAATAATCCTATTAACTAACGGTTTACTGCGTCGGATTAAGCGTCTCATTTCCAATTAAAATAGATCTTTGAATTGAAATATGAATGAAATATAGGGTCATGAAAAATCGAAGAGTGTGGTAAATGTGATTACAAATATCATGGCAACTAATTATCCTATCGACTTCATTTATTATGCAAAATTGATGTTTTTTTATTGTCTTTTATATTCACTCCTTAAAGAAACAATTTCGAAAATTTTTATATACTTTTTATCAGAACGAATATTTCGAGATTCCGAAAAAAATAGTTCTGGATAATCGAGGTTACTGAAATTCAATAGGCTTCTTCCCATTGTTACATACTAAGTACATACCAAATTTTAAGTCTCTATCTCAATTTGTTCGGGGGCTGGAGCGTTTACAGGCACACTGACACACAGACACACAGACGGACGGCAATTTTTTTCTAAAAATATGTTTTTCGTAATCTCCAGTGTCTAAAACGTGTAAATCCGTCAAAAAAATCGATTTTCTAAACGATTACAAGACTTACTCTATACTACGTATGATGGGTAAGTAAAATCATGCATCAGACATAGATTATGAAATTTTCCAATAGTAACAGAATAGTATTAACAAATTTAATTATTTCATACAATGAAATAAGATATCCTAATTAATTTATATATATATATATATATATATATATATATATATATATATATATTTATTTATTTATTTATTTATTTATTTATTTATTTACTCTATATATATACAGCAGTCCATATATATACAGGGTATCCGAAAAGTATGAAAACGGTCGAACAACTCGGGAAATATATATCGGATTGAAAAATGGAAATTATGTGTTCGATATTTTTGAAAAATCTATTTAGGGATATCAAAGTTACCCTCCCCCCAACTATGATCCCTAAGGGGAAAGGGGAGCAACTTCGAAATCTTAAATGATAAGCCCTCCTTTTTTATTGCAAATTCGGATTCTACGGGTACACGTAACTACGTAACTTTCATATTTAATATTTTCTTTGGAAATTCTTTTTCAAAAAATATTTTGAAAGACCGCCTAAAGGGCGCACGTGATTACCGCGGGCGTCGCGTTGGACAGCTCTGATTTAAACTTAGGGTGTTTTAACCCAAAGTACAAAAAAAACATTTTCAGTCATGTTCCTGTTTTGAAACAAGAGCAAAAAAAACTTTAAGAAAATTCCTTACGCAGAACCAAAAAAAAAAAAAAGATGGGGGCGGGGGGAGGGGGGGGGGATACTTTCTTCTGCCATCTATTTCTGCATTTCACACCCATTACTGAAATTCATTTGTAGTGTCTATGATAAATATGATATGTCTATATAAAGGAATGCGAAAAAATTATGCACATTTGTCTTAGTGTTGCTTTCCATTGAAAACTCGTATAGGGTTACCATACCGATTAAAAGTAATCATACAACATATTTTTTTCCGAGCACTGTGCCCAATGTATGTATTGAAGCAAATATATGTCCGTCAGTAACGCTGACATTATAATCACAGTAGCGACGAACTAACCAATAAATTTATCTTTTCCTGCATGTTTTAAAACTGTAAAACATTGCACTATTTCAATTTTTGCACCGTCAAAGAGAAAAGTAAATGTATTTTCAATTGCAATTTGTGTGAAAACCGTATCTCTGTTTACTGTTTTTATGGTTTAGATAATATATTTTTAGCATTTATTTAATCTGCGTGCAGCACAATTATGGAAGATTAATCCGTTGGCATTTAAAACAATGTACTTAATTCAACTTTTGTTTGTTTCAGTATAATTTCTTATAACTAAATTCCTAACAAAAAATAAACTTAAAAAAACAAATAAAACACGAATTTAACAGATATGTAACCGAACTGCGCTCTTAAACACTGAAATAAACCGAATCACAAAGTATGCTATTAACAGTTAAATGTATTGCTATGTACCTCTGGCATGCGTCTAATACGAAAGTACAATTTTTTTTTTATCAACTCAGTTGGCATTCTAAGAATATATATAAAATGTAAAAAATCTATTACAGCATTCAATTATAAACAGTTTTTGACTATGTTCTGTATACAAGGTAAACCTTCCTGTACACGTTCTTTCACCTGGGTAGTCGGATTAGATTACCCTGTTCCAATTAAAAATAAAATATTTAAAATAAAATCTAGATAAAGTTCTGTTTTTTTATTACTAATTTATATAAAACACTTACTATGTTACAGAACTAACTGTAAAGCTTTTTCTTTATCTAGAACTAAAAAATGTTTAAATACGACTAAATTTAATTTGCTTCGCTCTGTTAGTGCTATAATTATCATTTAATTCAAGAGAATAACTACATCCTAAGATAAATATTTCAAACTAGATTTAATCCAATGCTGTTTATCTTGTAAAATATAAATGAAATTAAAGACTTTAAATTTCAGTAATAAACATCGACGTTTCTTACTTCTTTGTTCCAATTAATTTCTTTGAAGCATTTGTTATGTATGGTCAGCAATGAGGCATTTGATGAATCTTATAAAATTAAAAACCTTTCTATGGATTTAATTAATCTTGTAAGTGTCAACTCTACATGCGACTAATACGAAAGTACTTTTTTTTTTCATTCTATTCGGTTGACAATCTAAGAATATATATTAACTGTAAAAAATCTGTTAGAACTTACAATTATAAATGGTTTTATTCTACTTTATGTACGCCGGGTAGTACATTGGGAATCTTTAACTTGGGTAGTCCGGTTGATTACATGGTTTCAATTAAAACTAGTCGGATGTGTCAATCCCAAAACTTTCTTCTATCTCACACAGGTTTCGCATACACTAAAAAGAATCAGCACCCATTTATATCAAGGTCTAACTGAAACTCAAGTTTTATTAAATTCCGTGCATTACTTCTTGAGATAGGACTATCGCTAAAATCGTGTAAATCCTGCAAAATGCTGCATAGCAGCGCCACCTGATGGCCGATTTTTACCAAAAACTAATCAGAACCAATTTATATCAAAGACTAACTAAATATAAAGTTTTATTAAATTTCGAGCATTAGTTCTTGAGATAGAGAAAAATGCTGCATAGCAGCGCCACCTGCTGGGCGATTTTTACCAAAAATTAATCAGCACCAATTTATATCAGGGACTAACTGAATATAAAGTTTTATTAAATTACGAGCATTAGTTCTTGAGACAGAGCTATTGCGGAAATCGCAAAAAATGCTGCATAGCAGCGCCACCTGCTGGGCAATTTTTACGAAAAACTAATCAGCACCAATTTATATCAGGGACTAACTGAATATAAAGTTTTATTAAATTCCGAGCATTAGTTCTTGAGATAGAGCGCCCACAACATTTTTGTCACATACAGGCAGACAGAGTCACAGACAGACATTTTCTAAAAATAGTCAAATCATGTTCAGGACCTTCTAAAACGTATAAATTCGTCGAAAACCAGAAGTCGAAAATTTTCATGAATCCAATACTTTCTTCTTGTAAAGATAGAAGAAAGTAAAAATATTTAAAATATAAATGTAAATAAAGTTCAGTTTTTTAAAATTGCAAAGTTTGTAATTTACAGAATAGTAATGTTTTTCTTTATTTAGAACTAATAAATGTTTAAATACAACTAAATTCAATTTGTATGAGCTAGTTAGAGCTATGATTATCATTTAGTGCAAGAGCATAACTACATCCTAAGAAAAATATTTTAAAATAGATTTAATCCAAAGCTGTTTATCTTAAAAATATAAATTAAATTAAAGACTTTAAATTTCCAGAATAAACAGTGGCGTTGTTATTTCATTGTTCCCATTCACTCCTTTAAAGCATTTTTTATGGCATACACAGCGGCATTAGATGAATCTTATAAAATTTAAAACGTTTCTATGGATTTAATTAATCTTCTAAGGGTCAACTCTAAAGATTTTGATTGCTTTTAAAGTAGAATAAAAAGAGTAACATTTATAGTATGTTATTTTAAAATGCTGAGCAATAATTAAAAATATTTTCTAAGTCCTAAAGTTTCAAATAATAGCATTTCCACAAAAGGCAATCTTTTATTCGTCACATTAATAGAATGCCTTGCAGTACTAAAAATTTCCAAATCTAAATTTCCAGATCTAAAATCTGGAAAGTATAAATCCACATAATTTTAGTACAAAATTGTTAGTTCAAAAAAAAAAAAGTACCAACTTTTGCCAATAGAAGTTTACTACTTTTCATAGATTTAAGTCCGAATTCAACTTTAAGAGCGTACACTAGTAAGGGGAAGAAAAGCTCAAGCTAATGTTAAGTCTATGGGAAGGTTATTATAAAATTTTTCTCTCGCATTTTAATATTTATAAATGATTTTTTTTTTGCATAGGTTAGCTGAGGTCGATCTCTAACGTTGTTAGTTTTTACTTTTTGGTTTTTGTTGCACTTTTTTTTTAAGCGTGCATTTTCATTTTTGGAACAAGTTCAAACCGGTCCTGAAAGTGAAAGTACCCTTATCTAAAAAAAGAAAAAAACTGGAACCAAAATAAAAAAATAAAAACGATAAACGTTAGGGATCGACCTCAGCTATCTTATGAAAAAAGAGAAAGAGAGAGAGAGAGAAAAGAAAACAAGAAAAAGAAAAAACATTTAAAAATAATAACATGCAAGCGAGAAATTTGAAAATAATCTTTCATAGACTTAACATTAGCTTGCGCTTTTTTTCGCATGAGTAGTAGAGGTTCTTAAAGCATATTTTCTTCCACTAGCTATTGCTAGAGCCGGATACCTTCGTGGGCCTTTATATATATATATTGTACAAATAATTTTTCTTCCTGATTTATGTTTAGCTATAAATATTTTTTAAGCTTATTTTACAACTTTTATTTCTATATGTCTATATCATTAATTTAATATAATTTTTACTTTATTTATTTCTGGCCAAAAGCGGTCTTTGAGTTGTTTATTTTTCTGTTTTGCTCTACTTGGGCCCATTTAATTTTTACGGTTTAATTGTTGTTTTCAACTTCGGCTACGGACATAAATCCAAGATCCACATTGCCCTTAGTAGACACACGGAGACCATGTCTCCAGGGACTCTGATTAATGAACTCGTTTCAAGTTCCAAGTTCCAATCATATCCTTTTTCTAACAAATTGGATTTTTTAAAAACGTGCTCGGAATGTCGGCTTATTGTACTCCTTAAAAATTTCTCATAAATTGTAATAAAAGACTTTGGATTCCTATTGTAAGTGCAAAGTTTAAATTCATCATTATTCTTTTCTTTAGAAAAGTTTTATATTTTCAAAAGTGCTATTTGTTATTAGGCGTTTAACTGAAATAAAATTGTAAATAGAATGTAACAAATTTAATACTATACACTTTTTACTGAGTACTTTACACAGTTTCAGTTAAATAATTAAAAGTTTAAGATAAAAGCATACAAAAAGTTCTATTTGTTTAAAATAATTGGTATTTAAAAAATAGCATCTAATTTAGAGATTTTTTTTTTTAAATCTTGAAATGATAAATGTTTAAATACAACTCAGTATATTCAATTTGCTATCTGTCAGTGATAAGATTATAAATTAATTCCAGAATATAATTAAACCCTAAAGTAAATATTTTAAACTAGATTTAATTCAGAGCTGATTATCTTGTAAGTGATAATTAAATTAAAACTTGGAATTTCTAGAATAAACAACAATGTTTTCAATACAACTTTGCTCATGTTAAGTTATTTTAAACTTTTCTTTTTGATATTCACAGCGCACCGTCAAAAATTTGCAGCAAACTGTCCAGGCATTCGACCGTTCTTGTTTTAGAAAACGGTTACATAACCGTTATTTAACTCTATTTTGACTATAATATTTACAATAATATGGTCAGACTAGAATTAAATTACGGTTATATAACCGTTTTCTATAAAAACGGTCCAATGACTGGGCAGTTTGCTGAAAATGTTGAACTGTGCTGCATAAGACATAAATTAAAACTTTTCTGAGAATTTAATTCATTTTATTAATCTGAAATAGAATTTAACTTCTTTTATATAGCGGGGTAGATACAATAACACTTATTGCATGCAATTAAAAAGTACTCACTAATACAATTACAACTATTTATAAGTGTATTAAAATGTTAAACAATCGGATATTCCCACACTAAAACATGAAAATGTTTTATTGCTTCACTATGCCAGAATAAAACACTCTAAATCAAACATAATAAAAATGTTATTTAAAGATACGTATATACTAGCCAATTAAACTTTATATGTTGAAACGTGTTCTATAAAGTATGAGTAACCATTAAAGGTGTACTATAATTTTATACATAAACAAGTTGTTGTGGGGCCACCGTAATACTTACCCATCATGGATATGCATAATATAAAATATGAAAATAAAACATGTGTAAACTACTTATAAAATGCATTGCAATTAGAATAAAATCGTGGCTTGCTGACGTCATAAACCTTAAATCGAGGCTAACAAAAAAGAAAGGCTACCGCGGTGCTTTACGCGTATCGTTTTTACAGATCACCTGAGTCACGTGATGCTCGAATGCACCAATGCAGGTATACGAAAAGATCATCACGTCAGTCTAGCGATCTGTAAAAAAAGATAAGTGGAATGCACCGCCGTAGCTTGTTTTTTTCGTTAGCCTTGCTTTAAATGCTCTATTACTGAATTGCGTAAAAGAAACATCCTTATAACTCAAAAAATGATAATCACATTAACTAACGGTTTATTACGTCTAATTAAGCGTCTCATTTTCAATTAAAATATATTTTGTAATTGAAATTTTGATAAAATACAGGGTCATGAAAAATCGAAGTGTGTGGAAAATAGGATTACAAATATCTCGGCAACTAATTGTCCGATCGACTTCATTCTTTATGCAAAATTTATGGTTTTTTATTGTATTTTATAATCATTCTTAAAATAAACAATTTCGAAAATTTTTATATACCTTTTATGAGAACAAATATTTCGAGAGTCCAAAAAAATAGTTCCGGATAATCGAGGTTACTGAAATTCAACAAGCTTTTTCCCATTATTACATACTACATACATTCCCAAATTTCAAGTCTCTAACCAATTTGTTCGGGAGATAGAGCGTTTACAGACACACACACAGACACACAGACAGACGGATTGCAATTTCTTTAAAAAATGTTTTTCGGAATCTCCAGTGTCTGAAATGTGTAAATCCGTCAAAAAAATTGTTTTCAATTTCCAAAACGATTACAAGACTTACCCTATATTATGTATGATGGGTAAGTAAAATTGTGCAATGTCGTTCTGTTATAAACATTATAACAGAACATGGTGTTTACAACTGTCTGTTATAAACATTAAAAGCTCTATAAATTTATAAATAACAAATGTACAATGTCGTTATGTTATACGCTGCAAAAAAAAAAAAAAAAAAAAAAAAAAAAATTAAAAATTAAAAAATAAATGAATAAATCATTTTACTGTAGAATACTGGCATCCCACCTGCCAGTATTATATCGTAAAATAAACAATTAATTTTGCAGTTTAATGTAAAATATTTTCACAATTTTATAAATCTAATAACACTATAATGTGTTTTTTATCTTAGTCTGTTTTATTTTAAGATGTTTTAAGGCTTTATATTTAATTAAATTACAAAATAATATTTCAATGGAAGCCAGATTTTTAAAACCACAATTACATAAGACAATTTTAGATTAAATATGTAAAAACCTGTCTTAAAGAGTCAGGTATAGCAACAAGCAGATATTTTTGTAGTTATATAACTATGATATCACGAAAAGTTATTTTCTTCGCTTATCTTTTTTTCTGAAAAGATAAACTATCCAGAAGACCTCTTTTAACGTTTATTTTCAAATGCTGTTGTAATATTCAAATCTATCGCGGTATTTGAATTCTGTAATCGTCTTCTACCAAGAGATAATAGTAATCACCAAACAATTGTTTTATCCATGTGATTGATAGGTTTATTGTTGATGACAAAAGTTACAAATACAAAATGTATAATTATAAAAAAGTAAATAACTGAGAATTTTACTTTATATAAAATGACAATAATATTGTAATATAGTTCTGTGATTTTTAAAGTATTTTATTTATTTGATATTCTATTATTAATGATATAAGAATTAGATTTATAAAATCATATTTTTGGAAAATTTGTCTTCGGATTGAGATACAATCTAATATCGACATACTGACCTTCGCGCTATTTGGAAATATGTTCATTATAATTACTTCAGCACGACAAAGTTGTTACTATATTTGCTTTTTACTAGATGCTGAATTTTTCAGATCTTTTTGATAGTTTATCCCGAACACTGTGCATTCAAACCTGATCCAGAGTTTTGAATCCGATGTATCTCGGCTACCAAGAATACTAATCACTAAACAAATGCTGTATCTATGTCGGCGTAGCATGGTAAACATCTATTTAATCGCAAAGTGAAACCCGACAATACTTCATTTTATAAAAATTACCAATTAACAGAAAAAAGTTAAATCAGCGTAGGACCAATTTCGATAGTAAATTATCCTGTTTGACCAATTACATGATTATTTTGGTCAAGCAACACGAATAACTTCAGTAAAGTGTGGTGAAAGAGGCCAAATGTTATAATGTCTTGCAGAGGACATCGATGATGATATAAACCGGTACCTCCAATACTTGTATAGGTAAGATAAGTTATTCAAAAAATTAATGTTTAAAAAAGTTTTTATAATAGAAAAACTAGGGTTTTTTTAACAAAACGTGTTATCAGCTTAATACACAGAACTTGTGTCCTGGGTCATAAATTCAGTTTAGGTTTGAAATATGTTAAAACATATTATATCAAGCAAATGGAGCCTCAACTTTAAGGCTATACTTCTAAACTAATATAAGCACCAAAAATGTTCAGGTAAAAATTGCGCGTTAAGATTTTATGGCCATTTTCACACAATTTTCTCTCTACCACAGAGCAAGCTATTCTTCAGAAATGTGCTCAAGTTATCACATGTGAACGAAACATTTATCATCTATTTAAAATTTAGTGCTGATAGGTGGGGTAAAATGTACCATAAATTACATAAAATAACGTAAAAACTCACAAAACCCCCTGTATGAATTCCCGGTAATTAAATTAAGCTAGCCTTTTAAGTTTCCGCAGTGTGCATCGAAGCTAAATGTCACTGATGTTATAAGTTAAAAGCTTTTATACTTTTACTTAATAATAATAATAATTATTTTATAATGAAGTTTGAAGTCAGACAATATATTTTATAGTACAGTACAACTCCGTTAATACGAGAAGTAAGGGATTTATAAAAGTCCTCTTATTAACCGTTATTCATAATACCTGTGAACACAATACAAATCTTAAAAATACACACACAATAAAACTAATTACTTCTATTAATTACTTTAATTATATGGATTATAAAATTAACATTATACCATAAACTTATTATTAAATATTAACCCTTGCGAATGTCATTTTCATTAAGCAGGTTCTTTCTTTAGGCAAAATCACACTGCTGAAGTGAAAGCTTGTATGAACGACGTACAGTAATCTATTGATCACTTCCTTTTTTTCTGGAAGAACTCGCCTAACATTGCAATAGTTACTACAATTTTTGAACTATTGATTTCACATATGTTTTTCATTTTAAAAGTGCTATGAGAGACATAAAAAGGCTGATTAATATGACATTGAATCTTGACTTATAGAAAAAATAAATAAGGTTTTATTCTAAGCTCCTTCTTTTCCATGGCTCAGTGCTAAATGTTAAAAATGGCTGTATTTGAAACGTCCTTGTCTCACTTTTCCTTTTTTAATCTTTCAAGACCTCATGATATTCCTTTGCAGTTTCTTAAATGTGCGTGGGGAGAGAGTCCCCCTTGAATTTTGAAATTGTAATTGGTAAAATTTATGCATTTGTATATTTTGACAGACAGTTGTATTGTAGAAATAGTATCGCCGACAGAGAATAGTGTTCGATAAGAAATGAATTTATTTTCTAATGCTACCCTACTTTTCGCCGAAGATCACACAGACGTTTTGTTGGTATTAGCAATGATCCAGTTTTTGTAGTCTGTAAAAATCAGTGTCGAAATATTAATATAGTTTAAGTGATGAACCATTCTGCACGTGGAAATTGTTCGTTTTAACCGTTCTCTTGTTTTAGCCGATCCCTGTTAGGCTAGTTCTACTGGATTATGTTCATTTGAATTCCAGTGAAAACAACAAAGAAAATTAGATTTTTAAAACTACTTTTTTTAAGGCAATTTTTATCTTAATGAGATGTAAAATTGTCTTAACAAGGTTAATTTAAACTATTTAAATGCTTATCGTTACACACTAAGTATATAAAGATAAGGCTTTTCAAGCCTTATGCAATTTACGCCAATTTCAATGTTATTTGCGATATATTGTAATATCTAATATTAATTTCGGATTTGAACGCTTTTACTCTCGAAAAATATTACTGAAAGCTTATTACTAAATAAAATTTTCTCTCGATATCGTTTAAGCACGTTTTAAAAAAATTGTATAAATTAATTTGCATTAAAATACCATCACGTCAGAAGAAGGAGCACTACGCAATAACATATTATCAAAACAAATTCATTTTACACCGGTGTTTGAACACGATTTCGCTAGATATTAAAACCATATTGTATTTTATGAACATGACACACATTTAATTTCTTTATATTATGATGTCTTTTGTTATAATGATTAGAAACGTTGCAGTTAGCATATTAATAAGAATAATAAGACTAGAAAGTATTTATACTTCTTTTTTAAAGATTGTCTGATCTTGAAATATTTTCAACTTTGCATTTTCTTCTTATAACAATAAAACGGATTAAGTTATTTTCAACATTTATTTTATCATCATAAGACAAAAAAAATGGTAAGATAGTATTAGCTTAAGAAGACAATATTTAATTAAGAGCTTAGAAAAGCATTGTGTAGCACAGCATTCAATTGATAATAACTTTATATTACGGTCTTAGTATCCAAACATTTCAACAACAAAAAATAAATACTCAGAGTACGAGAAACCACTTTATCATTTTTACTGATTTCTTTAAATCAATAAACTGCTCTTTGGCAACTTAAATGAAATTTATCAAACAAATAATATAGATTGTTTCTGTATTTTTAGAAAAAGACGGTTGATAAAAGATATTTGATATGTTATTATACGTATAAAAATTAAATTATTTATCATAGAATTCTACTAATTAAATAAGTTTTTAATTAGATAATGTAACACAAAAGGAAAGAATTTCTAAATATTTAAGACAAACAAGTTAGTTGATTTTATTAAATTTTGGAGTTATACGGAAATTAAATTAACTTTTATAATAAATGTAAAATACATCAAAATATTTTTATGTCTAACAGTTATAGACTCTAACTTCGTACACTAAACTACGTTTAGTATAAACGTACATTAAATTACGTCTAGTACACTAAACTACAATTTTAGCTATACATTTTAAAAGAAGGTTTTTGTACATTTACTAACAGAAATGAAAACTGTTTACCAATTTGATTTGTCTGTTTACCGTGTTCGAACTCGCGTAAATATACTCAGATTTCCATGCTATTGATATATGGTATGGATGTTTACTATGGCATGTTTCGTATTGAAAATAAGCTGTGTAGCATTTATAGTTCGTTTACAATGACACTCAAAAGAATTCTGTTACATTACTGTCTAAGGGGGAAAAGTTTTCAGTGTTTTTTAATGATGCTACACTGTGTTAAACGTATTGAAATTGATATGTGTCACTAAGGTGCACTACAACATGGCTACTGTGGAATATTGTGCGCATAGCATTCATCGTTCATTTACAGGAACACACAAAATAATTCGGTAACAATACTGTCTATGAATAATAAATATTGGAAGAGCGTTTTCAATTGTCGTACGCTTCTGAAAATTTAACTGTTTTATGCATATCACTCTGTGTGTATAAATATTACACATCCTATACAGGGCTTAACTAAAGATCGTGAGTACATTTCCGTTTAATGACGGAAATTACTAAAGAGGAATTTTCAACTGTGCTAACCGTTTCATAACTTAACTAATTTTAGCTTGCACTATTGCATATACAAATATATATAGATCATATACAGAGAAGAATTTCGGATATTTGCTGAACTATTTCTGAAATTTTGTTTTCAAATGTGTTGCGAGTTTTCAAATTGTTTACATTGAAATAATTTCTAACCTTATCAAACTGTGAAATTTTTTTTTTTTTACAATAAACTGAATATACTGGAAAGTGTTTCATAATGTATACTTGACGCATGATCTTTAGTTTTTGTTTTGTATATGAATCCGATAACATGATATATGTAAAATTTATTTGATTAATTTGACTATTCGTTACTAAATAAATGTATTAATATTTAACTCTTGATTTATAAAGTATATTTACGCAAGAGAAATGTAGTATTGCATATTAAAATGTACAACATACAACAACATAAAAAATATTGTGTAAAAAATTACAAATGCAAATTTCGATTAAAGCATTATAATACTGTATGAAGATAAATAACTAAATAGAGACATCAAACATCAGTATGAAATCCTAATTTGTAAACCAATCCTTTTCGCTCTGCCGAAAGAGTAGGTTGATTTCATTTCTTTTTCTTTTCTTTCTTTTCTTTTTTGTTTCTTTCTTTTTTTTTGAGTTGTATGCATCATATTTAAAACAAATTAAACAAATTAGTCCTACTCCTTTTAAGACGGCTATTTTGGAGAGCAACATTATTTGTAGGGAAGTTCTAAATTTGGTTTACGAAATGTAATTGTATAAAAAATATTGTATAAGTCATAGTTAAAATTTGCTAACTTGCTGTAATATATTTTCGACGCTCACACAAAATTTGATCCCAAACCATACAAAGAGTGCCGTCAAGAACGCCATCAAAACTTCTAAAAAAGTTTATTGAAATCGAAAAATGTTAACATGTATTAATAGAAAACTGAATATATAGGCCAATTGACAATGAAACTATGTGGATTTTCAAAGGACCGTTATTTTCGGATGGATTACTGCAGCTTAATTATTATTGAACTCTTCCAGAATATTATCACGATCAATCATCCTTCCAAATTTTATTCTAATCGGTTCAGAAACTTGGACGTTATCGTGATAACAGACGGCTATAACATACCATGATACTAAGCTTCTGTAAATTTCCGACACGTAAACGAGGTTCGAACCAAAACTCTTTACAGAACACCAACAAATCTCTTTTAGTGTTTCACACTTACTAAAATAAACACCACACCTAAAACTATTAAAATGGAAGACATTTAATATTTATTAATTATGAACTGATAATATAGCCTTATAGACAGTAATTCTTTTCGGATTTTCAAAGGGTAGTTATTTTCGAACGGATTACCGAATCGCCATGATCCAAGGTATTTACGACATCAGTACGTTGTCACAATACTTCAGTTGATTATGAAACATTACCATATTGCTTACAGTGTACGTCAGCTGTCCTTAATGTATTAAATATAAATGAGCCATTTTCGTATGTTCTCTATCTTCAAACACCTCTAAAAATTAAGGCTGAAATTACTGATATTTTTACAATATTAAATAAATTATATATAAATTAATAGAGATAGGGTAAAACCTGCTAAGTCGGAATCAATACTTTTGTTGATTATGAAACATTAGTATATTGCTTACAATGTACGTCAGCTGTTCTTAATGTATTAAATATCAATGAGCCGTTTTCGTATGTTCTCTATCTTCAAGCACCTCTAAGATTTAAGGCTGAAATTACTGATATTTTTCGAATATTAAATAAATTTTGTATAAACTAATAGAGATAGAATAAAACCTGATAAGTCGGAATCACTGGGGTTCCGAATATTCAAAACGTTTCTCCAAGATTTACACAAAAAAATACATTGAATGCGAGACCACAGTTTAACAATCGCTGCTTTTAACAAGGTATATAAATTTCGTAAATCAATCCAAAAAATTCGACTGTAAGTGACCCACATTAAAAGTTTCAAGATCAATATAATAATGTACCATACATAGGCCGAAATGTATAAAAATAATTTTGTGGGATCTTATAGAAGAAACATAAACACTACAGATGAGATAATCTTCATTATGAAAGTGTGAAACATGCTATAAGTGATCATATTTATAAATATGAACACCTTATAATTCGTGTCCTTTAAGTTATATAATATATAAAGCCTCATAAAAGAATATTTGAAAAAATATTAAATTTTTTGCTTTGCAATTTTTCTTATATAGGACCGTTATATATTTTTATCTCGATTTGTACTAGAAAAAATACTGATAGACATTATAGTATGGTTATTTTGAATGATTTAAGTGTATATAAAAGATAATTCACCTTCTATAATTTGAACGCTTGTATATGTTTCTGATGTACACACGTGTATTAACAATAAATAGAATTTTCAACATTTTAAAACATTTTATTCCGACACATTGGTTTGAAGTTTAGCATTTAATGTTATTTTAATTTCTGCTTTACCTTTTTGAAACTGCTTTGCATATGCTACTAAATGAATAAATATGAAAAGAAAATACCATGAGCAAAAATGAAACATTAAAAAATGTACTTTTAATAGTGTATTCATAAAATTTAATATACCATTGTAAAAAACAACAAGAACAACAACAAAAATCAATGCTTCAGATCAAGTTTGTCGTACTCGAATTATAAAAAAAGATTATATCGTGAAAAGCAGTTCATGAAAAAAAAATGTTTAAAAAGCCCGAAAGCAAGAACCAATTTAAATAATGGGCTATAAAAATCTTTTTCTAAGTAATTTGAATCGAAAATGTTTAAAATTTGAAACCACCGTACTTGAAGTTAAAATGAAGTATAACTTGTTTCGTATTTTTTTAAAGCGATTATGATAAGAACTTTATAATCATGCATTTACAGTGGTTTATAATGAACAAAAAATTCGGAAAATGTCAGATGAATGTGAGATTTGAATGTAAGATGTAACTTAAAAAATAATAAAAGAAGAATGAAAGTTTGGAATATTAAAAAAAGATAATAAATTTAAGTGGGTTGTGTAATCATTGTATTTTGAAACATGAAATGATATAAATATACCTTTTTTACGTTGAAATGATGAAGAAAAAATATATTTATGCAAAAAGTTGCAATTTGTTTTTCATTGTGGTACTACAATTGAACTACAATACATTTTTATTTCTTGTGCTATTCCTTTTTCTATTATGGCGTAAACATAAAAGAAAAACTATTTTCTCGCAAAACGCAATGTTTATTTTTTTCTACATGGTTCAGTTAGTACAATATTGAAATTTCAGTGCTCTAAATCTTAAGGCAAAAAAATACATGTAAAAGAAACTCTAAATAATAGAATGAAATATTTAATAAATAATTTATTCTTTTACAGTATTAAAAACTAAAGTTTATATTTATATATATATTGTTACACATTAAGTTACGTATATTGGGCTAGGTCTCGCTATGCGCCGATCGTTGTATTAAAAATATCTATTGTAAACAAGAGAAAATTAGAAAACAGTGTTATTTAAATAATAAAATGTGTAAATCTACTAAATGAGAACGTGATTTAATATAATATAAACTTATAAAAGAAATTGTTCTGATGACTCAATGTCAACGTCGAGCCTCAACCGTTGTTCCTACAACAATGAAATTTAGAAGACATGTTCAATATACAATGTAGGCACCCAGTAAGGAAGAATTTTTGAAAATTAAAGGATTTTTGAAATATGTATTTCAAATATTTTAGAAATTCTACTACTAAGGATGTTAAATGAGAGGGGGGGGGGGAGGGTAAACGTTTTAGGTCACTTCTCCATATATCAGTAGCAAATGTAGGTAGGAACGAACGTGGGATTTTGGATAACTAATCGACTGGAAGAATAGTTAAACACGTATTTTAGTGATTATAGAAATTCAACCACTAAGTGTGTAAAATAGGGGGGTCGAAAGTCTTAGGTCATTTCGACATATATTATCAACAGTTTTAGGTAGGGGAGTGAAATTCAGTATAACAAATTTACTAAAAAAATTGTTAAACAAGTACTTCAGCGATTTTAGAGATAGTAATTTTGTCGCCTTATGGACGTGAGACCACAGTGTCCATTTACAATGATCGCCATGTATGTTAGGCTATTCCGTACTTTATTATTATAATTGAAAGCTCTACATTTCTCCTAGATAATCACTTCCATGATTGAGATGTCTGAGGGTTCATGAAAAAATTATATTATGTATATTGCGAAATCTTTATTTACGTGCTTTTTTAATATTCTTATTTGTTATTTATTTCCGCGTAGTTTAAAATAAAGTATTTTATTTACACTAGATTAATTTTAACACAATTTTTATACACTCTAAAAGTTACATTTTCAAAACTGAGAAAAAATACTTAAATCTGAGTATGTCGCATAGTCAAAATGCTTCCGAATCAAAATTACTCAAGTTTGAAACATGTATATACTCATTTCTGAAAACATGCACACACTCAAGAATAAAACATCATGTGCTCATATTTGAGTATGTCCATGTTTGAAAAATGAGTATGAACTGACTTTTATGTGATCATTTTTGAGTATGTCCATGTTTCAAAAATGAGTTTGAACTGATCATAATCCTTTTTGAGTATGTCTATGTTTCAAAAATGCGTATGAACTGACCTTTATGTGCTTAGTTTTGAGTATGTCCATGTTTCAATATAATGAGTATTTTCTGGTATTTCAGATTTGAAAGCATTGGGTCGTCATATTTGAAACAAAACGTTTCATAACAAAATGAAAACATCGATTTACTCAGATTTGAAAGTGCAATTTTTCTCAGTGTAAGTGGTAAATAAATCATATGAGTTGTAATTTTCAAACTGGGCGAAAAATATACTGGCCAGGATTTGAACCAGGGACATATTGGCAGAAGCTGCCAATGCTCTGCCATCTGAGCTATCCCGGTCGAATCTGGAGGACTTATTTCACCCAGCTAACCTTATTGATCATAGCATCAGGTCTGATATCTTAATCAGCTCAACGGAATAAATTGCAGGTAATGGAACTCCTGTAAACGTTCGATATCAAGCGTTAAATGTCTTTATTGTTCTATTAAATGTTTTTTTGCTATATAGCTATTGCGGCTTATTCTATAGTTATGTATTTATTGTATATGTAGTATATAATATACTATGTTACATTATATTATTTTTCTATTATATTTTATACCCAGTTTTTAGGTAATTTCTTTACGAAGTATGTGTGTTGTGTGTTAAGAGATTTGTCGAAAATTAGATTCCACAATGATTTTTTTAAAGTTTAAGGGCTACTCTGACATATCAAGGTACTCAGTCTACGAGGTTCGGTCCATAAAATGGCAAGTTATGATTTAATCAATGGTGGATGACGATATCATTTATGAACGACATGGGGGATGACGATATCCTTTATGAACGACAGTGATTTCTTTCGAAAAACGCGAAATCACAGTGAATTTTGATTAAATCCTGCGAAGTGTTTAATAAATACAATGTTTTGCTGGAAATAGTGGTTTTTGTGTGGTCTTAATGGGTTTTATGATATTTAACACATTATTAGTTTATATCATTTTCTGTTTTTTTACTTCTTTTAACTTATAAAAATTAATTTCGGCGATGAAGACTTTTAAATACGAAACACATTACTATGATTGAGTAAAGAAGATGTACACTTCACTTTTACTGTCAGCCTAGAAAAATATTAAAGTCCCATATCGCAAAGATAAATTGGGTTAATTTTCACTGATAAACTAACCAATGAAACTATTAAAAGGGCTAAATAGCAAAAACTCGTCATCCAAACTGATTCACTTTTAAAAGAAAACGTGCATTTTAAAATATGAATTATAGAATTTTATGTTCTGCGCACAAAAAGGAATCATATTCTCTTAAGTCACAAAAGGTTTACTATAATGGGAAACTTAAGAGGATTTTTTTTCAACCACTCTTTCTTTAAGTTTTAGCGAAGCCATTTCGCTATATTTTATAGAAATCTAAAGATATAGTAGATACTACACTTTCTTAACATCACGTATTTTAACCAGTTAAAATGCTTAATGCGTATTGACCCCTGTATATACCCCTGTAAATTTTCATCATCCGATAGAAATGTTTTCAGTTATTAAATTGCGGTTCTAGTGTGAAAAAACAAAAGGCTTCCGTGATGATCCATGTGGTTTGGCCAGTGATGTTGCGTTTAGTAGAATGTGTTCAATTTTATTCTTTATACAAAACTATGCTTTCAATCTGGAAAAAAATAACGCATATGTCCTTCATTATAAATTTGAACTAACTAATTAACTAAACAAGGATGGGCGGACGTTAAAATTATTACAATAATTGATATTTTACATAAACTTTAGTTATAGCTATTTATATAGCATTTTGAGATTACATTATAATGACATTTAACAAAAAAAAAGGTTTGTTTCATGTATTGTACCAGTACCAAATTGTAAATACAGTGACAGTAAATACAGTGCAGTTTGATATATATTGAAATTAAAAGCAAGGAATTTCCTGTTTAAAAAGGTTTTTAATTTAAAATCATTTAAAAAACATCGCTAAAAATGTGTAAATCCCATTGCAGTTTTGCGAGCTACTTTATCTGGAAGCACATTTTTTTGTTCTATTGTGTAATGTAAAGACTGTAATTATGCGAAATTATAAACACATATGCCAATAATGAAATAAAAAAAATAGCTCAAACATCGGTACAAAATCCCTTAAAATTTAATTTGTAAAAAAATCTAAGTAAAATTTTGAAAAAAATATCTTTGATGTATTTTTGGGTAAATTTTGGAGTACCTCCGTGCCCAATGTCGTAGTGCTGGCCCTATCCATCACAGCCTGAGAGCGTACACAGTCAGACAGACTCAGAAACTCTTTGTTTTATAAATATTGATAAAGTAAGCATTCCTAAAAATAATTTTTAAACTCAAAAACATATTGATATTTCGTATTTACTTGAACACTTTCATTAGAAACAAAGAGGAATGTTTTAAAAATTTAAAAGCTGATACATATATTAACAAATATTGATGATTGTTTTTAGTTTGAAGATTGTTTAAATGTTTTATACTACTCATCGTCAGAAAACGTCGGCAAATTTAAATGTATTTTTAAAATAGAAATTTTATTGTTTTTGATATGAAACGCTCACAACACTGTTGTAATTTTTCGTACATTAATATGTGTAGGGTAAAATAAGACATGTACTGAGATGTTGTTATGATTGCTGCATATGGAAAACAAAATCCAAAATGATATATCTGAGATGCATTAAATTTCATTAAATAAACCTATGTTTTTAATATTGTATAAAACAATTAAAAAATCTTCAAATAAATATAAAAATTTTTTAAACATTAATATGTCAAAGGTAAAGAAAAACATGTATAAAAACTATTATGTTTTTACGATTGCTTCATATTAAAAAACAAAATCCAAAATTATATACCTGAAATACATTAAACTTTGTTAAATAAACCTATGTCTTACCTCTTACCTATTGTATAACACATTTAAGCCATTTTCAAACAAACATCAATTCAATAGGCAGCAAATATGTATTACACATAGAAATAAACGTTTCGAATCATTTGAAGTTTTAAACTTATAAAGCTATATACTCTTTAATTAATGATTATATTTTGTACTTCATGTGCCAAAATTACTGATTTTATAAGATAACAATACACTGGCAGCGTACTCTTATCAGACGCCAGTTCTTTGGTGGGTTTTGAATAAGAATCTTATTTATTCAGTTTACTATTTACAGTAACAAATAATAATAGTGTTTTTAATGGTGTTTTTTCAATATAATTTATAAAGTAAAATATTTATAATGATGATAAAAAAGATTTTTAACCACCGTTTTCTAGTAAAAAATGTAATTTAATCACACTTTAAATTTGCAGTATGTATTATAAAAAAAACAAGAAAAACTTTATTCTAGTGCAAGCTGAGTAATTTTTAATTATTAAAATTTCCGTTCTAATAACTATATTAATAATTCGTTTATCAAATGTTTGTTTACATTATTGAGTTATATAAATGACATTTTGACAGTTTGAGATTAATATTTTCCTTAACTCATTAAACAGAGCGTTAAATTTTATTTTACAAACAAGCATTTTGAACGATATTGATTTGACATTCACTGTTTAAACGTCTGGAGCATTTAAGAGATAAATATGAATTTTAATTAAATTTATCCGTAAATCATATCACTGATTTTCAAAATTCAATTTTTGGAAAAATGAAAGCAGATAATTATTCAGCATCAAACCTTTGCTTTGAATATTAATCATAGTTAAATAAATGTCATAAAATACGTTTTATATTATTATTTTTATTGTATATATTCAATATATTAAAAGTATTTTTCAAATTTATTATTTACATCGAGGAAAGCATAATTGGTTAAAAGAGAATTTAAGAGCTAAATTAAGAAAAAAATTAATGAGAATTTGTCTCATTATTCTTAGGAAAAACAGATATCAAAAGTATAAAAGCATAATGAAACCTAAGTAAATCATAGTATTATTTACATTCATATAGTATTTAAATTAGACGTAGAATAATATTCCTTTCAAAAATCTAAATAATTTCTATCTGTATTTAAACGTCGTGTCAACATTTATTTTTTAATCAAACGGTCAAAAGAAAAATTATACCCCCCCCCCTTTTTTTCTTAAATACAAAGTATAATCACATTTAGTACACATGTTTATCTGAAGTTAGCATTCTTCATTGTTTTTATAAGATGGTTATGCGCCGGTTAAATTTAACCATTATTTTAATTAGAAGTATAAAACAACATTTACACTATGAAAAAAAAGTTAACAGCTCTTTGTTTTTGTTTATTTATTTATTTTTGAAAGAAGTAATAATTTTGTGGCAAATGGGACGTCATTTTTTAAAAACATATTTTACTTATGGAAATAAAACATATAATTCTCCAAATATTAAGATTTTCAAACCCATGAAGGAAAAGACATGAGTGTGTATGAAAATCTAAAGAAAATTATTAATTTTGTGCCAAAACATATTTGGTGACATCCTTTTTTTTTTAACTTATGAAAGTAAAACCCTTTGTTCACCAAATATTAAGATTTCCAAATACGTGAAGGAAAAAACATGAGCGTGCATCATATGTAAAACAAAATAACAATTTGGGACCAAAACTTATTCAGATGCATCCTTTAACTTTTATTGTAGAAGTAAAACCTTTTCCTCACCAAATATTAAGCTTTTCTAAACCGTGAATGGCAGTACATTAGTGCGCACCATTACGTCAAGAAATTATTTTAATATTATTATTATATTTTAGTTTTTTTCAACTGTGTTTTTTATCATTCCATAAAAAGACAAAAATGAAGTTATGATGATACTGAAAAATCTCAACGAAAAGTAATAAAATTATGTTTAAGATATGATAAGAGAAGGAATATTGATTACCCTTTTCCGGCTTAGTATTTCACAGATTCTAGTATTGTTAATAAAGACATAAGAGAAATAGAATTGAATTATTATAAATGTTTGTTATAAAATTTGATTATTTATGAAACACAATTTTTAATTTTTTTCAGTCTTTCCTTTTCAAATACTAAATCGTTACTAATTTAAATTTATGTTTTTATACAGATTGTTTATTTCAAGAAACCGTAGTATAGATTCAATTTCTGTTGCCGTTTTAAATTTTTATGGAAAATCAAATTCAAAAATAATGATTTATAATGTATCATTTTTTCATACTATATTAAAACCTGTAAGAATGAAACTTGTCTAAAATAAAATCGTCTCTTAAACGGAAACATTTCATGGTCTCGTAAGGGAATAATACCATTAAATATACTTGCTAAGACGGAAACCTGTCTCAAACGGATTTTTTTCCTTTTCGTAAGCGATTCCGTTTACAAATCTTTTTCTGTTTTTAATAATTTTATATATTGTTTAACTTGAAAATTATTGATTTGACTCATTAACGATGTACTCTGATTTTTAATTTTAGGAAACGTTTTATTTAGTCTGGAGAATATTTTTACGCAAGAGGAAGCCAAAAATTATCAACCATAATTTCTTTTTCTGCGGTTAAAAATGACAAAAATGATCGATTTAAACAGAATATATATTTCTACTTTTAATAAATTTGACACTCATCGACTTTAGTTAATACGAAGTATTTTTTAAGATGATAAAATTTTCATTTTAAAAAATTTCAATTTTTAGAAGAGATATGAAAACTAAACAGTTGAATATAGAAACCGATAGATTAATTTATACTTAAGAAATTAAAGGGAAAACAGGGATAAATAAGTTATAAAAATATAAGAATAGAAAATAGAACATAATTATATGATTATATAAGAAAAAGAAAAAGAACACTGTTAAAAATCTGCAGCAAACTGTGAAGTCATTTGACCATTTTTGTAGAAAACGGTTACATAACCATAATTTAACTATATTTTGACCATAAAATGGGCAATAATACGGTCAGAATATAGTTAAATTACGATTATGTAACCGTTTTCTACACAAACGGTCAAATGACTGGACAGTTTGGTGCAAATTTTTAACAGTGAAAATGAATATTCTTTAGCATTTCATGGATGTTATTATGAGAGATAGAAAGCATTTATCAGATTTTCTTCAAGATTTGATTGATTACAAACATTTGAAAATGCATCTTTGTACAACTACGTAATTTCTGTTATGCTTTATGGGCGAATTTGAAATAAAGGAATTGCTTTGTGCTTTTTGCTTAAAGTCCAGACTTATGGGGCACTCCCGAGCTCGTCTGCGCCACTCCACCCGTGTGGTATTCCAAAGATTTAACTCTTTTCTAGTATATTGCTGATGTTCAATAAAGTATGTTCCCAATAAGAAATGATGTTTAGAAAGTTTATATTTCAGACTAGAGTTCTGAAGAAAAATTAATTTCACATGCCCTCCCCCCTCCTAAAATATCTGTTTTCCAAATTTCTATCATAAATCCACTTTAGTTATTACATTAATAATGTATCTATTCCCTGCCTTTTTGGTTTTATTAATACCCTTTTAATTCATTTGCATTTATATCTCTCTGCGTTACTTTTATATAACAAATAAAATAAATTATTTTTTCTTTCGCCTAGCAACTGTCAATATTTCTGACTCGCAGTCTTTGAAAATTACCAGACGCCTTACTGCTACTCTTTGTTGTTTCACATTTCTGTTCCCCTGTCTTATTTAATTAAATTTATCTTTGTAATGTGCATGTCTATTTTTAACTTTTTAACAACACTCCTCAATGCAACCCTATGTGAACGAGCACCCATGCTGTTTACATGGCTGCCACTATCCATGGCAATCATCAGGCACTTAAATTCATATTTGACCGTCATCAATACTTCATTGAATTACTTAAAAGGAAAATAGCATCTGCGCTGCCGTCACATTTCCCTCCCCAAAAGCACGTTAATTTGGCTAGTTGCCTTTCTTTAACTCCGCCAACATTTCTGTGTATTTTAAGAAATTGTATTTTTAATATTCATTATGCTCTGTATTCGTATCTGATTAAAGATATGAAGTTTTCCTTTCCTCCTTACCATCCCCGACATTTTTATGTCGACGGACGCTTGTACGAAGAACCCTTTGGTCAATTGCTTTATAATAAAGAAGATAAGGTAAAGCCAGGAGAGATGGCGCGGTCGGAGAGATTGCGCACACACAGGTTTGGGGGGAAGGAGTAGAGTGAGCGAGCAGCGACTCCAGGTACTTGTACAGTGGAGTGTCTAATTGAAAGTGCGCGTTGATTGTTTTGAGCGTCGAAGATAAAGCGTTGCTGTTTCGTTTTGTTTTCCCAAAGTAAGTGCTTGAATTTTCATAGCTATTCGCCCGAATTTCTATACAATGTCAGTAGTACAAAATATTTTAAACTTAAACGATTTCTCATAAGTTACTAATCTAGTCTAACAGTGTAAACACTAACGGTTCGTTTTAATAGGTGCCATGTTTAAATAAAAGGCCGCGCAATCTCTCCTAATAGCGGCCATGTTTAAATAAAAGCGCAAATTCTCCTACCGAAATTGGAAAGTTTGCGCATCTGCTACTTAGTAAAGAGGGCGCATTGTTCCCATTAGTTTCCATGGTAGGAGAGATTACGTTAATTGGTATACGGTATTGGTAAATTTGCATTAAAAAATGAAAGATGAAAATGGATTAATTTTAAGTTAAACCTGTTATCAAGTAACTTAATGTTATTTTGTAATCTTATCTGGACGTGCTTTTTCTGTTTCTTTTTTTTCCTTTAATTAAATTTTTTTTATCGTTTTTAAAATTATTTCCTTTTTCTGATTCTTTAATCAATAGGTTGAAATATTCACTTCTAATGCAATAATATTTGTTCACAAAAACCTTACAATAATGTAACTTAAGTGTAATTATTATTGTTAACAATTTAAATGTAGTTATTATTAGTAAAAATCTCTCCTACCCATGTGCGCAATCACACCAACCCTGTAAGGACAGATTGCGCAAAATAACTTTCTTGGTTTTATTACAACTGTTCTATTAAATTACAATATAACAACAAAATAGCAATGGAAATGCATAAAAACATTTAGATTTTTTATTGTTATTCTTTTGAATTGTGCGCAGACTCTCCTAGCTTTACCTTATTTCTCAAAAGGATTCATATCTTGGTAACCCGTTATTTTCTTTCATTACTTGTATGTCTTTGTCAATCTATCATTACTTGTATCTCTTTGTCAATCTCTCATTACTTGTATATTAAATGTATAACTTTGTTTTAGCTTACTGAGCAGAATCTCTGCCCCAACAGAATAACACTCCATGACACAACTACACAAGAAAAGGCAGGTACATTATTTTCTTTGGGAGATAATTTATGAAAAACATCTTCCCTTGTGTTATGCGTTTCTTGCTTGAAATGAGATTTAGTATTCTATAGAGTGTGAGTAAAATATATATCTTGTACAAGGCCATGCAATTGTATTGCAATAAGTTATCGTTTTACAGTTGTTATTATCAAATTTAAGACAGAACTAAAGATTTAGTAATAATAGTTTGATAATCCTGGTAATTCTGATAATATTTTGATAATATTTCATAATTTGTGCGTTTTTCTTTATTTTTCTACGGCAATAAAATATTTTAATGAGAAGTTTCAACACTGGACATCAATCTAAGTATCTTCCATCTGTTTTCTTAAATATATATATATATATATATTTCTCAGAAATAAACATTTCTGCAATTGCGCATAGATATTGCAGCCATTTTGAGTTAATGATGTGTGACTGATTGTCAAGTACTTACAATCTTATTCCATCTAAAGTGAAATTTGTCTTTTTTGGTGAGTCTTATTTTATGATCCAATTAATATTTAAGGTGAATCATTGTTTATTTATCTAATTTCTATTTAAGTTACATATTTATTTATTTATTTTGTATTTGAACCTCATGTAGGTTATTAATTTTCTTGTTTCATTTATATATGTTTTAGGGTCGTAATGTTGTCGATTTTAGGCATAATGCTGACAATATTTGATGAAATACTATATATTTTCTATGAATATTCTTATAAAGCCCTACTGAAGATTCTATAAGATATTTATAGTTTCCAATTTTTGATTTTTCATCCTATTAAATATAATTCCTTCAGTGTCCGTTTCATTCCGTTTTATAATGTCTTATCCTTCATTTTTCACATGTGTTTTCATTTTTTAATATATATATATATATATATATGTATATATTTTGTAGCATATTCATAATTATTTTTCATATTTATTTAAAGCAATAAGCATATATTTAACTCCAAATTAAATTAAGTAATAAAATTGTTTTTAGTACAAAGGAATATTCGATTAGAAACGGGATTATTATGTAATGAATCATATTTCGTTTCCAAAAACAGTTTTATTTAAACCTCGAGAAAAAATGTAGCTTCCGAATGTCTGTCTGTAACACCTGTTTCTTATTGATTTATTAAGCAATCTTATACTTCAACCTGTAAGACAAATACTCATAAATTCTTTATTATTATCTAAGTATTATTGCTTTTGCATTATTCATGTTATTTTAAAAGAATTACATCTGGGAAAATATGTTTTTAAGAAGAGAATACGGTTGAGAAATTGCAGTTAGATATGGAAATGCTTTGTTCTTCTAATTCGTTTCAAACTTAAAATATGTTCTATTATATTTGCATTTCTAAGTACAATATGAAAGCAACAAAATAGAAATGTTTCAATTACTACATAGGTCTTTCCTTATATTAAGTTCATGATAAAATTTCCATTTACGTTCATTTAAGAAAATAAAATATTTTGCATATCACTTCTTAGGATGGATAGGAACTCTATTAATGGAAAATGGACAGACAGACAAATTGTGAAGTGCAAAAAAAGAAATATATATATATATGTATAGATAGCTAGATAGATATAGATAGATATACATCTGCCGCATGATGTGAAAAAATCTGCCTCATCTGCAGATTTTTTGTACATCATGGGGGAGCAAATATTACCTATAACATAAATAAAAATGCTTATTATGCTTATTAAGCTTATTTATCTATCATGAACCCGAGTCAAATTGACCATTAGAGCAATTTTCTTATTTGTTTTTTATATTTATTTCACTAAGTTATGCAGTGAAAGGAATAAAAATCTGCTTCATTTCCAGATTTTATTGATATTTCTTCAACAGCTGATATTGCTGAAAATATATATTTAAATAAAAAGTATGAATTAAACTCATGCGCGTAAATCTCAAATGTGTCATTAACATAGTTTTTTAAAAAGACATTTTTTTATGAAATTTTGTTAGTTCTTGCTCTACCTATATATATTAAAATTTTGAACAAACGTTAACCACTTAGGACATAGTGATGTAAGCCTATATAAACCAGTTTGCTTGACAAACAATTGCCCATTTTTGATTTAGTCTCAGGCTGCATAAGCTCATTACTATAAGCCTGAAATTTATCTGAATAATCGCAAAACAACTGGTTATTTTCTACTTAAGCTGCATAGCCTAAAGCTGCATAGGCAATAATATTGAAAACTATCAGGCTGAATAGAAAATGGCAGATGATTCTCAAATTAATCCAGCTCTTTGCAAACAGCATAGCCCAAATAGCCTGCAGCAAGTATATCATAATGAAATCTGGAAGTGTATTGTATTGCAGATATTATCGATGTTTGCTGCCGCTTCATACACAAGTTGTTCTGCAAACAAACAAAGGTTGGTTCCAATGTCGGGAACGCAGAAGATGGTGAACGGTTGTTTATCGATAGCGAATAGTTAACCATAAAGTCATAAATTGCAATAGCTAGGGGGAGAGGGCAGGGACTTGAGGAAATAACAATCGAAATATACTACACAATTTAGAATGTGATAATTTACTTCATTTGCAAGAAGTTTGGCAGCGCACTCGATTTTTGAACTTTTTCTTTGACTTCAAATCCCATTCCGACATTTATTTTTTGCACCGAAAATATCTATCATTTATTTCCGAATTACAATGAGAAAATATTTATAACCATTGAAATTTACCAAAAATATAAATCGAATATATGTTTTGTCGCATATAACTACAATTTCATCAATGAAATTTTGCATATTTAAAATTTTAATGAAAAGTAAAAGTAAAAAATAAACAAATTTTATTTTTATAGACCATATTTTAAAAATATTTATAGTTATTTAAATGAATAACCTCCTATTTGTTTTACAGAGAAATAAAGTAAAATACGTGATATAAATCTATAATATATTATTTTAGATTTGTTTTATTATGCACACATTTAAAAAAAATTAAATATGCTTTATAATTTTGATTTTGATTTTTTTTAATCTCGGGTTCTTGATTTTGTAACTAGAATAATTGCCTACGTAATAATTAATTTTAGCAATTAAAATTCTTTTTTGTTTAAAGATTTTTGCGTATATAGTTACAATTTAAATTATGAAGTTTTACATGCTTATATACTTAATGAAAAGTAAAAAAAATAAATAAAATATATGTATGCAACTCGTATTCCTATAAACATAAAATTTTAATGTATTTAAATTTATTAAATATTATTTACACTGAGAATAAATAAAAATGTTCATTGTGAAATAAATTAAAATACGTTACATAAAATTAAAACACTCAATTTTCATCATTTTTTAAATTTAATTTTTTTCTATTATCATAATTATATATATATATATATATATATATATATATATATATATATATATTAACAACTAATTTTTAAATTTGCATTTTTTTCATTTCGGGTTCTTGTGTTACTAATTAAAATAACTATCTATTTAAAATTAAGTTCTGAAAATAAATTGAATTACTAAAAATAGTTATAACGTTGGCTGTTATTCTACCTACAAAACCAAGAATCTGAGATTTAAGATAAATCTAAATATTGCATATTTAAAAGAATATATATATAAAAAATGAAATTTTCGAAAAATCTGGATAGGGAAAAAAAATTAAATAACATAGTGTAGATTTATATGACGTACTTTAATTTATTTCTATGTGTTAAAATAGAAGATTATTCTTTTAAATAACTGTAAATAATTTTAAATAGCAGCTAAACTTTCTTGTCTGTAGAAATACAAATTGCATACGTTTTTCTTTAATTTTTCATTAAATATATAAACATGGAAAGTTTTATAGCTAAAACTGTATTTATATGCGTAATTATAATATAATACTGTATTTATAATATAAAACTGTATTTATATTATAACAAAATTTAAATTTTTCGTAAATTTCAATGATTATAAATTTTTTTCCATTGTGTTCGAAAATAATTGATAAACATTTTCGCTGTGAAAAATCGGGATGGGATTCGAACTTAATGAAAAAATTCAGAAATCCAGCGCGCTGACAACCATGCTGCTGAGCCGCGTACCAAAAGAATTAATTTATACAATTATAAACTACGTCGTAAACTTTGAGAATATTTTCTCAAGACCCTCTGAGTATTGCACTTTATGACTTTCATATATTTATATACGAACTATACTCTATCAATACACAAACATTTACCATATTCTGTGTTCTCGAACTTGGCACCTCTCCTTGTGAGTCCATTGTACTGTCGAATTTTTCCTCTTCAGTTCGATATTTTATCACTACACATTGCAACTTTTTTGTTATCAGTATTCTCTTTTCTTTTATTTGTCACATCAATTTAGATAAAGAAAAAACATTAAGGCATCACTTGATCTTTGTAAAATCTTTGCCCTTTTTCTTTTGAGACAAGTAGCATTATTTCCAATTCCCGTTGCTCATAAAATCTGAACTCAACACACAATATTTTTAAATGGCTGAAAAAGTATTTTGCACTTAAAATATATTAAAAACTGTTATTAAATACAAATAATGGCGAATTTTTCAAGAGAATATTCGAAAAGGAAATTGTTCTGCCATCCATTACTATATTCTAAAAGGAATTTGTTCTGCATCTATTATTATATTCGAAAAGGAAATTATTTTGCTTACTATTACTATATTCTAAAAGGAAATTGTTTGCTCTTTATTACTATATTCTAAAAGGAATTTGTTCTTAATTTATTATTGTATTCTAAAAGGAAATTCTTCTGCCAGTTATTACTATATTCTAAAAAGAAATTGCTCTGCCATATATTATATTCTAAAAGTAAATTGTTCTGCCATCTATCGCTGTATTTCACAAGACTTATTGTACTTTATATGCGATTTATTTGTGTTTCAGGAATAGACATGTCATATGCACAGTTTGTTAAGGGTTTTTTCCTTATATGAAGTTGTCATGCTTGACAGTGTTCATTAATTTGAAGGCTTTAATTTTCAAATATTGATCCATCTGTTAAGAACCATTGTCGTATTGAATTACGCAGATTAATTTTATTCAACTTTTACAGAAAGCGGGATATTTTATTTTAACAATATTTTTTCTTTTTTCCAAATGTGTGTGAAATATAATATGACGCTAAAATTTACACAGTAACTGAGGTAATATTATTTGAATTAATGAAATGGTGTTACACAATTATAGACAGATATAATTAAAAATAATAAAAATTAAAAATAATAATAATTAAACGAGTTTAATGAAACTCTGAATTATTAACATTGTTATATTTATAATTTTACATATATATATATATTTTTTTTACATTTACAGATATGATTTATTTCCAGATAGAAACCAAAAGATATATATATCATTTCTGTACATGAACGAAATAACCTCACTTGCGAATTTAAAAATAAATTTCCTGATAAACTAAAATCTGGTATTTTTATATTACGTTAGGCTCATTATTTTTATTAAACTTCATACATATTATGTTATAATTTGTGTTCAATGTATCACTATTATGTTTATTCATTTCCATATATTTTTATGTTATAATTTATGTTCACTGTATCTCATACAAAGCAACAACAAAGCTGATGAGGGATGAGGGATGAGGGGGGAAATATATATTATTGTGCCTTAAACTTTTAAGAATCTAAGTAACCTTTATATAGGTGCTAACCTTCCGTTTTTTTTCCATTATTATTCAAACATAAACCAGGAATTTTATTAAATAAAATAATTTATTAAATAACCAGTTAGAAAGAAGATATATTTTATTAAATATTTCTACACTATTGATTTATGTTTATTTGACTTGGGAAAACCCGGAAGGAAACTATACAACATTTTGAGACCATGTTGTTGGATGTTCTTCACTTTTTGGTTGACAATTTAAAACAGAATCTTAATAGAAAAAAAATCCAAACATTTCTGTTGTTATATAACATGTTTTCTACGTATAGGAAAAATCATTTTTGATAACATTTTTTGTATTTATTATCGTTTCGAATTAAATTTGAATATACCTTTCAAGTAAATACTTTTTTCTTTTAATGTATCACAGTGAAAGTTACTTTTCGCTAATAAATGCATTATTAAAACATTTTTAATCGATTAACACATTTGCATCCGAAGCGTCTATTCTAGGGATTTCAATTTTATTTAGAAATTCCGAATTCATACCTGAAAATCTGAATAGTAATTTTTGCTTTATTTAATGACAGACGTTACGTGATCGCTCGCATAAAGTAAAAATTAGTCTTTTCAAATTTCTCGATAAAAAATAATTTTTTAAAATGGATGCATGTATGCGCTAATGATTGAAATGGGTTAAAATAAATAATTCATGTACTACTAAAATTTCATATTACGCTAAATTATACGATAAGTGTATTTATTTATTTATTTATTTATCTATCTCACTTATTCCAATTCCACAAAAAATTTACTTACATAAATTCTTTCAATTTTTAAGTTGCTGGAATTTATAGTAACATAACAAAATATAACAATTTAAGAGTTTTTGAAATTAATATTATCTTTCGAGAGAAAGATAAAAAAAAAACTAAGATAAATCTATATGTGCTTCGAAGATGTAACTTTAGATAAGAAACTAAAAATATATTTCGAAGAAGAAAAATCTAATAAGATTTTTTATCTATATTTATTTATTTTATTTTTATTTTTTTGAAATGGTTGCAATTAATGTTCTTAGCCTTTCATAAATAGCAATAACAGAACTAGTTGCTTTTTTCTCAGTCTGTTCTTCTTAATTGGAATAATGAAGGGTCTGGGGTTATAAGTATATCTATTTCAAGTGTTTTATTTATTTATTTTTTTTTAGGGATACTTATTCATATATAGTATTGAACTTAGAAATTTCATATCTTTTTGAACTGATTGTATTGTGTTATATACTGATATTGCGCTTTCGATTAATTTTTCAATTGTTGTAGTAGGATATCCTGCTTTCTTTCAATACTTTAAAAATAAAAATGGAACCATTATTAGATCATTCCTGTGTCTGTCTGTCAGAGCCTTTTTCTCGTAAACTTTGGGACGTGGAAAGTTCAAGCTTGGGAAAGTTATAAATCCATTTCACCCACATATTTTCAGATTATTAGCAATTCACCAATATATTTAGGAAAAATTTAGGGGGCTAATTAAATTACTTAAAAAAAATTCTTTTTTTTTATATCATGTGGGGTATTGTGTGAAAGAACTCGTACTACCGAACTCAAAAATATAATTATTTTAAATTTAGGTAGTAGGAGTTTATTAATTAATAAATAGTAATCAATAATTTTAATGTATGGAACCCTTTGAGCGCGGGTTATAATCGTACTTACTTGATTGATTTATTTGCTAATTTCTTATCATTTCTTAGGTCATTAACACATTTCATAACACACAGAGAAAAAATCCACCATTTAACAACCTCAGGCAGATATAAAATTAAATTCAATGGCAAGGAATGTCAAGAGGGTGCATATATAGGTATAAATAAACGGAGAATAGAGGAAAGAGTTAAAAAACACGAAATAGATACAATATTAAATAAAGATATTACAGCTACAGCCAGACTAATCAATAAATCCCTAATACAGATAAATTTTAAGCAAGTACAAAAACTTAGAAATTATAACAAATTAAATTAGGTATTAATGCGTGAAGCTAATGAGATTAGAACAGAAAAATCAGAGATCTGCAATGATGTATTGCACAGTACAATCGACAACAGATGGCGCCACCTTTTTAATTTTAGAAATACCGGTAATGCTCAAATTAAATCAAGCGTCGATGAAGAAATGTCTGTAGACTGAAGATTCCCAATAAGGTAGGGTGAAAATATTTTTTTACGAGGCAACTGACAGTTTTCAAGGATGACTTCTCCTATCCGGAAGAAAGTTAAGTATATATATATTTTTTAAACGATTTCTACGTAAGTTCTATATGTGAAATTTTTTTAGTGTCTGTAAATAGGTAATGTGAAGTAAACACTATATCTTTAGTTACGACATTATAATAACTTACTTTAAAACTGTTTAATTTTATGCCTATATAAAATATATTGATATAACATGTTTTGTTTTTATAAATGAAATAAGTCTAGAAAATTTTACTACAAACTTATACTTATTTCTTTTAAAAATATACTAACATATTTTTAAATTCTTTCATTTGAAATCTTACATGTGAAGTTAGATTAAAATTGTCTATTGCATTTTTGACGGACTTCATCGTGAAGAATTTTGCATTCACTTGCAACATCATAAAGGCAATCTACTTCATATTTTCTTACAAATTATAATTTTTATCAATCTTGAAAATTCAATTATGTATTTGATTAATATGCGATTAATACCACCATTTTAAAAATGTTGTTTGTTAGAGCATGAAAATAAAATTGAAACTTTGAAAGAATGTCTGTAACACCTGGACTCTTTGATTAATTAAGCAATAATGATTTCAACATAAGGAGTATAACTAACTGCCTTTTTGTAGAGATATTCTTTTCAGTATTATATCTAAAAGATTGCTTTATTAGAATAATTATATTTTAAAGAAGATATTTTATGATGAAAACAACAATTTTATTTTACAAACTTCCAAATTTTCTACTTTTTTATTTATTTTAATATTAGAACTTTTTTCATAAATAATAAAAGTAAAACATCTGAAACAATACTTATTCCAAATAATTAATTATTATTGGTATAGAACACAACCTACTCAGCAAAATACAATTATTTTTTAAATTAAACTGATAACTAAATATTATGGTTTCATTTTCAGGAATATTTTTAGAGCTGAAAGTAACTGAAACGTTCTTATAGAAAAATATCTTTTTTTTAACATTTTTTTTTTTTTCATTTGAAGACCAGAAATGTGGTTATAAAATGTATGTTTTAAAGAAAGTAAAATGCAATGAATTTAAAACTTATTAAAGATTTATGTTAGCTAATTCTATAAATTAATTGAACTTCGTAATGAATTATTTTAAATGTCAAGTATGCTTAATATATAATCATTTGTCAGAATATTTAAGCATCGTTCAAAAGGCGTCAGAATAAATTAATACGTGATTCATAAGCAATTTATTCTCTTTTCATGAAATTAAGTCATTAATGTGATATAGAAAAACTATAAAAATTCAGTGTCACAAAAAAGCATTTTTAGTTATAGTTTCATCAAATATTTTTCAATTTAAATTATTCATTCACTAAACAGAACATTCAGTTAGAAGTTAGTACGTAAAAGGTTGCTCTATATCTGGTTTTGTTATGTGAAAAGAGAAGACTGGTTAGGACTGAAAATAACTTTACTAATTGGAGACCTTAAATTATATTTTAAAACTTTGGAAGTAAGTATATGAAACTGGAACAGCTAAATTTTTACAACGCAGTATGGAAAGGGTAAATTAATTAGTTGTATTAGTTTCAGTTATACATACAGTAGATGCTCGATTTTACGAACCTCTTTTGTGTGAATTTTTAGTTTTTACGAACTGGTGGTACTGGTCCCGACCAGCATCCCATTGAACTAATGTTAAAATCCTCTTCATTTTACGAACTAATATCACACAAACTCTCTTTTTTACGAACTAGAAGCTTTAAATATGTAGGTTTAGAGTAGAAGCTTTAAATATGCAAATCCAAAATTACACAACATTCCGACAATTAATTTTTGAGTTATACTTTATAAACTACCCGCATTACAATCTGTTTTGCAATGATTAAAACGGAATTTAACATTAGGAGTCCCCAAATTTCAACATTCATAATTCCTAAACTATTTGACCGAATGGCGTTCTGTTTGTTATTCTAAGTTTAAAAAAATGCAGTATGATGCTAAAATTGGGTTTGTATTGAAAATTTCAGAGTTTGGTTCATTTTGAATATAAAGACGACAACAACTTAAATATAAAGATAAAGGTCTTAAATATAAAGCAGATAGAATTTCCAGTTCAATTGCTACTTTCGTTTTTTATGGCACAATTAAGTGATGAAAGCGGAATTTTTAAATGATGAAATGATGAGTGATGAAAGCGGAACTTAATCTTTTGGCACGTTTTCAATTTCGCTCCTGTATTTGGTCGACTAGTTGGTGGGGCGGGGGGAGAGGATTTGTGACAGGGTTGAAGAAAATTCTCACATGCATTTGCGAGGTTGTCACGTGTCAGTGGGGAAAGAAGTGGGGAGGTGTCAAAAGAACTTTTCTTGCACTACAATTGGATTTTGAGAGAAGAAACAATCGATGAATCCGAAAGCGATACTGATATGTCCTGAGATGAATTATTGGTGCAAGACATTCTAACGAGGAATCCCCACGTTCCTGCAGACTTAATTTTTAGAGATTTTCTGTCTGTAAACGAAAACGTAGCCTGCAATGAAGAAGTTTCAGACGATGAAACATCCAGGAAATAGTGGACAAACATACTAAAAAATAATCGGATGCAGAAGAAGGGCCAGAACATGCGCAATCTATCCCCAGGCATACTCTCAAAAAAGCTACTGAATTTCTTTTAGGACTCCGTCGTTATTTCGAATCAGATGACAATATTGAGATGATTTCCCAAAAAGATAGCCTTGAATCATATATTTATAGCAGCGTTTCAATGAAAAAAAAAAACAAAAAAAAAAAGAAACTGAGTTTTTAACATAAATGAATAAAGGTGAGTTATTTCACATTTATTTTTTTTATTGTACACCCCCAAATTACGAACTTTCAATTTTACGAACACATTATAGGAGTCCGCTCGAGTTCGTAAAATCGAGCGTCTACTAACCGCTTATCAGTTTCATTACTAACTGTTAAAAATGATGCACAAAATATTCGAAAAAAAACTATTTCAATTTCTAACAATATTATAATACACAGGGTTTATTGAAATTAAAGTATCACTTTTTGAAAGGCTCTGGTTAGACAACACATAGACGTAACAGCTCCAAATTTAATGGGGGTACATTTAAGTTCATGGGATAATGACCAGTGCAAGAGAATAAAATGGTTACAAAATTGGCATTTGGATGGCGCTGCAATCTTTATCAGTGAAACAGATTTGAATAAAGCCAGAAAATCAGAAATAAAAAGCCGCGCGAAACTCCGACGGCGATTATCGAAATCTGACGCTTCTGTCGCTCTCAAAACCCGTGTTTCTGTTTAAGTTATTTTAACGGAAATTTGAAAAGACTTGTAAAGCTCTTCGCGAGTACAGGAGACAGAATGTATTGCGTACAGGTCCACTAACAAGTTGTGGTTTGTAAATAATGGTTCTTAAGGATCCAGGACACAAGAAGCTTTGCAGTTTGGTCAGGACGAGGACAGAAACAACGGATTCTGCAAACACCAGACAATACTGCAGCCGCTGTCGTGAGCAATCCAAAGATAATCCCAAGAATGATAGAACATTTTCTCAAATAATACACCGACAAGGTTAGACTGCATGTTATTCAAAATTGCTCCTCTGGTAGATTTCGTAGCGTCATTTACAGGTTGTTTTCGTAACATTTGTTTTCAATGTACCAATCCATTTGGAGTTAAATGTACTCCCTCCACATTTGAAGATGCGTGTCATTTGTTTCAAACAGGAATAGTTTGATTTTAATAATCCTGTTTATAATTTTAGGTAACAGTTGCTAGATTGGTTGTCTGGAAAAAAGTTGCTTATAACTGCCGGTATGTACAGTCGGGCGAAAGCGAAAAAAAAACGAAAACAGTCACCCCATTCATTTTAATTACAAATTATCTAAAAATAATAGAAATGTCCATTGTGATCATCTGAAAATTATGTTTTCTTTCTATTTATGCTAAAGGAATAAACTTAAGTGTCGTATTCATAATTAAATTGTACCAAACTGTGATATTTCCATTACAAACACACAATTTGGACAACATGTTTTTTTTTTTTGGATACCAGACGGGAAGTCATTCGTCAAATAGTTTAGGAATTATGAAGGTTTAAAATTTGGAAAACGTACTGTTAAATTCCTTTTTAATTATTTCAAAAGAGATTGTAATTCGTTTAGTTTTTAAAGCATAGCTCAAAAACTAATTGGAGTATTGTGCTATAATATTGGTTTGACATATCTGATGTTTTTGGAAATCAATTACTTTTAAACATTCTATAAGTTAATAATCATATATATATACATTTAAATCAGTATACAAAGTTTGTATTTAAAAAAATGAATTGAATTGTGATCTATAATTCTTTTAAACACAAATCGGTTTCTAGAAGCTTTAAATGTGCAAATCCAAAATTACACAACATTAGTAAGGTATTTAGTAAGGATTTTAGTAAGGTATGCGTTTAACTAAATTTTTGAATGCTATGAGGTATGTATAAATGCTACAGATCATATACAGGGCTACACAAAAAAATTCGTAAGCATTACAGTGCATTAGCATAAATTGATTAAAATGAGTTTTTAATCGAGTTATGCATTTTGAACGTGAAATATATTTAGTATACCAAGAAAGGTTTGTAGAATATAAATAAAATCATATACAGGGCAACGCAAAGCATTGAATACATTACTGCCTATGTATGATAATTTCTGGAAGCGTGATTTCAGCCTGAATTAAACTATAGCTTAATAGGTTGCGTGTATAAAAATTTTAAGGTAATATACAGGGCTGTGCAAAATAATTCAAGTATGTTCCTGTCTATTGGTAGAAACTGCCGAAAATGAATTTCCAACTGTGTTATTTGTTTTATTACTAAACTAAATTGTAGCATACTATAGAGTATATACAAATACATAAATTATATACAGGGCTGCAGAAAATAATTGGAGTACTTTTCCCGCTGTGGAGGGTAATTGCTGCAATCAGGTTTTAAAATGTGTTTTGCGTTTTTCTGAAATGGTTACTTAGATACCTTATTTTGCCTTATTAAACAGCAATGGTTTGTTAAAGTATTCTGTTAGTGTTGGAAAGTGATTCATAATCTATGCTTGGTGCATGATTTTTCTTTCTTCTTTTGGGTTGACAAAGCTGTTGTCCCTTTTCCCCTGTTTTAAATAATTTGTTTCACGCATAATTGTTTTTCAAACGTTAGTGGTTTAAACACACCGATATCAAGAGAGTTCTGGCATGACTTCCATTTGGTGGCAACAGAATATTATAATCTCATTTTCATCAATGCACCATAAGTTAAATGGCTAAAATGACCGTCATATATTAGCATCATTGTAAGATAAACATTTAACTATCTACATTATTAATAAATTTTAAAACGTTTCTCACATATGTTATATTAAATCCAGAAAGTGGCAGCATAGATTGCATGCTTTGTCGTGGTATAATATATATTTTGACTTTCGTAAATGATTAAAGGTGCCACAGTGGCAGAAATGCTGAAAATCAATATATATGCATCATTTGCACACTCTTCACATATTTTATACCGTGTGCGCCATAAGTTCGTTAAAACCTTAAAAATTCATTAAAAAAGAACAAATCGTGCTAAAAACTTGTGGTTTCGAAAAATGGAATTAGAGGGAGATTGGATTGTTTTTAATAAGAAAAACGTTGTTCATCAAAAAATTACCAATAGATGGCGCTGACATGCATAATATGAAGCAGATGTCAAGGATGGTCTTTCACTCTGGGACGGATCATTCGAACTGCCAATCTTCATGATCTCAGCACATGAAACAGGCCATTTTTCGCCTTGAGTCCTTTTGCCAAGCCGAATTTTCGAAATTCGCCGGTTGCTCATTCCCCGTTCATGTAAAAGAGTTTAACCAACAACACTTGATCTGGTAACGATAGAATACTGCTAGAATCAAATGAAGAATGTATGTGCATTGAGGTGTTTTGTTGACAGCCTTATTTTTTTATAAATCTGCTTCATATTATGCGTGCCATCGCCATCTATCGGTCATGTCTGAACCATATATATATATATATATATATTGTTATTAAAAAAACACGATCTCCCTCTAATCCCATTCCTGCAAAACGCAATTGAAAGTTTCATGATTTACTTTTATTATATTTTTATTTATCAAAATAAATAAATATATATTATCAACTTACGTAAAGGAAGTACAGTTTCAGAACATTATAATGTTTAAACGTTAAACTAGTTACACAAAAAATATCCAATAATTGTGAAAAAGCTGTTAAATTGCACCAAATACTCTTTGTTTCTTAAGTCTAAAATTGTAACTATTTTATCCTACATAGATTTTTTTTTGCTCTATAATATTAATTTTACATTGTTTTGTAATACCAATTGCAGAGAATTATACTTGAGTTTCATGATATATCCTGGATAAATAAGCTGTAGCTAACTTCTTATTTTGTTTAAATTCTAATGTTTTCTCATCATTACAACCAAGCTAACTCATCAACAATTTTTTTAATTATCTATAAAATGTAACAAAGTAGTAATAAAAAGCATATTCTTTACGACAAATGATGATTAACATCTAAAACATAAGAATTTGGCAAAATAATTGCCAAAAATTACAATTTGTATTTTTTATAAATTTATTTTGGAAATTTACCTGTTTGTTCCTATTACTTATTTTACACCACCTAACCCTAAGGTGTATAAAACGAATAGAAAAGGTTTTAGAATAAACTGTCTTGTGATATTTTTGTAGATATATAGATTTTTTTTTACAGAATAAAATTTAATTTGTGCGCGCCCTTTAGTATCAATTTAATGTTTTGTTAATAAAATTATTTTTAAATATATTTTCTGTTACTGGTACTGTTTATTAATAAGCACAAATAAAATTATATACATAAATTTAAAACTTTCTATCAATTGATATTCTTCCAGACCTCCCACAGTTTCAGTAAGAGTTCTTTCCCTGCATCACAGTATAAAAATAACGAAAAAGTTGACGTGAACACGACAGACACAGAGCAAGCGAGATGATTCGATGAAGATTAAAAGAGGTCCAGAAAAACGGCACAGCCGGAATGCGTCATTTTGATGTTATAAGAAATTATTCCTAATTACTTATAAATATAAGTATATACATAAGTTTTAATGTAATCTTTAGTTTATCCAGATTTGTTTCTATAGCCATTTGTTGATGTTTATGACACTTATTTAATACTAGCTGACCCACCGAGCGTTGCCTGGGCCCGTAATAATAATAATAATAATAATAATAATAATAAAATTCTCAAGTTTTCGATATTGAGTCGAATGACCCAAACCCTGTAAAAATCGAGTCCATAGAACCCAAGAAAAGAGTGAGACCCCAGGCTGTGGAATATGCCGTCCTGTAAATATAACAAATTTCTTTGAACATTAACTCGATATTTAATTGACAGATGAAATCCCCCCACCTCTCTCTAAATGTAACCACTTATCTTTATCAGTAACGCGATTTATAATTAACGGCTGTAGTGAGTAGTGAGTAAACGTAAGTTGATGCCGAAAAAGAAGATTAATTTAGGTAGCAGTTGGGGGTCTAAGGATATGTCTAGTAGTTCATAAAGTAGCTGGAGTACCCTAGAACTATGTTAATGAAAATTACAAGAGAATCGGATCATTTTTAAGAAAGCTGCACCAAGAGCCCCAAGAAGGTGATTAATATTCAAAATTGGTGGCAGCTGAAGTCCGAGAAAAATTTTTGTCATGCAAATAGTAGTTGAAGTTATAAAAAAAAGCTAGTGAATCGGGCGATTTTTAAGGAGCTATAATAGGAGGTCAAAAAGGGCCAACTGATAGTTTTGAGCAGAAACCTAAGGCGAAAACATCTTAAAAAGTCCTAGTACTTAGCACTTTAGATCTTAAATTAGTCGAAATTAAACATAGGGTATAAATTAATCATTAGAATACAATTTTAATGAAATGCTTAAAAAGGGGCCCTAGGACCCCAATAAAAATATGAGGTAGGTGGCCCGGGGACAGAAGTCCAAAACTCAACTTTAAAGTTATGCATTGAAATGGTGACACAATTAGGAGGAGGGTGAAAATGCATGGCGCACAAAAATGTCAGGGTCCCAGAGGTCCAGGATCCTATCTGGAATGTGGAAATGGAGGAATAACTAAATACAGAAAATGTCCCCAAAGCGAAAAAGATCGGATTAAAATGGGGCAAGTTATTAACAATTTAGTGAACAAATACTTCAAGTGATCCTGTACTGGGACCTAAGGAGCCAGGGTCTTAACTGGAATGTAGTAACAGAGTAATAATTAAATGGAGAAAAGAGCCCCAAAAACGAAAAAAGGCAAGTTTTTAAATTTTTGGGGCACAAAAACGTAAAGGGGTCCATGGGGCCTGAGTCTTGCCCTAAAAATATTTCTGTCATTCATGTAGTAGCTGGAAGTCCTAATGAAGTTGTTAGAAAACAAAAGCTAGTGAATCGGTCGATTTTCAAGGAAGCAATATTTGGTGGTCCAAAAGCGACCGCCCATAGTCTTGAGCAGGGCCTTAAGATGAATGATCCTAACTGGAATGTAGTTTTAAGGGAATAACTAAATGGAGAAAAGGACCCAAAAACGAAGATCGGATTAAAAGGGGCCAAGGTATTAACAATTTAGGGAACACAATTTTCAAGGGGACCAGAGAGCCCTGATCTTCTCCGATTTTTCTTTTTGTCGTTCATTTAATAGCTGGAAGTACTATGAAGTTGCGAGAAAAAAAAAACCACTGATTCGGACGATTTTTAAGGGAACTATAGAAGGGGGCCCAAAAGGCACCCGTTGATCGTGTTGAGCAGGACTCAAAGATGAAGGGTGCTGATTGGAAAATAGAAATGGAAGAATAACTAAATGCAGAAAATGTCCCCAAAGCGAAAAAGATCGGATTAAAATGGGGCAAGTTATTAACAATTTAGTGAACAAATACTTCAAGTGATCCTGTACTGGGACCTAGGGAGCCAAGGTCTTAAAGGAAATGTAGTAATAGAGTAATAATTAAATGGAGAAAAGAGCCCCAAAAACGAAAAAAGGCAAGTTTTTAAATTTTTGGGGCACAAAAACGTAAAGGGGTCCATGGGGCCTGAGTCTTGCCCTAAAAATATTTCTGTCATTCATGTAGTAGCTGGAAGTCCTAATGAAGTTGTTAGAAAACAAAAGCTAGTGAATCGGTCGATTTTCAAGGAAGCAATATTTGGTGGTCCAAAAGCGACCGCCCATAGTCTTGAGCAGGGCCTTAAGATGAATGATCCTAACTGGAATGTAGTTTTAAGGGAATAACTAAATGGAGAAAAGGACCCAAAAACGAAGATCGGATTAAAAGGGGCCAAGGTATTAACAATTTAGGGAACACAATTTTCAAGGGGACCAGAGAGCCCTGATCTTCTCCGATTTTTCTTTTTGTCGTTCATTTAATAGCTGGAAGTACTATGAAGTTGCGAGAAAAAAAAAACCACTGATTCGGACGATTTTTAAGGGAACTATAGAAGGGGGCCCAAAAGGCACCCGTTGATCGTGTTGAGCAGGACTCAAAGATGAAGGGTGCTGATTGGAAAATAGAAATGGAAGAATAACTAAATGCAGAAAACGCCCCAAAACTAAGAGAATAGGATTAAAATTGGGCAGGTTATGAACAGTTTAGGAAACAAAAACTTCATTCCACGGTCTTAACCGGAACGTAGAAATAGGGGAAAAGCTAAATGGAGAGAGGGCCCTAAAACTGAAAAGGATTGGATAAAAATTGGGCAGGTTATTAACAATTTAGAGCAAAAATCTTAAAGGGGCCCCAGGGGGACCAAGGGTTGAACAAAATTGAAAATACAACCCTCAGGTGCATCAGAACCTGCCTTCGACTATACGCACCCAAGTTTTCTGACTTCTACGTGTGGTAGATTTCGCTATCCATCGCACGAAAGCATACACACAGACACACTGACACATGCACAAACAACTTTCTTTTATTAGTACAGATCTGAGTGAAGTAAGAGTTTTAAAATCTTTTTTTATTAAAATTTCAACATCGATCAATGAAGAAATAAAATATTGAAATTATTATAGTTGTAATTGTACATAGAAAATTCTACATGTAAAAATGTATTTATTGTCTCCATATAGAACGGAGAAATGAAGGTATATTCTCTGTTCAGTTGGAAGAAATGAACTCAATGACAAAGGCTAAGAATATGGTTTGTAACGAAAAAATTCTGACAACTTCAATTATCTTTATTTAACTTCTGATTTATTTTTAAGTGACTAAATCGATATTCAGTAAATCTAAGAGACAGCAGTAACAGAATCCGTAGGGGGGGGGGAAGAATAATAGTCTGGCAAGTTCCTTCACAGAATAATTTAAACTGATGATAATCTAAGGGCCTTTTATATTCAGCGAGCAAGCAGTTAAATGTCATTCACAATTTTGTCTGGCAATTTATAGGCGGAATTCAAAAAACATATATTTCATAGAACTAGTATAAAGAATCTCAAAATATTTCAGGGATATATATTTTTTTGTGTACATAAATTAATTATATAATTTTACAGATTTTAAAAATTATTTATAAAAAGAACTCTTATAAGATTATACACAGGAAAATACTTCGATTTTTTACCTGTTAGATATACATGTAGGCAATGTAAAGTGAAAAAGTGTTCAGAATAAGGTAAAAATTAAAATATGTTGATAGAAAAGTGATGCCTTCAATTTTCAAAAATGTATACTTTTTTAAATTTTACATGGTTAGTGGGTCAAAATGTACAATAGTAATAAAATCCGTTCTTTGATGACCATAACTCACCGAGTTTTAAAGAATTGTGAAGCTTTTCGGCACAGAATTCGTTATTTTGGTTTATTCTTCTTATGATCTTCATTTGTTTTTTTAAGATAATATATATATATATATATATACATATATATATATATATATATATATACATATATATATATATATATATATATATATATATATATATATCATGAGAGACGGCAGTTTCTCGAGTGACGCAGCGAAAAACCGAAAGCCCAAACCGAAGATTCCTTCACTCTCATATATACAGTTAACAGGACATCAAAGGAAAATCGAAACGCCGACATTTAATATCTCAGTAAATATGAGGTATACCGTTTCGATTTTTTCACATTAGTCATATCTATGGCCTAATTCTATCCTGAAATTTATAAATTTTTACATGCAGTAGATTTTGAGATCTGGAAACCAATTTTTAAGCGAAAATGGCGAATGTAATGGGCACATACCTATTATCTCCAAAACGGCTCGAAGGATTTTTTTTAAATTAATATATTATATTAATCGGTTTTAGATCAAGCGAAAAAAATTTTGAGCTAACGTAGGAAAGCTCTTGTTTTTTTATATAATCCAGTTTTAAAATCGGACTCTTTTCCTTCACGTGTTTCCATAGACTTATCATTAGACTTTTTACTCTTTTCTTCCGCGATCAACGTATGCCAAATAATCGCTTCACGAATACAGTTAAAAACTTATGCATGTAGGAGGTAAATTTATTAATTTTTTTAAATGCGAAAACAGTTAATTATACACTTCTAATATTTAATACATATGTATTATATTAAGTTGCAATTTATAAGAAAACATTTTGAAATTATAAATTTGCATTTTATTGAAAAACTATTTATATTCATTTTTTAATATGAGGAATATTTTTTAATTATATGTATTCAATTTTACTGTTATTTATAATAAGTTTTCGATTTTCAAAGGATTAAAAGATTTTCCATTTCTTAGTTATTATTGCTGAGCGAAGACAAAACTAGCACCGTTAACCAACCAATCACTCGTTATTGTAGTAGATTAGATATAAATATTGTATTCATGAGCCAGTCGCGAATGTTGTTTGTAGGAATAACACTCATATGAGGTATTTTATTATTTATTTATTGTTTGTTTATTTATTTTGATTAGATTGTCCTTTTAGAAATTGTCTTTTGATTTAGTGACGTAAATGGTGAGATAATTGTCAATAGTCACCTGTTTTATCGTTAAAAATGATATAAGGAAATTGCATTATGGCCATTGAAATACGATTAATTGTGATGAAACTTTGGTATATTATATAGGGTATTTCTATAACGCAAGTTTTCACTTTTATGTACATAAAATTAGATACGATGTTTTCATTATGAAATACAATGTTTCTATAGTTTATGTTATGGCTTACTTTAACATTTTTGTTATTGACAAAGCCTAATCATTGATATACCCGATTACATGAGATTTTGTTATTTGTATTGATATGTTTGTGTTTACGTATTTTATTAAGATTATATTTTAGATATTTTTAAGTAAGTTTTTTCAGATACTATATAGCAATGTTAAAATGTTGGCTATACTTTATTAGCTTATGTTAAAGATTGGTTAGAAAAAAAGGGTTGGTGATATTAAAAAATTTTGTCGACTGACATTAAAGTACCCTATTTTTAAATAAAAAGCATTTAATACAAGGTTTTTCTGTAGTGGACTCTAAGGGCCGCTGGGATGGAATTTAATTTTTAAAAAGGACACATTTTGAACAGGTTAGTTTACAGTCCTATTTTATTAGTAGAATTTTGTGATAATTTCAATAATGACTGGCGAATTTTGCATTTTTTGTAAAAAAAAAAATCCTTAGATGTAATTTTAAACAAAATCTCTACATTCATTTCTTTAATTTGCAAATATTTTAAGTTTTCTTATTTAAAATACTGTGATTAAATGTCCAATGTAAGATTTCCCTTAGTTGAAAATTGTTATGACAGAATTTACACAACTGCAAAAATAATTCATTACTACAACAATACATTTTCAGGTTTTTTTTCCAATAAAATTAAGCTATACAACAGAGGAAAGTTTAGTGTAGGATAATACTTCATACTATATTTACATTGCGGTAATTTGGAGAGTTGCAAAATATAGCTAACAAGTAAAAAACAAATCGTTAGCCTGTGGTTTTTAAAAGACTTCCTAAATATTCACTCGACACAATGCAATTTCCTTACCTTGTATAATTTTTTATCGATAAAACAGGTAATTGACAATCATCTTACCATTTAAGTAACAATCTAAAGTCAATTTCTAAAAGGACAAGGAAATCAAATCAAAATAAGTAAACAAACAATAAATAAATAATAAAATACCTAAGATGAGTCTTATTCTTGTAAACAAGAATTTGCATCGCAATCACCGCTCATGAATACATGACACAAGTGATAGATTAATTTATTTTTAATTGATAGTAGAGGTGCACAAACTTTTTAAGTGAAGGGCCACTTAAAAAATGAAATTGGGTAGTCGAGGACCACCATCAGTAGCACAGAGAGAAATTTGTTTCGAGGAGGTGTTGGGGGGGGGGGATAATTAGCATTATCCATACATACAGCACTGTTCGGTTGCAAATTTGGAAGAAAGCACCCACTAGATGGATTTGTCATTTTTATGCGGCTACTTGACAATTTTGTGATTTTTACGTGCCCGTTCAAAAAATTCATGATTTTTATGTACAGGTTCAACTTTTATGTATAGGTTTCAACTTTTTTACTGAGTGGCCACTGGCCCGTACATGGATTTTTTTTACTCGCCAGTGTTTTCCAGCACTGATCAATAACAGATTTACAAATACTTGATAAAATATTTATGAAATTTCTCAAACAATTGTGGAATAAACGGCGAAATTCGTCAAATAGAATCGGGAAAGAAATTGCGACATTTGTCAAATGGTCTCGGGAAAGAAATCAGGCATTGCAGGAAAAAAATTAATTATGTCTAACTGTCGTGAAAAAAATAGAGAAATTCGTCAAATAAGTTCGGGGGAAAAAATCAAAAAATTCGTCAAATGATCTCGGGAGAAAAATAGTGGAATTTGTTTAACAATTGCGGAACAGAATTGCAAAATTTGTCGAACCTCAGCGGAAATAGAGTGCAAAATTTGTTGAACATCAGCGGAAAGAAAGTGCACAATTTGTTCGTTCATGGAAAAAATCATGAAATTCATTAATCATTAGTCGATAAATTAAGAAATACATCAATCGATAGCAGAAAAATCATAAAATTCATTGATAGTGGAAAAATCGCAAAATTCAACAACTGGTTTCGGGGGAAAATATTTTTGAATATCATTGAATGGCTTTGAGAAAAAAAAAATCACAATTCGTCAAATAATTTCGGGAAAAAAAATCGTGAAATTCGCCAAATTGTTTCAAAATTTGTCGAGCGACAGTGGGGAAAAACCTTTTTCCATTCAATCATCGTAATTGGCAAGTGTGACTATTAAGTTTGACCAGTGGTGGCATTAAAGTCAATCGCCAAATTTTCAGTATTACTCGCCGATTGGCGAATGGCAATTTTGTCCTATATTTTTATGCACCTGATCGATGAAATTCATGATTTTTTACACGCCTGATCGATGAAATTCAAGATTTTTACACACCCGATTGATGACTTCTTTTATTTTTATGCATCCGTTTGACGAAATTAATAATTTTTACATGCCCAATAAACAAAATTCATGATTTTTATGCAAGCGTTCAACAAAATTTATGATTTCCCTTCTCCTGATCCACAAAATTCATGTTTTTACCGTGCCTGATTAACGAAATTCATGATTTTTAAATGATATGGTTTCCATCGGCCAATTAATGAAATTCACAATTTTTCTTCTCTAGACAATCGCGAAATTCGCAATTTTTTTTTTCGCGATCCCTCTGAATCGGTCGTAGCGCCGCAGTGAGACAAAGCCGCTGGTGCATTAAAAGTTCTTCAGAACTTGGGCACGACGAGGAGGAGTGTTCGCTCGGCGCCCCCGTGGGTGCCGGTGGCGCTTTCTAGTTTTACCGTTCGTTGAAAGTTACAATTTTTCCACAAACATTCGATGGAATTCTTGATTTTTCCACGCCCAATTGACGAAATTTGCAATTTTCCATGCCTATCGCAAAATTCATAATTTTGCAAACCCGATAGACAAAATTCATAATGTTTTCCTACGATCTATGGACAATTTGCAAATTTTTTCCGCGACTGTTCGTTGAAATTCGCGATCTTTCCACGCCATTCGATGAAATTCGCTGCTCGATCCATGAAATTCACGATTTTAAGTACCTTATCGGAAATTCACAGTTTTTTTTCAATTAGTTTGCAATATTCAAGATTTTTTTTTTTTTTTTTTTGAGTGATTGACGAAATTTACAATTCCGGAATTACCGATTTTGGCATCTCTAGTTTCTGTAGGCTGATTATTGAAATTTGCGTTTTTTTTTCTAGCGACAAAATGGCGAAATTTGTGATTTTTCCATGCCCATTCGTCAAAATTCGCATCCAGTCGATGCAATTCATGATTTTATGCGCCTGATCGATGAAATTCATATTTTCCTACGATCTATGGACAAAATTTGGAAATTTTTCTCACGAATTATTAAGAAAATTCGAAATTTTTGGATAGGTTGGCATGTATGGTCTCTGCGGGCCACCAGTTACCCAACGGGCCACAGGTTGTGCATTCCTAATCCTGATGCAGTTTGGCTCATTCGACTCGACATCGATAGAACTTACTGATTTTAGTTTCACCACCAGGGGCAGTTATGTTCATATAGAAGAGAGTGCGCCCCTGGCAATGGAAGGGGAAATTAATGGATTTTGGAGCTAACTCGAGTTGTATGGGTCCCATCACAACGTGGTTTGATTCATTCAACTTGACATTGACAGGATATATCAATTTTACTTTCAAGTTTGACCACCAGGGGGCGCATTCCTATCTCAGGTTCTATGCATGACAAGCTATGGCTCACTCAACTCGAAATCGACAGCCTCAAAGATTTCAGCTATGTTTGTATGGAACAGAGTGCGCCCCCTGGTGGTGGAAGATGGAACTAACGGATTTTACAGCTAACTCGAGTTCTATGGGTCCCATCACAATGCAGTTTGATTCATACGACTCGACATCGACAGGATATATCGATTTTAGTTACAAGTTTAACCACCAGGGGGTGCTTTCCTATCTTGTGTTCTATGGGCCCGATCACGACGAGGTATGGCTCATTCGACTCGAAATCGACAGCCTAAAGGATTTCAGCTATGTTTGTATAGAACAGAGTGCGCCCCCTGGTGGTGCAAGATGGAACTAACGGATTTTGCAGCTAACTCGAGTTCTATGGGTCCCATCACAATGCAGTTTGATTCATTCGACTCGACATCGACAGGATATATCGATTTTAGTTTTTAGTTTCAACACCAGGGGGCGCTATCCTATCTCTTGTTCTATGGGCCCGATCACGACGAGGTATGGCTCATTCACCTCGAAATCGACAGCTTGAAAAATTTCAGCTATGTTTGTATAGAACAGAGTGCGCCCCCTGGTGGTGGAAGATGGAACTAACGGATTTTGCAGCTAACTCGAGTTCTATGGGTCCCATCACAATGCAGTTTGAGTCATTCGACTCGACATTGACAGAATATATCGATTTTAGTTCCAAGTTTCACCACCAGGGGGCGCTATCCTATCTCGTGTTCTATGGGCCCAATCACGACGAGGTACGGCTCATTCGACTCGAAATCGACAGCCTGAAAGATTTCAGCTATGTTTGTATGGAACAGAGTCTGCCCCCTGGTGGTGGAAGATGGAACTAACGGATTTTGCAGCTATTTCGAGTTCTATGGGTCCCATCACAATGCAGTTTGAGTCATTCGACTCGACATTGACAGAATATATCGATTTTAGTTCCAAGTTTCACCACCAGGGGGCGCTATCCTATCTCGTGTTCTATGGGCCAATCACGACGAGGTAGGGCTCATTCGACTCGAAATCCACAGCCTGAAATATTTCAGCTATGTTTGTATAGTACAGAGTGCGCCCCCTGGTTCGTGGAAAATGGAACTAACGGATTTTGCAGCTAACTCGAGTTCTATGGGTCCCATCACAATGCAGTTTGATTCATTCGACTCGACATCGACAGGATATATAGATTTTAGTTACAAGTTTCACCACCAGGGGGTGCTTTCCTATCTCGGGTCCTATGCGCCCCATCACGACGAGGTATGGCTCATTCGACTCGAAATCGACAGCCTCAAAGATTTCAGCTATGTTTGTATGGAACAGAGTCTGCCCCCTGGTGGTGGAAGATGGAACTAACGGATTTTGCAGCTATTTCGAGTTCTATGGGTCCCATCACAATGCAGTTTGATTCATTCGACTCGACATCGACAGGATATATCGATTTTAGTTCCAAGTTTCACCACCAGGGGGCACTTTCCTATCGGGTTATATGGGACCAATCACGACGAGGTATGGCTCATTTGACTCGGAATCGACAACCTGAAAATTTTCAGCTATGTTTGTATAGAAAAGATTGCGGCTTTTGGCGGAGGAAGATGGAACAAACGGGTTTTACCATGCATTTTCATCCTTCTAATTGTGTTACTCTCTCGCTGTATAAGTTAAAAGTTGAGCCTTGGATTCCTCTTCCTGGGCCACCACCCTCATATTTTTATTGGGATCCAAGGGGTCTTTTTTAGCATTTCTTTAAAATTTTATTCTAATGATTAATTTATACCCTATGCTTAATTTCGACTAGTTGACATTTTCATCAATAACCTTAAAAAAGTAATGATATCAGTACAAAAACCCTTAACGGGTTAAAAGTTGTTTTTGTTAAATTTATGTAAATGATTATTTTGCGTCATATTATCCACTTGCATATATTTCCCTTTGTTTGGATACTATGACGCAAAATAATCATTTACATAAATTTTACTTATGATTTTGGATAGCGTGGCACAGAAGATAAATCAATTTATTGATATAAATACATTTCAATACATAATATAGGCTCAGTGAAAGTAATATATTTAAAAGTGTATTGAAAAATTAAAAGTATTGTTTGTATGTGTAAATATACTTTAGAGGCCAAACCAAAAATAATTTAAATTGAATTTTAAAAGAGTCCTATTAAATTCACGTCAAGGTGTCACTCAAATTTTGATATCATTTCTTTTAAAACCCATATTTTGAATTCATGAGAGATGTGAATGAAAAAGCATCAGCGAATAAATTTTATATATTTTTTCATATTAAGATAATAATTGCACCAGTAAATATAAATAAAACTAAAAAGAAAATTATGATTAAAAAAAAATATTAAAATAGCGTCACTTAAATTTGATATCATTGCTTTTAAGACCCATATTTAAAATTCATAGAGCCAAAAGAAAGTGCTGCGTCACAACTTTTAACCCGTTAAGGGTTTTTGTACTGATATATATATATATATATATATATATATATTTTAATAAAACAATTCAAGATAAGAAGATTATACACAAGGTGTACCAGATATACTTCAATTGTTTACCTGTTGGAGATACGTAGGCATTGTAAAGTGCAAAAGTTTTCATAATAAGGTAGGAATCAAAATTATGTTAATAAAACAGTAATACCATTTATTTCATAAAAAAGAAGAAGAAAGGTATATTCTCTGTTTAATTGGAAGAAATAAACTCAGTGACAAAGGCTAAAAATATCTTTTGCAATGAAAAAAAGTTCTAACAAGTTCAATTATCTTTATTTAACTTTTGATTTTTTTAAAGTGACTAAATCGATATTCTCTGTATCTTATAGCAGCAATAACAGAATCGGTGGGGAAAGAGAAAAATAGTCTGGCAAGCTCCTTCGCAGAATGATTTACACTGATGAGAATCTAAGTGCCTTTTATATTCAGCGAGCAAACAGTTAAATGTCATTCAAAATTTTGTCTGACAATTTATAGGCGGAATTAAAAAATACATTTATTTGATAGGACTAATATAAAGAATCTCAAATTTTTTGAGGGATATATATTTTTTTTTGGGAGGGGGAGGGTACGTAAATTATTGTTATTAATATTATTATTTTACAGAATATGATTTGTAAAAATAATTCTTATAAGAAGATATACTGTGTTTGTGTATAAGAAAATATAATGTATGTAGTGTAATTTGCTTTAAAATATATAAGAACTATACGTATGTAAAATAATTATTTTTAAAATTAAATAATTTGTTTAATTCGGTTGTTTTGAAAACAAACAAAAGAATATCACTTCTTCACTTGGAAAGCAGAAATAGAAAATTACATCTCATTCTACAAAAATGTACATTTTTATAATTATATACAGGGTAAACGAAATGTACTTCAAAATTTTTACCTGTTGGAGATATAGAGGCAATGTAAGGTGCAAAAGTGTTCAAAATAAGGTAGAAATTGAAATTATGTTGATGGAATGGTGATACCATTAATTTTCAATAATTTATACTTTTTTAATGTTTATATGGTCGGAGGATCAACAAGTACAAAAGTAAAAAAACCCATTCTTCTATGACCATAACTCACCAGGGAATGCTGCTTTCAGTTTTGTTGAATTCTGAAGCTTTTCGTCACCATTTTGATAGTATGGTTTGGTTTCTTAATCTTGAATTATTTTTTAATATATATATATATATATATATATATAATCCAAGATTACCAAACCATAGTATTGAAATAGTTCAGTAAAGCATCAATGCATAGATACATTATATCTTATATATATATATATATATATACATATATATGTGTGTGTGAATGTATTTCCATTGTGCTTTTGAACTTGTACAAGGTGTTTAAAATAATGGTACTTCTCTATTATCCCGTCGACCACTTTTCATAATAAAAAACTATAGCCGGACTGTAACGCCAAATTGTTGCCATTGGAATATCAAAATAAATAAATAAATAAAATATAAGAATTTAAGGACACAATTGTTACTTTAATGAATGAAATAACTAATAAATCAGTAAAACATAATGAAAAATACACGCAAATGTCGAATTAAAAGCAACTTGACGCCATAACAAACTCATATAATGCTTCTGACATCAAGTAAATGGGACTGCAATTTTGGCGTTTAATCTTACAGTTTGGCGATAGTTTTTTGTTACGAAAAGTGGTCGACGGGATAATAGAGAAGTAACAAAATAATATATTAAGAACATTGACAAAGGAAGTGAATTAATTTTCACTTTTACGCGCAGTTTCAGTCCTGCTGAAAATTTAATTGGAAATTTAAGATATTAAGATTTGAAAATAAATTAAAAATGAACAAAATAAACGATTAAGAATAAACCATACTTTTACTTATTTTCTATTTCTTTACTGTTTCAGACTAGGCAAATTTAATGCGTAAGTTAAAGCCTATCATTTTTTTAATGTAATATAATGAAAATCATAAAATAAAAACTGAAAATCAAGACAAAACAACTGCCATTTCCACTAGACGACTATTCTTTACGCCTTTTAAAAATACAATATTCTAAAAAATGAAAAAAAACCTACTTTGAAATTAATAAATTAAATAATAAATTAAAATAAGACAATTAATCTTAGCTATATATTTTTATGCGATTAGATTCTTGAGTAATATTTTAATATAACATGACAGTACTTTAAAATAAATCAGCGATAACAAAAACTACTCAAATATAAAATACTAGCTGACCCGCCCGGCGTTGCCCGAGCCCTTGTAATACACTTAAATCTCTTAAAAAACGGAACTCTGGCCACGGTCTACGATGACTTCGGAACCGTATACCCGGCATGCTCGTACGCTCTAGAAAATCTTTTATTTCCCTCTACCACCACAAGGGGAGCATTCTGTTCTAAACAAACCTCTTTCCGAACGAACTTCTGAGACAGTTCCCCGCTGCCTACGTTACTGTATAGTAGGCGCACTACAAAATTGAGCTGGTTTCGAGAAGATTGGAACATTATTAGCCCAGTTATTGCAATAAGGCACAGTTAGAGAAAATAACATTGAGTGAGCTGCCGAGGGGAGGGGATGTTCGAGTGTCCTTCAGAAAATGCCTAATTAGGAGGCCCACTATGCATGCATAAAAATTCGTTCGTTATAAGCTAGGAACTTAATTACAAATTTCGCTTAAACCCTTATTTGTAAATAATGGTAACCGCTACTCATAAATTTAATTTAATGTTATAAAGGGTGACTATTAAATTAAATATAATGTTTGGAATCACTTGCGTTGAAATCGGAAAGATAGTTGCTGATATATAGAAACGGGGCATAGTTAGAGAAAAACCTTGAAAGAGGGGCCGGGAGGGGAGGGTTGTTCAAGAACCCTTCAGCAAATGACTAATTAAGAGGAGCACTATGCATCTTTCGAAATTCGTTCGTTTGCTTAAGCTAGGAACTTAATTACAAATTTGTCTTACCCAATTATTCGGAAATAGTGGTAACCGCTACTCATAAATTTAGTTTAATGTTATAAAGAGTGACTATTAAGTTAATTATAATGTTTGGAATCACTTGCGTTGAAATCGGAAAGATAGTTGCTGAGATATGGAAACGGAGCATAATTAGAGAAAAAACCTTGAAGGAGGTCCCGGGGGAGGAGGGGATGTTTAATAGGGTGGATCGATGTTATATGGTGAAAAAATAAATATTATTAATCAAAACCTACCTATGCGGAAAAGATGTTCTATTGTATGGAGATTAAGAGAAAAATAATTAAAAAAATTAATTTTAAAATTTAATACTGCCGCAAAGAGTTTGAATTTTCGAAAAAAAATGGAAAAAGACCTAATTGTGGTTAGATGATTTTTGATTCAAAATAATTATTTTAATTTTAATCAAAACATACCTATGCGGTAAAGATGTTATATTGTATGGAGATTAAAAGAAAATTAATAAAAAATAATAATTTCAAAATTTAATTCTGCCGCAAGGGGGTTGGATTTTCGAAAAAAGGGCAATTCCAGCTTTTTCATTCTCTCGCTTTATCTTTCCACTCCTTCATAAGTTGGAAGCGCTACGTCATGGAATCTTCTTTACGTCATATGATACGCCCACGTGGCTCTGAATTAGGGCTCCTATAATAGTTAAAGGAGCCTTACTCTGAATAATACTGGATAAACGTGACCCCACCGCTCGCTCATTCAGTTCAAAGCTAGCGGCTTACGGAATCTGGCGCTGTTCTCGCAAAGTGAAATACATTTCGATTTCATTGCGTAAGTTTTCTTTGTAAGTGTATTGTGTAGCGTAGTGTACTTTGAATATTATTGCACTATGGCGATGTTAAGAAAAGACATGATTTGCCCTATATATTGGTCTGGTTGTGATATGCCAACGAATGTGCTTCCTACCTACAGTAACGTAATAAAGTGCGTATGTTAAAATTCAAAAGAATACTGAAGAAAGGAAACATTGTCTACATCTACACTTTCCTCCTCATGTGAAGAAGTTGCTAATAAGTTAGAAGAGACCTGGAAACCAGCTTCAATCCCAATAATTGACCACTATAGCATTTTGAGAAAAGTTCGATTATACCACGACAAATGTCGCTGTCTTCTTAAATCTGACAAAGCCACAAAAGGGATTGAAAGCTATCGCAAGCAGATTGACGTTTTCCGGCAAAACGCAAATGCTGTTTTTAATATATGGGCGTGTACTTGTAAATCATTTGAATGTTGCTTCTGTAAGAAAGAACGGAAAGTACCAATGAGCGAAAGAGAATTTCTATTAGACAAGCGAACTGTCAGAAAAATGGTAATCGGGTCGCTAGATCGGAAAGTCACTTTACAAATAACTAAGGCCGAGAAACGAAAATTAAAGCAAGGGCGATACGTGGATAAAAACAAAACACTGCCTGATGTTTCTTCCATTTCAATATATTTGAATATGAATATGAATAACGGGTGCAAATTGAAGCGGCGTATATGCGAGCATACTGACTTTTCTTCATCATCAGCTATCATTGAAAGCGGCGCCCAAAACGCTGACGGTGTCACTGTCACATCTGTAGTGACGAAATTACATGCCGTAGCAAAGACATTGGACGGTTTTGGCATTTCCGACCGAGCAGGCGCACCATCGTGTCAGCTGCGCTTCAAGATGTGGGCATTATCTCACAAAGCCATGTATCGAACGTCGTTGACAGAAATAAAATTCGCGTAAGAGAACAAAGGCAAGAACCACTCTACCGTCTCAGTCAGTTGTGAAAGATTCTGACCATGACCAATTTGGTTTATACTTCGATGGACATAAAGACAGGACTATATCAGTAGGAGATAACAGAAGAAAATTCATAATAGAAGAACACGTAAGCTTGGTAAAAGAACCTGGTTCCGAGTACATCGGACACGTATCTGTAAATTGTGGGAAAGTGCAAGTCATTGGAAAAATCGCAAATTTTTCGTCCTGCGTTGACAACAATATAGATGTAACAAAGTTGGTTGCGATCTGTTGCGTCGGAACATCTATTAACACAGGTGTTAAAGAAGGTGTTATTCGAAATTTAGAACTGATTCTGAAGCGTCCACTACAATGGTTTGTGTGTCAGTTACAGGCCAATGCGCTTCCACTACGTCATCTTTTCGCGTACGTAGATGGAACCATGACTGGGCCCAGAAGCTTCACTGGCGGAATAGGACCTTGTTATTAGGAGAAATAGGTTTTTTGCCATCCTGAAAATATCCTGATATCGAAGTTACCTGACGACGAAACTCACATAAGGCAATTGGCCTTTCGAAGAATTCTAAAAGCGAGCGAAGTCAAACGGTCTACTGAAGTCCCAAACATTTCAACAAATAATATCCATATCTTCAATTTACCAGCTTTTGAACTATGTGCGACGGATTATATTGATTTGATTAAATGGTAAAATGTGATAGAACCTCCACTAACTGAACGATTTAGTGACGACATGATTTCAGAAGCAATATTAAATCCAACAATTATTCCGGCGGCAATAATATCTACAATCAAGGGGTTTCCATGCCACACTCAAGCTACAGAACGGATAGTCAAAACAGTCACGGAAGCATCTTCTGCTGTTTGTTGATCATATAGACGAGACGGTTTTATAAGGAATCGCATCGAATCACGAAACCTCATGCCAATTTTTAACATCAAACGTGATTATCGCCCACTGTAATTTCGACGATTTTATAGGTTTTTCTTTATTTAATAATAAAGAAGCTGGTAAATAAGAAAGTGAAGTTTTTTCTTGTAACCAACTAAGTGTCCTCTTATTACAATTAATATTTAAAATTACTAAAATGTATATTTCATTTAACAAGAATCACTTTGACTTTTTACCGTAAAAATACTCAAATACATAAATTTTAAACACCTTGCGACAATATTAAATTTTTAAATTAATATTCTTAATTATTTTTCTTTTAATCTCCATACAATAGAACATCTTTTCCGCATAGGTAGGTTTTTATTAATATTAAAACAATTATTTTTATTCAAAAATCATCTAACCAAAATTATGTCTTTTTTTCAGTTTTTTTAGAAATTTCAACCCCATTGCGGCAGTATTAAATTTTAAAATTAATTTTTTTAACTATTTTTCTCTTAATCTCCCTACGATAGAACATCTTTTCCGCATAGGTAGGTTTTGAAATTGTGAAAAAAAAAAAATTCGATCCACCCTAATGTTTAAGTGCCCTTCAGCAAATGACTAATTAGGAGGACCACTATGCATCTTTCAAAATTCGTTCGTTTCCTTAAGCTTTGAATTTAATTACAAATATGGCTTAAACTGTTATTCGTAAATAGTGGTAACCGCTACTCATAAATTTAGTTTAATGTTATAAAGGGTGACTATTAAATTAATTATAATGTTTGAAATCACTTACGTTGAAATCGGAAAGATAGTTGCTGAGATATGGAAACGGAGCAGATTTAGAGAAAAAACCTTGAAGGACGGGCCGGGAGAAGGGGGGGTGGTTGTTCAAGTGGCCTTCAGCAAATAACTAATTAGGAGGATCACAATACATCTTTAATGATTGAGTCATTTGGTTAAGCTAGGAACTTAATTTGAAATTTGGCTTACACTATTATTCGGAAATTCTGGTAACTGCTTTCTACAAATACACCTTGAATCTTAAATGTAATTAGACCCTTGCCCCTCTTCATTCCCGCAAATATAAAAAAAAATCTGTTAAATAAAGTTTTCTGTAATAACAATCTCCATCATAATAATAAATGTCATGAAAAAAAAAAAAAAAACTTAAACCCGACTAATTGTCATGAAGAAAATTGTGCCAGGAAAATATTTCAATCAGTGGGACGTATGTCTAATTTGTCATGTACAGGTGGCGCGACAATCGCATGGCTCCTCTACGCTAATAACTTCAATCCATATTGACACTATTTAGTTAGAAATCCTTATTTATGCATCGCTACTCTGGTATATTTAATTACTTCTGTGAAGAATCGATGCAACCAACCAGTGAACCAACCACCCCAAGAGAATAAAAGCGTATTTTTAATGCGAGTTCTTTGTGCATTTTAATTAATATTTCCGAAAGTAATTAAAATATTAAAATTCTGACGCTCAGGTGTACCAGGAGAGGGTTTGGACTACCTAAATCTAAATTTACAGACTTCTAGGTGCGCTAAATATTCCTAGCCATTGCCAACAGACACACACACACACACACACGCACACACACACACAGACACACAGAGCGAAACTTTCTTTTATTAGTATAGATAACTATTTAAAATTAATTAATATGTCAAACTCGTGTATTTTGAAAACAAGCAAACAAAAGAATCTCACTTGTTTACTTGAAAAGGAGAAATAGAAAATTACATCTCATTCTAGAAAAAGTATAAACGAGAATGTGATTTTTATTAACTACAATATTTCTAATTAAAATTCATTTGTTAACTGCAATTTTGTTTTTATTATAAATATTTTGTTACACAAATTTAAAGATTATTTACATCATAAATAATGAAGCAAAAGGAAATTGAGTTTCTTCAAATTTCTCAATTTTCTGTTATTAAATATATATAGTATATTATATTTAAATATTTAAATATTGAGTTTTCCATATTCCCATTTCTTACCAAATGACGTAACCGGATAATGCTGTTTACACAGTATTTCTATGAAAGTCAACAAAAATTAAAAATATTAGCGGTATTAACAAAATATTATTTTATTGTAATAGATTTAAAAATAATAATTAAAAAATAATCCCGGTATAATTCCCGTTTAAAAAAAAATTAGGGATTTGATAATTTGAAACATAAAAAACCAAAAATAATCTTTTATAGCGTAAAATAAAACTATGTATAGAAATAATCATTATTTATTTATTTATTTTAATTAAGCATTAATAGAATGTACCATAATGGAGAAACCTAATTTTTTATATTATCAAGATTTTTGCATTTAATAGTATTGAGAAATACGTACATTTCAAACAAAATAACCCTTTGTATTATCGCGTTGCATATCTGCAGCATACACAAATGTCAATGTTACTTATACAGTAGAGTTAAAAAGACGATTATATTTATTGCTGCTATCTGCAGTTAATATAAGGCGTGTCCCAACGAAATAAAGCCACCGTGATTGTGTGCTGTAACTGGACACGAATAAAACCAATGAGAATTAAACAAATAAATTACGAATGTCTATATACAAATACATATTTACAAGGAGTAAATAACTCCCTGCCCCACCTCGGCAGGAAAAAAATGAAAATGCAAAAAAACAGGGGGAAAAAGTGTCCCGCTGAATTAAAGCCACCATCCCTATCAGTGTTTATTGGAACTCTCAACATTCGAACTGCTACAGGTCAACAGGTTTATGACGTCAGGAAGTTGTCAAATACTCGTTCTATGCCAGTCGAACTTTGTTCAAACTTCAGAAGGTTGTATTTTCTATTTCTCCTGCAGTATTGCAACGGGAAAGGGAACCCAACTATCAGAATTCAAGAAAGGCCAGATAACAGCTTTTAAGGAACAAGTTCTTTCTCGTAGACAAATATCTAAGCTAATCAAAAGATCTAAAACCGTAATAGACAATTTTGTGAATCAGGGCAGTGCAGTGCTTACACTGTAAAAAATGACCAATGTTTCTTAATTTATGAAAATATGCTATAACCACGAACGAAAATATAATATAATCTTCTGAGTTATCCGAAATTTCAAATAGCATGTTACATTGTCTTTTGAATCCCCAGAAACGAATACATTTTCAAAATGTAAAGAATAAATTATAAAAACAAACTATTTTTAGCTGCCCGAATATTTCAGAAACGTTTCCGAAGGGTTTTTATAGTGTATTGATTAGTGTCCTCAGCCTGGAATACCTGTTTTTCGAATGTTATCCATTCTCAAGTACACGTTTTCAGCCGCATAAGTTAATTTATACATGAAAGAGTAAAGAAATAATCTTAATTTTAATGTTATTTTTAACGCTATTAATTTTGCATGTTTGTCTGTTAAACATTTTTTTGAGCATGAAAATGTTTACTTCAGAATTGATAGCAGTCGAAAAACAGGTATTCCAGGCTGAGGACACTAATTAATACACTATAAAATCCCTTCGGAAACGTTTCTGAAAAATTCGGGCAGCTAAAAATAATTTGTTTTTATAAATTATTCTTTAAATTTTGAAAATGTATTCGTTTCTGCGGATTCAAAAGACAATGCAACATACTATTTGAAGTTTCGGATAACTCAGAAGATTATATTATATTTTCGTTCGTGGTTATAGCATATTTTCTTAAAATAAGAAACATTGGTCATTTTTTACAGTGTACGTGTATAAAAAATGGAGGTGTACATGCAGAAAAATGACTTCCAAGCAGGAAAGAGATGTCGTGCGTCGTCTTTCACGAGGTGGTATTTCTCTAAGACAATTGGTCAAAGAGTATAACATCCCTGTGACACAATCAACCCTGTCACGGATTGTAAAACGTACAAGCAACTTGCGATATAAAAAAAAGAAACAGCAGCCATGTTGAAAGCTATCCACAAGCAAAGAAGAGTCGATTTGGCCAAATATCATCAAACCTGGAAGGACCACTGGGATCGTGTTATATTCTCAGATGAGAAAAAAATTAATTTGGGTGGCGCAGACGGTCTTGCCTTCTATTGGCATGACATGAGCAAAGAAGAGGAATTTTTCTCCAACAGACAGTAAGATGAAGGCTCATTAATGGTGTGGGGAGGCTTCGGATATCGTGGTAAACTTAACAGGGCTTTTCCCTCTGGCCGCATGAAGGCTACCGATTACCAAGAAATGCTAGACACACCATTTACTCCCATTTGCAGAGTGGATTGGTGGCCACAGTTGAATTTTCCAGTAGGACAATGTCCCATTTACGTTGCAAAATCTTCCTGGAAATGGTTTTCGGTTAATGGGGTGCATCTCATGGAATGGACTACCCTGTCCCCAGATCTTAATCCCCAAGAAAATGTGTGGGGTATCCTCAGTAGGGCTGTATATGCCAATGGCAGACAGTTTCAGTCTGTGGCAGAATTGAAGGCGACATCATTGAAGCCTGGGATAATATTGATGCTACTGTCTTCCAAGGACTGGTTAATAGTATGCCACATCGTATATTCCAAGTCATATATAAGCATGACGGATATATTGGTTATTAACAGTAGTGGCTTTATTTCGGCGGGACACTTTTTCCCCCTCTGTTTTTAAAAACATTCATTTCTTTCTGCCCAAGTGGGGCAGGGAGTGAGTTACCCCTTGTATATACGTATTTAAATATAGACTTTCTTAATATATTTGTTTCATTCTTATTGGTTTATTTCATGTCCAGTTACGGCACACAATCACAGTGGCTTTATTTCGGTGGGACACACGTCAAACTGTTCATAGAATTCTCAACAGACGGTGATACTGAATTAATGTTTCATGCCAAAGTTTTATGTATCACCAGCTAGGAGCTTGACGTTGGCCGGGGCCGTGATAAAATCTTAAATAACCCCCAAATTTGTATCATTTTATATCTTTAACACCATTTTGTAAGAATTTATATTTTTCATGACAAAATCGCGAAACAATACTGATGATTAGTGATAGAAGTGCTTGTATGAAATCATTTCATTCTTTTTTTACGTAGGATCGTTCCATAGTTTTAAAGAAAAAACTTTTATTATCCAAACACTTTGAAATTTTTAATGTTCATAAATATAACGGTTTTACAGCCCGTGTAAAAATTAAGTCAGAAATATTGTTATCTGGTTGTAAAATAAATGTTTACTTTTCGATTTTTTTGTTTGCGCGTCGGGTCCGTTAACATAAAAAAAAATGTTTTCGTCGCGAAATTCTCGTGAAAACTCTCTGAAATTTTAGTTATGTATAAATCTAACTTTTTCCAAGTCCTCTATAAATTTGTGTGAAAATACATGCATATTAAATAGTGAAAACGATGTTCGAATCCGAGCGTGACCACGCAGAAACACGCAATTATTATGGGTTTTCGCCGAAAATTTCTCAGATTTAATTCATTTTAAAATATTTCTTCGCGTCCGAACGTTACGAAATTGCTGTAGGTGATGTAAATCTGGTCTACCGAGATGCTCTAAAAAGATTGTGTCGAAACATTTAAGAGTGCCATTTTTAGAATATGTTTTTCGTTTTAAAATAAACCAATCGGTTTAGTCGATATTAGTAGTTAAAACAAAATTGCGAAATAAACGCATTCTTCATTTAAATTGTTGTTCGCACTCTTTCGCTGCCGTAAATCGGGTTCTAAACATGCGCAAGTGCTGAAAGCACGCTCGCAAAGAAAGTGATGGGTTATTGATCAGTTTTTAATTAATATCTTGGTTAATTATTAAAATATTAAAATTCTGATATGCAGGTGCATCAGGACAGCCTTATAAACTCCCCCAAAATCCCAAATAAATCTCCCAAAATAAACTCCCTCCCTCCCTCCCCCAAATTGTCAGATTTCCAGGTGCGCTAGATTTCGCTAGTCATCGCAGACACACAGACACACACAAAGAACGAAACTTACTTTTATTAGTATAGATTTGAGCAGTTTCGCATCGTCTTGTTGTTAAAATGAAATTCGTAAATTTTGCAAAATTAAAACGGCTGGAGTCGGTCAAAAATAGATTTTTTACAAGGGTAAGTTCATAAACTATACTTTAGAATTTTGTATTAGAAAATTGACAACATTTATTAGATGTATTTAATTTTCTGTTTATTGCAGATGTTGAAATAATTACCTTTCAGTCAATATTTTTTTTATTATGTTTCTAATTATTTTTATTATTTTCTACAGTCTAAAACTGGTGTATTTTAACATCTGGGTAAATATTTTTCACAACGGAGTTACTTAGTAACAAAAAGTTAAGACATTACCGCATGTTTATGATATAAAACATCATTTTTTGAAAACTGATAAACGGTTCACTTTTCACTTTATTTCCACTTAAGTAAGATTTAAAAAAAAATTATTATAATATTTTCATAACGACGAACCGTAGAATGCAAACATTCATATTATAATGAGAGCATAAATTTTTAATACCTTTCACAAGCTAAGTAATTCTGCTGCTAAAATATTGAAATGACTTACTGACACCCGGAATTATAAACAAATTTATTTCAAAATATTCAAAAACTTCTTTGCACGTAAATTATAAAAGCAAATATTTATTCCTAAATTCTGGTACCAATGTAGTATTTCGGGATTAAAATTAAGTGGTATATAAGTACACCATTCCTTTTCAAAGGGTTTAAGTGTCACATGTTTTAAAGTTAGCATAATTAAAGAGGGATATAATTTAAAATAAAATAATAATTTAAGTGCCTAATTTACTTGCTATGTACAATCTCTGTCCTTCAGAATAATACTTTGAGAAAAGCAAATGTTACATTTTATGCATTTTTATGTACTCATTTTAAAATTTAAGGGGGGTATAATAGTTGTGGAACCCTGTCAAAAACAACAGATATTGACGTATGTTTTCGCACTAAAGTTTTTCTTGTGTATGGATTATTATTTTTTTTTAAATTCATATTTTGATCGCTTTATATTTCTAGAAAATCAATTCTTTTTAGAGTGACGTAAATAATAATAATAATAATAATAATAATAATAATAATAAAGTTTAATTTTTTTGTGAAATCGCTTATCTTGTAGCAGAGGTCCTAGCTACATCTTTATAAGGGTACTCTAGTGGCCGAGTAAGTTTTGATATTTTACGTGCGATCGAGGTGTCAAAAATTATACATTTCTTCGTGAATGAGACCTATTCTGTCATTTCTTTAAATTTTGCAAGGTACGTATAGACATCGGGAAATATGGCTGTCACGTTATTTTCCAGTGCTATGTTACTTAGTCAACTGTGGCTGTGTAGTAGCTATATATAGTGCGGTAGACTATCGAATCAGCAGACTTAGAACACATCTCCCCCTCGGGTTTGGGAGTTTTTTAGTAAAATTCGAGTCAAGTGCTGTTTTCAATTGGAGTTTCCAGTTAGTAATTTGCATAGAGTCTTTGGCTGTGAGATTTCGCTAAGAAGTTGAGCTTTTTACTTGAGTAAAGAGCTATTGAATCCATGCAATACCATTTATAATTATAATATTTGCTAAAGGTAATGACTGACGTTCCCGTAGAATGATCTATGAGGCCATTTAGAACTGAGTTAAGTGAGTTAAATACAATATGTTTTGGGAAAGTAGATTCGCCCCTTTCAGCATTTAATAAATTTAGTTTATTTCTGATCGTTTGCATTCAATTTCCCTACTCCACTGCTAATTCGCTGCTTACTGTTATAAATAAGCTGTTGTGTTTTAGTAAAATCTGTTTCATGGCCTGCATTTCCTTTGGAAGCCCGGAAGTGTATGTCGCAAACTATAGAAAACATATTTTTTTTTTCTCCTCAGTATTCCAAGTTAAAGTCTATAGACTGCCAACGATATTATTTCAGTAGTTCTTCAAAAAATATATTTTTCAATATCAGTTATTTAATGATATACCGCTCTTAGAAATCTGCAATTTTGGTTGAGGATAGTCTAAGACAGGTCATGATGCACCTGAGGGGCTCATATTTTATTTTTTTTTATAATTAGCTTAAATACTAATTAAAAACACATGAAAAATTCATCTCTTTCTTTACCAGCGGGCAAAAAAGCGCGAGCATTCCCAGAACCCGAATTACGCTTTGGGAACAAGTAAACTAAACGTGCGTTTTTTTTTTTTTTTTTGTTATTTCATAATTTTAAATCGACCAAACCGTTAAGTACAGTTAAAAGATGGCACTCTTACGCATCAAATGCCGCAATCAAATCGAATAAAATATCATTGTTAATCCTTAGAAAAAAAAGTATAAAAAATAGTCGTTTTCCCGCAGGACTTTTTTCCCCTTGTGGCAACGCCCAACCAGGGCGCAATTTTAGAAGTACCCAGACACCAAAAATATGTTTTTAAAGCTCAAATATTTATCCAATCGACGCGACGGTTTAATCGGTTAAAAAAAGAATTTTAACCTTTGAGAAACACCGGCGAATGCAAGTCACTTCGCGCTTCACAGAGACGATCTTTTTTCTGCGCTAAAAGTAACTAAACGTCCATATTTCAACACAATATTTTTAGATCATCACGGTAGACTAGATTTACATTACGTACAAAATTTTCGATGAATTAGGACGTATTTAAAATAATAAAAGCTGAGACATTTTCGAAAAACAAAATCGCGGAAAAGCGGAGTGTTTCGGCGTCGTCGCTTCGCTCTGCTTCGACTCATGTTTCCACTACTAAATATGCATATGTTTTAACGGAATTTTAATGATAACTTGGATACAGTTATATTTATATCCGATTACATTTTCAAAGAGTTCTGAAGATGAGAAATATATTTTAATTGTTACCTTAAAGAAGTCGACGCAAAATAGACAAACCAATTAAAAAAAAATAATAATAATAATGCGTGAAGAAATTTATTGCTTTTACAACTAGATAACATTATTTTTTCACGAAATTTTTACACAGGCTGTAAAACCAATATAATTTTCTAAGAGTTCGGACAACAAGAAATTTTATTTTTTGAGCTATTACACGACCCTACGTGAAAATAAAATAATGCCTTTTTGCGAGCATTTTTATCACTATATATCTATATTTTATCACGAACTTTTCATTAAAAAATATAATCTCATACAAAACCGGGTTAAAGATATAAAATCCTACAAATTTGAGGTTTGTTTAAATTTATTATCACAGACCTGGGTAACAACGGGTGGGTCAGTAGCTAGTGTTATTAATAAAGACATAAAGTATATAAATTAAAAAAATGTAGATGGTCAAAAAGTTTCATTTATTATGCTTTATGTATTTTACTGTTTTATAACAGATATCATTTGCAAAAAACCTTTAACTTAATAATAAGTCATCAAAATTATTTAAAAAATAAATACAATCAAACAATAGGTTTCTTTTTATAATATTAAAAAAATAATCATAATGATGTAATACCTTTCTCATTATTCCAGGTTAAGTATGTCTCTTACTTATTTAACAATGCTTTAGTTAACATTTACATAAACATTTAATCCGAATTGTATTTTGATAACATAGATTTAATATCTGCCAGAACTCATTAAATGTAATGATTAATTTAATTTTACGGTTAGATACATAGAAGAATATGGATTTGACATTCAATGATTAAATATCTTGAGAGTTAGTCGGATAAATATGAATTTTAATTAAATTTGTTCATTAACCAAACTGTAAAAGAAAGAAACTTATACAAAAATAAAAGCATTTTAGAACTTAGAATTTAGATTTGGCGTTAGAAACCGAGAGTTTAAGGTTCCCCCTGCCTTCAGCATTGTAAAGTACATCCTGCGATTTGTATGATTTTTTATTTTTAAATGAAAATATAAATTCAACTTTCAAAACATGAAATTATATCGTCCATTCCTCATCCGAAAATTTCCAAGAGCATTCTGAAAACCATCAAATTTCCATCTTCAAACCTGAAATGAATTCAGGAAAATTTCTGGGAAACAGAAAGTCTTGTGAATTCGTGGATTGATTTCCAGAAAAAAAAAATATTTTTTTAAATGTTAAATATTATTATTTTTTTTTAATCAAAGGCATCGGTAGAAAAGAAAAAAAAGTGGGTATTATTTTATTTTTTTGTATTTTATTAAGGAAAATAGATGCAGATTTTTAAAAAATTCTGAAAAAAAAAACGAAAACTCTAAAAACGACATTACGAAATGTTTTTTGAAAGGGTTAATTTACATATTTTATTAAGAAATAATACCGTTATAACCGAAAATGTACCATTTAAAATAGATATTAATTGTTTTACGGATTTTGTTTCGGACTTTCAAACATGCGGAAGAAAAACAACACGAATTCGATGTCCGGAAAATATTATTTGAAAGGGAAAATATTATTATTGTTTGAACGAGTAACACGATTAGAACCAGAAAAGTATGAAGGTTAAGTGTGTATTTTTAGTGCTTTTCGTATTTGACTTGTTAAGCCGGTAAGGACAAGTAAATATGCGTAAAAAACTTTGTGTTTTTTCTCTCGTTTTTCTTCTTTGCTTCAGAACAACGGAATGCTTTGGAATTCGTGACCATCTTCGGTGTCTCACCATTTTGCGATCTGTATTTTTAGTAATAATTGATACCTCGGTTAATTAATAGAGCAAAAATCTGAGGCTTATGTGCATTCGGACATGCTTCGGACTATCCTTATCTTAATGTTTAGACTTCTAGGTACGATAGATTTTCCTAACCATCGCGCACACACAGAGAGACAAACAACTTTCTTTTATTAGTATAGATATATATTTCCATCACTTCTGTACGAATAAAATTTGCAGGTCAGGCAGCATTTTGATGTATTCAATATCAATATAGGGGAGAGTAGCCATATGATAGAGTTAAATGAGAGTTAATAGAGTTAATATGAGAGTTGAATGGAGAACTGCAATTCTGCCGTTAATTACAGAAAGAGACGTCATCTACCTCTGATATCTTACTCATCAGAATGAAGTCATTTATGATTAGAAGAATACCGCCTTCCACGTGCAGTTTTCAGACAATTTTAAAATACATAAAATTAGTTGATCATTTTTTCCCTACTAAACGTAAGATAATACATTAAAACTAAGGTAAGTTTTTATGTTTTCATATACATATCTAAACTAGTAATAAAAAATGCTCTAAAGAGCACCAAAAAAGGTTAATATGTTTAAGTATGAAAAAGGGTTGGACAAGTGCTTCTAATTGAGCATGAGGGGAAGGGGTCCCTTTTTGGCTGCAGCTCACTGTCAGTGCCAACTTTGAAAAAATCATATTCGCGCTTTTTCATATAAAAGAAATTTTCGGTACTGTAGTAAAACTTTCCATCGTGCTTTACATGTTAACTGCACTGTTCTACTGTTGTACTGTGAGTGCGTCTGCAATGCAACTTTGTACAGTGCATTGTGTACCGTTATGCTCTACAGACTATACTACACTGTACACTCCTATTATACTTTTGAACCTCAGTGCACATCCGCACTGTTCCTTTGCACTTCCGTATTAAAGATATATGCGTCTAATGTTCGTTTATAACTTACATATGCATTGCTGTACTGCATATTGCATTGTGGAGCCACAGCCAGTTGTATATAATTTCAACAATCAATGAATGCATTATACTGTCATGCGTGCATATGTGGAATTGTTCCTGTGCAGAGTGCTGCAACACTCTGCACTGCAATACAAATCAATTTTCTGCGCAGTTCTACACTGCAGGCATGCTTGGTAGCACTGTATGAGTGTGATACGTTGCAGGAACTGCGGTTTTCAGTACTATGTCGCCTTACATTCATGTTTAATCAAGCTGCATCTTTACTGGCTACGACTTTACACTATATATTTTTATCGTAACTGTGAGTGATTTCTTTTATATGGAAAAAGCGCGAATATGATTTTTTCAAAAGTTGGCATTGACAGTGAGCTGCAGCCAAGAGCCCCTTTCCTTTCTCATGCTCAATTATAAGCACTTTTCCAACCCTTTTTTATACTTAAACATATTAACCTTTTTTGGTGCTCTTCAGAGCATTTTTTAATACTAGTCATTTAAATTTTTTGATAAGAACTGAAGATTTTAATATCTTGAAAGGCAAAAAAATTGCTGCTTTCAAAATTTTATTGTTACATTGTTTTTACAATACTCGCCAAATCGTTGACTGTTCATCGTCAAAGTAGCATTTTTCATCTCTACCTGCTCTCTTAAATGTCACGGGACCGTCCACATCAATAATTAAATGTTGGTTTTCCATAACTGTCACCTCATAAAGAACGGACGGGCAATTTTAAAAACGTGTGAATTGTACTTCATCAATGCTGAAGGCAGCAATTTCCGTTGGCGCCAGTACTGCAGCAGCAGCATTATTGTGATTACTCATTAAACGAACTTTCTGACTGAGTAATTAAATCAGAAAGCTTTTTCCTGTACCAGCAACTTTGCTTACAATAAGATTTATGTATGGAATAGACGAGTTTTTCTTTTGTTTTTCTATGTGCTTTATAATTCATTCAAATAATTTTCCTTTGGTCAGCATTCATTTTTTTGTTCAATTTATCTTCATTAATAACAATTTATTAGTGAGTTTCAATGTTATCAAAATTTACGGCTATCATATCAACGTCTTCATTTGGTTCTTCGATATTTTCAAGCTGGTCATGCAAACCACTTTCTTGTTGCAACTTTTCAGCCATGTCGATTGCAGCTTGTAATCATTGTTTTGTTTCGCGAAAATCTCTGAAAATTTTTTCACATTGTGCGCAAAGGATTCACGGTAGAGTTTTTAATTCTCCCAATAGGTCTTCTTCGTTTCGCCAAGGCTTGAACAACATCAGCAATGAATGATAGTACAACTCAATTCCAACGTCCGTTTTTGTGTTATGATAAGGCGTTTTCAAAACAACTGGTTTCAGACGTTTTCTGAATCAACTGAGGTATTTTTTAATTCGTAATATTCTACAGACTTTGGTTTATTTCGTTCATATTAGTACCTAGTGGCCAATTCGTATAAACACATGTTTTTCAATTTGTTATGTCGATTCGTGCAATAATCATCAATCAAATTCCGACAGTAAATTTCAGAGTAGATCGTTGATGCTCTTTTGCCAATAAAACCAAATCATGGTGACATTCAGCTTTCTTCGTCGGTCTTTTTTCATGCAACTTAAGTATTGCGCAGCATCCCATGAATAGAAACATTTATGGCCAAGAATTTTGACTATTGCTTCGTAACTTCCAGTTTCTCGACTAATTAAGTTTTATCTGGCAAAAGTGCGCAATCTAGCACAAAGACTTTTGTTTTCTTCAATGGCCTTCCAATACTCTTCACTACGATTTTTTCATGTTTGGTTATATAACGCGTAATAACACCAAACTGGGTTCTCCAACAAACTGGATGTCAATATTGGCGGCTCACATGAACAAATTCGCAGGATTATAAATATTTATCGAAGTGTGTTTTTCTGATCGTTTCAAAGCATAAAATTTTGTAACTTGGTGTCCACCTTTTCGAGATAAAATGCAGTCTTTAACAGAATTTAAAGTTCAATGCTTCACCAAACCATATTTGAAAATTAAGTGTGATAATATACAGCCTGATTATCGCACATTATTCATGGCCTTTTAGATGAGAATAATGATAGATTAACTAATCTTCCTTAATCGACTCTATAATGTATGTATATATGTATATATATATATGTATATATATATATATATATATATAGTAACAATTTGGATACAGTGTAATTGTGGAAATGATTAAAGGTTTTTCACAAAATACACTTCATTGCATCAAATTGTATTAACTAAAATACGCCTACTGGCAATGAACCCAATTACGGAAAATTACTTAATATTTTTAAAAATCTCCGCATTAGCGAACGTATTGCAACTGATAAGCAAACGGACATGAAGCATAAATTGTTGAGTGACTTAAGGGGTTTTTGTCAAGAAAGATGAAATACATAACAAGAAAAAATACGCGAAATGTTACCATGACCGTAAAAGTTCTTGATTTGTCGATTTAGAGCCTTTCAATATGGCGAAGGATTAAGGAAAAAATTATGAATAAAAGTAATGTGTGGTAACGTTCCAAAAGGGATGTGACGTCACGTAGATAAAGTACATTCCAGTAGTTAAAAATGCAACCCCAAAGGCTGAAGACCGCAGCAACCAAATCAAACATTTATCGCCAAAAAGAGCACACTAAATCTAGATCTCCAACTTTATTAAGGAAAAGTTCCATATCCAGTGCCGGTTGGCGTGAATGGCGAAAAAACACAAAATGTTGTCAAAAGGGACGTGACATTACGTAGATAAAGTACATTCCAGTGGTTTAAAATGGAACCCCAAAGGCTGAAGATCGCAGCAACCACATTAAACATTTATCGCCAAAAAGAGCCCACTAAATCTCCCGGCACAGAATTTTTCCCTTTATTTTATAACAATTATTTGTTTTCTTATTTTAGGTATATATTTGAGTTTAAATGTTAATAAAATAGTGCTTAAAAGTCTGTAATTTTCAAACGTTATATTTTTGAAATGCTCACATTCGGTTCAACATTTTTTTTAATGTTTTGATTCACGGGAATTTTATTTTGCGCCAAATATTACGCTTGGCGACAATGGTTTTTGAATAACAGAAAAGTATCTAAAAATGATTTACATTCAATAAATAACAAATCACAATGTTTGGCACGGTTTGCATGACAACACGGTTTGTAGAGAACATCTGCTCGGTCAAGGTTGAAATAATTGGCGCATTACCAAACATTTTGGTATGGTGTTGGTACAACGGAAAAGTACCAAAATGAAAGATACAACACAAACCCGACAGGAATGACTTACTAACGACGACATTGAAAATTGTTTGCTGCATATTTTACGTGAATTAGATGACATTATGAGACACAATTCTTTTACGCAAGCATATAAAATGCTTACTGAGTTTGAACGTGAATAGCAGGAGCATGTAAGGCGACACAATTTTCCAATATATTTATTTTTATCATTGTCGATGAATAGTATATGAGTATATTTATCAATTATTTAAAAATTAATGTGAAAACTACAATTTCTACCCATCGTCCTATAACGGGCATTTACGCTAGTATGAAAATAAAAACAAATAAGCATGTTTGTCACGTGATTTATTTAATTTGAATTAATTCTGTTACATACATACATAATAATATTTATTTAAACTTTCGTGCAAACGCGCGCGTTTACTATGATAAAAAAAGAAAAGAAAAACCAATATTCAACAGGAACTTTACAACATAAATTCGATTTTCTCAGCGACCGTCAAACATGCAAAGATGAAAAAAAAATCTAAATTAAGTTTTACCAAGAGGGAAAAAATACAACAAAAACGAAGTTAATCCACCAAGTGGAGAGTTAGCTACAGTTTGTTGAATTTTGCGTCTTCATTTTTTTGTTTAAAGTTAAATAAAAAATTACAGTAAGCTACAATATTTTTTTGAATGCTATCATTTCATTCGTCTCGTCGAGTTCTATCTTTAAAAAAAAATGACTGTCGTATGTCAACTGGTTTACCAGAAATTTTTAAAGACGTTTGCATTTTCTATTTCTTAAACATATTATAGCAAACGCTACTGCGTTTACTATGATTCATGTGTTTATTGCGCATATGTTTACGCCGAATTGTTTGCATTCGTTTTGGTTCATAGTCTTGAAATTATCTGTTTTAAAAAATAGCGCAGTTGCCTTAATTGGACCAAATTGAGTTGCTTATATTTGACCAGATATATGAACATAAATTTGAAAATCAGTAATGAATGTTGAGGGCTGTAAGCTTTGGACACTATTTCTCGGAGTCAGAATCAGCAATCAGGAAACCTACTAAAACTAAGAGAGTAAAAAGAAAATGATTAAAACGGCACAGACAAACAGTCTCGAAGAAAAACATCAGTGACATAAAACTTGTCAAAGATATAGGGAACGAAAAGGAAAGAGTAAGTTGTGAAGAGATTGGCCCGCAAGATGTGTACAGCTACAAAACCCCCCCCAAACAGCAAAAGAATCATTAGAAATGTTATCTGCTTTGTCAAAATCACTTATGACAAAGTACAGAGGGAGCCAAAAAACAGAGGGAGCTGTGTTAACATCTTTGCCATATAAAGCAAATCTTAAAATGAAAAACAACAACAAAAAAGGCAAGCAGAAAAGCAATTGGAACATCAAGTTTTAAAAAGTAGACTTAATTCAATTAGAAAGAAAATTATAGAAGGGAAGAACTAATAGTTCAGAACCTAAAAAGAAAAATCAAGACAGTGATAATTGGTTTTCCCTAATTTGTGAGAAAAATAAAATAGCAGAAATGATTCAGTGTTCGGATTGCCAAATATGGTTCCATGTTGTGTGCGATGGAATAAAAAATGTACAAAAGAAATTCATGTGTAAGTCTTGCATCACATTCAAGTTAGTTGTAATTAGTTCCATAATTTCTATTCTTAATTACTTATAACTTTGATTTATATTTGAAATACATTTTGATTTAATCAAATTACTCTCATTTTCAGACATTTGATTTCATTATGTTTCATTGCTGTTATTTTGTTTGATTGTTTCATTAAACGCAAACTTTGGTTTTAGTAAAATTAGTTACATTCCCTACTCATGCAATCAGCCTAATATTGTTTGGTCTAATTTAGGAGACTGGGGGCCAATTTTGACGACTAGTCGCTAAATTTGGACCACTTTTGACAAAAGTTTATTTTTATTTCTAAAACTTAATTTTTTGAAAAAGGAATTGTTCCTAAGATTTATTTATTTAGTAGATGAATAGATGGACCCCGTGTAACGATAATTCGCAGATATTACAAAAATAAAGTGAGTTACACCTGAAAAAAATGTGAAGTGGTCCAAATTCGGATACTCTCCTCTATTTTTTATCTACTTTCTGTAATCTGACTGACTGTCTTTCGATTTCATATTAGGGGTTAATTTCAATCTTATGCAGTGGCTTGAAAAACCTATCCTGTAAAAAATATATAAATAAAATCCTAATGATGTAATTAGAGAAAAATAACATAAGAAGTAACACATTTTATTAAAGTTTTAGTACATATCCGTGTCTTAATTGTCATTAAAACACATCCGGTTCAACTGTGGCGTAGTAAATCTACATTTAAATTCAGAAATCTTCCATATAAGAAATGCTTAATAATTTTTGTTACATTTTAATATATTAACCAACATACCTATTTTGTCAATAAAATAACACATCCGGGTGGTTTTTACCTATATTTAACGCCATTTTCCCTATAATTGAAAACGATAGCTAAACTGCCGGTAATAAAATCATGTCTGAAAATAAAACATAAATTTGTCGGCGGCGTAAACTTTTTAATTTTCGAAAACTGTGTAAGAAAAACGATTAAACACAAAATATATTTTTTAAATCGCTTAATTAATGCATACTCGTTGATTAAACTGTATTTAAAAAGTTCTGATTCAACTATTGTGTATTAAATATAGATTTAAATTTAGGAATCACCATTTTCGAAATGCTTTATAATTTTTAGCAATTTTTCATTTACCATCAAACTTACCTATTTTTTCTCTAAAATAACATATATATTCAACTTAGGGGTAGATTTACGTTAAAACTAACTCCATTTTTACCATAATTAAAAATAATAAATACATTGCCAATAATAAAGAGACGTCTGAAATTTATAAATAAATTCCTAGGCAGCGTAATTTTTTCATTACAGAATATGAACGGTCATTACATTAAAACATATCAAGTACTAATGATTGTATACAATGACGTTAATAATTTTATACAATAGCTGGAAAATTTTTCATATAAATTAGTTTAAAAGTATGACGCTGCAAAATAAAATTTCGGCAAGTAAGTTCAAAAGTAAGTCACAAAAAATCAACTGGGTTTGAATTGACACTATCGAAATAAATGACGTACTTGCAATTATGCTTTCAAGTTATTAACGTTGTCTATTTTTTAATAATTTTTTGAGTATTTTAGTGGCTTGGGAGAGTATTTTTGTGACAATCACCTATACATGAAACTACACTGTTAAAAATTTCTGTAAAACCACAGAAAAAAACCGAGATTCTCTGTAAATTTACACTAGTTCTCCGTTAAATGCATTTGATCGAGTTTCTCGGTCATCATTTTACAGACATTTCCCTTTTCTTATATTAGATCCCCTGTAAGGATTTCCGTGTCTTTATTTAAATATATTTTTATATTTGTCATAACATTTAAATCAAAATACACACTTTTAAAATTCTTTTGCAATTTTATTAAAATTATTAATGAAAATTATTAATGAAAAATATTTGGTTTAAAGATTGTTTTATTAAAAATTAGAATATTTCAGAAAGTTGAAATTCATGTCTGCGGAGTTAGTGGGAATTTTTATCAACTATTACTTTGATCAAAAGATCGAAAGAGAGTGTGGTTATTTAAAGAATACATTTTTATTTCAATCTGGATTAACAATTTAGATAAGATAATTTTCAAATATTATTTTAGTCTATTTTATAATTTGTGTTAATATTTATAATTTTTTTAAAATATATTATTATTAGGAATCGTAGAATTTTAATGATATGCGTTATAAAAAATATATCAACCTTCTAAATACATAAATATTACAAAGAAAAAAAATAATGAAGTTTAATCTTCTAAATTTAAGTATATGAAAATATTAAAAATCAATTTTTTAAACTAACTTATATGTTTTAAATTTATTTTTCTTTTATTTACTACTAAAAAAAATTCCTTTCCAAAAAATATTCTTTTCAAAAAAATATTCGCACATTATGAGAAAAAAAATATATATATTATGTATATTGTGTTAAAAATTAAAAAAAATCTCGAAAACATTATTAAATATGCTGAAAAAAAAACCCATTAAAATTCTTTCATTAAAAAAAAAAAAAAAGAAAAAAAATCCTCACAAAATTATTCCTTACATGTTATATGCCAAAAAAAAAAGCAGAAAAAAAACATATTTTACACTTTTGCAAGGCATGATATTATATGCTTTAAAAAGAATTCTAAATAATATATTACACAAGTTGAAATAAAAAAGTAAGAAAATATTTTAAAATGTATTTTTTACAAAGTAGTTCGCTAAGTATTTTCATATGATATGAAAATATGACATACCTTAAGTCAAACGTATATTAATCCGAAAAATGGCAGCATGAAATAATAGTTAAATTTATTTAAAAACTAGAAAAATAAAAGCCCTTTTAAGTCTCTATACTTATGACTAATCATCACATTAAACAAAATCTTTGAAAAGCGATAGTAAACTTTGCAAGTACAATAATTTTTTTCCGACTAGATAATAGAAGACATACTTGGCGCAAAACAGCAACTGCCCAAATGGTATACTGGTTATAATCCCTGTCCTCCACTCGGACGACGCGGGTTCGAATCAGGGCTATGGTCGAAGCGGTTCTTGTAAGTCCTGTGTTAAAGCGGATATAATTTATTCAAGTTGTTCTAACAAAATCCATAGCTGGCGTGTTCTGCCCTTTTCTTTTAATAATAAAGATTTTTTTAACAGAAAAATTTTCAGTAGGCTCTGTAAATTTAACCAAATAGTTTCTGTGTTAATTAACAGAAGGTCTGTTTTCTAATCACTGTAATTTTACATAAGACTTAAGATAATAGATTACCAGTAGTTTCTCTGTAATTTCACATAAATTTTTTTAACAGTGTACGTTGTTGCCATTTTAGTGTTTTAAAAATAAAATATTTGTGACATTTGCACATGGCGCTCGTTCAGATTGAAAGTTTTTGTCCAAACTGTTGAAACCCATGTTCGAAACTCGCCTAAAATATCTATTAAATAAGTAAAACAAATCCATAAACATTTGTTTGGCAATGATGACAGAGTTGCCAAGTTCTAGCTCAATCTTCTGTGGGGTCACTTAAAAGACCAGGTGTACCTCCACAATCCAGAAACTATTGAACAGCTGAAGCAGTACATCTCTTCTGCATGTGAAGCCATCCCGCCTGATTTACAAAGGTTTCTGGTAATTTCGTTCAGAGACTACGCCATATTATTGCTGCGCATGGTGGATATGTGGAAAATATCGTGGTTTAGATTTTTCTAGACTGCAGCGCCATCTGTTGTTGAAAATTGTAACTAATTTCAAAAGTTTTTCTGCCTGAAAATTTACTGTTGTCCGAAGCATATTGCAACAAACGGTGTATTTCTATCGCTGCCCGTTTAGTTTTTATTGATTTTTCAAATATACTCTCATTTTTGAAACACCCTGTACTTCATTTTCAATACCGAACATGTCATTACATATATCAATAAAATATATTAATTGCATGGCAATCCGAGTATATTTACGTGAAATAGAGCACGAACAGACTGACAGACGGACAGGCAATCCAAATTCATAAACACTTTTCAACTACGTTGGAAAGTGATAATAAAAACATTTATTTATATATCCTTGCAACTACAACAACAACAAAAAAAAAACACAGAACTCCTTGTGATACTGCAATTTCAGTTTAATTTTCACGCATTATTTCGCTAATTAAACATTTTCTACAACATCCTTTTATGGTTTTTCTTTATTCACGAGAGGTGTTTGATCATAAATATTAATTAACTTTAGTTACTTAACAGAATTAGTGACTAAAGAATAGAGATTAGCTGGTAGTTTTTCCTAAAGTTAAAGCTAATGTAATTAGTTTTTTATGTTATAAAAAATGAAAAATGGATATAAATAGTTATTAAGCAAGATATTTTAAACTGTTTTTTGTAATAAAATCCCCTAAAATACAAGTAAAATACTGGTTCAAAAACTGGATTATTGTCAAAACGTTTAACAAAGAAGTGAAAATATCCCTTTCGTTATAGTGCAAATATTAATAACTAGGAATATGAAGTCACAACATTGAACTTTTCCATTTTTTAAGGTTTCGTTGATCTCCCGAAATCCTATTCGTTTTGCTACTGTGTCTGTCCGTCACAGAGCCGGTTCTCAGAAACTATATAACTTACAGACTTGAAATTTTGTGTACTTATAGCTGAATACCTACTATGAAGCTGAAAATCATACAATTTTGAAAAAATCGTATTACTTTAATATAGAGAGATTAAAAACCCAAAATCTAAAAGCCATTTCCTATTAAATTTAAATATTTTTCTTTATAGCAGTTGCCAACAATTAAAAATCCACAATAAAATTCTTTCTGCAATAATTAATATTTTATAACAGTTTTCCACGTGAAAAATGAAAATGAAATATAAAGTTTCACCAATTGAAAAAAAGATCAATATGACGTCATATTGGTAATAAAGTGGAAATTTTCAAACGCTTCGCAATAATATAAGAGTATGAGTATGTGTAATTTCAGAAAGCAGGTTAATATGATGTCATTAGAGGATTAAAAAGAAAATTAATCTGACGCCATAATGAAGTTTAACAAAAATTTTCAAATGTTTAAGAATAATACAAAGAGAGTATCAATATGAGTAATAGAAAAAAGCAAGTAGATATGACGTCAGCAAGTGATAATAACGTCGTATGAGTTTGAGGAACATTTTGAAGGCCTCTATACAACATGTTTAATTTTGAAATTGATTTTTTTTAATATCGCATTTAGTCCACATAACAGATATTATTATGACTGAGTAATAGCGGGCTAGATCACTATCGAACCTGTTCAGAATTTCGAAAAAAAAACGAGAAAATAGGTCGGTAAATTTTTACTTTATAAAGAACATGACTTTTTTTTTTAGAAAATAAAATTTATTTGGATTTATTAAAGAAAAGATAAAGTGTGTTGAAAGGAATGTTAAACGAAACCCTTTGTGTGATCTTCGATAACACCTTACCCACTTGTTTTTATTATAATTATAGTTTATTAAATGATTTTTAATTTTCCGTATTTTTTATGTAAAGAGACTACGTACGTTCAACTGAACATCCTCGTGTAAGTTTTAAAAAAATTTATATATATATATATATATATATATATATATATATATATATATATATTTGCTGGTATTTGTGATTCCGAAAATCTATTACTTTTGTCTTTACGCCTATCAGTTGTAAAGGTAAAACATAATTTAATAAACCGGTAATTAAGTCTCGAGCTGAAGTTATTCTTAAAATGGCAGAAAAAATAGAAATATTTACATTTTTTTTGTTTTTCCACTATTTACTTATATTCAAATATTAGAAAACACTCTTTTTAACAATGTTCTATAAAATTTAATTATTGGATAAAAAATAAGCACTATGCTTCAATAATAAAAACTTGCTCTTTCTTTTTTTTTTTTTTTTTTTTTTTTTTTAGAAAACTTGCTTTTTAATAACTTTGGTTTAATGTAACTGTGATAACTCAAGTAATTTGAAGGTATTCTTGTGAACCTTTCTCACATTCATTTATACATATTAATCTGTCGATAGCAATAACTTTATAGCAATATATATTGCTACGATAGCAATATTTTTTGTTAACTGATCAAAAGTCTTTATTTTAAAAACATTTAAACTGGAAAAAAAGAAACATTTTTTAATGAAAATTACCGTTATTGGAGTAAAAAACAAAAAAATATATATATTAATTTATATATTTTAAATCTGTTAGTTTATTGAACAGAAAAATGTCTATATACCGTTATGGTAAATATATATATATATATATATATAATTATTCAAAATCAATACGCAGTTCCAGGTGTAACTGTAAAAATCCATTTAATTTCTGGACAATATTGTAATTTTTTTACAATTGGCGAAAATATTAATATAATTTTACTGAATTTTATAGTTTTATACCAAAATCGAACTATTAATAAAATTATTTTGCTAATATATTGAATATTTCAAAAAAAAAAAAAAAAAGTGTTCCGAATGTAGAAAATAACCTTAAAAAATAACTTTAAAGGAATAGTGATTAGAAAAATTCTCGTAAATTGCAATAAAAGATTTTGTATTCATTAATTATGTATAAATTTTAGGTCAATCATTTGTTTTTATTAAGAAAATAATATTTTTTTTCAAAATTGCAATTTTGCGTTAGAAATTTAACTTGAATAAATTCTTAATAGAATGCACCAAATTTAACTGTATAAACTTTTAACGAAGTACTGTACTGAGTTTCAGTTAAAGGATTAAAAGTTTAAGCTAAAAATATACACAAAGTTCTATTTGTTTAAATTATTTGATTCATATAAAGTAGTAACTAATTTACTGGAATGGACTTTTTATTTATCATGAAATAAAACCTTTTAAAATACGACTAAATTCAATTTGCCTTGTTCTCTCAGTGATAAGGTTATCATTTAATTCAAGAGTATAATTAAACCCTAAGGTAAATATTTTAAACTAGATTTAATTTAAACCTGTTTATCCTGTTAGAGATAAATCCAATTATAGCTCTTAAATTTCCAGAATAAACAGAGAAGTTTTCTTACTTCTTTGCTCCTGTTAAGTCCTTTTAAAGTTTTATTTTTAGCCTGCACTGATGTATCTTAAATAAATTAAAACCTTTCTGTGGATTTAATTAATCTTATTAGTGTCAACGGAAGAATTTGACTTCTTTTAATGTAGAATAAACACAGTAGAACTTATGGTATGTAGTTTTAAAACGTTGACAATTAATTGCAACTATTTTCTGGACCTTAAGAGTGTTGACAATAACATATCAACTAATTGCAATATTCTATTGCTGCACAGGGCCTAAAACTCCGAATCTAGGAATACGGAAAGATATATAATTCGGTAGAACTTATGCTATGTAATTTTAAAATGTTGACAACTAATTGCAATTATTTTCTGGACCTTAAGATTGCTGACAATATCATATCAACTAACGGCAATATTCTACTGCTGCACAGCACTCAAAATTCGGAATCCAGGATTACGGAAGATTTTAGTACAGGAAGTATGTAAAATTCGGAATTTTTCCTTCGAAGATCATGTCATACGGTGGTTGATAATTCCAGTATGGCAGAATTTTAAGAGTGCAACGTTCACAGTGTTATTTTTTCCATTTGCTTTTTCTTCAGTTAACCCATTTATGCCCAGCGTCGATGCTTTAGTAAAATGAGAAAAGTACATTTCACACCACTTAAAATGTAATAGGAATTTGATATCTTATTTTACCGAGGAGTCCTCGATAAAATAAATAGGAATTTGATATCTTATTTTATCGAGGAGTCCTCGATAAAATAATCCACCAAATTTCTATAAAAAAAAAAAGTGGTGTGAAATTCATTTTTTCCCATTTTACTAAAGCTTCCTTAAATAGGGACGCTACCCATAAATGGGTTAATCGAAATTTAAATTGGAAAAAAATACTATGCAGAGGAATTCATCGCCTAGAGAAAAACATCCAATAATGGATATATTTTAAATGACTATAAACGAATATCTAAATATTGATGTAAATGAGCATATAGTTCAAAAATGGATTAAATATTTGGGCACCACCCCCAATAAGATTTGCAAATGATACTTGATATGACAATGGGGATGAAAATGTGATCAATGAAGGATAAATTCCTATCGAGCAAATCGTGGGATTAACAAAAGAGTTGATGCGGGGCAGTGAAACAGCCGAGTTTTTTGTTTACCAGAAAACAAAAATTCATGTGTATAGAATCGAAGATATGGGGAAACTTTATCAAGGAAAATTTAAAACATCTAACAATATTTTAAAATATTCAATTGTTATAAAAAGAAATAATTAGGAACTTTTATTTTTGTGGAATTGAGAATGTGTTTTATTTCTTTTTTACAAATAAAGAAGTTGAGTAAGTTTTCAGTAGTTCATTATTTATACTTAAAGCACAATTTTCTTTCAAGTTAAAATTATGCAACTTTCATGAGCATCTAAATTTTTAAATTCGGGACATAATTTGTCCAAACGCTTTCAAATTTTCTGCCCTGTAATGTATAATTTTAAAGTAAAAAATATAGAATTTTGTTAAGATGAATAAAGATTAGTCAGCTAACACATTTATTTTTGTTTGAAACTTGTTCCAAAAAATATAGTAAAAATTACAGACTCTATTTGTTTTAAAATAGCAAAGTTACAAATGCACTGCTCTTATAATATTAAACTTTTCATCCTTACAAAGATAAAAATATTGTAAATTAGTTTTCAAGAAAGTTTACATTTAGTGAAAGGCAATCTCGTGTTGAAATTTAAAAAAAAAATCTCAACTAATAGAAATTCTAACTAACAAGGGGACCGCCAAATATGATGCGTTCAGATTTTGATGATTTTAAAGTATGTTGTAGGGGTCATACCCCTAACTATTCAGGTCAAAGGTTTCCTTCAAATGGGCTTTAGTTTTCGAGAAATTTCGGGTTAAAATTCAGTATGCATTTCAAATACCCATTAGTTCGCAGTTCTGAACAAGAACTCCGTGGTGCTGAGCTAGCGCGCGCGATTTGAGAGCGGGAGATGAGGGTTCTGTCCTCTCTAGTGACTTTTTTAATAAATTTTATATATTTGTCGCGTTATAAGTTTTATGCAGAATTATGAATTCTGCATCTTTGAACTTTTTGATATTTTCCTAATAAATTCCATTTACATTTTCGAATTTTTCGTAAAAATTTACATTTTTTTTTTTGAAGTTTTGAAATTAATATTTCTATTGACGAAATTCAAAACTGATTTATGTCTAGATTTTGTTTAATTTTTTTTATTATTTACCCTTTATATTTTAATAACCGTTCTAAAATAATACTTTTTTTGAACTTTATGAAATTTTAAATGAAAATTTATCATTTTTTTTTTATAGTGTATACAATATATTTTTTATCTCAAATCTTCTAAAGGTATGTATGATTAGGTAATTCCAACAGCATATCTTGAGAGGAGTAATAAAATATTAAAGAGTAACGCTTACATCCAAATTTTAGCCTGTTATATGTATATTTTTATGCTATTTAAATGCATTTAACTGTAAAGTTCAAACTCAGCATAATTTTTGATTTGCACAAATAAAAAATAATATATTACAATTATTTTTTTTTTTAAATTCGATGCCATACAGAAAAATTCAACTAGAAATGAAAAATGGTTTGTAATTTACAATACATATAAAAAATATCTGAAAAAAAAATCGTCTGCTATGACTTTTATGGTAATATCAGCATAAATAAAATTTTATCTTTATTCATTTCGTTTAGCTTCCTTTGCAGACAATTATAAGGTTTGAAATAATTTATTTTTCAACTTTTAATGCATTTTTAAATATATTTATCACAATTTAAGTATTTAAAGAAGATATAATATGCTAATTTATACATTCATCCAATATTGTTAAAACAATTTACGTAAAGAATATATTTAAAGGCGATTTTTAATACGGAATTCGTTTAGAATATTTTTGCGATATGTATCACACAATTAGTTCATTATTTAATAAACTAAAAATGTCGATGTCGGTGATGATAAATATTTTAGTATTTCAGCAGTTAACATATTTCAATATATTTAGAACAATTCAAATATTAAAAGGATATATCATTTTGTTGTTTTTTTCTTAATCATTAAATTTTTTTAAATAGAAACTGCAAATAAAAATAAATGCATTATTTCATAAATACGATAAATATATAAGTAAATACATATATATATGTAAACAATAATCGTTATAAAAAGACATAAATTAGTTTGGATTTTCGTCAACAGAAATATTAAAATAAAGATTGCGCAAAAACTATAAATTTTCACGAAAAATTCGAAAATGTAAATGGAATTTATTAGGAAAATATCAGAAAGTTCAAAGATGCAGAATTCATAATTCTGCATAAAACTTATAACGCTACAAATATATAAAATTTATTAAAAAGTTACTAGAGAGGACAGAACCCTCATCTCCCGCTCTCAAATCGTGCGCTCTAACTCAGCACCAGCGGAGTTCTTGTTCAAGACTACGAACTAATGGGTATTTGAAATGCATACTGAACTTTAACCCGAAATTTCTCGAAAACCAAAGCCCAATTGAAGGAAACCTTTTACCTGAATATTTAGGGGTATGACCCCTACAACATGCTTTAAAATTATCAAAATCTGTGCGCATCATGTTTGGCGGTCCCCTTGTAAGTCTAGTCTAACCTAGTTGAATTTCTTATAGTCTTCGTGATATCGCGATTAATTAGCCATGTAGCGCAAAATGATTGGGCCAGTGTTGGCTAATTATTGGCCCAAATTAGACCGCACCGAGAGTTTTCTGCCTTGCAGACCAACAAACTATTTGTTATATAGGGCGAACAGTGACCCAGCTGTTCTTTCTAATATCAGTAAAATTTGATGTGGCGCGACAGAATTATTTTTAATTGGCCGAACAACACTTCATATTAGAGGGACCTGAGTTGTCATTTAGGTAGATGTTCCGTTTATCTGTTGCTCACTGTTCCATAAAGTTGAATTTAAAATTTTGTTTTTGAAAAACTCTAATATTTTAAACAATAAAATATTGTTAACCCCGTGCCCTTTGCTATACACCGAAAAAAGTAAGTAGTAAATAAATGTCGAATCTATGTGGCTGTGGATGACAAAAGTTTAAAAAAAAAATTAAACTCAAGTGATTCATACTTTAATTTTCTATAAAAAAAATATTAACTTTACGATGTAGTTTTGAAATTTAACTACTTCCTTTAAAATGTCTTAAAGCCTTGTGTTTATTTTAATTTCGATAATTACTCATGCAAAAATTAGATATGTAAAATATTTCCATTGAAAAGCAATCACACTTTGAAGATATAAAATCGTACCCCAACCAGTCTGCTTCAAGGAGTTTTATAATATTTTCATGTAAATATAGCTATTCTGGTGAAACGATTGCTGTTGCACTTTTTTTCTTTTGCTAGCGGGAGACAAACTACCAAGAAGTTTTATTCCGAAATATTGCAATATTGCAACCCTCGATAACTATCCGAACAAACTAATCAATAAAAAATGTTGCATCAAAGTTGGTGTCGGTAACAAATGTTTAAAATTACTGCACAGTACTCTTATAAGTTAAAGCTTATAAACTTTTACCTTAGAATAATGTAGTCATTTTTTATGTAGTTCTGAAATTAGTCAGCTTTTAATAATGTATTTTAAGGCTCCATGTTTATTTGAACTTCAGTGTTTACTTAAATAATATTATATTTTTAAACTATCTTCTGATATTAGTTAGTTGCACGACTGTTTAGAAATTAGTTGAAAGTTTTCAAAACTATCTTCTGATATTGTTCATGTGTAACGTCCCAACTAGTCTTTTTTTTAAATAGTTGAAACTCTTGTCATCATTGGTATGATGATAAGGTAATTTTCAAGCGGCTCCCTTTTCTCCCAGAGATATAAGACCCAGGACCTCTATTTAAAAGTTTATTATAATCCTGGAGTTGAACAAGGAGTTTTATAATATTTTCATGTAAATATAGCTATTCTGGTGACTAGATTGTTGTTGCACTTTTTTTCTTTTCCTAGCGGGAGATAAACTATCAAGAAGTTTTATTCCGAAATATTCCGATATTGAAACCTACTCTATATCAACAACATTGTTACCAAAATTAACACCATAAATTATTTTGTTACGAAAAAAATAATTTAGTGAGAAATTCTAAAATTTTTAATCATAGAGATATGTTAATGCATTGTGCATTTATTGTGATAAATGGACATATATTTATTGTTTCAAGTTTTTTATATTGACATATAGTATGGGAAATTAGAATTTGGATTTAACAATTCATCTTACATCAGGATAAAAAAAAATATTAATGTTAAATAGTTTAAAATGATTTTTTAGTTCATTTCATTATACCTCATTTCGAAGTATCTGAAATTTTATCGAACAAAATTTCAAAAAAAATTTTAAAAACTTTTTACTGCTGTGGTTAATTATCCACATAAAAATATAACTTGTAATACATTAATAGACATCTTTGATAAAGAAATTCAATTTATATACACCCATAATGATATCGCATATATCTTTATTTAGTTAGTTTAGTTTATTTATTTCTAAAAGAGTATCTATATTTTTCTTTGGAAATTTTCTTTAAGCTGAGAATGTGCAATATTCTGATATAAAGCAATGAGTAAAAATATAAAGTGGTTTACTATCCATTCAGTATTCAGTTTATTTGCCTAAAAGATTGGATTTTCAAAATGCAATACAGCGTTATTTCCAATTCATTTCTAAAGTACACAATGCTTTTGTAAGATATTAATTAACATTATCTTGCCACTTTTCGTTTTATTATGATAAAATAAATGTTGAAGTATTCATTATTCATTTTACTGTTATGAGAATAAGATGTAATTTAGATAACATTTGAAATGAAGTCATATATATATATGTAAAAAGATAATATATGTACTATCAAATCTTTTAATGTTTTTGTTAGAGTTCCAATAAATCTGATCATTGTAACAAAAAACCGTCTTAATAGTATAAGCAAATAAAAATTATATAATAGTGTTTAATGTTTGATAAAACATATATTGTGACTGTACATCAACAACATCGTCACCATAATCAGCAGCATAAATTATTTTATTACGGTACATAATATTTGTAAAATAGTATAGTATTTAAACACAAATTAAAAAATGCAGAATATCCAGAAAGTGTTAGATCCGTATTTTACTATATCGTATACATCTAGAATTATATCTCTCGTATGATATATCTCGCACTATATCGTTATATCGTATATTTCTGGAAGAAAAGGGAGCTGCTTGAAAATAACCTTATCATCATACCAATGGTGATAAGAATTTCAACTATTTAAAAAAAAAGACTAGTTGAGACGTTACACATGAACAATATCAGAAGACAGTTTAAAAACCTCTCAACTAATTGCTAAATAGTCTTGCAACTAATAATCAAGAACTAACTATCAAACAAAAATTGGTAAGTAAAATATGGATCAAACACTTTCTGGATATTCTGCCTTTTTTAATTTGTGTTTAAATACCATAATATCTTACAAATAATATTTACCGTAACAAAATAATTTATGCTGCTGATTTCGGAGAAGATGTTGTTGATATACAGTCACAATATATGTTTTATCAAACATTAAACACTATTATGTAATTTTCATTTGCTTATACTATTAAGACGGTTTTTTGTTACAATGATCAGATTTATTGGAACTCTAACAAAAACATTAAAAGATTTGATAGTACATATATTGTCTTTTTACATATATATATATATATATATATATATGTATGTATGACTTCATTTCAAATGTTATAAAAATTACATCTTATTCTCATAACAGTAAAATGAATAATGAATACTTCAACATTTATTTTATCATAATAAAACGAAAAGGGGCAAGATAATGTTAATTAATATCTTACAAAAGCATTGTGTACTTTAGAAAAATTGAAAATAACGCTGTATTGCATTCTGAAAATCTAATCTTTTAAGCAAATAAACTGAATACTGAAAGCATAGTAAACCACTTTATATTTTTACTGATTGCTTTATATTAAAATATTGCACATTCTCAGCTTAAAGAAAATTTCCAAAGTAAAATATATATACTCTTTTGCAAATAAATAAAATAAAATAAATAAATAAATATATATGCGATATCAGTATGGGTTTATATAAATTCAATTTCGTTATCAAAAATGTCTATTAATGTATTAAAAGTTATATTTATGTGAATAATTAACCGCATCAGCAAAAAGTTTTTTAAATATTTTTGAGATAAACACGCTTTGAAATTTTGTTCGATAAAATTTCAGATACTTCGAAATGGAGTATAATGAAATGAACTAAAAAAATCATTTTAAACAATTTAACATTAATATTTTTTTTATCCTGATATAAGATGATTTGTTATATCCAAGCTCTAATTTCCCATATTATATGTCAATATAAAAAAACTTGAAGCAATAAATTTTCCATTTTTGTCCATTTATCACAATAAATGTACAATGCATTAACATATTCCTATGATTAAAAATTTTAGAATTTCTCACAAAATTATTTTTTTTACACTTGCATTAAAAAAGTGGTTTTGTTGTACTTCAATTCCTTAGCATTATTTTTATATTTGACCCTTTAGACTTTTTTTTTTCTTGTATACGAATTACTTACTATTTAAATGTATTTAAATTAAACGTTCGTCTTATAAAGGATATTTATGCACGAATAGTTTAAAGTTGACCTTTAAAATACACAACATACATATATGTATACACAATGCATCGCAGTAAAAAATTTACAATCACAAACAACTAATAAAATTTCACATAATGATAGAAAAACAGATGATTAAAAATAAACAAGAAAAGTTCAGTAGGTTTTCCTAAATTATAAAACATACATTATACAGATTTATTATATTTACTTTAGTAAGTATACTTTTTAACAAAATAATTAACATTATATTATAAAGTCAAAAGACTTTATTTTAAAATATTAATTGATTTTTAGCTTTATTTTACCTGATATTACTTCTTTTTGTATTATTTTAATATAAGTCTTATATATAATAAGTTTATGCATTAGACCAACCTTTAATGAAAGGCGAAATGAAACATATTAATAAAGCAGGCGAAACTATTATTTGACTTGATACATAATTTTGAAAAACTCAATTATAACAAAACATTATAAATGTAATTGCACGAGTGTCAAATATGAATCTGAAAATAAATTGAACGAAATAGCTAGAAGGTTGGCAGTGTTTTATTAGACTAATTTGTGTCGCTGGATTTTTGAAAAATGGCGTAAGATTTCAAAATTTGGATTTTTTTTCTTTTTTTTTACTTTAAAATTTTTAGTTTAAGGTAATAATTTAAAATTGTATACTTAAGAATTTTGCTATAAATATTGAAGACTTTTACAGTTATGTGATATCTCATTTGAATGACAGAGCAATTGAAGCAATGTTTATTTCTCAAGCACATGGGGTCATCGTAGCATACTAAAATTTTCTAGAGTTTGAAAACATACAAGACCAATAGAAAGTTTTTTCAGCAATAAATGGTTATACATGGTATTTTATCCGAATTATTCTGGGTTATCCAGTAAAACAAGCAAACACAAAAAATATGCACTATATTTTAAAAATGGAACATGTGTTAATGTATATCATTAAAATATATAAATTTCGTTGATATTAACATAGCACACATTTTCCATTTTAGGATAACACAATAAAAGTTCTTAAACATAACAAACATTACTACACAGAAACTAAAATTTTGTACAATTAAAATAAATATAAAGGCTACATATAATCCTTATTTAGAAACGTGACACACGCTGCAGGTTGTAATATTTAGAATTTTAATAACCATCATATAGTTGATGTCAGTCAATGTACTACAATGCCTGATATAAAGATTGTTAAAAAAGGTTGGAAAAATCATATAATTTTTTTTCTTTCTTTTCATTTGTTTATATAGAACTGATATATATATTCATCTTCATTTGAACTGTAAAAAATACTGCAAGGTATTGCAATAAGTTTGTTTCAAAAGCCTTAAGTGCAATATTTATAATTATATATTTATAAAAGGTAATTCAACATTTGTAACATTTCGAGCGACGGTAAATAAAAATATCTGAGTGTTCTTGGCTCGTTCACTGGCCTTATTCGGAAAATTTTCCACATTTAAAAGTTTCTTTCGTGAACGCACGAATTTTAAAGTTGCTTTATTATATTAAAATTGAACATGCATTTGCTATTAAATTAATAAAATTAAGAAAATGCCTTGAGCTACAAAAAATATCGTAAAAGCGTATTTTAATAAATTTGTTTTGCGTGGTCAGATTAATAGTATTTATCATACGTTTGAGAAGAACAAAAACAAGAAGAAGAATGCTTCGGATCACGTTTATCGTGATCGAATTATAAGAAAAAGCTATATTTATTATATAGGACAGATATATATCTCCATCTCTACTTAAACTATAAAAAATACTGCTACGTATTGCAATAGTTTTTTGAGAAAGCCTTAGGTGTATACAAAATTCAATTAAACTTCTATATTCAATCGATTATAAAACAAGAACGAAAAATCATGCGTCAAGCATAGATTATGTAGCACTTTCCAACGCTTCTAAAATAATTTTACAAATCATTACCGTTTAATAAGCTGAAAGATGACATCTAAGTAAACAATTTGGAAAACGCATAACATATTTAAAAACGTAATTTCAGGAATTTTCAATATATACAATATTCGGAAAAATATCCGAATACTTTTATGTAGCCCTGTATATGATCTATAGATTTGTATATATACATAGGATGCTAAATTTTAGTTTAGTTAGGAAACGCGTAACACCGTTTAAATTCTCCTTCTGGAGTTTCTGTCAATAAACGGAAATGTGTCCGCGAACTTTTGTGCTGCCCTTTATAGGATCTACAGAATTTATACACACCACGTAATAGACAAAAAGCTAGTTAAGATTAAAATCGCGTTTAGTAACTTAAAACGGACTTCCAGGAATTATTGTTAACAGACAGTAGAGAATTCTTTTGTGTGTCCCTGTAAATGAACGATGACTGCTATACACACACTATTCTGTAGTAAGCCTCTTGTAATGCACCTTAGTAATATATATAAACTTCAATGCGTTTAAAATAGTGGAACATTATTTAAATAAGCCGCAGACGATTTTTCTCCATAGACGTAATGTAACGGAATTATTTTGACTGTCCCTGTAAAGTAACTCTAAGTGCTATACACCTACTATTCCATATTAAGCTTCTTCTAATGCATCTTAGTGATCTATATAAATTTCAATGCGTTTACAATAGTGAAACATTTTTAAAATAAACCGCAAATGATTTTTCCCCATAGACCGCAATGTAACGGAATTCTTTTGAGTGTCCCTGTAAGAAAACTATAAGTGCTACACACTTCAGTTGAAATAGGGAACGTGCCATAGATAACGACAATAACATATAAAAATTGCAGAGCAATCCGAGCATATTTACGGGAGTTAGAGCACGTACAGACGGCCATACGGCCAGACGGCCATCCGATCAGACGGCCAGACAAACCGAAGTCATAAGCACTTTTCAACTAGGTTGGAAAGTGCTAAAAATATATATAACGATTTGCTTCTGGCGTATACACTTTCATTATCATTAAATGGAATTTTCCACATTTTAAAGTTTTTTTCTGCACACGACTTTGAGGTTTATTTTATTATTTTAAAATCGCATGTGCATATGCTATTAAATGAATAAACATAAGAAAGTGCTTTGAACAAAAAAAAACCTAGTAAAAACTTATTTTTAATATTATATTCAAGGAATTTAACGTACATTTCGGAAGAACAAAACCAACAATATAAAAATAACAATGCTTCGGATCTCGTTTATCGTGATATAATTACATAAAATACCACATTAAAAATTTTCATTATATACAACATATATATTTTTTCATCTTCACGTAAAATATAAAAAAATACTACAAGGTATTCCATTTTGTTTGCCTTAAGTGTATACAAAAGTCATTTCAACTTCTATGAATTAGATCGTTTGTAAATAAAAATATCTGAGTGTTCCTTGCGTGTGCACAATCTTTTGCATTAAATGGAATTTTAAACATTTTATTTATTTTTTCTACACACGACTTTGATGTTTTGCTAATTATTTTAAAACTGCATGTGCATATGCTGTTAAATGAATAAACATAAGAAATTGTGTTGAACTAAAACAAAACACAGTAAAAATATATGTGCAATACTATATTAATAGAATTTAACATACCTTTATGAAGGACAAAAACAAGAACATAAAAATCTAATTATATAAAGACAACATCTCAAAACGCGGTTCATCAAATAAAAAACATGTTTAAAATATGAATACAAGATCCAATTAACTAACACATTATAAAAATAAATGTTTTGCAATGTAATTTGAATCGAAAATTATTGAAATTTGTAACCATTGTGCTTAAAATTAACAAAAAATATTACGTTTTTCGTATTTTTAAAAAAGCAATTATGATAAGAACATTAGAATCATATGTTTACAATAGTTTATAATGAACAAATAATTATGAAAATGAATGACTTGTGAATGCGAGAAGTTATTTAAAAAATAATAATCGAAAAAAGAAAGTTTGGGATAAAAAAAAAAAAAAAATCTTCGGTGATTTATATAAACACTGTATTTTTAAAAATGAGATGAAAGAAAGATACTTTTTTCACATTAAACTAATGAAAACATGATAATTTTTCTCCTATGCAAAAAAGAATTAGTTATTTCGTGTTCTAATTAAATACAATTCAATTCTAATTCTTATGATATTACATTTTCCATTTTAGCGATAAACATAAAGAAATTACTATTCTTATTATTTTGAAAACCCAGAGTTTGAATAAATTAAATGTTTCAGTTAATACAACATTTAAATTAAAATGCAGTAAAAATCGAAATGAAATACACTTAAAAAAACTGGAAATGGGAAATGAAAATTAAATACTTGTGAGCTTAAATGTGGTTAGTAAATTTTTATACGTTTTTGTATAGGTTTTCTTAAATGCATGTAACATAATCACACTAGGTCTCGCTACGCGATAATTATTGTATTAAACAAAATCTAGTGAAAAAAAAAAAAAAAAAAAAAAAAGTCGGGAAATGTCGACAAGTTTTCAAATTACTGTTCTAAAATATGTTACATCATTTGGTAGCAGGTTTTCTTCAGAGACCTTTTAGCGCCGAACCGAATGCCTTAAATGCGTCGATACTTTTGGGAAATTAACTATTTTAAGGTTATATGGTACTTTCATATATTATATTAAGAAAATGTTTGAATAAGATATTGTGTTTAATTAGCTGTGTTGAGTTAGTAAATTAGGAATGTCAATATGATACACCAATAGAGTTCTTCTTTGATCGAGTAATTACGTGTTTCACATGATCAAAAAAGGAAAAAATACGTCTTTAAAGTTTGTAATAAAAAATGGCATTTTCCCATTCAGTTGGCGTGCTGTTCCGGAATAATCATTCGGTCCCAATGCCATTCAATGCCATACAAAATTACGAAATCAGAAATATTGATTAAATGAATTAAATACACCTATACTAGTCATACCAACAATGCCTTGGCTGATAGGAATTTAGCTGCTAGCAATGAATTGTGCACTGACCTGATTTCTGCCAATAAAAACATTTGTAATGAGGTTTTTCATGCAACTGAATCGAGTATTAAAGATGCGTTTCCTGATAAAAATGGCAACACGTTTCCTGATTTTGAAATGATTCATGATTTAATAAATATGGTTACGAGAACTTAACAACTAATGCTGACTGTTCTTCAAGCACAAGTTCTGAAACTGAGCACTATGGAAGTATTAATACAACTTCTAAAATAATGTGTGATGTGTCTATAAAAACAAATTTAAGAAATATTGCAATACGAAATATTGGTGATGAAGATTTGGCATTTTTGCAAATAATGAATGCATATTTTATTACCGTGCAAGACCAAATCAGATTCTATTCAAGAACAGTCTGTAGTTCAACCAGAGAAATATCTCTCACAAATATCTCTTCCTGAATCTAATCCATCTCATGCTTTTAAAAGTTGTTTGTTAAAAACAGTTTCACCAACAAAGAAAATACAGCGAAAAGCAGTAGGGTCAAACTTTGCTGAAGGTTTAACAACTGAAGCATATATGAAAAAATTAAAAGGGGGTAATGAAGTGAAAGAGCAAAAACAAAGACACAAATTGGAAAAGAGAGACAATGGAAAAAATAAAATTGAAAATTGAATTGCTGATTATTGAAACCACTTAATCAGGGCCGCGCTAAGATTTTCAAAATGCTAGCCAATAAATTAGCCAAATTAAAATATTTTTAGCCAAATTTATCTGTAATTAGCCGAAAGTATATAATATATTTTTTATCATTAACTCTTTCAGCCCTGACTTTACTGAATGGGTAAAAAAGCATTTTCTCACTGCATTACATTTGCTGTGTGTCCAAAAATTGTGCCCATTTTTTTCTTTTTTAATTTTTTTAGTTATACTCCATCCAAAAATAAAAGTATTACCTTAAAGCATGGCTGCCAACTGTTCCAATTTTTGCATATCACTGAAATTTAATAGAAATTTTTGCCTTATTTAATCGTCGAAATGCTGTGGTTTTAATTGATTTATAAAACAAATTCTATTAATTTTTTGTAGTATCCAAAAATCGGAAGAGTTGATAGTTCTGCCTTAACGTAAAGACTGTCGCCAACTAAAAAAACCCAAAAAAACTGCTGATTAACTTTGAACTCAGTACCGTTTTATTATTGTTACTTTTGTGGGCATAGCATACATATTTTTCACTACAAACTTTTTTAAAAAATCATCCGCATTTCAAAACATGATTACAAGAACGAAAAGCTCCCGATAAATTATTCGCCAGTCTTTTCGCCATAATAATTTTTTATTTGCCAATTTCATGATGTATTCGTATTTGGCGCATAGGCGAATGACAAGCGCGGCCCCTGCTTAATATACTAAAAACTTTATTTTATAATAACTTAAATAATACAAAATATAATTGAGATAAATTATCTTGAATATATTATAATTAAATAATGCATTCAATAATTACACGCAGTAATAATTCAATTAAGTGAATAATTTAAGATGAACTGACATGTATAAAATGTATTGAAATAATGTATTCAATTTAAAGGTTAAAATAGCAAAAAAATAGATTATTAAAAACATAATTCGGTAATAATTCGAAATCAGTCGATAAAACAATCGAAAGTAAATGTGCAGCAGAAACAAAAGTTATGAAGAAGCCTAAACCTGAAACTCATCTAGATCCATGCCCTTCAGAAATCAGAAAGAAACAATTGAGGCCTACACTGAAGGTGAAATCCAAAAATGAGTTAAAAGAAAACTGAGAAGCAAGAGATTTGGTAAAATTTATGTTGTATCAGTCTTTTTTTTTTTTTTTTTTTTTTTGCTTGGTAAAAGTTAAAGTGCTTAAAGTATGCATTATTTAACTATAATAGACTCAAGATTATTTATCTCAGTTATATGTTTTATTATATAAGTTATTATTAAATAAAGTTATTAGAATATTAAGTAGTTTCGATAATCAGCTATTCAACATTCAATTTTATGTATTTCAAATATTTATTAAGCAATTAAAAGTTTTTAGCAATTAAATGAATATTTGAAGATGAACTGACATGTATAAAATGCATTGTCGCATTTAGACTTTGGATGTCTCATTTAGATCTTAGCTACTGTAAATGCGACAATCGCCTATTGTTTGCATATATTACAGATAATTATTCAATTTCTACAAAACAAGTTACACTGTAAAAAATGACGAATGTTTCTAAATGTGCGAAAATATAATATAATGACGAATAAATTTATAATATAATCTCATCCTTGTTAACCATGATTCTGAACAGTGTTTCTTTATCTTTAGAAACCTCAGGCATCAATGGCATTTCGAGATTTAAAGAATCATTTAGAAAAACAAATTTTTTCTAGCTGCCCGAAATTTTCGGAAGCGTTTACGAGTAGCTTTTAAGGTGTATTAAACAGTTTTCTAAGCCCGGAATATAGTTTTTTCCGATGCTATCCATTCTCAAGTAAACATTTTCATTTTCAACAAATATGTTTAACAGACAAACATGCAAAATTAGCAGCATTAACATTAATATTAAAATTAAGATTATTTCTTTACTCTTTCACGTATAAATTAACTTATGCAGCTGAAAACGGTTACTTGAGAATGGATGACATTCGATGAATAGGTATTCCAGGCTGAAGAAACTGATTAATACACTATAAAAAACTATTCGGAAACGTTTCTGAAAAATACGGGCAGCTACAGAAATTTTGTTTTTATAAATAATTCTTTAAATTTTGGAAATGTATTGCTTTCTGGGGATTCATAAGACAATAGAACACACTTTTCGGAATGTCGGATAACTCAGAAGATTATATTATATTTTCATTCGTGGTTATAGTATATTTTCATAAAATAAGAAACATTGATCATTTTTTACAGTGTAGTTTTGAATTAAAAGCACGATGTTCATTCACTTTCTGCTAAAAAAATATATATATTTATTTTTTAAAACGCCAAATATACCCTAAATGTGACAAAAGTATGGGGAATCGCGTCTCATTTAGGAACAACCACCTTTACTCTACGAGCATTGAGATACCCACCCCAGTGCGTGTGGCCCATTATTACAGCAAAATTGTTTAATAAGTTTTGGATGACTTAAGAATGTGAAACTCTGACTCGAACATCCCGGTGGTTGAAAAAGAAAGTCAGTCTTAATTTGCATCGGTTTTCGAACGGTGAAAGTGTCTTCGCCAAATTGACAAAATGACTGAAAAGGAATGGTTATAATTTCGACCGAATCGTTTATTTATTTTTTTTATGCAAAATGCATTTATAGGAAGTGCTCTGATCGCAGAGTTAACAAAATTCATAAATTCTGATAGTCCTTTTTAGCGAGGTTTTCTGAATCTACTAAGTAGTTTACTTTTTCTTTTTTCTTCTTGTTTTTCTTTTTTCGATTTGGTTTGTATGATCTCGAATCACATATGCAAGTGATATATTGGTAACTATTTGCATATTGAGATTCAAAAATATCTTTTAGTTGTAATGGTGCTAATGATCTAAAAAATACAAGAATGGAAATCCGATTCTTCTACTAATTCTCAAGTCATTCAAAGTTTCGTCATTAAAGATATAGGAACAGGTTTTTTTTGTAAATGACCCAACCTCGTTATATGCTCACATAATGTTCAGTAATGGACTGTGTTTTTATTTGTGCAATTGTTTGAAACGTTTAAATTCAGAGATTAACGTGGCCGGTGGGAACTAATTAATCGAATTTTCATTATTTCATATTGTAAACTTTTATTCGGTTCTCGAACAATTGTTTGGAACGAATTGTATTCGACAATCAAAATACAACTATATTGGAATTTTAACATCGCACAATAGCCAGATTTGTGGTTCGTTCTTAATTTTTACTTGTCTAATAAAGAACAAGCATTCCTTAATTAAAAATTACAACATATGACTTGCACTAATATACATAACTGATTTCAAATACTTTGTTTAACCAATATCCTACACGGAACTTGAAATTATATTTCTAAATATTAATAGTTACTATGTGATTAGACTGTTATGTTTTTGCATAATTGTTAGAAAATGGTATAATATTAAAAACAGATATATATATACAGTTTGCTCTATGAAATATTATGCATACAATTTAAAAAATAATCCTGTTATGTGACAGGTTAGTATAAATTGATTTAGATGTGTGTATGATAGAGTAAACATTTATAAAAGAGAAAATTTTTTGTCTTACCACAACAAAGTATTAAAATTTCGTAGTTATTAGAGTATATATTTTTGAGAAAACAATGACTATTTTTAAATGTGAAAGAATTGATAATTCTAGAAAGAAGATGCACATGCATTCACATGACACGGTTTTCGTTAAATCAAAACAAAATACAATGTCAAGTCATTCACGTACACAAAAGTAGATGCCGTCTGAACAAATTATACTCCAAAATTGCAATTTAGGCCAGTTACCAATTCGCGCTAAGGAGCATAATGTCGAAACAAAAAAATTGTCTTTTTATTGTGTGCGTAATTTTTGATAACGCTTTTTATGGTGAAAATCGTAAAAAACGTTGTATAATAAGTGCATATCCTTCTTAAATGACTAACACTTGTAGTTATAATTCTTCGAGAGCACACCGGGAGATTTTGACCAGTAGACTATCATTCACCTATTTTAGTAGTTTTTCACATTTTTAGCAATAGCAATTTTTAGCAATTGACTATCCATCATTTTTAGCATTACATTAGCATTTACCATTCACCTTTTTTTGCATTACCTTAGCATTTAGTATTCTCCTTTTTCAGCAGCGTTTTAGTACAAAATTTGAATTTTAAAATTCCGTTTCAGATTTTAATTTATCGAAAATAAATAAATAAATAAATAAAATAAAAATAAATAAAAATAAAAATATAAGTTGCTTCTCTATAATATTTAATTCCTGGGATTAAATTTAATGACTTGACCTTAATGTACAGTTCTAAAGTTATAGAAATCTCTAATAAAATCTAAACATTTGGTGAAAACTGCCGGAGATATAGATTGATAAACATTAGCTCGAGTCAATGTGACCTGGTGGCAATGGAAGGATTTGTTATTGTTTGATACTTCAATGTAATTGCGTTTTTTCAAAAAATGCATTTTGGAGAGCACATTGATACAACAATTAAGTAGGTAAATGAATATATCTATATACCCCGATTAGTGTATGACTTGAAACGACAGTGGCGAAATAATTTAGCTCTAAGGAAGTGCAAGGTGGATTCAAGTGTTCATATTTAACCCAGTAATCGCCGCCTATTTAAATTCTTTGTTAATCAAATTAGTCATTTTAATAAATGATATGATAACGCTATTTTTAGCGTAAATTATAATCAGAAATTGTTTTGGACATGATTCATTTAGAAAGTGGTTACCACATTAGAAGTACAAAACATAAAATGCCAAATGAAAAAAGTACTAAACTAATATTAAATTTAAACAATGTGTTTAAAAAAGAACGAGGCAAATATTAAAAGCTAAACTCTTCTAAGGATTTTTAATCAAAATAAATAAATAAATAAACAAGAAAGAAAAGTAATGTATCCATCATAGATTATTTAACTCTTTCCAACAGATTCAGATTACTCTAACAATACTGCATTGTTTAATAAGGTAAAAGATTATATTTAAGTAAACAATTTGTAATGCATAGCACATTAGAAAGCCCAATTTTAGCAAATACCATCAATAGTTATAAAAGTATTCGAACTCATTTGTGAATATTTACAGATCTGTATATCTACTACACATTATACAAAAATTTAGCTATGCAGCTATGAAATGCGTATATTGATATCGTATTCGAGATACGAAACATAAAATGCACAAATGAAAAAAAGACAAAACTAATATTAATTTTAAAAACTGTGTTTAAAAAAGAACGAGACAAACATTAACAGCTAAAATCTTCTACGAATTTTTAGCCCAAAAAAGAATACCATTAATAATTAGAAAAGTATTCGAACTCGTTTGTGAAGATGTACAGATCTGTATATCTATTACATATTATACAAAAATTTAGCCATGCAGCTATGAAATACGTAGCACAGTTAAAAATGAGACTTCAGCAGTTTCCAACAAAAAAAGTGGAAATGTGAATCGAAATGTTTTGAGTAGCTTTATATATGATCTATACAATTTATAAACACCTAGTAATAATATGCAAAACAAATGATTAATTTAAAAACGCATATCAAACTTAAAAACGCATTTTCAGCAATTATTGGGGCATCTCTGTGATATGTACCAATTTCAACATGTTTGAAACAGTGTAACATTATTGGAATAATCTGAAAATGTTTTCCCCATAGAATTTGATATTAGTGAAATCATAAAATACTCAAACGATTTTTCCCGGTAGACCATAGTGTTATAGAATACTTTTGAGTGCTCCTTACTATAAACTTCATTTTCAATGCCTAACATGCCATGGCAAACCTAAAAAAACTATATAAATTACATAGCATCCAAGTATATTTACGCGAGTTAGAGCAGGGACAGACGACTAAACAGAAAAACAGATAATCATGCAGAGTGCCAGACAATCAGAATTCCTAAACACTTTTTTAAATTTTTAGGAAGTGTTAAAAACATTATAAAGGAATTGCTATTAAAAGTAAAACATACATTTTTCTAAAACACCATAAGTGCATGATTATGATTTAAGAAATGTTTCTAATGTTATTGAACAGCGGTTTTCATATTGCAAAAAATGTCTTTTGTTACGAAATCATTTTCAATTCCTAAACGCTGCCAGCTAAAGAATTTTTTTCTCATCAGAGAATAATTTAGATTTATAATTTGACCTACGCATACGAGGACAATGAACGCGGACATTAAGGGCGGAGGATTCAATCAGGTATATACAGAATACTGGGTTGATCCCTTACACGAGAAACCAAAAATGTACGACACTAACTCTAAGGTATTAACTATAAAAAAAAAAGGTTGTCATAGATTTTTTAAACAAGGTAACGCTGAAGAAGCCAAAACAACATAAAATATGTTTATTCTGTTTTTATAGAAAAAAAATACCTACAAGTGCATAATGCAAGTACCGGAAATAATTTACCAAAATATATTAAATAAAAAAACGCGGAAGTGAAGCACTGTTATTCTCATCTTAATTGTCTAATCGGGCTGCCTAACTATGTAATTAAGCTAGTTAGATATACTAAAACAGAAGAAAGCTATAGAATGTTAACTTCCTAATATTAGGAGAATAATAACTAACATCGGATTGCAACTGCATTATGTAATTTATTGTATAATTGGAAATTAGAAAGACGACATAAACGAGTGCAAAATAGCTTTCTTGCCGTAGCTGAAAATAACTCCAAGATTAGTTAATCGTTATTTACATCCTTTGTAGCTTTATGATATGTTTTGAGAAAATATATTAATATATATTATTATGCTATTCCATATTTGTTTAAATGCAAATATTGTGAATGGTATTATATAACAATTTTATTCATGAACATATTTGGTTCATACTTTTACCGATATCCGAAAAAAATTGAGCAACATGAGAACCAGTAAATAAAATTAAATATTCGGTAAAGTATTCTTTTCTGTTTGTTACAATGCGGTATATAATGTATTTCTGTTTGTTACAATGCGGTATATAATGTATCCGTATCTCTGATTGTCAGCAGTATCAATATGAATGAGAAAGAATCCTAGGATAAATGCAAGGTTATTGTACGTAAAATAACTGGAATGTTACGTGAATGTAATTAATGTCATGTGTTTCCGGATATTTTACAGCTGTTAACAATCTAGAAACAAATTTACTCAATATTTGTATAATTTAATTTCTTTTACAATGATTATCTGAGACGCTTGAAATATACCAGAAACAGCTTTTTTTTTTTTTTTTTTCAAAATTATGCAACTTTAGAATTATGCAATTTCGAAAAACTTCTATAAAACCAACAAAATTGTGGAATGACAATTAATTCTGAATTATTCAAGCTGAAGTAGAATAATGTTTTAATTACTGTGGATAGATTTCAACTGCTGAGGGAAAATGATGTAATGTGCATAGAAAAGGTCTCTAAACATAGCACAGTTCCTTTGCTATAAGGGTATTTTTATTTCTAAAAAACAAATGATCGTCATATATTAATTTTCATTATATTATTTCGAAAAATAAAGCTTTATGTTTTGTGATTGGAATTATTTAGTATATATAAATCAATATAAAATATCAATGGAAGACTCGCCCAACTTTCAGAGTTGAGAAAGAAGACACTAAATTCCCCGTCGACTCCCATTATTGAGTATCCAAACAGACAATATTTTGATGGTATTTATTCAAAGGTACAAAAGGCTTGCAGTCGAATCTTTAAACATTTAAATTTATTTACTTTACTAGATTGCTTTAAGAATTTACTTTTATCGGTCTGGTCAAAGGAAGAAAACTATTGAGCATTCACCTTCTCCCTGAATCTCAGAAATGTTTTAGGCAGGTTTAGAAAATACATACAGAAAGCCAAAACAAGCAGAGTACCTCTTAATTTGGCTTTCATAACCAGCCGTCGTCTCGCACAGTGATCCGGATTGCGTTCGTAGCGCGAAAAGCTATTGCATTTTTTTTTTTTTTTTAGTTTGCGAATATTATCTAGTTACCTGATTTTCATTCAATCTTGTTTGAAAATGTCTGAAAAAATTACTTTATATGTTCTTCAAGTAATTAATTTATTTTTAGAAAAAATTATTATGTCATAATTTATGTCAAATTATTTTTTTTTACTTTAAATATTAATATAAAAAGTGTTCTGGTAATGTAGTATTAAACTGAAAGGATTGTTAGTAGGAATCAGAAATAACAAAATTTATAATAGTACATAGTGTCGCAAACTACTCATTCAGAAAAAAAAATAAAGAGATTTCCTTGCTAACCGAACTTGCCTTTCCATTACTAACTTTGAAAAATTGAAGTATATTTCCTTTAAGTTGTGATAAATGTGATAAAATCAAGAAAATTTCTAGAAGTTTCCATATTGCACCCCAGTAGCATAAACTCGACGCTCACTATTACTTACCGATGCCCACTACTACTTACTTACATACGTAGTATAGGGCAAGTCTTGTAATCGTTTTGAAAATCGAAAAAAATTATTGACGGATTTACACGTTTCAGGCACTGGAGATTCCGAAAAACACTTGCTATTTTTTGGACGACTGCTATAAACATACAAATATGCAATTCCAGAAATTTTCAACTAATAGTCTCTATACAAAACTTGCTTATTAAATTAATAATGATAATAATAAAAAAAATCTGAAATTTCTCTTAATACATATTCCACCGGAAAAGGATATTTTCCTATATTAATTGCAGTAAAACCAGCACCATAAATAACGGTAAATTACAAACATAATGAGACGTCTATAACTATTAGACAAAGGTTTTTTTTTTTTTTTATACAGTACTTAAGAAATAATTCCGAACGATGGTCATAGCTCCAACTCTATCCAAGTCTCAGAATAAATCTGTTTGCACCAAAGTTCATAGTTTATTATTTTCTGGTATATCCTGTTATATAGAATTTTTTGAGGGGTCGCCTATATAATTAAGTTATATCAAAATTTTATATTTTCAATACTCATGGCTATTTGTTAGATCATATTTAGATTCTTCGGTATATTGCAACCACGGATAGCAAACGATAAGTCATTTTGTTAACTATAATACAAATTAACAGATTTAAAGTTTTGAACTCCTAATGTTAAATTTATTTTTAATCGTTGCAAAAGTGATCGCAGTACACGTAGTTTTTTTTTTTTTACACATAACTCTAGAACTGCTTCATAGAATAAATTATAATTTTGTTTTCACTTATTTGAAGCTTTTAGAAACGATTTCTGTTAACAAACGTATAGGTTATAAATCCTATTTCCTTATAACATTAATTTCAAATAATATAATTTGCAAACTCTTACTGCAGAAAAATTTTAAATATATTTTTAAGATAACTAGATTGTTTAAATATAATAGTTTCTAGATCTAGAATAAAAATTCTTGTCCAGCAAATCCTCCTTTCCCATAACTACAAAAATTCCTCTCGAAGAAAAGTCTGAGTTCAACACTGGATTGAGGATCCCCGGCTGTAATTTCGCGCTTCCTTAGGGATCCGCGGACTACAGTTTAAAAAACGCTGCTATAGAGCAACTGATATAAAAATACCAGTAAAGTATCGTGAAAACTCAAACAGATACATGCAATACAGTGAGCTAATTGATAAATTTGGGAGGAAATCCCATATAATCCTATGGGATTTCCTCCCCAATTTAACAATTAGCTGACTGTATTGCCATAATGTCTGAAATGGAAAGTGTCCGGTCATTTTCCCTTAATTTCATGGACAACTGTGTATATAGGTACTTAATGTTAGTACACTTGCAGCTGAATTACTATATAATTTAGGTTTGCAGAGTAATTTACTATGACAGATGTAAAAACAAAATCAACATTTCATTGCTTTTGCAGTACTTTTAAATGCTGAAATCTATACCTGCCAAAATCACGATTTGTTGCCAAATTTGTTACCAGTGTGCTAAAATTTCTCATTTTGTTACATAATAATCTGACAACCAGTCTGTACTCCTATTTTCTAACGTCACTTTTAAGGTGATTTTTTTTTATTACTCTTCTTATTTAATCAATTTATTCTTACACAGTAAAATAAAAATAATTATTTTATTTTATATTAGATATTTTGTCATATAACTTATAAAATAAAATAATTATTATAATAAAAATATTTTAAACGTTAAAGTAAAGTAATTTTTTTTATTACTGTTCTTATTTATTCAATTTATACATTCACAGTAAATATATATATATATATATATATATATATATATATATATATATATTTCGTTTTGTATTAGATATTTTCGTATGTAAATTATTAAATAAAATAATTATAATTATAAAAATAGTTTACACGTAAAAAAAACGTAAAATATTGTTTTATTATGTACTTTAACAACAATTTTATTTTACAGTATTTATTTAAAAAAAATCTTTTAGGTTAGATTCGTAAACCTTACATTATTTATTAATTAAATCTTTTATTCTATTAAATATAGTTTAATCTTTCATTCATAAAATATTTGTTTACCTTAGTGAATTAAATAAATGGCAGTCTGACAGTTTGAATTTAATATTTGCCATAACTCATTAAATAGAGCGTTTAATTTTATTTTACATACAAGTACTTTGAACAATATTGATTTGACATTCATTGTTTAAACTCCTGAAACACTAGCGGGGGGAAATATGAATTTTAATTAAATTTATTCGTAAATCATATCACTGAATACCAAAATGCAATTTCTTAGAAAAATGGATGCAATTAATTCTTCAGTGTAAAGTATTGTTTTGAAATTCAATGTTAATTAAATAAATGTCATAAAATATGTTTATATTGTTATTGTAACTGCGTATGTTGAATAGCATCAAACATTTTAAACATGGCATTTGCAAGTAACTTTTAATGAGATAAAAATCAATCAACGAAAATATGTTAAACATAGTTAAAAATATAAATTAACAATCAATATTTAATAATACGAATTTGTCTCATCATTCTTGATGAAGGTATCAAAATTGTTAAATATATAATATCATAGTGCTACACTGTAAAAAAAAAATCGTTCGATTAATTAAAAATTTTTTAGTTTTTCTTATTGATCCTTGCAATTAGTGAAAAGAGTTTTGTAACCTTACTCAGCTACAAAAAAATCTGTAAGAATTACTATAAAACACCTCAACGATTCCGGTTTATAATACGAGTTACTAAAACATTCTGTGGAATTCAAATTTACTAAAAAAAATTTTAGTAACCTCAGGAATTTTTTATTTACAATTTATTTAGATTTATATATATAGTATGTAGGGTGATTGACCATTTAGTGGAAATTTCTTCTAATTATTTTTTATTTTCTTCTATCAATAATAGAAGAATGTATTACAATCGAATTTTTTTCGACTTCCAGTTTTCAACGGATTTACACGTTTTAGGGGTTAGCGATCCCGAAAAACATGTTTATACAAAATGTCCGTCTGTCCGTATGTCTGTCTTCATTGTATCATCGAAAAATGCATGAAGGTATGCATAGAATTGAACCAATTTACATTTATAGCTTTGTGACTAAAACCAGCAGATCCTTCTTGAATTTGGAAATATTTCACCGGAAGGGGCGCTGTAATAGCGATGTCTGTGCCATTTGCATTACTGTACCATCGAAAAGTGTATCAAGTTAGGCATAAAATTGAACCAAATTTTATGTTTATGTTTTTGATTATTGCCTGAGGTCTCGATTGAATTTGGGACTATCCGACGGAATGGGGTGCTGTGATAGCGATTCTTGATTTTTCGTAGTTCTTTTGTACATCGGCTACTCGTGCAGCAAATTTAATCCGGCGCACTGCAAGTAGCTGACGTACAACAGAATAAAATATTCATTTTATTGCCGTTGTGATAGCGAATTTTGAAGTATTAACATGAGATAGAAGAAATGTGGTATTGGCACATCCAATTAGTTTTTTTAAATAAAATTATAAGTACATTTTTCTGCAGTCTCTCCTATATATACTAAATAAAGTATGACGATTCAAATTCCGGAAACATTTTCTCTTTTTCCTTTCTAGAATTTAAATTATTTACAGTATTTTTTAGAAAATGAGATTGCAGCAGTAATTGGCTACTTCATTTTCCGTGTAAAAATCAAAATATGAATGTTCTTATTTAAAACGGCTGCTAAAAGTCACGTATACTGGGGGATACAAAAGTCAGAAACCATTTTCAAGCACAATAATTCATAAACTAATAAAAAGTAAAAAGTGAAAATATTCTTAATTTTTCCACGCTAATTTTCAAGCACATCATTAACTGCAACAATACTTGTAATAAAACATTTATTTGGATGTTAGATATATTCTATAACAACCAAAGTTAGAATGTATATCCTTTAATTTCTTATTTCTGCATTTTAATTTCTGTTTTCTGCTTATTTTTTTTATTTCACTGGTCAATTACTGGTGCATCCACCATATTTATACCGAACGTTTCTGTTCAAAAATTACAAATAATTTTCATATGTTTTTAGATATAACACCAAATTTATGTTTTGCGCCAGATGGTTAAACAACATCAACAAACAAAATTCCAGTCTATTTTTATTTTTATTTTTTAATTTCAAAATTTAATGTAAAGTAAAATTATTTTGAATACATATATTTACTATTGTAGTTTACACTTTCAGATGTTTTGCAGATGGATACATACCGGTTCTATATAATCATTATTTTACTTCGATATTTTAAATATTTAAAATATGAAAAGAAGAACGTCTGTTTTACTACTGTTGTTTTAATGTATTGATTTATCTTTCAAATAAAATAATATAATTTTTTTTAAACTGTTTGGGTGGCATCCTTTTAATTTCTGGTTTTAATCGAAATGAATTACTTTGGTATAGTATAAAATGATCCCCCATCCCGGTTCTCGTGTTAAAGAAGTACAGGCTATTTATCATTGGGCATTTTAAGACTATAAAAAAGTTAATGAGTAAGATTCATTATTTAATGAAATTATTTTAATCATTATCATTTTATTTTACTTTCTTGAAAGTGTGTTTTATTTATTATTTAAAAGAAACGACAAGATTGAAGTGATAATTTAACTGAAATCTCAAAATAAAATTATTTTATAATATTGTGCTTGTGTAGCGTATTATGCAAAACTTCTTTTTTCTTCTGAATATTTCACAAATTGTGATGTCTATAGCCGACATATAAGAAAATTCATCGTAGAATTTATGGTATATATTCCTATATAAATACCCCCTCCTATTTTCGAAAAAAGTCAATCGAAAAAAAAATTGGTATGATGCCATTTACTTTCCTCTTTATAAAAACTGTTAAAAAGTAAATCTACAAAGGCAAAAATGTATGCATAAATAGATATTGAAATAACGAAAACATATTGGGCAATCCAAAAATATTTGGAAACAAAATATAAATATATAGAATGGTATAACACAATGCATTAATTAAAAAAAAGAAAACATTAATTATAACCCTTTAAATTTCGAATTTAAGTCATACGCACCAAACATATATGCATGTGTTACCAATTGCATTAATGCATTTGGCACATCGGGTGTTTCTAAAGTTTCTACACATTTTTAAGGAATGGGTTTTTAATCACATTTCTTTGCAGGTTATCTGATGGAATGCTATCAACAGAAGAAAAAAAGTCCTTCCGGCCTGTACCGGGAGGAAAAGGTAGCTTTCCTATATCTTTATTTTAAAATTTTAGCTAATATGTTACACGAAAGCAGCAAGCTAAAATGCAAAGAAAACGTTTACAAAAGATTCGTTAATACTGAATTTCAATAAGAAATTCGCCAAATTATTGAGCAATAGCCAAATTGGCTTCATTTATGAAGACTTATTTTGGTCGCCAAATTTGGCAATATTTCGCCAAATATCGCCAAGTTTGGCGAGAATTTGGCGCTAACGGATATGAATATATAGTTTTATGCGTAAGATTGGGAAAATTATTACAACAATGAAAATTTTTGTAATGTGCTGTCTTGTTTCACAATGTCAGCCACCCTAGAATTTCAAACTGCTCTATCTCAGCCATTTTTTAAGATAGAGGTAAACCAAAAAATGCTCTGGAATTCTCGCATCAAGGCCTAACACTTAATTAAAAAATAAATTTGAATTTTTAACTTTTTTGTATATTTATTTTAGTTTTAAATATTTATTAAATCTTTAAGTGGCCGCAATCTTGAAACAAGATGGCGGACCAAGCTGGCCAACGAACTCGGTCGAGACATTGGTAAGCTTAATACACACAATTAGTTTCATCCAAATTGATTTATAAATACGAGCGTTAGTGTACGACATAGGTCAGATATATATATATATATATATATATATATATATATATATATATATATATATATATATATATATATATATATATATATATAAAAATCAACATTTGAACGGAGGGTGGTTTTGGGGTCTGGGGGTCATGATCGGTGAAAATATATCGAAATTTTCGGGAACTGCTTTCCTCCGAACGGCTACAATAGGTAGCTTTATACTTTTTTGTATTGAAAGCTACCTAATAGACATTGTTTGTGCTTGTCTACATCTATGAACGGGTGGAGGAGGACGTCGCCCACAAATTCAGAAAATCAGTTACTATCACAGTAGCTATTATAAGCTTGGTAAACAAATTCAAGTAAACCAGTAATATTAAAGATGTAGCCAAACGTCTAATAACACAAAATGTTGTGCAAAGAGTACAAGAAGAGGTAAACATAGCCCCAAGTCATTTATGTGAGTCGAGTTATTTTATTACAAGAAATGATATTTTAAATAGGCATTGGTTTCTGTTCTAAATAATTTAAATTTTAAATACAATTGTTTTTATAATGCCTGTAAAACATAATATATGCGTGACAAATTATTATATGTGATTTTTATTTTATATGGGTTTACAATAAAAGTCATAAAAACTAGAAAATAATTTAAAAAATTTCTCGATCGAGCATCAGCAATATTAATATCGTTTTGTATAATATGTACGTCTTGATGCAAACAGAAAATCCGAACATAAACTAAATTTTTGATTTTGTTTTCGATTTTAACTCTATCTGACGTTGTTGAAAAGCGTTTTTGACATAGTCTCTTCTGTCTGTGACTTGTTGGCTCTCAAACTTTCATAACAATTATTCGATTGTTATGCAATTAATGTGCTGCTATTTAATTGATAAAAGCAGATTTTTTATTGAAAATGATTACAATATTACAATTACCATAAATATTATGCTAAAACTTATAAAGTGAATTTTTACAAGAAATGATATTTTAAATATGCATTGATTGCTTTGAATGAGGTAGTGTGAGTAATGTAGTATTTAATATTTGTTTTTAATGATATACAAAAGAAATTCGGATATAATAGCGTCTATGGGAGGAACTACTACAATTATTCGTGTATAACGCGTACAATGTTTTAAAAATTCCCTGCCTAAACATCAGAATGTCCATTATACATTATACACGGAACATTCCAAGAATAATGTGAAACTACACATGCTTTCAAAGAGTCACTGAATAAAGCACGTGAATTTTGCTATAACGTTATACGAATACAGAAGTAGTAATTGAAATAAGTGACTAATTGCACTCTTATTAGTCGAAATTTGCAGATTATTAGTAAAATGAGATATCGATTTCAAGTGTCGTTAAACATTTTAAAACAAACTTTCACTAAAAAATAGCCATTACAGGAACCTTTAATAAACGGTGTTTTAAAATTGGTATAATGCATATGTAAGTTAATACGGTTATTTAGGATCAAGGACAAAAATTGTGAATCAAGATTTCTACAAATATTTTTTTCTTTACAGATAAGATTTCTACGGATAATATTCTGCTGTTAGAATAATATGACGCGCATTATACACAAAATATATTTTTTTCTTTATTTGCTTTATGAAAAACAGGGTGCGTATTACACTCGGGTGCACATTATATAGAGTAAATACGGTATTTCGAAGTATAATTTGTTGACATAACGTAACGAAATTCATATTATTGATATGCACAGGCACATGCTCCTTATAGAATTGTTTTTACGTAATATTATCTTTTGTTTAAATGGAAACACAAAATAATTTCTATACAGTACTGTTTATTGACTGTAATTGTATGAATTGGATTGTAACAAAGTTGTTCAATTCAAAATTATTCATATGTTACTGATATTCACTAAAGCAGTATCCTTATGCGATAATTATACTGGGAAAATTCATAGGATTAGAGTAACATAAAAAACAATGGATACTTTTGTTGCTATGAGTGATAATCATTGTATGAGTGTTAGTTGAGTCTCTTTTGTTCTCTTGTGTTATGATTTTTCTAACTGAAATGAAATTTAGCGTAACACTTAGTGTGAGTAAAATATTTTCTGTGCCGGGCAAAGTAAAAATATTGTCAACCATTCTCATTTTTAAGTTTTTGCAAACAAATAAAATATAAAATAGAAGATTTTGTAAAAATATTTTGATAATGCAGGAAAGTGTTCCATAATCTATGCGCTGGGATTGATTTTTTTTCTTTTTTGTTGTAGTTGATAAAACATAAACATTATCTGTTCTTTAAACCTCCATATAAATCTCCTTCGAGAGTTCACATAATTTATTAAAATTTTATATTCATAAAACTCAGTTTATTAAAATTCCAAGTTAATTCTTTTATATTTATCTTGTAGCATATTGATAATGAGTTTTATATGCTTTTGACATATTTATTAACAGTGATAATAAGGATATATATAACAGACAATGAATTGTGCAAAAGAATGATTTTTAGAAACAAGGAATATTCAATTAGGAAATTGATTATTAAACAATTAATCATATTCTTCTGAAAAATACTTTTGTTTAAACTTAGAGAAAAATGTAGTCTTCCAGTAACGTCTGTAACACCTGGTTCTTATTGATTCATTAAGCAATCTTATATTTCAACTTGTAAGACAAATACTTATAAACTCTTTATTGAAGTAGTATTACAGTTTTTGTTATTCATGTTATTCTAGAAGAATAATAGGTTGGAAAATATGTTTTGAAAGACGATAGTGCGATTTGGAAATTACAATAAGGTATATAGTAAAATGTTTCTCTAAATTTCTTCAGTAATATTCTTAAAATGAGTTATTTCAGATTTGTAATTATCAGTGCCACATGAAAACAGTGACAATAAAACAGAAAATTTACGGACATTTTTAGAGTAACTTATAGTTATAAACACTCGTTTTATATAAAAATTTCTGAAAAGATAAATGTTAAGAAAAGTTGAAATAAAAATAAAGCAAACTTAATTTTATGGTATACTTGTAATTTTATCCTTCACACTACTCGAAATTTATGTCACTTGGTTGCTTATAATGCTCTCAGAAATAAAACACTCAATTTTGACGATTCCGCAATCCTCAGGCCTCATTTCGTTATTTTTGACAATCATTTCGTCACAGAGTCACGTGGTTTTTGACGAAACGCGAATCCTCAAATATCTTGACGAAACTTTTTCCTCGCTGTCAAAAAAAAAAAAAAAAAAAAAAAAAAACCTCTTACTTTTGATGATTCCGCAATTCTTGAGCTATATTTCGTCATTTTTGACAATCATTTTTTCTCAAAATTAAGTGATTTTTAATGAAATGGAAAATCTCAAATATTTGACAAAAATGTTTCCCCATTCCCGGCCAGATTATTTTTGTTACAAAAACGTTCAAAAAAAAATTACACGTAAGTATTAAATTTACAATATATTAATGAAAACAGAAACAAAACTTTTTCGTCTTTGGGGGCCGCTATAACACGAATGTACCAAATTTCTACTTTATTTTTTATATCTGATAATTTGCGTCTATCCTTCTTGTAACGATTTTATGCATTTCTATTGCCTATTCAAAGATAAAATGTTCTGAAGTTACAGAATTTCGTTAAAAACGGTCAAAATAGTAAAATGCGAACATCATTTGGTCCATTTTCGACCGAAAGCATCAACATTTTCCCAATGTTTAAAAAAAAATCACAATTTTAGGAGCTCTTTTTATTCAAGAAATATATATTTATATAATGAAAATATAAAAATATGTATAACTGACCCCTCTATAAACAGTAATCTTATCCGCTAAAATTGATGAATTCGCCTCCAAAATATGCACTTCAAAATTAATTATTTCTGATCAACAAATTTACTAGACCATATTTTAATCATTCATTGAACAAAGGAAATTTCTCTAATAAATTATATTAATCAAGCCATTTTCTAATTATTTATTAACCATAGAAAAACCATAATAATAAACTAGCCTTATTAATTAAAACATGCAGAAGTTATAACAGCTCCAATAAAAATAAAATCTGCTTTCTAAAAATATAAACACACATCAACATCCCGTAAATGCATTTAAAAAAAAAATCCGAAGTCCCGCTGGCTAAGTGGTCAGATCATTTGTCTGCCAAGCTAAAAGTCACGCGTTCGAACCCCTTGAAGACTTGTGACGAATAATCTCATTTTTCTCCTAGTCAATTAAAGATGCTTCTAAAAACTCCGATAGATGGAACCACCAACCTTTTTTTTTTAACTTTCAAAGAAACAATTCGACGAAACTAATTTCTTCGTAATTTTGAGGATGCAAATTTACTCGATTTGACGAAATATTTAATCGGAGCATTTCCCAGGAAACCGTTTCGTCAAAAACGAAGAAAAATTCTTGAAATCTGAGTATTCAATTTTGAGAGTGAAGGAAGAGAGATTCGCGAGGTCTGCTTTACGCATTGTTTCCCTTTCAACTAAAAATGCCTCTATGTTCACATCGTCGCTACTATGGCAAACTATTGAATGTAAAAAATGCATTTTTCATTACTTTTTAAAATGGACCGATTGTCACCACTAAAATTTAATAGTATTCTTCAACAGGATTGCCAGTTTGGCCTCATTTTCTATTCAGAAATCCCGAAAACCAGAAATATTAAATAGGAAATTTGGCTTTATTTAATGAAAAACATTTCGTGAATACTTAAAGTAATTTTTTTTTTCAAAATTTCCTGTATGGATTTGACTTTTCTAAATTAAAAAAAAAGTAGCCAAATTGGTAACCCTGTTCATCGCAGAAATTTTATTAATATTCTTACTAGCTGAAGAATTCTCTTAACATTTAGTGGTGACAACCGGCCAATTTTTTAAAGTAATGAAAAATGCATTTTTTCACATTCGATAGTTTGACATGGTAGCGACGATATATGCAATGAGTGGTTTTGTCCCAGGAATATAGTAAAATAAATCTTGCTACTGGAGAATTCCACTAAGAATAATCCCCTCTGTCTGGCCCTTTACACAAGTGAACTTTGGGGAAAGAAATGTTTGGTAGATTTTTAAATCACAGCCATCTTTTAACACTGAGATTGTAATAGCGATCAACTTGACCGGAACCACATAAATATATTTCAATTCAAACCAGAAACTTCTTTATAAAATAAAAATGAAATGAACTCTACATAAAAATAAGTTATTTAGCCTGGGGATATGTAACAATAGGCCACATGCACCCCGGCAAATCTCTTCGAATTATCAAGTTAATATGTTAAATAAAATAGTATTAAATAATAGTGTTGAATAAAAATTTAGTTTTTTAGTATTTTTATATAACTTCTGTAAAATATTCGACTGGTCTAGTGTAAAGAAACAATACTTCTTGTCTATAATTGAACCACCGTCTTCTAAAGGGTAATTTATCAGAATTTTTAACATCTTAATTTTATTTGTTTGTTCACTGTTCTTTCAATTCCTTGACCTTATTGACCACATTGGCATTTGAAGATTACGCTTTTGGAATATAAAACTGGAAACGTTGGTGTTATTAATGTTAATTGTTTACATAGAAATCTACAAATTTTTATTTTTTGTTGTAAAAAAAAGATGTAATTTGATTACACATATTGTATAGAATAAAATTATAAAACTGATAAAAAATGAAAATACAAAAAAGAAAACATTTTGTTCATTGTTAAAATAAGTTTGAAAACTTAATTCAGATACTGTAAAAGAGAAAAGGGGAAATATAGAACACATATTAAATTCAATGGAAAAATTGTTTTTCAGAACGTTTTCTTTTATGTTTATTTATGTGAAAAGACATGCTTCTTTAAATATAATATTGAAGCTTTATAACACCCATTGTTTTATAAAGAATAAAAATTAATTAGTATTTATTAGTGATTAAACTTTTAAGAAATCATTCTTTGGTAAGTTTCGAATCAGCTTAAAAATAATACAAGATTTCACAAAATATTTATGAAAATTATTCTTGTAATATTTTAAAATATGAAGCTAATTTTGGATAATTTCCTCGGAATTTCCGGAAATTTTTGAAACTCAAAAGAGATTTGTTTAAATAAAACTATGATTATACTACAAACGACTTTTCATGCAAAATGTCTAAACAAAATTCATAGAAAGAAATTTTAGAAATAAAAAATAACTTTTTTTACTCATTTTTTTTATTTTATTGAATTTTTTTTAAAATTAAGAAACGTCTTCATTATTTTGTTAAAACATTAGCTACCCAGCCGGCGTTGCCCGGGCCCGAGATAATAACAATATCAGAGAAAGGCGTTAACACCCTCCTTCTCTATTCCCGCAAATATAACGAATAATTTGTTCAAGAAAACCATCTTCACCTACATTAATGGTATCATTAAAAAAATAATTTTTTTTTTTGATAATCAGAACATAACGATGACGCTACGCTAAAACAGCCGGCAGATGACAACACTTCCCATCCTCAATTTCAGAATATATCTTAATTAATTATCTAAATTTTTGTTCATTAGTAAAAATTATTTCCTTTCATTTTTGCAAACTAAATGGAGGGATCGGCCAGAGAAACAGATATCTTTGTAGTTCAGTTTTTAATAAAAGCAGATACCTGTGTGAAACTTTCTCAGATTTTTTTCACTGGCACCGGCAGAGTTTTGGCAGATTTTTTCATAAATTAAGAAAAATTACCGGTCGAATTTTTCAAAAATCACATCGTCGGATGCAGATTTTTTTTTTTTTTTTTACATATGCTCAGAAAATTTCAAATTGATATCTTAATTAGTTTTCTTAAAATTCGCTAATTAGTAAAATAATTTCAAATTCGTTCATTTCAGCTTGCAAATCCACAACAGCAGTTCTTTTGTTTAGTCATTTTGATTTAATATATGGTATTTTCATGCGCTGTTTAATGATATTCCAATCAATATCTTGAGTAATTATCAAAATATTAAAATTCTCAGACTCAGTTACCCATGGTCAGACGTTGGACTATCCAGGCCTAATTTTTCAGACTTCTATGTCGTCTAGATTTTGCTAGCCATCGCCAACAGACACACAGACAGACACACACACATAGAGCGAAACTTTATTTTATTAGTATAGATTATAAAAAACGAACATTTTATATACAAATATTTCAGTTATATTCCGAAAAGAAAAAATAAAATTTTAATTAATATGATGCTGTAATGTTCTCGACCAATTTATTAAAAAAAATTACCCGCCGCACTCATTTGTCGGTATCTTAAACTTAGTTAATTTAGCTGTTAAAATTTTTCGGTGACACCTTCTGTCATCGGGTCTACTACCGATCCCGTCGGTAACTGAAGTAATATGACCCTCCTATTCCGCGTGCTCGACGCTTTTTCCACGATGTAGCAGCGGACAAAGATAAGGTTAAGTAGGCTTGATTTGGAGGATATTTTTTAGCTTAAATTATTTAAGTATTTTTTATAGCAGTAAATTTAAAATTTAAAATTCATTTTTTAGTAGAAATTGAGATGTAGGATTTTGAGGAAATTCACTATCGACTATCTGTAAATACTGCCTAATCAAGAAAGGGCTAATAACGGCTTTTTCAGTCGTTACATTGAGAGAGAAATTTTGTATTATATAAATGACTATGCGATCTGATTAATTAAGCCGAGAACTTCTGTACTAAAATTTTTAAAGGCTTTTATGCATCTTATACGTATACATGCAGCTCGTTACGAAGTAGCTAATAGCAGCTTCTTCAATCTTAACTTTGAAAGACAGATATTATATAACATAAATAACTATGATTTTGCATAATTGTTAGGTTGCTGGCTACGACATTTGATGCAATGACTTTGGTTGTTTGTACCTTGATTTGACTCTGTATGTTATCAGTAGTTTAAATTCATATCAAGCTGGAAATTATCCTCTATTTAACACTCAAAATAAAATAGAAGTACAACGTTCCTAGAAAGCAGACTATATAAAAGATATAAAAAATAATGCAAATGCAATATATTTATTTCAGATCATTTTTCAATTGAATTATTTTTGAGAGAAACACCTTTTATGTGATCTTCAGGTCATGTATTTTAAAATCAGTTTAAAATGTAAAACTAGTTACATAATCGAAAATTGCACGTCCTTCACGATCAAAACTGACCGAATCACTGGTATGTACTTGAAGATCTTTCGTTTTATCGTAAAAATGAAAAATAAATTACTAATATTATTATCAAAGGATCAAAAATATTTTTAGAATAAATAATATTTCTCAGCAATAACATAAATTCTTTATTGTGTAGTGTGACAGACCTAGAATTACCAATATATGTTACACGTTGTTTAGTATATCTCTTTTGATAATATGAAGTGTTTTCCATACATAGAAAAACTATATAAAAGTATTAAATGATTACTAATACTATGCTAATTCTAGCATTTTGTTTTTAAAAAACATATTTTAGATGTAAACATATTATTCATGCTGGAAAGTTCCGGGCACCTAAAAATCAAATCCTCATTGCAGCCCACGAGGTGCTTACTGCTAAATTTGGATGGTATAAGTTCCTCCGGCTAGAACTTATTTATTATTTAAATTAAGTAATCATATTAAACAATTAATTAAATTTAAAACATTAAACGTGATGACATCGCGTTGTGTAATTTAGCATAAATTCCAACTTATGAGAAGAGGAAAGGTTACAAATGTAAATTAAAATTCAAGTTACAAGAATTAAAAACATTAACGCATATTTGGCCTGAAATAAAAATAACTTAAAATAATTAGCATACATGATGAAAATAATGACCGAAGTAAAATTAATAAAATAATAAATATTTATTTACATATTTACAAAATCCACTTTCTACAAAAACATAACTCATTAGTTATACTTGTTCGCTGATCTGAATTTTTTATAATTTTGATTTCTTTTTCACATTGCTAATTACAAATTCAACTTTAGAAAATAAATTTATTATCAGAATTAAATTGCTCATACTTATTAAATTTTCTACATGAATAGCTACAATAGCCCTCTACTACCTTCAGGTGCGCACAACTCATTAAAGAACAAAAATTAATTAGTACCTGAACAAAAGTAAATAGAAGGTACCTTGGTACTACACACCGTCCAGGAGGAAGGAGGCAGAATTCTGCATCGTCTGTATGCTGTCATCAATGACAAGAGGCACTTGATACACACACGCACGCAACTACTTTAAATATCACTATGTTTACTCTAATAAATTATATACAATGCGCCGCTTCGAGATTAAGAAACATATATTACCGGTAGGGTTCATTTATACTGAAAAATGATCTTCCCTATAATACAATGAAGTCAAAAGACTTTACTCTTAAGTCTTAAATTTTACATATAGAAGTTAAAGTCGTCAGAAAGGTCCTTGAAAACATACTGCATACGTTTTTATTAGATCCTGCTTTTTCCCCTCGAAAACGTGAGAATAACTCTAACACATCTCTAAATGTGCCCACGCGTTCTCATTAGTAGAGCCACCTTGGGCGGCCTTTTCCTTGGGTAGACCTTTCATCCGCAATATGAAACAGACACTCCTCAGTTGTAAATTTAGCCTAGGACCTTTTGTTGCTGTCTAGTTAGAACCGACACTCTTACTCTAGTGAAAAATATTCATTTTTTCAATATTTATACAGGGTGATTAGAAAATGAGTATACATTTGAAAAATTAATAATTCACGGAATAATGTAGGTACAGAGTTAAAAATTGACACACATGCTTGGAATAAAATGGGGTTTTATTGTAACCACACAAAAAAATGTAAAAAAAAAGGCCGACAGATGGCACTGAACAGCAAAACGTCAGTGACTCTGCCTGATAATCGTGTATAAAAGGAGTTGTAATGAGACAGAGAATCAGATGCACCAGCAATCGCAGCATGTTGACGTTACCATGAAAGGCAATGTTAGTGAAGCTCTACTATCAAAATGGGGAATCTGCCGCGATCGACCGACATCAATAGGCATGTTAAAAGACAACATCCAACACCAATTTCTCACCATAACTACAGATATGCTGCACAGTGCTGTGCACAACATTGTCCTTTGGCTACAGCTATTGTTGCGAGATGACGGTGGACATGTTGAGCATTCGTTCTGAAGAACACCGTCTTTGCTTTGTCATAATTTGTTATGCTAATTATTGCTTTTCTTATCACACGAATCGCTATCTGTCGGCCATTTTATGAACTTTTTTGTGGATACAATAAAACCCTATGTCATTCCAAGCATGTGTGTCAATTTTTACCTCTCTATCTACATTATTCCGTGAATCAGTAATTTTTCAAATGTATACTCATTTTCTGATCACCCTGTATTTCCATGGGAAACATTATAAAAATACAAAACACTATTAAAGAATTATTATAATACTATAAAATTAATTATAGAAGTACACTTCATTATAATACAGAATACATCAAAAACCAAAATTTTTATTATATAAAATTAACTAAAATTATATATAATAAATTGTTTCGTTTATGGTGATACAGGGTGCCCCAAAATGAAAGGCCTATTTAGAAAATTGATTTTGTTTTAAAAAGGCTGTCGATAGAAGTGCAGCGTTTGCTGTAATGCACTTTTCTGCAACAACCCATTTTGAGGCCCAGAATAATATTTAAGTAATATAAATTTCCTCCAACAAGAATAGAAATAAAATAATACAAATTTTCAAATTAATCCGTCATTTTTAGGACACTTGATATTAAATGAAGAAATTAAATTTTCGCTGATTTATCATCAGTCGAGAATAAATGAGGGTGGGAATAAGAAATTATACGAATATGATTTTATGTTTAGCAATTCTTAAAAATAAAATACTAAATCTATAAACTTAAATGTATAAAGATAAAATTATCATCATGTATAATGGTAAAATTATCATAAATATAGAATATAATATACAACCCTCATTATAGGATAATTTTGAGCTTAGTTCTATATATCTAGCATTTATTTAAGTATATCATCATTATGTGAACATACAGTCCAGCCAAAAAAAGAGAGAATATCCCATACATTTTAATTACCAAATAATCCTAGAAAAAAAGAAATAGTCATTCGACTGAAAAATATGACCCTTATTTCAATTTATGTTACTAAAAACAAACTTAACAGTTCGTCCTGATAAAGAAACTGTATCAACTCTCAAGCTTTCAATAGAACATCCACTATATATTTTAGTGTATTTTTGTTTCGGTACAGTTTACCTATTTATACCAAACGGGAAATAATTTGATGAAAGAGTTTAGGAATCTTGAAGGGGTAAATTTGGAACACTTAATGTTAAATTAATTTTTAATCGCTTCAAAATTTTAATCGCTTCAAAACTGATTGCACTGCTGGTAGAATTTTTAAGCAATAAATCAAGAACTACTGGCCGGAATGGGCTGTAAATTAGGATTTGAGTGTTTAAAATTTCTGAAAATCGATTTCTGTTTTATATAAAATTATTGGTCACAATTCATATTTTTATCGAAAATTTGCATTTTTTAAAATTAATTTTCGAAAAACAATATGAAATGTAACTGATAAAATATTTAATCTAAATCAATTTCCATAAGCTTCAAATATGCGAATATAAAATTACTCCCCATTCTACGAAATACTGTGTAAGCTATGTCTTAAAAACTATCCGCATTGAAATCTGTTTTGTAGCGAATAAAAAGGATTTTAAGATTATGTGTTCCAAACTGTAAACCTACATAATTACTAAACTATTTGACTGAATTCCTCTCCGTTTGATATGCCATAATAAACGTTACAAAAGTCGCTCAACATGCTGTCAAAATTAGATGTTCGTTTTGCAAATTTTAGAGTTTGATATTATTTCTCTAAGAAGATGTCCGCTAACATAAATTGAAAGTAGATGTAGTTTGCTGTCAAAAAGCTATATTTGATGACTAAAATGTATGTTTTGTTCTTTTTAGAGTTTCATTCATCTCACGAAACCCTATTCGTCCCGCTATGTTGTCTGACCGTCACAGAGCCAGTTCTCAGAAACTATATAACTTAAAGAGTTGAAATGCTGTGTACTTATAGCGGAATATCTACTATGAAGCTGAAAATCCTAAAATGTTAAAAAATCATATTATTTTAATTCCGAGAAATAAAAAAATAAAAATCTAGCAGCCTTTTCTTATTAAATTAAAACATTTTTCGTTATAGCAGTTGCCAACACTTAAAAATCCACAATAAAATTCTTTCTACAATAATTAATTTTCCATTGAAAGATTTTCACGTGAAAAATGAAAATCAAATAAAAAGTTTCCCCAATTGAAAAAAAAAAAGTATTATATGACGTCATATGCTAATAAAACGGAAATTTTCAAATATTTCTCAATAATACAAGGACGATGAGTATGTGTAAGTACAGAAAGCAAGTTAATATGATGTCATTACAGAATTAAAAAGAAAATTAATTTGACGCATATTATAAGTTTAACGGACTTTTTGAAAGTAATACAAAGAGAGTATCAATATCAGTAATAGAGAAAGCAAGTAGATATGACGTCAGTAACTTATTATAACGTCATGTGAGTTTGAGAAACGTACTGAATCATGATAAAAACCCTATTATGGAAATATTGGCATTTTGAAGGTCTCTGTACAACATGTTTAATTTTGAAATTGATTTTTTTAATACCGTATTTAGTGCACATGACAGATATTATTATGACAGTATATAATAACGGGCTTCGCCCGCTATCGGACCGGTTCAGATTTTCGAAAAAACGAGAAAAATAGACCGGTAAATTTTTACTTTGTAAAAAACGTTTTTTTTTTTTTTTTTTTTTTTTAAATGAAATTAATTTGGATTTATTAAAGAAATGATAAAGTGTTTTGAAAGGAATGTTAAACGAAACCCTTTGTACGATCTTCGATCACACTCACCCACTTGTTTACATTTTTGCCGAATATACATATTATACCATGAAATGGAAGAAGGATATAAGTAAAAAATTAAGACGTTAAAGTTATTAAATATTTTTAAAAAGTTCATATTTTCTCGAAACATCCAACAAGTAATTGTTGTCAAGTATTGATATTTGTCAAACAAATCTTGCAGTAAATATTTAAAAATTAGAAAATCATAATAAAATCCTAAATTTGTGTAAATTGCTTTTAACATCCGTTAAAAAAGTTTTTAAAAGTTTAAATTAAACTCTTACCTTGTAAAGAAATATTAATCAGTTCTCGTTGCTGGAAACATTACGTTTATACAGTGTGATTCATAAATATCGAAACAATAGGCTATCTCCTTAAATATTGCCCCTAGGCACATACTTCCAATTGCAAATTTTCATAAAAAAAAAGGTGCAAAATTTTATGAGGTAAGTTGCAACTCCATGGGGGGTCTATTTGAGAAAATACAAAAATTAAATTTTTATACGGCCCCCGTAGGATAAAATTTCCAATTAGGAAATTATTCCTTATCCAGTCCTGAATTAAACAAAAAAAATCCATCTTGTTATCTGCAAAATTCACAGAGATATTAAAATCCAAAATTCGTGACTTACACCACTTAAGCATACCTCTGACAGACGCGATATCAGTTCATTTGCAACGTAAGTTAGGGATCGACCATAAATTTACACATTATTAAAAGTCGATCTAACACAATGCATTAACTTTTAGATATAAAATAATAGCGTACAGATTTTTACGTTAAACTTGCTTGAGAAATATGCTGAAGGTCTGCATGAGGCCGAGATTGGCCCCAGGGTCGTAATCGGCACGGCCCGCTGGCCGGACCATGTCGGCCCGTGTCTTTATTGTTCTTAGGACGTGTCGGGAAGGCAATACGTTTTATAAAAATAGTAATAGTGATAATGAAACTTCTTTTAACGGAATCATTGGAAATATATTTTATAAATTACACACAAATATTTTCTGAAATCTTTTTTTTTTTGTTATACAGCTTCAAAAGTTTTTAAACCTATTTTTCATTTATTCCAAACGACATTGTTTTTTAAAATAAATCTTTATTCGAATTTAACAGTCTAATAGTATAAAAATAATCATTAACGTTGCTATTGCGTATTTTTTTAATAGATGCCAAGCTCCAACTAATCTTCCGTTATAAGCGTGTTTATTTGACCCAGGTTCAATACGTTCGAATCAGAAACTCTTTTAAGAAATCAATTGAATGAAGTAATGATTCAACTTAAAACATTTAAATTAAATAAGTCAAAGATTCATTAAACATTTTTCTAGATTTAAAGTGGTTAACTGGTTCAAATTAAGTTACATATTACGGTGGATTAATGGGAGGTTTGACATCTATGTTTTTGTCGTGCGAAAACATAGTAATCTAAAATATACTGTAAAATTTTCTTATAAATATGTATGTAGTATTCTTTAAAATAATCTTAATTGTATCTTAAGATAAATGGAAATTTTTTGTACAAATTTCGGCTTGTGCAGAAATCTAAAATATGCACAGACACCTGTCTAGATAATGATTTAAATAAAATTAAGTGCATCACCCATGAAAATGGTTTTCTTTCGCATCATATCAATAAACCAGATCTGAAACATAAAGTGCATAAAATAAATTTATATCTCTAATAAACTTAAATTTTGTAAATTTCGCTGTATACCAGATTTGTATGAGAGACTAGGGTATGCGTTAAACAAATTTAATATCTGTACCCGAGAGCCAAACTGTCGTAATCAAAAATTGAAGCTACAGGAAGGCGTTACTTATTCACCTGGAAGGTTTAAAAAGCATTTAAACGTTCTATTAGGACCCAATCTTTGTTTAAAACTTTAAATGCATTTTTCGGCGTCATAAGTTTTTTTCAGCATTTCTCATCTTTAAATTTATATAAGTCAATAACCTCTATAAATGGTTCAAACTTGTAATATACTTTTTTCAAATATTTTACTTAAATTTTAATTCGGCAAATTTGAAAAAAAAAATTCACTTTTGAAAATACGATTTGTTTAAAATAAGTTGCATCTTTTTTTTTTTTTTATTACTATTTTAAATGTGTTTTTTTAAGTTAATATTTTTCAAAATGCCGAATGAAAATTAAAACTTATAAATTTCTGTTTAATTAAAGGGAAAAAATTCAATTCGACAAATAATATTTCGAGTTATAACAATTTTAAATTACTCTGCATTTTTTGAAAAAAAAAAAATTTTTTTTTTTTGTAAGAAGTTTTCTTATGTGATTCTGTTTACAAATTATATAGCTAATCATCACAAAAAATTCAAAATTCTAACTCTATTAATAAATAAATAAATAAATAAATAAAATGTTTCCCGGACACCTTACAGTAACATTGTTTCTTGAATTACACGCATTTCAATTTGTGTTTGATCCCTTGAAACCTCACGAATTATTAAAACGGACATATTTCCCTGAGTTTTGCAGATATCAAGATGGATTTTTTTTTGTTTAATTCAGGAATGGATAAGGAAAATTTTAATTGGAAATTTTATCCTACGGGGGCCGTATAAAAAATAAATTTTTGTATTTTCTCAAATGGACCCCCCATGGAGTTACAATTTATCTCATCAAATTTTGCACCTTTTTTTGTGAAACTTCGCAATTGGAAGTATGTGTCTAGGAGCAATATTTAAAGAGATAGCCTATTCTTTCGATATTTATGAATCACACTGTATGTAAACGAAATAAAAAATTCCAAGGTCGCTAATTAATTTTACAATACTGTAATTTGATTTAATTTTTAATTTTGGTCTGGAAATCAACTAAAACTTAATCTGTATTTTCTTTCATTATGTATTATCTGATTCAACCAAACATTTAATATAAATGACATTTTGATAGTTAGTATTTAATGACTGCTTTAATATATTAAATACCATGTTTAATTTAATGTTTTATAAAGGAAAATTGTACGATATTGATTTGACATCTATTGAATGGATTTCTACATCATCAAAATAATAAAATACGAAATTTTATTAAATGTAATCCTAAATGATAATCATGAAGTAGATAACACAATCTCTTGGAAATGTTAAGTTATTATTTTTTTTAAAATATTGCTAGATTATTTCATGTGACGAAATTATGAAATTTATTTATCGTATTTCTGATATTAAATGTCTATTAATTATTTTATAAAGAATACATTTACTCTTTTTTTTTTTTTTTTTTTTTTTTTTTTTTTTTTTTAAATATATATTTTTATAACATACGAAATTCGCTGCTGATAATAAAGGAAATAACTCGGCAAAGGTCAAGATTTTTTTTAAATATATTTTTTAAATATAACATGGGAGTCTAAAACAGAACTACAGTCTCTTACAATGTCCAGCTTGCCTCTATTACTCTGAAATTGACTTTTGAAATCAAACTGACAGACTGAGGATAATGGTAGATGCGTATATTTAAACTGCTGATCCTACAAAATGTGTTTTACGAATTTGCGATTAAAAAACAAAACTACTAATATCTGAAAAAGTGGGCAAAACTTAACAGGGTGATAGAACGCATGAATACGAGCATTTTTCGTCATAGAATGTATGGCCGTGCGTGCTGCTAGGTGGCATTGTAAATGGTATGACACATTCCAACGGCAGGTGTTGCAGGAGCTGCTACGTCCGATTCCAGCCTCCATCAGGTAGAGAATGTGGTTTCAACACACTGTGCGCCTGCACACTTTGCCTTAGATGTGCGTAACAATTTAGATGCAGCGTTCCCAGGCCGATGGATTGGTCGAGGTGGTCCCATAGCTTGACCACCACGATCTCAGGATCTCTCGTGTTTGGATTTTTTCCAGTGGGGCCATATGAAAAGCCTAATCTACGAGTGCCCTATTGAAACCGATATGGATCTAGTCGGCAGAATTGCCGTTGTTACCTGGAATATTCGGGAAACGCCTGGTGTCTTCGCAAACGTAAGTCTGTCCCTATCCCGCAGGTGTAAAGTGTGCTGGGATAAGATTTTTTGAGCAATTTCTTTGAGCATTTACATTAATTACATTGCTGTTAATAATTTTTTTTTCTGAAGTAACTCCTCTCATTCTTGGGTTAATTCTTTAACTGCGACAATGGAAAACTACCTTTTAACTGCTCACCGTTTGCGTTCCGACCATACATTCTATGACGACATTTGCTCGTATAGTTTTGTTCTATCACCCCGTAAAGTTTTGCCCACTTTTTCAGATACACTCTGTATAATGTAGTATATTATCTTTTTTTCAGATACCAACGTGTTTCACCGGGAAACTACCGATTATTTATTATTTAATATTATTCCATAACGTTGCATATAAATATTGTAGTAATTTTTGAAACATTGATTTTTTTTAATTTCTTACTTTTGTAAGGGTGTATTGATTTGCTTTTACTAGGTTAAGCAAAAAGTTCTGGGAAATTTGTGAAAGTTGCGTTGTTATGCGCAAATTAACAACAAAAGCAAGAAGGACTATTCTTCAAAGGAGACCATCATAGTCCACTATTTACTGCCATCGTTCAGCTAAATTCCGGATTTGCTGGAAGTACCATGGCGGCTCCTTGGAATCCAAAAACTCTTGACATGTCCTTCCATTTAATTAAAGGATTCAAATCGACGGCTCTTGAAAAAATGTTGTATTGATAGAAAGAGGCCATAATCGGATGGAGCCACATCTGGACTGTAGACTGGTTACCAGCATCTTCACCCTCATTAATCTCATCGACGGCTTTCAGAATCGTTAACCTTTTCTCCAATAATACTGGATCAACACACGAAAATCATACTGTTTAATAGGCATTTTGGACTCGAAATTCCTGAACTCCTATGGATATACCATAAGTACTTCTATATACGATACAAATTCTGGTAACTATTAGATAAAAAATTTCCCAGAACTTTTTGCTCAACCTAATAGTATTTTAAGCAAAGCAGGCACCCGTCATAACATAACACTATGAAGATAAATGAATACACTGGTACATAAATCGTATATAAACACTGTGACTCTTATAATTCAAAGTTAGAATCATGGAAGGGCCACAACTTTATGTTAAAAATACAACACATGCAGCCTATTGAACTAAAGAGTATAAGTAAAAATTAGCTGTAATTCAGTATAATACAAAGAACGCTTAACCTGCCATAATTAACAGTTTAGATAGTTTTTAGTTTTTACACAGCGTACATTGTATAAATAGTCGCACAGAATTTATTATGCATTTTAATTTCATACATGGTTAATTTTTTCCATTAGCTGAAAGAATATTTTTGTAATCTTTAGTTTTATCAATTACTGATCTGTAAAATGGATCAACGACAAAGTCATGCTAAAACACTCACTCACCACATTTTGAGTAACAGCTCTAAACTGATTTTTTAATGTCTACCTTAGGTATTATAAATACAATACGAAACAGAGCGACAATGGTAATTTTGCTCTGCTTGTTATGTAGGGAAAATTAAGAATGTTTGCGCCTTTCATTATTTTATGTATTTATGTATTTATTTATTGCTTATAAACACCAGGGTGGACGTTTATTATAAACTTATTTTACTGTTAAATGTTGTTTTTCACCAATTGTGGTGATAATAAAAATATAAAATCAAATTTTGCAATTTCACCCCGAAAAGGTACTTTTTGCATTTGACAGTCATAAGCGCTTATGCTTGTTGTAAATAAAGGTAAGGAAGATATTTTAATGCATAGTGTATTTCTAAAGAATATTTTTTTTTCTTTCATGCAGAACATCGAGAGAAATATGCGACTGTCTACCATTGTCAATAACGCCTGGTATCTGTGATTAATTCAATGGTAATATTTTCGACATATGTAAATATAGAAAATAACTTTTGTTTCTTGTATTTTGATATGATATATTGATATTACATGCTATTTTCTTATATCTTGTCTACAAACATGTGCGAACAAATACGTTTTCTTTGAAAATATATTAACTTATATATATATTTTTTTATATTGCTTCATATGAATAATTGCTTCGGAATATTTATTGAAATTGGCTGCTAGGACATCAGATACTAAGATAATTATTTTAGTTCCATAAAATTTATTCTTAGTTTTTCCATTTCTGCCGGGCTTCTCAATAGCCAATTTCCCATTCACTTCCAACACCAAAATTTCAACATACTTCACAATTTTATAAAAAGTTTAAGTATAATAAAAGATGTTAATTTAATTAAATAATGGTTTAATATGGAATTAGTCACCCACTTAAAAAATGCTGCTTGTGAGAACATAAAAAAATGAAACTTCAAAACACTGTGTAACACCTGGTTTCTATGATTAGTTCAATAATAATATTTTGACATATAGGAAAATAGCAATTACTACCTTGTATTTCAATATGGTATTTTGATATTACATTCTACTGTCTTATATGTTAAAATATGTCTACAAACTTACCGTATATTACTTTTAAATGCTAAAGGTGTAAAATTAACAACATAATATAAATTAAAATAACTTTTATTAGTTGTTTTACATGTTTCGACTCTTTCTGAGTCATTTTCAAAAACAAAATGAGAATATTTTAAAGCTGCACGAGCTTTGAAGTTATTATTTTCATGTGCTTTTTTAAAACTTATGCACGTTATCTATTATTTTTTACTTGATTGTTTATTTTCATATCTTTGACCATGGAGTAATTCTAGCCACAGTTTCGGTAAATTAAAAGATGTCGCATCGTTACATATTGTATTTTTGCGCGTGAGTATCTCTACGGTTTCTCTTATTATAGATGGATAGTATAGACTGGAAGGAAATATTATTTTAATTTCATTGAAATTTATTTGGATGGTTTCTTCTTGATGTAATCTTGCCAGGGCTGTAGTTTTTCTATTGTATTTAATATCAGCTATATGCTCTTTTGACCTATATAGCTTATATTAAATACAATAGAAAAACTACAGCCCTGGCAAGATTATATCAAGAAGAAACCATCCAAATAAATTTCAATGAAAGTAAAATAATATTTCCCTCCAGTCTATACTATCCATCCATAACAAGAGAAAACTATCTTGCGCCGTCTGGAGCCCACGGGGGTTGCCGACGCGCGTAAACGACCATCGCGCCCAAGCCTCTGAAGGGCTTATAACGCACAAGGGCGTTGTCTCGCCCGGCGCTGCGATCGGCCTGAGGCCGCTCCCCACTGTGGACCCCCAGGTTATTTTACCAAGGTTTGGTGACGTAGGTCGTCACGGCAGTAAACCCACGTCTCGGAGGAAACTTCCGCAGAGACGAAACCTTGATGAACCGCCATGGAACCCCCGACGACTTCGTTCGGGAAACCCCATAGGGGGAGACGGTCGCTAGGTCATATGTCGAGCTACCACGACGGCTCTTGCTTTACCACAGCTCGAGGGGTGTGAGCAACCTACAAAGGTAGTCATGTTCCCTCTTGCAGTGGATCCTGAAAGGGAAAGGATTAGTGCAACAAAATATAAACTCTTAAATTTTTACAACAACAACAACAACAACAACTATTGACTAGAATGCTTAAAAAAGCATTTCAAACTTCAACAACAAAATTCAACATCAACAACAACATATATCAAACAACTGTGACTAGCCCATATTATCACAGACAACTGCCGGCTTATGAGACGAATCTCAAGCCTGCGTACTTATTGCCCCATTACCTCTACCTCTACGTCCTGCACCGCGGGGACCACGGGCATTTCGCAGTGCGTTCAAATGTGGGCGTGGAAGAGCTCAGTGATTACGGCCTGCTCTTTGGCGACCAAGGTTTCGATCTAGAGTACGCATGAGGACGAGGAGTCGGTGAATAATCAACCGGACCCCCTTTCTGGCGTAGCCACACAGGCAGAGATTGCTTGGCGTTCGCGTCCGAAAGTCGCGAGGAAAGTACTTTTCCCGCACAGACTTCCAGAGCTCACACCGAAATAGCACATGGCTGATGTCGCACACCTCGACTCCACAAAAAAATGTAGAGTCGTGGTGAAAGAAGCGAGCCTGATGATCGCCAAAGGTGCCGTGTCCCGTGAAGACCTGATTAAGGGGTCAGGTAACCTTTGAACTCACAAAATACATGAAAAGGAGACCTCTGTAAGAATTATCATAACTCCGTAACTATTTGACTTTGAATTATAAAATTTTAAATACATATTAATAAAGGTTTATTTTATAAATTAAAATTCTCCAAAAATGTTTACACTCATATAAAGCTTTTAAATTTATTTTAAAATATAATAATTTTTTTACGAAAGAATTATTCTTGCATGTACTGCGCGCACGATTTTTCACATTTGAAATGCTAAAACCATTCAAAAAAATTTTAATGAGTACATATATAATGTGTTCTCAAAATGACCTACGATGAAAAAAATAAAATGAGTAGTTCTTGAGAAAAAAAATTTTTTTTAGATAAATTCGAAATATCGAGTTTTTTTTACTACAAAAGTAGTCATAAATTCTAAACTTGTTACTTGAGAAACATAATCGTAGGTCATTTTGTGCATCTGTTTGGTTAAGACATTCAGTCAAAATTTCATGAAATTCTAACCAATCATTTTTCTTAAATCGTGCGCGCAATGACCAAAATCGATGTTTTGAGAAAATTGACTTCAAAGATCAAACTGTCCCTTGATCATATACAAAAAGCTCAGACTGTTTTAGACATAACTCCACTTCTAAAGTGAATTTTTGCATGGGGTTTATTTTAAATTGTTCCTAAAGAATCATATTTAATTATAAGTTAATAAAAAAAATTTCATATTTCGGACATTTTAAAGGTTACCTGACCCCTTAATGAAGAAATCCATAATAAAGAGAAACCATAGAGATACTCACGCGCAAAACTACAATATGTAACGATGCGGCATCTTTTAATTTACCGAAACTGTGGCTAGAATTACTCCATGGTCAAAGATATGAAAATAAACAATCAAGTGAAAAATAATAGATAACGTGAATAATTTTTTAAAAAGCACATGAAAATAATAACTTCAAAGCTCGTGCAGCTTTAGAATATTCTCATTTTGTTTTTGAAAATGACTCAGAAAGAGTCGAAACATGTAAAACAACTAATAAAAGTTATTTTAATTTATATTATGTTGTTAATTTTACACCTTTAGCATTTAAAAGTAATATATCATTACAAGTTGTTATAATTTATTATATTGTTAAACTTACCGTTACAAAAAGTATTTCTTTGAAAACGATATAAACTTATTAATTTATATCCATATTTTATAGCATATGAATAATTTGTTTAGAAAACTGATTGAATTTATCTGCTTTGATGTCATCTACCAAGATAAATTATTTTAGTTCCTTAAGAATCGTGTTTTATTTTTTCATTTCTGTCGTGGATCTTAGTAGATAATTTCACATTCACTTGCACCACAAAATCTCAATATACTTCACATTTTTAGAGAAAGTTTAATTTCCATAAAATATATAAATTTAAATTTAGAATAGATTAATATATAATTAATCACACTTAAAAAATGCAGCTTGTTTGAACATGAAAAGAAAAATGAAACTTTAAAAAATTGTGTGTAACACGTCTCTATGATTCGTTAAACACAAATATTTCCGGCATATATGAAAAAACAAAACAAATAATTCTTTTGATTTTGATATTACATTCTTTTTTCTAATATGGTAATGTCTACAAACTTACAGTAACAAAAATTAACGTATTATTCTATATTGCTTCATATGAATAATTGCTTTGAAAAATTGATTGAAATTATCTGCTTGGAGATTAAATAATAAGATAAATTATTTTATTTCCTTAAGAATCATGTTTTATTTTTCCAATTCTGACGGGCCTCTTAGTAGACAATTTTACATTCACTTGCATCATTAAAATTTCAGTACACTTCATATTTAAATAAGATATTTAATTTTCATAATATATATAAATTTAAATAATATTTCTATAACACCTGGTCTCTATGATTAGTTCAATAATAATATTTTCAACATATTTGAAAATAGCAAATAACTATTATTTTCATGTTTTTTGATATAATGTTTTGATATTACATGCTGTTTTATTATATATTGATATATCTCTAAAAACTTACAGTAACTTAAAAATTATTCATTTGAAGAATGTTATTAACTTAATATTATATTGTTGCATATGAATAATTACATCGAAATAACGTTTGAAATTTTAGCAGCACATGACTTACCATGATACATTATTTTAGTTTTTTAAGATTCGTGTATTGTTTTTCATTTCTGACGGGCTCCTTTCACATTTACTTACACCATGAAAATCTCAATATACTTCAAATTTTCATCCAAAGTATAATAATTAAGAAAGTTGCGATTTCAATTAAATAAATGGATTAATATGCAATTAATCCTAATGTTGAGATATATCTACAAACTTACAGTAACTTGAAAATTATTCCTTTGAAGAATATTATTAACTTATTAATGTATATTGTTGCATAGGAATAATGGCATCGAACAAATATTGAACATTTACAATAGGACATGACTCACCAAGATAAATAAATTTAATTTGTTAAGATTCGTTAATTGTTTTCCATTTCTCATGGGCTCGTTTCAGATTTTATTGCATCATAAAAATGACAATATATACTTCCAATTTTTATCCAAAGTATAGTATTCTAAAGTTGCAAATTCAATAAAATAATGGATTAATATGCATTTTAATCCAATGTAGATATATCTTTACAAACTTACAGTAACTTAAAAATTATTCCTTTGATGAATATTATTAACTTATTATTTTATATTGTTGCATAGGAATCATTTCATTGAAATATTTATTCAAATTGTCTAATAGGACATGACTCACCAAGATACATTATTTTAGTTTATTATAATTAGTGTATTGTTTTCCATTTCTGACGGGCTCCTTTCACAATTACTTGCAGCATAAAAATCACAATATACTACAAATTTTGATCCAAAGTATAAAATGTATAAAAATTGCAAAATCAATTAAATAATGGTTTAATATCCAATTAATCACATTCTTAAAAAATGTTGTTTGTTAGATCATGAAAAGTAAAATGAAACTTTAAAACAATGTCTGTAACACCTGGACACTTTGATTAATTAAGCAATAATGTTTTCAACATAAGGAAGTACCTAATAACTTGATTGTAAGAAAATTATTATTTTCAGTATTACTTTTGAAAGATTACTGTTCTGGAATAATTATATTTGAAAAGAAAAATGCCGAAAAGAACATTTGTTTTATACAAATATTTTGATTTTCACATTATTAATTTTTTATGTGTATCTAAATACAACAGAAAATTGAACAAAAAACTAACTTATAATAATTATAATTGATATACTAGAAAAATTATTCAATAAAATTTAATATTATTAAACGAATTAATTTTAAAATTAAGCTAATTTTCAAAAGGTAGGATTTTACGTTCATGAATATATTGAAAACTAAATGAAATTGGCAGTAAAGTTTTATAAAGATTTTTTTAGATTTTTTTTTCATTTCAATAGCAAAATGTATATGTAAAATGTGTAATTATGTATATGTAAATATGTAATTATGTATATGTAAAATATGTAATTATGTATAAGTAAAATATGAAATTAAATGCAATAAATTTAAAAAATAAGAAAATTGCATCTTAAATATTTGAACATTATCTTATTTTACAGAATTAAGTTTATATTTTAGGTCGTATTTTTATGAACTATGCTTAATAGTGTATGTTAAAAGCCAAATGTGTTTTATATATAATCTTTTTTAACATATTTCAACATGAAGTAAAATATTAGAATAAATTAATGGAAAATTTAATCAAGCAATCAATTTCAAGAAATAAATTCCATAATGAAATATAAAAGAAACAGATTACAAATTTACCTCATTAGACTTCTTAGTTTTTTTCTTTTCTTTTTCTTTTCCAAAGATATTTTAAGTTTTAATATCTATTTGACTAAGTAGAATACTGTGTTTGGAACTGAAACATTCAACGTTACCCTATATGTGGTCTTGGTATGTGATAAAGAGACTAAAGAGTTACTATGGGAGAGTAGGAAAATACTGAAATTTTCTTTAACCGGAGAAAACAATTTCTACTTTAAAACTTTCAAAATAAATATAATAAACTTAAAGTATTGTGCAGCAGGGAGCGCTGATAAGACCTTTATTGTTTAACCTTTTGATTACGGGGTTGGGGCAGCTTACGTCTCACCGATTATTTTTTTATTCTATTCGCACCACTTTTTGAAAAAAATAATTTTGCCATACACTTATATATTCAGTTATTTCCAAGGAAATCTAACACAAGGATTTTTTTTGTAAAATGTGATACGATTGAATATAAAAATAGTTGTTAGTCCATTCCCTTAATCAGAAATTTAATATAACTTTGCATTGTATGGCAGAAAAACTGGGCGTTCACACACGGAATTATACCCTTACGTTGCCGTTCGCTATGCAGACGACCTTGTTCTATTTGCTAACAATTAAACATTATGTGAAATAGATAAACAAAAGATTAACGAATGGTTAGCTAAGAGAGGATTAACATTATCGCATAATAAATCCCACATAGAACATTTGGGAGATGGATTTAATTTTGTAGGTTTTTGTTTAATACGTATGAAAGAAACAAACCAAAAGATTTAGTGTACTATTAACACGTTCGCTGCCAACTACGAGTATACTCGTTGTGCTATCTACGTTTCTTCAATCTAAAATTAGTTATTCGCACCGGAAATTTCAAAACAAGAATTTTTATTTTATGTAATCACGAAATGTCTGTAATAAAACAATGTAAATGTTGATACTAATATTTTCTGGTGTGAATTTGAACTTTCTAAATAAAACGAAAATTCCGGCATTTTTATCTTGGCAGCGAACGTGTTAAAAAATCTTTAAAGGGGATACATTAAATGCTTTTTCCAAATGATGTATCAGACATGAGAAAAATATTAGTTTGAAGAGCAAGTGATGTCATACGATATCTTAACGAAGCTAACGAAAAAGACAGGCTACCGCGGTGCATTCCACTTATCTTTTTTCACACACCGTTAGAGTGACGTTGTGCTCTTTTCGTACTCCTTCATTGGTGCATTCGAGCATCACGTGACTCCGGCGGTCTGTAAAAAAAGATATGCGTAAAGCACCGCGGTAGCCTTTCTTTTTCGTTAGCCTCGTATCTTAATAAAACGATAACAGGGTGCTGGTAACCATTTAAAACTACATACTACTAAAAATACATTCCATGTATTAGATCAATGGGTGTTTAAAGAAATGTTAGCTAGCTCTATAGAACTCATCACAACAAGCTTCGACAATGGTATAGATGTCAATGGATCAATAAAAAGAAGGGAAGATCAATGGGTTTTCCAAGATAAAAGTTCAAAGATTTATCTAGAAAAAGTATCATGGATACCCTATAGACGACATACTGTGCTAAAAAATAGCATCTCCAGATAATCCTAAATTGCTTCTGTATTATTTATACGATAAAAGAAACAAAAACTCGATATTTACAACTAATAATAAAATTTTTGGCGAAAACAACAAGGGAAATGTCCTAGATGGTTGGACATATTAGAAAGTGAGGCAATATTACATGCACCTCATATTATTCCGAGATAATTCTGAGGCAGGGATAATTTAGCTAACCTAATCTTAATCTTTTTATATGTAGTGTTCCGTCGGCCGATAAATAATAGACAAGGTCGAGCTACAGCGTAGGCAGCAGTTGCTTGAGCTGTATGCGTAGCAATGCGCATGGAGTTGTGGAAAGTTACTCCCCAGCTTGCCCATTTACTTTATATCTTTATTGTAACAACCTCTACGAAACACGAATTTTATGTATCGTATGAAAACATATTGGAGGAAATTTTCTTGTGATATTTTTTACAAATGTGTTGATTTCTCTACAGAATAAAACTTATTTTTTTTGTACATCTCCTATTCTTATTTTATATGTATGAATGGAAGTATCATTCAAAAAAAGCATTTTTTGACTATTGGTATTGTTTATGTATTTGCATAAATTATATTATTTACACAAATTTGAAACAAATTTAGACAATTTTATTTCACGATTTAAATATAAGTTTCGAAAACTTTTTAAAATTAATATTTCAAAAAAGGTTTAAAAAGAAATAAAATATTGAAACTGTTAAATTTCTATGCATTTTACATAAAATAAATACTATAAAAATAGATATTTTGTTTCCATATAAAAATCAGAAACATTGTTAAATTATCCATCTAACTGGAAGAAATAAATTCAGTGACAAAGTTAAGAATATCTTTTCGCGAAAAAATTCTAACAAGATCTATTATCTTTCTTTAACTTCTGATTTATTCTTTAAGTGTCGAAATCGATATTCTCCGCATCTTATAGACAGCAGTAACAGAATCGGTAGGGGGAGAGAAGAATGAACTGGCAAGCATCTTCCCAGAACGACTTACACTGATGAGAATCTAAGTGCCTTTTATATTCAGCGAGCAAGAAGTTAACTGTCATTCACAATTTTGGCTGACAATTTATAAGCGTAATTTAAAAAATATATATTTATCTAATAGAAGTATAAAGAAACTGAAAATTTTTGAGAGATTTTTTTCGGGTATACGAGTATTTATGTAATATATATATATATATATAATTAAAATGAAATCACATGCCTGAAAATAAATATAAAACTAAGATATAAAAAAACATTACACAAGTCAGTCAAAATAAAAAAAATAAAATACCGATATTGAAAGTCGTCTGAAATAAAATTAAGAAAAAAATAAACATAGTCTTGTGTATCATGTAATAGGTATATAGCTTAATATTTGCATTTGAATTATGTTTAGCAAATTCCAAATTTAATTTACCGAGATTTAATTTTCTTAGAAATATTTATAATAGCGTTTAAGAACTATCAAAAAGTAGCTAAAATATATTCCGTAAAAAATAAAAATGTTACTAGATCTATTATATTTCTTTAATATGTGTTTTGTTTAATGGTTGTCAACCATGCGCCTGTCTGACATGAATAGCAAAAACAGTAACATTGAGGTAAGACATGGTTAGACTGTCAAGCTTCTTAGGAGAACGACGTATACTGATGAGTATTTAAATGCCTTTTATAATCAGTGAGCTAATAGTTAACAGTTGCTCATATTTTACCTAGCAATTTAGTAGCGGAATCTCAAAAGTTAATGGTAGTATACTAGATGGTATTTAATGTGACTATATAGTTTTGGAGGAAATATTTTATTGTGATATAGTTCAATTTTGCTTTTATTTTTAAGTATAGAAATTTCAATAAAGTATATACTATTTTTAATGTCCACAAATATATTACGCCTGTTTATTATCAATAAAAAACAGTTACACTAACACAGGCAATTAAACTATAAAATTAAAAAGCACAATTATTTATTAAAAGCATTTTACGTTTCGGGCTTTCCAGAAGCCACTCATCATTAATGTAAAAAACACAAAAACACAATAGATGATAAAACAACTTGCAGAAAAGAACATGTATCAAAACCAATTCAAAAAACCGGAGAAGGAGTGTCGGAGGCCTGAATCAAAGTAAATTAGCATATTCAGATGGAACCGAGCTGACTTCATTAAGTGTAGATTTTGTGAATCAAGCCTCTAAGAAAACACGACTCCCATAAACGTTGCAATTACACTTTATGACTGTAGCTCTCTTAAAATCAGGGAAAAGATCTGCTTGTGTTTCATGGGCCACAATGGGGCAGGAAAGAGCAGGAAAGAAAGAAAAGTAATATTTAAACTTTCTATTTAGTATCTCTAAAATGATTTTCAACGTATAATCATAATATAATTAATATTAAACGAATTAAAATATTAAATTGATAAAAGCGTATATTAAATTGATAAAATCGTATATTTTTAAAAATACATATTACTTTCTTTATTTGTATTTATATTTTCATTTCTTTCCTGTTCTTTCCTGCCCCATTGTGGCCCATGCAATACAAACAGATAATTTCCCAGATTTTAAGAGATCTACAGTCATAAAGTCGAATTGCAAGGTTTAATGGAAGCCGTGTTTTCGTAAAGGCTTGATTCACGAAATTGTTGGTATTAATATTATGATTATACGTTGAAAAAACAATTTAGAAATACTAAATAGAAAGTTTAAATAATACTTTTATTTCTTTCTTGTTCTTTCCTGACCTATTGGGGCTCATGCAATACAAACAGATCATTTCCTAGATTTTAAGAGAGCTACAGTCATAAAGTCGAAGTATATGACAATATCAGTCATTGTAGCAGTTTCACAGCCAGTTTGCATATTTTAAGAAGTTTGTTTGCCGCATAATTAACTCGATTATGTTTTGAAAACGGTACAGTTATATACGAGAAATGTTCGTTTTCGTTTCTTTTTTTTTTAATTCTTGAAATATATGAAATCGAAAAGTTCATATAAATTTCAAGCATCGAACGGGTAATTATTAGTGTCATCAATATAGCGCGTTAATTTATTTTAAATATCTACCAGGACATCTGAAAAGTAGTCCGTACTTTATTTAATCACGGAATGTCTGTCATTAAAAAAAAAATACTTTTTAAAAATTCTGGAAAATCTTTTGAATAAAATGGCAACACTAGTTATTAGTAAGGAACATCATCCATAGGTATTTGAAACAAAATAAAAAATACATTCATTGTAAAACTAAAATATCAACCATTTACTTTCGAGAATCTGACGTGCTCATCATCTGGGTTAAAAACGTTAAAAACCAGAGGTTGAGTTCATACATTTATGCTTGATGGACTATTCCAAAATTCAAACTCAAAATGGGGAAATGTTATTTCATTTGGACTGTTCCAAAATTCCAACTGAGTGGGGAGAGAGTTTAGGTTATTCCTAGTAAATTAATCAACTCTTGGGAATAGTGTATGATAATGTATCATTACACGTATAAGTAGTTCGACATAGAATTTCAATTCATTCCATAATTAATAATTTTTGATAGACTCATGACTTCTTTTTGATCTTTGCTCTGCTAAAATCAATCATAATATCCGCTCTTGATGTAGCTTAGAAACTGTCGTTCGACATCGGTTTATTTTAATATCTGCAACGTGTTCTACTAAACACTCATTCAACTTTCGTGATGTCATAAAGATATCTATTTTCTTCTTATTATCTATTATTGTAGCAGGGATTAAATAGACACCTGCAGAATCTTCCATAAGGATCGGATTAATATTCCTATGAAGTCTTGGCATTTAATTTGATATAAAGGAAGCGATTAAATTTATATTATATTTCTTTAATTTATACATGAAAGATTCAAATAAACCAGGAAAATAGTTGAATTTGCGTAACTTTACTGAAATTACATTTAAATTTACTATTGCTATTATTTCCATATTGTGTTGGTAAAAATGATTGTTAATAAACTTAATCCAATATCATCTACTGTATATCTAAGGATGGCTAACTCCGGATTAATATATTTCTCAGTACAGACAGAAACGCTCGTTTAATGTAAAATCTGTATGCTGGACCTATATAATAAGTTGAAGATGTACGCATCTGAATAAAACATCTTTACGTACTTTCAAATAGAAATTTTGTTTTTACGAAATAATTTATATGACTTGTCATAATAATGTTAATTATATATTCAAGAAACTTGACATATTTTATACCATTTTCATTTACTAAAACAGAAAATTGCATTCATTGTGATGATCTTATCTGCTTCTTAATAGTTTAAAATGTAGAAAGAAAAACAAACAAAATAAAAAATATGTATACAGTAAACCACACATGAAAGTAGCGCTTAACGAAATTAGCAAACGAAATATTTGTACTTCAATGAAAAGATAATGAATATGGCCCTCAATACTGTTTATAATGAAGTAAAAATATTACGTAACATATTTTAGGCATTATTCATAGAAAATGTGTTCATATGTTTACAACAGTTTTCAATTGAAGTATCTAAAAATTTAGGAAAATATCATGGAAAATGAAAGATAACAATATTATTTCTTTAACAAAAATAATAATACTTTTCACAGTAAACAAGTTTAAACAGGAATTACTTTAAAAAGAAAATATTTATTCAGAAATATATTAATTTGTCTTAAATGTAATGCTTCATTTTTTATTAATAAAAATGTTATTATAGATATCCCAGTACTTTGAAAAGCAATTTCGAGCAAATATACTACATATTCTTATCGTTATCTTCAAAAGACTCTACAAGTATCTATTCAAAACAGTTTATATATGTTTTCTAGAAGAGTTGTTATCGCTGTTATTTTCGTTTTAGCTCGCAAACCGGAAGGTTATATTTGAGTTACATGAAGTTGTTGATTATGAGCCTAACAAAATCATTTCTAATATTGACATTAAAGAAAACACAACTTTAAAATTTGTACAGTTTTACAATTTTCATGTGAATATTCTAATAGATTTCCAGATATAAAAATTTTAAACGGGTTTTCATAAAAAACATTTTCATAAACAATAAGTTACGAAAAAACTCCCTATCTCCAAAAATTATGGCTATATTTTTATAAAACCAATCGCCTACAATTTATTCAATATTGTGAGTGCAATAAATTTTCGATTTGAATATAAAATAATTTGAATAATTTTTACGGCTATTTTTATAAATTACTACACTGTCAGAAAAAACTGTAAATTTATGAGCGTTTGCTCTTCAATTTTCACGGGCAACAGCCTTATTTGATGAAAAACGGTCTGATCCACTAAATAAGCGGCCTTATCTCTTAGATACTTAGAAAATTAAGAGCAATCCAATTATTCCTACAGTTTTAGCCCATATGTTAGCAAAAACATGGTACGACCCCATACATTGTCCTCCGCTAGGGTGTAACCCTTCATTTTACTCGTGTTTCGAAAATTTTTACCCGCCAAAACAGCGATTATGTGATGATTATCTAACGTACTACGTGCTACGGAACAGTAAGTAAAGTGTTATTGTGTTTTAACGTGCATTATATCCTGTGCATTATAATGCTATACTACTTTGCCCTGTAAAATTACGTGCTGAACAAAACGATAAGCAGGGACCTTTTTTTACGGGGTATTACTGGAATCTCTGCTGCCGGCCTCTGTCTTTTCTGAGTGTACTCAGACAATACGCGTAATTTCCCCAAAGTGATAATTTGAATGGATATATCTACGGACGATTTTGTGTTGTAGTTTAAATAGTAATTCATTACATTCTAGATATTTCTAATACATATTTTTCTAATATACGATTTTATGTTACGACTCAAATAGTAATTCTTTACATTCTAGATAACTCTAATATATATATATATATATATATATATATATATATATATATATTCTTGAACAATGCGAGAAAGGTTAAAATTTTTATCGTGAGGATATCTTACGTAATTATCAACTATTACATTATTTATTCTAAAAAATTGGAGAAGTTGCATCAAAATAATTTATTTAAAAAACGTATTTTTTATGTACAAATATATTCGAAAAGCAAAATCAATGCTATAATCATTTTTGTTTTTCATAGACAAAATGGATGTTCAAACGTAGTGGTATACTTCAAATCTGACAGTAAACATTTGAAGAGCTCGGATTTAAAACAAGGTAATTAACAAAATGGATGTTTTGAAGTATTCAATATTCAAGTTTTCTAAAGAAACCTAAAGACAAAACTATTGTGATTGCTTTCTCTAAAAAAGCTGATTTGTAAAGACTGTAGAGCAATTCTCTTGGCCATGATCGAATAATGTATATATCAAAATATTGCAGTATTTCAAACATTTGGGTAATCGAAAAGGGACACAGTTAGCAAGAAGATTCGTCTAAATACATGAAAATAATTTAATTGTCCAGGTTTACAATGCACAAATACTGAAAACAATACAAGTTGAAAGCTTAGCATCTGCCCGTCGCAGTGGCAAGATAATTATATATGTTCAAATCTATATGTTGATGGATAGAATAGTAAGAGAATACATTATTAAACTCTTATGCCACAAATTCTTCCTTTGTTGTATTGGAATATTTAATTTGCGGGAGCATATGAATAAGAATGTATTAACATAAGGAGACTTTTGAATTAATAAGGATAAATTTGTTCAGTTAGCAACTATGAAATCATGCGAAGAATACGTTACCACAGTTTTGAGAAACACATATATGGACTAAATAACAGATAAAGAGGTTACCGCACAGCCATTATATCATTCAGAAAAAAAAAAAAAATGCATAAATGTCAAATTATAACGAACTCCAAAAGAGGAGCAGATATATTTCTGTAAATTCGGAAAATTTCTTTATGATGGCATAAAATGTGTAAAAAATAAACCTTGGATTTTCTAAAGATTTTCAGATGCAATTAAACATTTTTGCATGAAAATTAGACAAAAAAATCATGTTTTACACTCGAGCCTTACTTTTATACTACATTAGAAATTTTGGCAATGGTGATTACTTCAGGTTAAAAACATTACGTTATTTATTTCAATACACGTTATATTAATCATTAAACTAATAATATGAATAAATATTTGACAGTTTGAATTTAATATTTGCTTTTAATCATTAAATACCGCGTTTAATTGAATGCTAAGTAAAAGGACATCGAAAGATATTGATTTGAAACCCATTGTTGGAATTTCTACAGCATCAGAATGATAAAATGCGAAATTTAATTAAATGTACTAGTAAATGACAATGCAGAAACTGGAAACATAATATTTTGCAAAAATGAAGACAATAAAAGTTATTATATTTTCATCACGTAATAACATTAAATTTAAAGAAAAATCTTGAAATATATTCTTTTTCTCAATAGAGATTTTTTACATTTTAATTTTATTCCTTTTTTATCACTTTTATGTCGTTTTGTAACTGGTACATATTATGTTTTAACAAAGATTCGCGAATCTTATTCTTTTAATTTTCTTTTTAACATTTCCCAACGGTGTTAAAAAATGTTTATGCTTTCGGTTTGTCTGTCTGTCTGTCAGCCGTCTTACTCGTCTGTCTATGCTCTAACTTGCGTAAATACACTCGGATTTACGCAATATAAGAACACACATTTTATCAGACAATTAAATACATTTTCAATTTTTCACTGATGTTGGTTTAGTGTATTTAATTGTCTGATAAAATATCTGTTCTTATATTGTGTAAAATAAGTAATTAGACGTAGTGTTTATGCTTTAATATATACTACATTTAAAAAAAAAAAAACACTCGGATTTCTTTAAAATTCATATATGTTATTGGGCTTTACTATGGCATTTTGGTATTGAAAATAAAGTATGGTTCGTTCACAGGGACACTCAAAATAATTCTGTTACATTACGGTGTCTGGGGAAAAATCGTTTGCAGCGTATTTTAATGCTATTTCACTATTTTATATACATTCAAATCGATGCATATCATTGAAGTATCCTACAAGGCGCTTGCACTTTAATATGTTATGCGCAGAATGCATCGTTCATTTGCAGGGACACGCAAAATAATTTGGTTATAGTACTGTCTATGAGCAATAATAGCTAGTAGATCCTTTTCAGTTATGGTCCGCATTTTTAAATGAAACTATTTGTTTGTATATTAATTTGCATTTGTTGCATAGATATTATATAGATCATATACAGGGCTGCTCAAAAGATATCACGTACATTTCCGTTTATTGACGGAAATTGCTGAAGGGGAATTTTCAATTGAGCTATGTCTTTCCTAACTCAAGTAAATTTTAGCAGACTGTGTAGCAAACATACAAATCTATAGATGATACACAGAGCTGCACAAAATAATTTGGATATTTTGTTTAATTATTGGTAATAATTGTTGAAATTGGGTTTTCAAATGAGTTATGTGTATTATAAATTGTTTACTACGAAAACTGTGAAATTTTGTTACAATATTCTGAATATGTTGGAAAGTGTTTTTATAATCTATGATTCAATGATTATTCTATGAAAGCGTGATTTTTCGTTCTTTTTTATTTATAAAATTTAATTCACAAACGTGCACAGAATGTTCGATTAAAAAGGAAAGAAAAAAATATGATTCTCTTTATGGAATTTGCAAAAATAATTTTTTTGTTTTGTTTTTTGTTTATCTGCAAATGTTAAACCAGAATTGTTTTATTGTACTTTTTTTATATAATTCAGTGTCAAATACATTTATAAAAATTGCATTTCAAATTTCAACATTGTATGCATTACGTACAACTTTCCTGTGCATTTTGTATTTTTTACGAATAAACATGTACATGTACAACCAGAAAAATAACGCGACTTAATAGAACAACAAGAAATGTAAAATTAGGAATGACAACGACCAGCCAGATAAAAAGAAAAACATATAATATGAACAAGGAATCTAAGCAAACAATGTTTTTCGAAAGACATGAATAATCGACAATAGTCTTTTCGGATCTACGTTTCTGATTTATCAAAATTTCAGAAGAGATATCATGTAATATTTTACTAATCTCTATATTTCTGTATTACAAGTTGCTCATCGAATGGAATTAATTCTTGTTTAGATAGAAAAGGATAAATAAATTATGTTTCTATCTAGTCATAATAAATTATATTGAGATAATTCGCTATTCTGTCCACTATATTGTTGCAGTTTGTAAACTGTATTAAAAAAACTTTTACAATTTATCATTATATAAACTTGTTCTTTATAAAACTTTAAAAAGTCAGTGGTGAGTCTGCATTAGTAAAAATATGTCTTAAAGAATATTATCCGAATACCATAGAATTGTTATATTCAGAGTTCTCTAAAATAAAAATTCGTAATCTACCCTCGACAATGTCCATTTTGCTTATAGTATTACAGACAAGTTTTACCTTTCAGGAAAATGGCTAATAACGTAAGTTTAATTACGTAATAAATCTTTGAAAGAAATATCCATAAGGTTCCGCTTCCGGATGTCCACATCCATTTTAAGTTACTTGTAAAATTTCAGAGTTAAATGTGCCGCGATATGAAAGTAGATGAGAGATGAAAATATACCAAGTAAATAAATAAATATCAACTAAAATATAGTTCAACAAGTTATGCCATATTATAAAAAGATCTATCGACGTGACTCGGTTATTTTTAGACATATATCAAAGTTATATCCGCTATTATAGTCTATCTATAATAGCGCCGGTAAATTCTAAACTTTTGAGATGTGAAAGTATTGTTCTAATAAAAAATAGACTTTGGAATCATAGAAACTGACTGGATAAAATGCACAAAAGATGCACAATGTAAAAAGGCATATGTTTCTTAATCTAGGATAACGTAATGTAACTACCAAAGAAAATGCAGAATAACCTCATTACTCACGATTCAGAAAAGCTTTTTTATCTTTAATAAACCAGAGAAACCAATACGTTTTCCACATTTGAAGAAGGATTTAGAAAAACAAAGTTTCTGTGGTTGCCACAGGTTTTTGGAAACGTTTCCGACTAGTATTTATAGTGTATTAATGAGTTTTCCGAACACGGAATAAAGGTTTTTCGGATGCTATCAATTCTCAAACAAACATTTTCATGTTCAACAAACATATTTTATAGACAAACAAGATAATTTAACAGCATTAACATTAAAATTAAAATGAATGTTATTTTGTGACTCTGGCATGTACAAATACAGTTACTCGGCTGCAAATTTGTATTTGAGAATTCATAGCATTCTAAAACCCGATAGTCTTAATTGGGAAAACTTGATAATACACTATAAAAACAACACTGAAATGTTTCCGAAATTCAGCGGCAGCAAAAGGAAGTTTGTTTTTGTAAATGTTTCATTAAACCTCGAAAATAGATTTGTTTCTGGCGTTTCTAAAGAGAAAAAATCCTTTTGGGAAACGTGGGTAACACAGAAGAGTTTATTCAATAATTTCCTACGTGTTATATTACATTTCTGAAGGTGGGTCTTTTTTGTGATATAGTTCAATAAATTATACCACGGTAAATACATACTGCATACAAAAGTTTGATATTTTTTAAAGATATTTTAAAGAAAGATCCGTAAGAATGACCACACTGCTTGTAATATGAAATGTAAAATCTCAAACGTTGTGATTGGAATGAATTGTGATATGAAAATAGACACATGCTGAAAACTTACAAAGTGAATAAATAAGGTACTCACAAAAAGGTGGTCAACGAATTATATCACAGTAAAAAAAAAAGATCTGCGAAGGTAATTTCTCATATATTTCGAATATAAGGCATATTTCGAACTCACAAACGGCGCCATTATCAAGATCTGAACGATAAACAAACTATTCTCGCAAAAAAGTTTAAATAAACTTGAAAAACATAAACCACGAGATGTTATGCGTAATAAAAGCAGGTGTTTAAAAATGGTCAACTATTATTACACATATGATTCCGTGGTCTATGTTTTTCAAGTTTAATTTCAACTTTTGTAAGAATAGTTTGTTTATCGAGTAGATATTGATAATGGCGCCGTTTGTGAGTTCGAAATATGTCCATCATCATATTAAAAGGTTTTTATAAGACCTTTTGTGTTTTGTTTTTATCACTGTGTACATTTACATCTGTATTTTAATGATAATTGGTGATTTTATTATATGACAATGCAATTTCTGTTATTTTATTTAGATGTCTGAAAACAAAAATTGCAAGATTTCGCTATATTGTCCACATCACCTATAATATCACAGGTAAGTTCTAACATATGGAGAGTGGGAAGATTTTCTAAAATAAATACACTTCAAAATAATATAAAACGAATGAATAAAACACGCACAAAAATATAATTCAGTAAATTATATCGCGATCAAGACGAACGGAAGATAACAGTTTGATAATTTTTAAAGATCTCTGAAAGAATGTCACGTAAGATTACGCTCCAGAATGTCCCCATTGGTTGTCGTATTAGTGGTAAAACAAATAATTTTGAGAGTGGAATGCATTGTGATATAAAAGTAGGTACTTTCCGAAATAATCCAATGTCAAAAAATAAAACACACAAATCTGTAGTCTAACAAAATATGTGGTGGTAAAAATTATCCGATAATGTAATTTATGTTACTATTTTTCAGTTCTTTGAAAACATAAATTATAACTTTCTGTAAATCTTTTCTCTGTCTGTATCTTTTCTATAATTCACCTGTAATATCACAGATAACTTCTAATAATATGAGGGTAGAAAATATTGCTATAATAAAATAGGCACACTTTAAAGTCATACCAAGTGAATGAATAAATGCACACAAAAATGTAGTTCAGAAAATTATATCGTGGTAACTGCGAATTGAAGATGTAAGTTTGATCCGTTTTAAAGATCTTTGAAAGAAAGTTCCGCAAGATTCCGCTAAGGAATGCCCACATCGATTGTAATGTCACAGGGAAAACTTAAAACTTTGAGAATGGAATATATTAAGATTCTAAAATAAATACATGCTGAAAACGAACAATATGAGTAAATAAAGCACTCCCAAAAATGTAGTTCGACAAATTATGCCGTAATAAAATAAGTTCTGAAGATGCAAATTTGTAACATTTAGAGACCTTTGAAATGAAAATATGCAGGATTCCGCTCAATAATGTGCTTACACTTATAATATTACATTTAAGTTCAAAGCCTTCACAGTCTGGAGAGTATTGCTATAATGAAGTAGACACATGCTTAAATAATACAAATTAAAAGAATAAATTATACTGAAAATATAATTCAGGAAATTATTTTGTGTTAAATACGAAAAGAAGATGTATGTTGTAAGTTAGTGATCTTTGAGACAAAGATTTGTATAATTCTGCTCCACTGAATGTTCATATTATTTGGAAAACAAATGGCAAAACCTAAACTTTTGAAAGTAAAATGCCTTGCGTTATGAAATTAGATACATGCCGAAAACATAACCAGTGAATAAATAGAACATATTTCAAATGTTGTTCAACAAATTAAGATGTAGTAAAAAGAGTCTGAAAATCCAAATGTGCTTGTTTTTTTAGATATTTGAAGCAAAATCCAGAACGTTCTGCTCAAGAATATCAGAATCATCAGTAATATTACATGTAAATTTTACCTTTTTCAGTGTTAAAAGTATTGTTAGAATTAAGTCCATAAACATTGAAATCATCCAAACGTAATGAATAAAACGCAAAATTTCAATTTCATATTTTTCTTGTTCTCTTTACATATTTCGAGATATACTTCTAAGAGTTAAAATAGAATTTCAAAATAACATGATCTAGAAAATTTTAGTTACTTCAAACATATAATTTCCGCTTGACTGTTTGCAAACGCAAAATAAATTAATTTTCTTTTGTTTTGGAAAATTGAATGACAATATAATTAGAATGAATTACGTATATTTACACAGTGATAACATTGATTTAAGAATAAATATATTTTTTTCTAAGAAGTTATTCTTACCAAAAATACAAAGTTTATAATGACATTTATTATTATGCAATTAATAACAGTGTTTTTAAAATCATGGTTGTTATAACAAGGAGAGGAAAATTTACTGGAAAAGATGTCTGTAACACCTGGTTCTATTTGATTAATTAAACAATAATGTTCTTTGGCTAATAAGGAAAAATTCCAAAAGCTGCTTTCACGCGTAAATAGTTTATTTTAATATCACATTTTTAAAACAAACATTATTAATAGAAAATTCACTTTCATACAGGAGCATTCATGAGAAGAAACAGAGTTATTTATAGAGAAATATTTGAAATAATTTTTATATGCCCTATATCGTAATACACTATGAAAACATTATTGAAATTAGAACATATTTTTTCAATAATTATTACTCATATTCGACGAAAAACTGTTAATTAATTTTAATATTAGCACGCCGAATTTCTTTCAATATAATCTATCGCGTTGGCTTAATTTTAATGAATGCATTAAAAACTGTGAGTACTCAATAATTACTGTTTTCTGCAAAACCATTTTACCCAATCCATATTGCTTGTATTTCGATAGCTGAAATGCATGTATGTTACCAAAATGTTTATAATAATAGAAAACAAATTCATCAATTTACATAAGTATATTACGATCGCGATTTTTTAAAGAAAATACTTTTGAACTTCATCATACTATTTATAATATAATAGAAATAAAATACGTAAAGAAAAAAACAAAAAAATCATAGTAAAAAATGTCAGCTGTATTTAGTAAATAGAAATATGTATGTATACTCATACTCCTAACTTATTGATTTATAATTGGGTAAGGTTTGAAGGTCTCCATAAGCGCATACTCAGAAAATTTTGAAAAAAATACAGAATATTCTTCTCATGAGGATATATACGTTTATAAAAAAATTTGTTGCGGAACCTCGATATAACGTCCATAAATAATTATGAAAATTTCGTGTTTTGGCGATTTATCGCTGGGTTGGCGACACAAGGAAATTTTTTAAATGCACATTTTCGATAAATACGATTTAAGAAAAAACGTTTCCTACTCTTTATAGTGAACTAGTTTCAGTAAGTTTAACTTAAATAAATAAACTTTTATAACTACAGTTTTGCCATGTACATTTATATGTACATTTAAAGAAAATTAACGATCGTATTCTACGGTTTAGAACAAAATTTAAATTGATTAAAAATGCTTCAAACTAAAAATTAATTGTCCGATTCTGAGCACTGTCAATTTGACTTCGATACTGTTTGTGCCGGAGACAACAAGAAAAAAGTCGTGTTGCCATGGAAACAATGACTTATTCAATATCGAAATGTATAATGAGAGAGCTCTTAATCCGAGATTTACTGTTAAAATACACTTAAAACATATCCATCCAGCCACACCGTGCAAAATTATATAATTTCAGCAAAACTTAATTTGTATTTACGTTATATAAGCTTATAGAAAAAAAATTATAAACTATTTAATCGTTGAAATTTAAATTCATAAAGTACTATGCATCTAAATGCTCATCTAACCAGGCATTTTCAAATACATTAAAGTCGCTTGCATTCGGCGAAGAAAATTTTTTTCTCGCCAAATAGCGTCTTTTTGCGCCAAATACTCCAAAGTATATTATTTTTTTACACAATTTTTACTAGGATTCCGCAGATAAATTTGACTGATCTTTTATTACGTATATGAGTAGCTTCATTAGCATTTTTTACAAAATATTCTGAGTAGGCGCTTTAAAAAGACCTTCGTCAGACGAATGATCCATGAATCAATTACTCAAGCAATGTATACCACTTTATATAACACAGCTATCAATATAACCCGTTATATATATGTGTGTGAATTTTAGCAATAAAAAAAGATTTCTTATAGTACTTAAGTGACAAGAAAAATAGCATATCTTAGTTAGCAATACGCATTTTCTGTCAATAAATAAATAAATAAATTAAAACGAAAAAAAAAACTTAAAAGGTAACACCAGTTTGGCACCTTGAAATTTAATGTTTTTTTCAGAATTTTTCTTTTAAGAAATGCTAAGTGCTTATAATAAACCTCTAAAAACATGGATTAAACTTTGTGCCGTTATATTAAAAATAAATGAACAACGTGAAATAGCACAAATAAAAATATATAAATTAGCAAACAGCTGTTTCGCAGTTCCTAAAGCTCCATCATCAGCGCCAATTCAATAGATTAAAACCGACGTAACAGTTTAAGCCGTGTAAAATATGCTTGCGTCTTTCGCACGCGCCAAGATATAATGTCTGGCTACCTCTCACTTAATTCATTCTCTTCGTTTACCCCCCCTTTTTTCTCCTCTGTACTTAAACTCACCCGGTCTGGCAGGGCCCTAATATTGGTATCTGCATCACTTGTGTTTCCTGACTCCGCTTTTGTTTTTGAAAAGGTCGCCACCATTCAATCTTGGCGCGTGTGAAAGACGCAAGCATTTTTTACATGGCTTAAACTTTTAAATCGGATTTAATCTTTTGAATTGGCACTGATGATGGAGCTTTAGGGGCTCCGAAACAGCTGTTTGCCAATTTATATATTTTTATTTGTGCTATTTCACGTTGTTCATTTATTTTAAACTTATAATAAACCATTTACATTAACTTATTATACATATATTAAAACAGAAAATTATATTTTGATTGAGTCGATACACTAAAAAAAAGATGGTTTGAAAGATGATAAACCATGTACGCTTCTAGAAAACAAAGTTCAGCAGTAGTAGGGATAACGATGACACCCACTAGTTAATTTTGTAAATACCAGTATTTCCGAAGAAAGAATTGTGTGATACGTTTTTATAATATGCGCAAGACAAGTAACATTCGGGGTTGGTTTCTAAAAAAATTCCAAGAAAAATATAAAACGATTTTATTTGCAATGTAATCTATTTACAATCCGTTGGCTTAATTTTATATGAATGCATTAAAAACTCTGAGAACTCAATAATTACTTTTTATGTGGTGTCCAAGAAATTGACTCACAGGGAGCTCTATAGCGCTGGGGAACAGGGAGCTCTATAGCGCTGTTGCTTTGATCTGGAACAGTGAAATTAAGAGACCGTAGATTATTTTAGACCAAAAGCTAGCGAAACACGTATATTTTTTTAAAGTATGCCATTTTGTAAAATGGCATCGATTCAAAATAAAATGTAAATTTTGAGACAAACGTTTCCTTACTCATAGTTACACAGAAAAGCAAGAAATCCATATTTGGAAAGAAAACTATGAATTTTACTAGAAAAATATGTATTGATTAAATTTCAAGAAGATTCTAGGTGACTGATTGAAATTGATGGAGCTAGATTATCAACCGATTTTTACAATGATGTTCTGAGAAAATAATTTTTAATGTTTTAGTTGATATTGTGCTATTTTTCTGTTATTCTTATTTGCTTTAAATCCCATACCGTCATTTTTTTTATATCGCTCCTTTTCACAAAAAATAGACAATTTTCTGTGTGAATTTTAACCCTTCTTTACTTATGATATTCAATCCGACCTTTTTAAAAATATAGCTTTCTGAAAAGAAATATAATCTATGCGCGATACAATGGCTATTTTTAAAACGTAAGGAATATTGTTTAACATATCATTATATTCAAAATTTTCTCTTTGGGATATTTCCACAAAAAAGTTGGTATTTATAATTTTTCTGTGGGAATTTTAATCTTTCTATACTTATTATATTCAATGCGACCTTTTTAAAAATAACTGTATCCTTAGCTTTTCTTTATCTTCTACGTTTGCTGTTGGCTGTTCCATATCAACAGTTCGTCTGTCTTGCTTTCAGTATTTTCGTTAAGTTTTGTGTATGTTTATTAACCTTAATCTTTGTTTGGATTAAGAGTGATGCACTCTTTAAACACACGATGTTTTTTCTATAATTTTAAAATTCATTTAAAAAGTCAGTATGCAATATATCTATATATTTCACATGATGGAATAATAGCATTTTTCACAGTTTCCTGTAAGTCATTTAATTACATAAATCATGCCAAAAATATTTTTCCATAACTCATTATGGAGTTGGTATATTATATATAACCTAAGCAAATCTTTCTAATGTAAAAACGAGTTTTCTTTATTATTAAATGCAATTCTGTTCTATCTGCAAAAATAAGAGACAAATTTGGTTTCCATTCAGCATTTTGTTAAGTTTTATTTTCCATAAAAATATGAAAGGTTATTTAAGCTGACCTCTGTAGAAAAAAGTTACTTGATAGATTGGTCAAGACTATTATGTTATTCTCTGGTCACCTATAGCCTAAAGAATAGCACGCAGTCTTTTTCTAAATTTCAAGTTTTTCGTAGAACAGAAAACATCATTTTAATAGTTATTCTAATAATAAACTACCGTAATTTCCGGCGTATAATCCGCGGATCAAACCATCATGTTTCGACCCAGAAATGTAGTTTTATAAAATGTAACTTACGAGATCGCTGTCAATATTTAACTTTAATTATTGAATAAAATTTCTGGGTTGAAACAGAATTGTTTGAGCCGCGGATTATACGCCGGAAATTACGGTATTTGAATATTTAATCACTTAATAAATAATTATAAAACAAAGCTTCTCTCAATGGAAATGGATAGTTATAAATGTCAAAACACAATTCTTTTTTATTTTAAATAGCATTGCCTGTATATTTGAAAGAAACAAGAGATAAATGTTGACACTTTTCAAGATATTGACACATTTTCGTTATAAAAAGTAGAAGATTTCCATGTTACTCAGGAAAGTTAAGTTCACTTGATCTATGGGTTGAAACTAATTTATCATTCGCAAGTCACTTATAACCCAATATTTAGTGATTAAAAGCATTTTTTTGAAAAGAAAATCTATTTAGTATAATTTTCAATGCACAAGTAGTCACTAATTCGACTGTTTATCATGTCTGACAATAAGCAATTGCAATATAAAATTTCTCCCAAACTAAATAAGGTAAAGCCAGGAGAGATAACGCGGTCGGAGAGATTGCGCACATAGAGGTTCGGGGGGGAAGGAGTAGAATGAGAGCGCAGCGACTCCAGGTAGTTGTACAACAAAAGTAGTGGAGTGTCTACTTGAAAGTGCACTTTGATTGCTTTGAGCGTCTAAGATAAAGTATTGCTATTTTGTTTTGTTTTCTCAAAGTAAGTGCTTGAATTTTCATAGCTAGTCATCAGAATTTCTATACAATGTCAATAGTACAAAATATTTTAAACTTAAACTATTTCTCATAAGCTACTAATCGAGACTAACAATGTGAACATCAACGGTTCATTTTAGTACCGGTTTTGTTTAATTAAAAGGTCGCGCAATCTCTCCTACCGAAATTGGAGAGTTTGCGCATCTGATACTTAAGAGAGATGGAGCATTGTTCCCATTAGTTTATATGCTAGGAGAGAATACGCAGCTTATTGGTAAATTTGCATAAAAGAATGAAAAATGAAAATGGACTAATTTTAAGTTAAACGTGTTATTAAGTTACATAATTTTATTTTGTAATCTTTTCTGGATTTGCTTTTTCTGATTCTTTAATTTTTTTCCTTTAATTAAAAATTTTTAATCGTTTTTAAACTTATTTCCTTTTACTGATTCTTTACGCATTAGGTTGAAATATTCACTCCCAATACATTAAAATTTGTTCACAAAAACCTTACAGCAATGTCATTTATGTGTAATTATTATTGTTAACAATTTAATTGTAGTTATTATTAGTAACAATCTCTCCTACCCATGTGAGCAATCACACCAACCCTGTAAGGAGAGGTTGCGCAAAATAACTTTCTTGGTTTTATTACAACTGTTCTATTAAATTGCAACATAACAACAAAATAGCAATGGAAATGCATAAAAAACAAATGAAGTAAAAATTATTCATGGATGGTTTAGCAAAAAAATAATATTTAGATTTTTTATTGCTGTTCTTTTGAATTGTGCGCAGACTATCCTAGCTTTACCTTACATAGTTCTAGTTTACAAAGGAAATTACTTTTAAACACATTCCAACATAATTGAAAAGTGTTTATGACGTAAGATCGTCTGTCTGTCTGCCCATGTGCGTGTCTGATTTCACGTATATTTTCTCTTTCACGCTCGGAAGTATACTTCGTTTTCTACTTGATTCATATATGCTATTGATATTTATCGTGACATAGTTCCTATTAGAAATGAAATGTGTAGCTTTTATAATTCGTTTACTGAGATATTCTAAAGAATTCGAATACATTATAGTTTAAGGACGAAAATTGTTTTAAGTACTCTTTAGTGACATTACACTGCTTTAAATATTACGAAATTAATACACATTATCAATACACGCTACAACATTTTTTGTATAAAAAATGCTGTGCGTATAATTTATTGTTCTTTTGCATGAAAATAAAATAATTAAATTGTCAGTGATTCCCTAAAGTGCTCTCTTTAAACATATATTTTACTGCGGAGCACGATAATATCTCTCACAGTTTACATAAGATGAGTAGCATTTTATTACAGGACCTCGCAAAAAATTTCAGATACGTAATTGTCTATGAGCAATAATTCCAAAAACTGCTTTTCTAGTTTTGTTATTACTTTGCAATTTCAACTAAATTTTAGTATGTCATAAGTTGGTATTCATATTTCGTTGTGATGATATACCAAATTTCTCAGTACAGATTGCCATTGTGAGTATTTTTTGAAAGGAAAATATAATTTTAATATAATTTTCGATATTCTTATTGTTTATAAATGTAACGTATATCATTGTTCATAAAGACAATGAGAATATAGGTCTCAAAACGATTTAGTTTTTCTTTTAAAAATAATATTAAATTTTGTTCCTTTAATTCCAGATTTTTAGCAGAAATTATATCGTATAATAAACAAATGGCAACTTTTGCTATTAAATAGTATTGCATTTGTAAAATTTGTAAAATTGTCATTCGTATGTCCCTTAAACCATATATCCAATCGCCATTGTATTCACCACGTTTATAACGTTATGCGTATTTTAGGACTAAACTGTAACAATTGAAATTTTATGATGCACATTTTCAAACAGCAGTCCCAGATATGTTTTGAAATTCATACACTAATGTTAAAAGTTAAATTATTAAAATTGTATTTCAGCAACAATGAACTTGCTAATGAGACATAAAAAAATCACTGACTTAATTTTCTAAACAAAATGAACAAGAGAACGTAGAATTTACATAGTTAATTGAAAATTGACATTACTGCTCGTAAGGGGATATGGAACTGTACCATCTAAGAATGTTACCCTATCAAAATACCATCCAGCGAGAGCTAATCAAGCAGGGCGGTTGCTCTGCCAAGCCAAGCTTAAAAAAACGCCACACAAACAACGCCAATAACTGGACTAGACCGCTACTGCTTACTTACAGAAATCAACTTCGCAATGTTAAATCGACAAAACATGCCAGATTAAAATATCAGATATCAAATAAACCAGGCGTCGCAGAAAAAAAAAACGAAAACTAGAAGAATCTAATGAAGACTTTCTTCAATTTAAGACCAAACTCATCTTCATAAGTGATTTATAAACAGAGATACAGATTTTTTTTAAAAACGTCGAGTTACTTAAAATGATCACTTTTTTCTTCGTCAAACTTTTTTTTTTCATACAATCTACAGACCTTAATATTGAGCAGAATAAAAAAGGGATTGCATTTTTGGATAAGTAATTACGTAATCTATGTCCTTTTATTAAATCCAGTGTAAAAAATAAAATTCTATCCTTAATTAGCAAAAAATTGTTAATTAACTTGGCGATTAAAAAGTTATGCCAAAACAGAGATAAAACCCGCCAACGACCATGTACCATCTGTATTATAATAGCACAAATCAGTTACAGGTTATAAACACATCAAATTTCATCTGCAAGTCAGCCATTTTCTTCTGAAGATATTAAAAAAAATAAATAAAACTTCATAATTATAAGAATACACATTTTATCAGACAATTAAATATGACTGCAAACTGTGGCAGATGACTGTTTACAACATGAATAAGTATGAGAAATTGCTGACTAAGGACATCGATCTGTATGGCTCATTCGCAGAGCGTCAGCACGGTACGCATCGAGGCTAACGAAAACGGAAGGCTACCGTGGTGCTTTACACGTATCTTTTTTTACAGACCGCCGGAGTCAAGTGATGCTCGAATGCACCAATGCAGGTGTACGAAAAGAGCATCACGTCACACTAGCGGTCTGTAAAAAAAGATAAGTGGAATGACCGCTGTAGCTTGTTTTTTTCGTTAGCCTTGGTACGCATAAGGTCCCAGGTTCGAGTCATGGCCAAGGTCAATTTTTCACTCATGTTTGTTTAGTGTATTTAATTGTCTGATAAAATGCGTGTTCTTATAATATTGTAAAATAAAGTAGTCAGACGTAGTGTTTATCTTTAAAAAATATTTTGAATATATAATTTAGGTTTTTAGAAGGATCTTAAAAAAATAAATTAGTTTTTGAGGGAAGATGTACCTTCTAAAATGTATACATTAAGAGTTATCGGCATTTAAAATTTCTTTCCAAACGTAAACAAAGTTTTTGAAATGAATTAAATGTAATTCATTTATTTCTAAAAAAAAAAAAAAAAAAAACGGTAGACAGGCATTTCGTTCGCAGGAATACCTTTCACGTCATTTTCCTATAAATTAATGAAATCCAGTTGTTAAATTATTTTTGTTTTAGAAGTGAAATTTCCATTTAAATTTATTGTAACAGTACAATGTTTAATTGAATAAAATAATGTAAATCTAAGAAATTGTTAAGAAATTCCAAACATGCACAGGGCAACGCAAAAAATGAATAAATAAATAAATAAACAAAAATTAAATAAATAAATAAATAAATAAATAAATAAATAAATAAATAAATAAATAGAAATCAGCTTTCAGAAATTCTAAAAATTGTTCATATATCTTAATTACAAGCTAAAGGAGGGTTTATTTCTATATAATTCTATATATAATAGTCATTTCAACAAATATATTAAATTCCAATGAGATCTGTTTTAAACTTTAAGATAGTTTATAAAACATGATAAAAAATTTATAAAAAAGAATGGCGCGTCACATTTCGGGGAGGGGATGGGGAGGGGCGTGAACAAAATTAGGAAGTATAATAAGGCTATCCGTTTGAAACTTTACGATATTTTTTAACACATAAGATAAATTTTAAAAATAAAGCCACGTCAAAATTTATAGGGAGGCGCGGAGCGCGTTTTGCGTGCACAAGGGGGGGGGACACTTTTCTAAATTTTAACGATATCCGTCATGTCACATATCGTTACAAAGGGCTGTGACCACTTATTCATGTTATGCACCACAGTTGTCACCCCACATTTTGCGCCCCCACCCCCGACACTACTCATGTGATATATTGTTCGAAAGGCCTGTGACCGCTTACTCATATTATGTATCTTCGGGGTCCATCCTCCCACTATCAACTCTTTTCTAAATTTTGCCGACACCTCTCACGTGATATATTGTTGGAAAGGTCTGTGAACGCTTAATCATATTATGAAGGGTGGGGGGATTTTCTAAATTTTGCACATACCCCTCATGTGATACATCGTTGGAAACGTCTGTGACCGCTTAATTCTATTATGCTTCTCCGGTGTTCATCCCCCCAGTTTGCTCCCCAAACGCGATTAGCTTTCACCACCAGGGGCGCTTTCCTATCTCTGTTTCTATGGGTCGGATCACGACGGGGTATGGCTCATTCGACTCGACATCGATAGAGCTTTCCGACTTTAGTTCGTTGTTTCACCACCAGGGGGCACTTTCTTATCTCTGGTTCTATGGGCTGGATCACGGCGGGGTATAGCTCATTCGACTCGGAGATCTATAGCCTTAACTATTTCAGTGCCCGAGGTTCATATAGAACAGATTGCGCTACCTGGTGGTGGAAGAAGGAACTTGAGCGTTCGCAGCACGAATGCTATACGGTGCCGTGTCCGAGGTTCGTTTGGTTAGAGGTTTATACTATTCGATGTGTAAACTAAGGGATTATCCGGTGCCGAAGGCAGTGAGGAACCGGGTCGGAGGTTCGTTCGGTTCGAGGTTTTACAACATTCGGGGCCCCGATGTAAATTAGGGGCCCGCTAGCGGGCGAAGCCAGCTAGTGCTAATAATAACAGAGCGTGATATCACGTTTGATTTCAAATGCAGCGCTGACACGCTATGTACGTATTCCATTTTTATGCATTTCATGGATAAATCAGTGATATTTTTTAACGGAGGATAATAAGTATTATAACAAGCCACATTTAGTATGTTGATTTTAAGAGTGTAATTAGTTTAATTGAAAAATCTACTGGTATTTCTAGTTAACCCTTTAAACAATGACTGAAAGTAAAATGTAATTTTAAATTCTTTCTCATTTAAATCATGTTTAATATATTTTAAAAAAAAAGAAATGATATCTACAAAAACAACTTTTCGAAAGGAAAAAAAAAAGTTGTGGCTAAAAAATGGTATGATATCAAATTTCCAAGCTATTATATTACTTATTTAACTTTTTCCATTAAATAAGTTATCATATATATAAGTCGAGTGCCTACGTATATGTTAATAGAAATCGTTTTCTCCTGTACTAAATACATCCTAACGAGTTTCTGAAAATGCAATTTTTTTCAAATTATGCATGATGGGCTTGACGGCCATCTTTCCATATTTCTAAGCACCCAAATTTCTAAAGTAAAAGCGTAATATGTTTGCAATGTAATATGTTTATAACAATTTCGAACTACGGACAGATAAATTAGATAAGACTTATATTTTGAGAAATTGATTTTTACTAGTTTGAAGCGTAATATGTTTGCAATGTAATTAATATGTTTATAACAATGTCGAACTTCAGATTTTAACTACGGACAGATAAATTGAGGAAGACTGATATTTTGATAAATTTATTTTTACTACTTTGAAATGATTAATTACTCTAAAAAATAAATCATAAGATGAATCTTTAAGATAAGTCATCATTATCTTAAGACACAATTTTCAGAGCATACAAGTCTATAAATGAAACGCTTAAAATATTTGATTAAATAACAATTTTGAACTTCGGATTTTAACTACGGATTTGGGTGCTTAGAAATTTGTGAATACTATGCAAAGATGGCCGGCAAGCCCATCATGCATAATTTGAAAAAAAAAATGAATTTTCAGAAACTCGTTAGGATGTATTTAGTACAGGAGAAAACGATTTCTATTAACATATACGTAGGCACTCAACTTATATATATGACAATTTATTTAATGGAAAAAAGTTAAAAAGTAATATAATAGCTTGGAAATTTGATATCACACCATTTTTTAGCCACAACTTTTTTTTTAATTTTTTACGCTTAGCTTTTTTTAATTTAGAAAAGTTGTTTTTGTAGATTGAATAGCTACTGTGAACTATAATAATTAAAATTATCTCTAGGTATAAACTTTAAATAATATTAGTTAATATACATATTTTTCGTTTTGTCTAAAATGAGAAATGTATATAAAATAGATGAATTAATTACAGCCATGTAATAGTTGCCTTTGTTCAAAAAGCTTTCCAATTCCAAAAAATAAAGTTTCACAAAAAATATTCTGAATTCAAAAAACTTAATACTACTCTATAAAAACTACACTGAAATGTTTCCGAACATCAATGGCAACAAAAGTAAGTTTGTTTTTATGAATGCTTCTTTAAACCTCAAAAATAAATTTGTTTCTGACGTTTCGAAAGATAAAAATCGCTTTTCGGAAACGTGGATAACACAGAAAAGTTTATTGCATAATTTCGTATCTGTTATATTATATTTCCGAAGATTTAGACACATTTGATTTTTTTTACAGTGTAGTTCACTAAAATTATTTGGTAAAGGAAATACGCTTCAGAGCAAATTTGTAAAATTTTATTGTAATTACATAAAGTTACTTATTTTTCAGAAGTTTTGTTTTCGCAAGGACAATTAGTGCACACTGAAAAGTTCTAAAATCAACGCTTACAAAAATTAAAAATAAAAATTTTTAAATGCTTGGTATCAGCATTACAAGCAATAGATTTAACATAATTCCGTTACCAAACATTTAAATATTTCCGAATAATATCCTTATATATTTTTTAATAGTTGTAAGTACTAACTGAATAGGTCATTTCAAAAATCACATAAGTCAAGTGTTTTCCAAATATAATTTTTTTGGCAAATGCTTCCTTAAAGGTAGAACCATGATCTGGGTACTAACCAAAGTCAGTGTATCCCTTCCTCTTTAAACAACACCTTCTGATTTTCGTTCACTACTTAAACGGCATAAAGTCAGCGACTTAGGTGTTTTTTTCATGCAATACCAGATTACATGCGTATACCATATTACATTACCATTTGCATGCAATATCATATTACAACACAAAAACGTTCCTATATAAGTGTTATCTTCAATAATTTTGATTATAATTATGTTTAATTTGACCGTTTTGTTCAAATTAAATACCACGTAACCTTGTTTCTTGCTAAAACAACGTAAGTCAGGAACAGTTTTTCTGTTATTCTTTTTTTCGTTATTCATAAATTATAAAATTTATTCGATATTTACAAACGTCGAAGTACAAACTCTCTAAGCCTCCCCCCCCCCCCAAAAAAAAAAAAAACCTAAAAATTCGTTCACTTGTGAATAATACAGTTTTTTTTCTGAAAAGTTCTGAATCTGTGACTTATGTGGTTTTGAAATGACCGATTCAATTGTACTTGCAGAAACTGAAACGTGAATAAAGATCTGATAATGTAATTTCGGTTATTATTTCAGAAGTCTGAGAACAAAAATGACAAGATTCCGCTAGACTGACAAACATCACCTGTAATATTACAGGTAAGTTATAGCATTAGGAGAGTGAAAATGATTGGTATAATAACTAGAGGCACTTTGAAATCATACAAAACAAATGAATACAGCACACATAAAAATGCAATTTAGTTAATTATGTCGTGCTAAATACGAAAGTAAGATATAAATTTGATAATTTTTTAAAGATCTGTAAAAGAAAAACACGTAAAGGTACGCTACAGAATGTCCACATTACTGGTCATATTAGAGGTAAAACGTGAAAATTTGAGAGTGGAATGCATTGCGATATAAAAGTAGATACTTTCATAGATAATAGAGTGAAAAAATAGAACACGGGCTCAATGTTAAAATGTAGCTCAACGAATAATGTCGTAGTAAAAATTATCTGAAAATGTTATTTTTTAGTTCTTTGAAAACAAAGCGCATACGTTTTCAATGTGGACATTGTAGAGTGAAACAGACGATGCGATGGACATTACACATCACGCGTAATATCACAGATAACTTCTAATAATCTGAGCGCAGAAAATATTGCTATAATAATATATGTACATTTTTAAGTCCTACCAAGTAAATGAATAAAACACACACAAAAATCTAGTTCAGTAAATTATGTCGTGATAAATACGAACGGAAGATATAAGTTTGATAATTTGTAAAGATCATTGAAAGAAAGACAAGTAAGATTCCTCTCCAGAATGTCAACATTGCTTGTCATATTAGAGGTAAAATCTAAAATTTTGAGAGTGAAATGCATTTCGATATGAAAAAGACCAAAGAAAGAAACCAAAGTAAAAAATAAAACACACAAAAATGTATTTCAGCAAATTATGTCGTAGTAAAAATCATCTGAGAATGTAATGTGAGTTATTTTTTTAGTTTTTTGAAAACAAAAATCGTAAGTTTCCGCTTTATAATGTCTGCTCAATAAATCACCTGTAATGTCAACGATAATTTCTAATAATCTGTGAGTAGAAAATATTGCTATAATAAAATGGGTAAATTTTAAAGTCATATGAAGTGAATGATTAAATACACATAAAAATGTAGTTCAGCAAATTATATCATGGTAACTACGAATTGAAGATATAAGTTTAGTACTTTTTTAAAGATATTTGAAAGAAAGTTCCGCAAGATTCCCCTACGGAATGTCCACATCGCTTATAATGTTACAGACAAAACCTGTATTTTGCCATTTCGACAAATTATATCGTAATAAAATAAGTTCTGAAGATGCAATTTTGGTAACTTTTAGAGACCTTTGAAATGAAAATATGCATTATTCTGCTCAATAATTCCCATATCACTTGTAATATTACAGTTAAGTTCAAAACTTCACAGTCGGGAGAGTATTGCTATAATAAAGTAGACACGTGCTGAAATAATATAAAAAGAATGAATAAAATACACTCAAACTATAAGTCAAGAAATTATTTTTCGTTAAATACGAAAAGAAGATGTAAGTTTGATCTTTGTAAGTTAGAGATCTTAGAGACAAAGGATAGTATAATTCCCCGAACAGTATGTTCATATTATTTGCAAAATAACTGCTAAAACTTAAAACTTTGAAAGCGAAATATCTTGCGTTATGAAAGTAGATATATTCCGAAAACATATTCAGTGAATAAAAATAATTCTAATAATCATCTCCATTCATGCAATAATGCATCACTGTGGAATGCATTGCGACATAAAAATAGATACTTTCAGAACAAAACCAATGTGAAAAAATAAAACACACAAAAATGTAGTTCAACAAATTATGTCGTAGTAAAAATTATCTGTGAGTAGAAATGCAATGTGTGTTATTTTAAATGTAATACACGTTTTACCTGTAACATTATAATCAATGTGGACATTCCGTAGCGGAAATCTGGCGGAAATTTCTTTCAAAGATCTTTAAAAAGTATCAAACTTTTATATACAAAAACACTTCAAATGTTGTTCAACAAATTGAGATGTAGTAAAAAAGATATGAAGATTCAAATTTGGTTATTATTTTTAAATCTTTGAAGGAAAATCCGGAAGATTCTGCTCAGGAATATCAAAATCATCAGTAATTGTATTACATGTAAAATTTACCTTTTTTCATAGTTAAAAGTATTGTTATAATTCTAATAATATTATAAATCTGATTGTGTGCAAATGTTAGGCTGAAGCCAGCGTCAAAATGAAGCATTTAATTATCCTGTATCTTTGCATATAAGTTGATTATAACCCTCAAATGAATATAGGCCGGTTTTCGTTTATTTTATTTCAATATTTTTCTTAAAAATTAAAATTTTCATTATTTTCATACAGAATAAATGGACATTTTTTCGTATATTTTACAATGGTTGGTTGGTTTGGTTGGTTTGGCCCAAAGGGCCCGGTTTTGTAGCTTTTTTTAAAATGGTTAAATTTATTTTACCGTTGCTAATACTTTATCGTTGCCAATATAAAATAAAACCCCTGAATAACAATTTTTAATCAACAATTTATTTTCAAGTGAAAATTTTCCATGTGAAAAATGAAAAGGAAATGAATTATTTAAGAATTAAACAGAATATGAAATGATGTCATATTAGAAATAAAACGTGCGTTTTCAAATATTTGATAATAATACAAAGTGCATAAATACGAGTAAGTATGGAAAGCAAGCGAATATGATGTCATATATAGAAAAATTAAACAGATTTGTTTTGATGTTGAAATAAAATGATCTTGGGTTATCAAATTATTTGTGATTAATTTCTCTTTTTTTTCTTTTTATTTTTCACATGAAAGGAATTATTTTAAATGTACGTAATATATGTATTTTAAATGTATGTGTTGTAAATTAAAGTTCTGGGTTTTAAATGAAATGAGTGAAAGATTTATATTTTTAATGAATTCAATACGAATGATGGGATAGGTTGGCGATTTATCGTCTGCACACGGCTAACATAAAGATACCATATTTTTAATTTAAATTATAAAAAGTAAAAAAAAAAAAAAAAAAAAATGGATGGCAAATGTCAATGATATGCATCGCAAAATTATCCGTATCGAAAATCAGAAAATCTTAATAAAAATAACTATATTTTTTAAAAGAAAGTTGATTTTCTCATAAAAGCTAAAGATATATGATTGTGTCGAAGTAACAGCATTTTTCCTCTATCATTTTCCCACAATCGAAAACACATTTGTAAATCGTCGTTTCGAACCGGAATTTAATTTTACATTTCTTTTAGTTTTAAAATAGGAAAAACTTTGTTGTCTTTTTTAAATATAGCTTCTTTTAAAGTTGTTTCATAATAGATTTTTGTAAAGTCTTGCAGGATAAGAAAAATTGCATAGATTTTAAAGCAATGTTTAAGTAAAATTACAATATTTTTTTAACTTAAAAAACAACAATGTTATCGAAAAGAAAATCGATTTACCAACAAATTCGCGTAATGCAAAAGCAAAGAAGAAATAAAAAAGTAATGAATCTTTTCTTCCAGCCGAATTGTGTAAACTTGAACAATTCAACGATCGCGCCAATTCATAACATTATAAACGTGAAAGCGCGTTCTATACAGTAGAATTTTTTTTTACATATAGGTAGAACATTTGTGAGAATAGCAAGGTTAAGTGGCTGTAATTAGGTCCATAGTCAATTTGATTTTTTTTTTAATCAAGTGAAATTTGGCGCAAAATTAAATACATTGTTGTAACCAGATTTGTTTTTTGCGTGGTAAACACTTAATGATATTTTAGATGATCATTTCCCCGCTCACCTTTGATACCAACTATGACTGTAAAACATATTAAAAAATATTAGCCGATAATTTTCTAATTTTCTTATTGCTTCATGATGTAAATAGACTTCCTGGTTCATACTTTAAACCTGAATCGGTCATGCCATTGTCGTTCAATTTTTCTTCCTAATCCTAACCCTAATCGAATCCTATCCTAATCCTGATAATAACTTTAAAGAATATTCTTTGACACAAATATGTAAATGAAATCAATATCCATAAATGGAATGAATGGAAAACAGAATAAATAGAAATGGCAAAATAAAATAACAAGAAAGTACATTTATTCGACACCTAACCCTAGAGAAAGCGTAAAAAATTTCAAGCGCATGAAATAAATCAAAATAATCCTATATATACTAACAAAAATATGTAAATTTAGATTATCAGATTTGTGTCGTCGGTATTTATTTGCTTATAGTGTCCTTGACGCGATAGAGAAAGTATCGAGGTTAAATTGGGCAGAATTTAAAGTACTTTCTAGCAACCTTTATTTACATTTTAGAATCGCATCAGATTGTTATATCTTTGTGAAATATCTATCAATTTATAAAATCCACAAGCAGTTTGTTCACTATCTACACCACTTAGCGTGAAGCACTTAATTTAATATATACATAAACAGGATAATGTAGTAAGAAATATATTACATGTCTATGCAAATAAACATTATAATAATGCCCATTTAGCAATGCACACAAATACAAATTGTACACCAAATACCACCTAAAATGCACTGTTGTATAGAAGAATTCTGCCAGTGTTGTTTTTCGTTTTACGAAGAGGAATTCCTCGATTTTCACGATTTTACTTGGTCCTCCTTTTTTCATTTGTTGCAGTTTCATTTTCGCGATTGTATATATTATTTGGCATGAAATTTCCCTTTTTTAAGACTGGGTTATGTCAAGGCCCCTATAGCAAAGAAATACCGTATGGTCTCCTATAAAATGTGATAAAGCTTTGGTTAATTATATATGTTGTTAATTATCAAGTGAAATGTTTTACTAAGTTAATGCATTTATTCTTTTTTTAATGTTACGTGAACGAAGTCACGGGTAACAGCTAGTTAATTACATAAACATTGAAATGATCCAAACGTAATGGATAAAACGCAAAATGTTGTTTCATATTTTTCTTGTTCTCTTTACTTATTTCGAGATATATTTCTTAAAGGTAAAATAAAATTTCCAAGTAACATGATCAAGAAAATTTTAGTTACTTCTAACATATCATTTCCGCTTAAATGTTTGCAAACATAAAATGAATTAATTTTCTTTTGTTTTGGAAAATTGAATGACAATATAATTAGAATGAATTACGTATATTTACACAGTGATAACATTGATTTACGAAGAAATATTTTTTTTTCTAAAAAGTTATTCTTACCAAAAAGACAAGGTTTATAATGACATTTATTATTATGTAATTAATAACAGTGTTTTTAAAATCAGGGTTGTTATAACAAGGAGAGGAAAAGTTACTGGAAAAGATGTCTGTAACACCTGGTTCTATTTGATTAATTAAACAATAATGTTCTTTGACTAATAAGAAAAATTCCAAAAGCTGCTTTAACGCGTAAATAGTTTATTTTAATGTCACATTTTTAAAACAAACTTTATTAATAGAAAATTCACTTTCATACACGAACATTCATGAGAAAAAACAGAGTTATTTATAGAGAAATATTTGAAATAATTTTTATATGACCTATATGTGTCATATAAAACATATTAAGATGTAGTGACACTATGAAATACACTATGAAAACATTATTGAAAATAGAACATATTTTTTCAATAATTATTACTCATGTGTGTTCGACGAAAAACTCTTCATTAATTTTAATACTAGCACACCGAATTTCTTTAAATATAATCTATTTACTAATCCGTTGGATTAATTTTAATGAATGCATTAAAAACTGCGAGTAGTCTATAATTAATGTTTTCTAAAAAACCGTTTTACCCAATCCATATTGCTTGTATTTCGATAACCGAAATGCATGTATTTTACCAAAATGTGTATAATAATAGAAAATAAATTCATCAATTTAGATACTTATATTACGATTGCGATTCCTTAAAGAAAATACTTTAAAGAAACTTCATCATACTATTTATAATACAATAGAAATAAAATACGCAAAGATGAAGAATAAAAATACAAATAAAAAATGTCAGCTGTATTTAATAAATAGAAACATATATGTATACTCATACTCCTAACTTATTGATTTATAATCGTGTAAGGTTGGAAGGTCTCAGAGGAATGATCCATAATGTAATTCCTCAAGCAATATATATCACTTTATATAACACAGCTATCAATATAACCCGTTATATATATATGTGAATTTCAACAATAAAAAAAAAATATATATTTCTTATAGTACTTACGTAACAAGAAGAATAGCTTATCTTAGTTAGCAATACTCATTTTCTGCCAATAAATAAATAAATAAATAAATAAATAAATAAAAACGAAAAATAACTTAAAGGATAACACCAGTTTGGCGCCCTGAAATTTAATGCTTTTTCGGGATTTTTCTTTTAAGAAATGCTAAGTGCTTATAATAATTCATTTACATCAATTTTCTATACATATATTAAAGCAGAAAACTGTATTTTGTTTGAGTCGATGCATTAAAAAAATGACGGTTTGAAAGATGATAAGGCGTGTACGCTTCTAGAAAACAAAGTTCAGCAATAGGAGTGATAACCACGACTCCCACTAGTTCGTTTTTTGAATACCGGTTATTCCGAAAAAAAAAATATGTGATAGGTTTTTATAACATAAACAACAAAAGTAACATTCGGGGTTGGTTTCTACAAAATTTCCAAGAGAAATCTAAAACGATTTTTTTTTTTTTGCAATGTAATCTATTTACAATCCGTTGACTTAATTTTAATGAATGCATTAAAAGTTATGAGTGCTCAATAATTACCTTTTTTGTGCTGTTCAAGAAATTGACTCACAGGGAGCTCTGTAAAAGTTGCTGTTACTTTGACGTAGAACAGTGAAATTAAGAGACAGTAGATATTTTTTTAGAGAAAACGCTAGCGAAATACGTATATATTTTTAAAGTATGACATTTTTTAAAATGACATCGATTCAAAATAAAATGTAAATTTTGAAAAATAAATTGTTACACATAGTTACACAGAAAAGCAAGAAATCAATATTTAGAAAAGAAAAAAATGTATGAATTTCACTAGGAAAAAAATGTAACGATTAAATTTCAGAAATAATCTAGTTGACTGATTGAAATTGGTGAGGCTAGATTGTCTACCGATTTTACAAGTTTGTTTATCAACCTGAGAAAAGAATTTTTAAAGTCGTTAATTTTTAACACTTTCCAACCTAGTTGAAAAGTGTTTACGACTTCGGTTTGTCTGGCCGTATGGCCGTCTGCCGTCTGCCGTCTGGCCGTCTGTCCGTGCTCTAACTCCCGCAAATATGCTCGGATTGCTCTGCAATTTTTATATGTTATAGTCGTTATCTATAGCATGTTCCCTATTTCAGCGGAAGTGTGTAGCACTTATATTTTTTTTACAGGGACACTCAAAAGAATTCCATTACATTGCGGTCTATGGAGAAAAATTGTCTGCGGTTTATTTAAATAATGTTTCCCTATTTTAAACGCATTGAAATTTATATAAGGTGCATTACAATAGGCTTACTACAGAATTTTGTGTGTATAGCAGTCATCGTTCATTTACAGGGACACACAAAAAAAATTTCTACTGTCTGTTAACTATAATTCCTGGAAGTGCGTTTTAAGTTACTGAACGCGATTTTAATTTTAACTCGCTTTTTGTTTATTACGTGGTGTGTATAAATTCTGTAGATCCTATACAGGGAAGCACAAAAGTTCGCGAACACATTTCCGTATTATTTAACTCCAGACGGAGAATTTTAAACTGTGCTACGCGTTTCCTAACTGAACTAAAATTTAGCATCCTATGTAGTATATATACAAATCTATAGATCCTATACAGGGCTGATGAAAAGTATTCGGATTACTTAGATGTTATCTTTTAGCTTATTAAACGGTATGATTTGTAAAATTATTTTGGAAGCGTTGGAAAGTGTTACATAATCTATGCTTGACGCATGATTTTTCGTTCTTGTTTGTTATTGTAACGAAATTTGTATAGCATCAAAACTGCACTTTCACTTTCGAAATCAATCATTTCTGACTGATAAATTATGCTTTTCGTGTATAAAAGAGTAATTTAAGCAAAAATAAAATTCGTAATTTTAAACCTGTCGAGCTGATATTAACCCTTATTATTCCTTAACTTATATCCCTGATATAGAAAACTATTAATTTAGAAAAAGTGCTGTGACATAGCAGATTGTCTTTTGTGGTAGCCTTTTTCTGTTATTCGTATTTGCTTTAAATCATATAACGCCATTATTTTTTATATTGATCCTTTTCACAAATAATAGACAATTATATATATATACATATATATAATTGTTGATTTGTGTATGTTATATATATATAGCTTCTTGAAAAAAGTACACTCTATGCGCGGTACAATGGCTATTTTTAAAATGTAAGACATATTGTTTAACACATCATTATATTCAAAAATTTCTCTTTGGGATATTTCACAAAAACGTTGGTATTTTACCACTTTTCTGTGTGAATTAAAATCTTTCTATATTTATTTTGTTCAATGGGACCTTTTTAAAATTAATTGTATGCTTAACGTTTCTTTATCTTCCGAGTTTGATGTTTGCTGATCCGTATCAACAGTTAGTCTCTATTGTTTTCAGTATTTTCGTGAAGTGTTGTGTATGTTTATTAACCTTAATCTTTGGTTGGATTAAGAGTGATGCACTCTTTACACACACGTTGTTTTTTCTATAATTTTAAAATTCATTTAAGAATTCAGTATGCAATATATCTATATATTTCACATGATGGAATAACAGTATTTTGTACAGTTTCCTGTAAGTTTACTTAATTAAGATTTAATTACATAAAACATGCCAAAAATATTTTTCCGTAACTCATTATGGAGTTGGTATATTATATATAACCGAAGCAAATCTTTCTAATGTAAAAACGAGTTTTGTTTATTATTAAATGCAACACTTTTCTATCTGCAAAAATAAGAGACAAATTTGGTTTCCATTCAGCATTTTTTAAGTTTTATTTTCTATAAAAATATGGAAAGGTTATTTAAGCTGACCTCTGTCGAAAAAAGTTACTTGATAGATTGATCAAGACTACTACATCATTCTCTGCTCACCTATATCCTAAAGCATAGCGAGCAGTCTTTTTCTTCATTTCAAGTTTTTCGCAGAAAAGAAAACATTATTTTAATAGTTATTCTAATAACAAACTATTTGAATATTTAATCACTTAAAAAACAATTATAAAACAAAGCTTCTCTCAATCGAAATGGAGAGTTATAAATGTCAAAACATAATTATTTTTATTTTAAATAACATTGTCTGTATATTTGAAAGAAACAAGAGATAAATGTTGACACCTTTCAAGATATTGACACATTTTCGTCATAAAAAGTAGATTTCTTCATGTTACTCAGGAAAGTTAAATTCACTTGATATATGGGTCGAAACTAATTTATCATTCACTGGTCACTTATAACCCAATATTTAGTGAATAAACGCATTTTTTGAAAAGGAAATCATTTTAATATAATTTTCAATGCACAAATAGTCACTAATTTCACTGTTTATCATGTCTTCTGATAAGCAATTATAATATTAAACTTCTCCCAAACTAAATACCTAGTTCTAGTTTACAAACGAAATTACCTTTTAACATATTCCAACATAATTGAAAATTGTTTATGACATAAGTTCGTCTGTCTGTCTGCCCGTGTGCCAGTCTGATTTCGCGTATTTTTTCTCTTTACCGATCGAAAGTATACTTCGTTTTCTACTTAATTGATATATGTTTTTGATATTTATCATGACATAGTTCCTATTAGAAATTAAATGTGTAGCTTTTATAATTAGTTTACTGAGACACTCTAAAGAATTCGGATACATTATAGTTTAAGGACGAAAATTGTTTTAAGTACTTTTTAGCGACATTACACTGCTTTAAATGTTACGAAATTAATATACATTATCAATATACGCTACAACATTTTTTTTTAAATGCTGTGCGTATAATTTATTGTTCTTTTACACGGAAACAAAATAATTAAATTTGAATTGATTCCCTAAAGTGCTCTCTTTCAACATATATTTTACTCCTGAGCACGATAATATCTCTCACAGTTTACATAGGATGTGGAGCATTTTATTGCAGGACCTCGCAAAAATTTCAGATACGTAATTGTCTAGGAGCAATAATTCCAAAAAGTGCTTTTCTAGTTTTGTTATTACTTTGCAATCTCAACTAAATTTTAGTATGTCATAAGTTGGTATTCATATTTCGTTGTGATGATATACCAAATTTTTCAGTACAGATTGCCATTGTGAGTATTTTTTGAGTGGAAAATATAATTTTAATAAAATTTTCGATATTCTTATGGTTTATAAATGTAACGTATATCATTGCTCATACAGACAATCAGAATATAGGTCAATCTCTCAAAAAATGATTTAGTTTTTCTTTTAAAATAATATTAAATTTTGTTTCTTTAATTCCAGATTTTTAGCAGAAATTATATCGTATAATAAACAAATGACAACTTTTGCCATTAAATAGTATTGCATTTGTAAAATTTGTAAAATTGTCATTCGTATGTCCCTTAAACTATATATCCAATCGTCATTGTATTCACCACGTTTATAACGTTATGCGTATTTTAGGACTAAATTGTAACAATTGAAATTTTATGGTACACATTTTCAGACAGCAGTCCCAAATATGTTTTGAAATTCATACACTAATGTTAAAAGTTAAATTATTAAAATTGTATTTCAACAACAATGAACTTGGTAATGAGACATAACAAATACACTGACTTAATTTTCTAAATAAAATGAACAACAGGACGTAGAATTTAGATAGTTAATCGAAAATTGACATAACTGCTCGTAAGGGGATATGGAACTGTACCATCTAAGAATGTTACCCTATGAAAATACCATCTAGTGACAGCTAATTGAAAAGCTACTGTGGACTATAATAATTAAAATTATTTCTAGGTATAACATTTAAATAATATTAATATTTTGTGATATTTTTCGTATTGTATAAAGTGACAAATGTATATAAAAAATTAAATACAGCCACATAATATTTGCCTTTGTTCAAAAAGCTTTCCAATTCCAAAAAAATAAAGCTTTCACAAAAAATAAAGTTTTCCAATAAATTAAAAATTTTGGACATGCCATGGCAATAGCATTTAAAACTTTATTTTTTAACTTAATAGAATTTTTTTTTCATATCTAAACATGCTCACAATGTAATGCGTAAAAAGGAACGTAGATGAAAATTTTAAACATGGATGGCCGACATGAAATATTTTTGACGGTACACAAAATTTACCATAATCTGAGTATGAAAGTTACTTTCTATTAAAGTACCTTTCCTATAGATATCAACGAAGCAAAAACATTTTTTTTCTTTCAAGACTTTGATATCCTACGTTAATCTTAACATTTTTTACTTAACAAAGATTATTTGAGTGATATATTTGAGTGATAGGTTGAAATTACTGCATTATCCACTTGCCATCTATAGTCTAAATCTTGATGCTTAGTAATCAGACTCCTTTCAGATATGCATTTATTTTCCTATTCTTATCCTCTTATCTATTCTATCCGTCCGTTTAAATGTAATAACAAAAGAAAGAGAGTTTTTCGCTCAAAACGTATGTCGTATGTCTTGTTACAGTGACAGTATTTTTTTATTTATTTACAAAGAGTGTTTGTTTACATATACTTCGATTTTAAATGAATATTGGTAAAGAATATTTTATAAGTCAATGAAATTTACTATGCATCAATAATTTGCCTATAGGTCACTAGTATTCAGGTCAACAATAACCTAACGCTTGTTGCATAGTGCTATTGCTTTCATTCCAGGTATTCAATATCTTATCATAGTGATGTCTTGTTTTGTTTTCTGTGTTAACGTGTTCACACATGATAACAAATGTGTAAAAACATTAGCTTTTAACATGTGGCATCATGATATTATTTTATTTTACGGTGTCTTTATAATTGTTTGTTTATTTATTTCAGATGTCAAAATTATGTATTAATATTTCCTACAAATGTTTACACAGAATATCGTAGAAATTTTTTTAATTACCATCTAAATGCTGTGAAAAAATCAAGTAATAATAATTTGGAAGGCAGTGTTTCACTCAAACGGGAAATATGATTGATAAATCTATTTCCTGTGTTTCATTATTGCGCGTTGATTTACCATAAAATGCCAACGATCCTATATGCGTAGTATCGACAGGATATAGAAAATAAATAACAAAGAAAAAATTCATAAAAGATAAACAAATCGCAAGCTGTAATTTTATGGTATTAAGTTTTCGTATATATTATTAAGATTACGCGCAAGTTTAAAATATCTTATATATACTTTTTAGTTACGTTTTCGTATATGCTATTAAGTTTTTGTAAGTTAAGTACAGCATTACATTATATGCACGACTACAGACCAGCATCGAAAACAAAGAATTAAATGAAAGACTGAAATTAATCAGATAATCAGATATGCGTGTTGGGAAATTTAAGCACTGAAGCATCCAAAACTAAAAAAAAAAAAAAAAATCAGATTTAAACCTTTTAATGAGCAGTGATAAATATCTAAACGACATAAATTGAATCAAAATTTGTACGAAAATTTTTAAGTAAATTTTGTTTTATAAATTACTAAAAAGAAACCATTCTAATTTGCATTTATTTCCAAGTTAAATTCCTCGTGAATTCTGGTAAGTTTTCAAAACTACAACATCAGATTTACTTGCCTCTAAAAAGGTTAATCTTCATCAATCGATTAAGGGGTTACAGCAGTTTGAACATTGAAATAAAGGTCATAATTTAGAATTTTTCTGTGGTTTTCAATGAAAACGTGAACAAAATTTATATTTTTTGCATCATATTGAATTATGGTTGAAGAGATTTATGTAATTTTTTCATAAAAGTTATTACGCGTTATCTTTAGCTTCCATGTATATGATGATGTCCTGAAAATGTGGTGTCAGTGGGCCCCTTGTATAAAACATTCTTTAAACATCAAACACACACAAAAAAATCTTAATGTGTTTAATTTTCGGCGTATTGTATATAACGTAGCGTAGGGGGTTTTGAAAATTTAAATAATTCTGAAAATAGCGACATTAAAAACATTAAATTTGGTCCAACAAAAATAGCTTTAAAGTACCCTGTGAAAAATTATAATATTCAAATATTCAAAATACTCTATGTACCTCCATGGCGCGCTATAGAGAATTCCATTCTAAACGTTTGAACAGTTTTCAAGCAACCAACTTTTCCAAGTAAAAAAAAATGCTGTTAAAAAGAACTTTAAAATTTAAAGTTTGAATTAGTGGTAGTTATTTACCGCGTCCTATTTTTCGCTGTATCTATTGTAATAATAAGAAATTCAAAAAATCATTTCCAGACTATATTCTAGACACTATAAACCATCAGAAAAAAAATATTTATTTCGAGAGTTTTTTAACTAGCGTCCCTTCCTAATTTTTATTTATTTTTTTAAGTTTCATTTTCTGTTGATTAAATAATTTTTACAAAGTCACTTTCTCACGAAATTCAAAATGAGAATTGTTTTGATTAATTGTTGAATAGATATTTAATGTAAACTGTAATGACAATTTACTTCAGGAGCAAAATTACACAAACAGAAATATATTAAAACCAAATATTTTATTTAATTTGTTAAAAACTTAGCATTATTATTTTTCTGGTAACAATTCACGAGTAGCATTAGTATTTGCTATATAATCTGTCACAATGCATTTATTTATTTTTTGTCACATTAGATTATATTATGCGTTAAACTACGAAAATGAAGCCTGTCTATAACAGAATCTTATCGCAATCGGGAAAATTGCATTGTTTCGATGAATATATATATATATATATATATATATATATATATATATATATATATATATATATATAACGCATACATACATGCAATTACAGAAATATGTTTAAAGTGGAATATTTTTCTAGTTTGTTGAAACTACATCATAGGAAATTTTAATGTGTTTATAAAAGGTTAAGCAGGATAAGAATGTCTAACTAGCCCCTAATTCGAACCGATTCTTAAACTTTAGGTACATTATCAACTCGAAATAAAAATACATTTTATACTTCTGTAGGCTCCGTACTTCAACGTGAGAGTAAGGTGTAAAAAATATTGCATACAGGCGGATTATTTTATATTTTGATATTTTGATAACTAATCATGTAAGAGATATAAAAATAACGGCATCTCTTTTTTTCTAATGTATTGTCTTATATTATCTATATTTTTTTAATAATTTTTGATTAAATACACCTTTGTCAAAAATTGATATAATTTAATCATATATATTATTTCTCCTGTCAACATCCCTTTTTTCTGAAAATACGAAACGCAGAACGACGAATGAGACAGCATATGAAAGGATTTTGAAAACGCTTCTGACATAGCACACTTAACATTTCGTTAAAACATGTTTTCGATTAAAAATTGCTGATAATTAAAAATTAAATCCGCATTGTTTTCCTAAATGAAATGAAAGGTTTTCCTCAAAACATTGTTGCCAAAAAAATAAAATACCACATTATATGATGCTCAGCAATTATTATAAAAAACACCGCATGGGTTTAATTTATATTTATGATTGAAAAGCGAAATTTAAATTGAAATGTTTAGATTTATATTTCTATGTCCCATGTTTTTCCCGAAGCGGATGACGTCATCCTCTAATCCAGTTAAAATACGATTGTTAATTTTTTTTTTCTCGCGCGTGCCTTTAGCAATCTTGGATCAGTTTTTACTCTAACTTTGATGGAATAAAATAGATGATATTTTATACTTCTGTAGGCTCCGTACTTCAACGTGAGAGTTAGATGTAAAAAATATTGCATACAGGAGGATTATTTTATATTTTGATATTTTGATTATTAATCATGTTAGAGATATAAAATTAACGGCATCTCTTTTTTTCTAATGTATTGTCTTATATTAGCTTTATTTTTTTTAATAATTTTTGATTAAATACACCTTTGTCAAAAATGGATATAATTTAATCATATATGTTATTTCTCCTGTCAACATCCCTTTTTTTCTGAAAATACGAAACGCAGAACGACGAGTGAGATAGCATATGAAAGGATTTTGAAAACGCTTCTGACATAGCACACTTAAAATTTCGTTAAAACATGTTTTCGATTAAAAATTTCTGATAATTAAAAATTAAATCGGCATTGTTTTCCTAAATGAAATGAAAGGTTTTCCTCAAAACATTGTTGCCAAAAAAATAAAATACCACATTATATGATGCTCAGCAATTATTATAAAAAACACCGCACGGGTTTATTTTATATTTATGATTAAAAAGCGAAATTTAAATTGAAATGTTTAGATTTATATTTCTATTTCCCATGTTTTTCCCGAAGCGGATGACGTCATCCTCTAATCCAGTTAAAATACGATTGTCATTTTTTTTTTCTCGCGCGTGTCTTTAGCAATCTTGGATCAGTTTTTACTTCAACTTTGATGGAATAAATTAGATGATATTCTGGATTGACTAACAACTAAATGTTGTTTACAGATATTTTTATCCTTGCTTTTTCTTTAGAAGATTAAACCTGCATCTAATTACTATTACATATTGATAAAAAATGGTACTTCTCTTTTATCCCGTCGACCACTTTTCATAACAAAAACTATCGCCAAATAAACGGGAGAACGTTGCCATTGGAATATCAAAATAAATAAATAAAGTATAAGAATTTAAGGACACAATTGTTATTTTAATTAATGAAATAACTAATAAACCAGTAAAACATAATGAAAAATACACGCAAATGTCGAATTAAAAACCACTTGATGATTTAACAAACACGTATAATGCTTCTGACATCAAGTAAATGGAACTGCATTTTTGGCGTTTAATCTTAGAATTTGGCGATGTTTTTTGTTATGAAAAGTGGTCGACAGCATAATAGAGAAGTACCTAAAAAATATTAGATTTCAGTGCGAAATCCTCGCACGGGCCTGGCTCTCTGGTTCAATATTTATTTTAATTGTTTAAATAGTTTTATTTGAGACACAATCACTAAAAAAGTATATACAGTAATCACAGAATATTCTAAAATATATAAACTTCCTTGTAAAATGTATTCTTGCAGAACTTAGAAAAATAATTAATTTGCGTTCCCTCTTCTCTTTTATTATAGAACATATGACTATCTTTCTAGTAAAAAAGTTTTTTTTTTTCGCATGCAAATATTTTTTTTTTAAGAAGTAGTCGGGATAATAAAGAATATTAAGAAGAATTGGTGCAATTTAATATATTATTATTTGTATTAAAGATAATTTTGTATAGATATTTTTTCATTAGGTATAATCTTCTAATCGTCATTGCTGTTTTCATTCATGACCAGACAATATTTTTGCTAATATTTCAGACGGACGAAATATTTTGTATAGATACCATCTATATGATAAATAATGGACTATAGTGGCAACATGGGAACAGTATCGTACCGTGCGATTACAAAAAAGGGGATTACCGTGGTAATTGGTGCCCTGATGAATGCAATCAATATATGCACAACTGACTTTTAAATTTATATATTTTGATATTTTTCTGCTTTAAGTTTAGTAGATTCGGGTTTAAGTTCTTAACAATATATGGTACTAATGGGTTTGATTTTGATTTGTCTGGCCCCTTCTACATATCTCAAAACGGCGTTTCAATAATGAAATGGTATTAAAAGATCTATTAAGTATAATTACGATTTTATCAACAAATGCTATATCTGGTAAATCTACTGATCAGAGGCCTCAACGTCAGCTCTACAAATCATTGTTCATTAATCTCACTATTTTTTTTATATAATCTGCAGAATATATGATAGCCTAAAATTAGATTTTTTTTAAAGTCATTTATACATTTATAAGAATATAAGATTTATTGAAAGTTCCGAAAATTTTAGAAGTATCACATTAAACACAATTTTATATTGGATAAATGACAGGATAAACTACTTATTGCTGTATTTTTTCAGAATAAGATTACATTCCTTCAGGGGCGCTCCGCCCCCTGAACCCCCCGCTGTCACTTCAATTTCATATTATCAATTTAATAATTTAATAATATATTAATAATATAATATATATAATAATATAATAATATATATATATATATATATATATATATATATATATATATATATAATACGAAAACCACATACCATACTTTCAATCCCAAATCTCCTGAAACAGCAGAGAGAAAACAAACAAATAACCATAAAAAATCGAACTAACAAAACTCTAAACTAAAACTATAAACAGAAAAAACACAACCAATGGAGACAGGCTACAAGGCTAAAGACTTGCATGCTGGGTTATACCGGTAATTACAAATGAAACTTCCCCCATGCCTGTCACAACCAAACTGACCATAGGAAGCATTAAACCAAGATGAAAAGAACGACTCAGCCTGACGAAGCTCCTTATAAAACATACACTCACTTGGCGATTTTTTTAATCGCCAAAAGGAGAGTATCACTGTATTCTTTACCTTTGACAAAACTATTCACCAAACTATTTAACAAAGCAATGGGATAACTTTGAACCATAGCACCATGATAGAGATTTATTATGTCACTCATTATACTATCATGTTCAGAATTTAATTTTATTATCCTAATTAAACTGTTGATAAATATATTTCTAAAAATTGAAATATGTACATTAGAATTAAAATTTAATATCTTGATTGTTTCAAAGTTGTAATCATTTCTCTTATCGTAAATGCAAGTACGCAAGTCACCCCTCTCGATGTTGATAGCAAGGTCTAGATAATTTACATGTTTTGTGTCATATGAAGTTCTCTTTAATGTCAAACCTTAGGGGTAATAATATAAATTTAATTCACTGTTGGAATCGTTAATCTTTACCAGCAAAACATCATCAATATATCTGAAACTTAAAAAGTCCTTGTTTAATGTGTCATTAACTTCGTATAAAAATAAATATATGTCTGCAAGTATCGAGCTGCAACTACCCCCCATAGGCATACCCCTAATCTGCTGAAACTCATGTTTACCGTCAAATAAGTAATTTTCATTAACTACAAAATTAAATAAATTTATTAAATGATCCAAATCTTTACCCAAAGTAATGTAACGCCTAAAAAAATCAAAAATTTTATTTTTAAGATCTACTAAATCAATGCTATTATATATTATCTTCAAAATCATAAACATATAAGCCTTTTATATTACTCAAACCTTTCAATCTATTAAGTAACTCAAAACTGTTTTTTATAATATAAGTGTTATTATGTTTTAATGCCACATCAAATAAACTTTATCCAAAAAATATCCAAAAACTTTTTATTAGCAACTTCTAAATAAGTTCCAAAACTACATGTAATTGTACGAAAGGCAACAGGGTCCTTATGAAATTTAGGAATCAATACCATATAAGGTAATTCTTTACTACGTTGTGTGTATTTTAACCTTTTGTAAAATGCGCCAATTCTTCTTTCTGTCTCTTTTACATTGGTATTTAATAACCTGTAATTATGTTTTTTATTATAACTTTGTTTTAGTTGGTCACTGTATAGCTTTTTGCAAATAATTGCAAAATTTGTATTAGCTTTATCTATATAAGTTATAACAAAATTACTCTGTAAATCCTTAATAGATTATTTTAATGAATTATAATCTTCTATCGAAATCCACCCCCCCCCCCCGTTTTACCGCGATAAATTGAACTCAAGTCCTTCAATACATTATGTTTCCATTCCAAAAAAGCAATTTCCGGCAAGCAAAATTTGCTCATTAGTTTATGTATAAACATGTCAACATTGATTTTTAATCGTTTTTTTATAAAATCCCTTGTATTTATCCTTTTTAAACGAAATTTTGTACCGTATTGCATGCAATTCCTCAATGTTTTGTCCTTGACAATATCTAAATTTCCAGTCAATACGTGACCGTGATCCACATCCACGTAATTACTGTACCTTGGATCATGACAATGACATAAATTGTTCTCATTGTTTCTGCCGATTTCTTTTGAAAAATTATTATAGTTAAAAACTGTACGTCCTAAAGGTTTATCATATTTAAAAACCTTGACAATTTCTATGTTTTTATCTGGAAGCAATTCATTGTATTTATTCAATACATGACCTATATTTATACCACGTTTTTTAAGTTCTAATGTAATCCATTACAAAATCCATTCTATTAACCAATTTCTTGCTGTTATTGCATCTCCCCAAATATTGCTCCAAATGTTGTGATCTAATCCTTAACCAAAAAATTATCTAAAGCCAAATCAATATTGTAATTACTCTTATATAAATATAAAAAGTTTAACAAATCCCCTATAAAACGTTTTTTCACATTAAATATAATAAATTTTATATTTTTACTGTACCATTAAAATCACTCCCAAGAATTGAGCGTTTAATTTCATCTATACTATCATATCATTTTCCAATTACCTTATGATCTATCTCTGTAATGAATATTTGTAATTCATGGGATGTTCGATACGATATATATATATATATATATATATATATAAGTAATAATAGATTGCTATTTCATTATTCGAGTATATGTCTGAGTGCGTTTACTACTGCAATTTCATTAAATTAACCATTTCTTTGTGCAGGAGATTTTATCCTATCCTTAAAAGAATACTTATTTTTCAACCACTCAATATCATATGTTGCTAAAATTGATACGACTTCGTGTATTAAATATACTTATACAAATATAAATTCCTGTTATGAGACTTTTATTCAATTTACACATTCAACGTTTTTATAATTTTCGTTTGGAAAAGCGATTTGGTCATCCTTCTTTAGCAGTTAAAATAAATCCTTATCTGTTTCATTAGAAAAAGCATATTAAAAACATAAATCATCCGAAAATTAGCTATTTTGCTAATAAATTTTCGCGTCAAAATAATGCGATTAACTTTAATTTTATTTTGTTGATATTCTTTAAAATATAGTTGCTTGACAACAATTTAATAAAAAAAGAAAAGAAAATGAAATGAATTGGAAATTTTTGTAAAAAAATAGAAATTAAAATGTTTTATATCTTTCAAATTAATGCGTAAAATTTCCTATAGTTTATACAATTAATTTCAAAATTCTAATAAATATAATTGCAAACTTTCAAATCGATCAATTAAATTAAGATCTCCCGAAAATTAGCTATTTTGTTAATAAATTTTCGCGTCAAGATAATGCGATTAACTTTAATTTTATTTTGTTAATATTGTTTAAAATATAGTTGGTTGGCAACCATTTAATAAGAAAGAAAAAAGAAAAAGAAATGCATTGGAAATTTTTGTAAAAAAATTGAAATTAAAATGTTTCATATCTTTCAAATTAAGGCGTAAAATTTTCCTATAGTTTATACAATTAGTTTCGAAATTCTAAAAAATATAGTGGCAAACTTTCAAAGCGATCCATTAAATTAAGATCTCCAATTCGTAAATTTAGCATACATAATTTAACTTTTACCAATGCGTGATTTTCTTTTCGATGAATGCTAAAATTAAAAAACCGTCTGACTTCCCATTGAAGAGCATTATGACTTAAAATAAAATGTTCTATGTTTTTCGAACGAATGAACCAAATTTAACCAAAAAATATACAGCTAATTCCGGGTACCTCGCCAACATACCGACCAAAAATCAACCTAATCGGACCCTTTTTGCGGCAGTTATCGCGGAACAGATAGACAGACAAACAAACAAACAAACTGACGTTTCGGCAATTATTGTAGATGGTGAGTTTCCGACATTGTGAAAGGCTATAATGTTCTTTCACCAGCGTTTAAGGACAATAGACGTCAATTGTCAATGAAATAATTTATCATAGTACGAAAGGTAACTACAGCTCATATTAAAAATATTAGAATAATTGAGAAAAAGTAATAAGGAAAAATCATTTTTCATTTATTTATTTTTCATACTGAGTAAATGCAATTAAATTTATTATAAATTAAATCTTGAATGTTTAGATAAGATTTTAACATTTACAAAGTATAAAATACAGTACAATAAATTAGGTAGGGGAAGACGGGGTACAAAGAAACAAGGGGTACAATGAAACATTACTTGTAAAATCAGTAAAATTTGTCACAGAATGTTGCAATTTATATATATGTTATACAACTATATGTCCCAGTTACTGACGTGATTTGGATACATTCACACTTCTACAACATTAGTAATAGAAGATTATTTGTTTTTCATCAGTGAAAGTAAGTTTCTTTACTAAAAGTAATTTTGTTTCTTTTTCCTTGTTGTTATAAGCAATAATTATTTTTATTGTACTTTGTTATCTTTGGGTTGTTGTCCTCATACCTCCAAAACCAAAATAAAAAAAAATAAATATTAGAAGTTTGTAAATATTTTTTTATTTAGTAACCTCAGTGCGGGGTACAATGAAACACTTGCAGACGGGGTACAATGAAACATGTTGGAATATGGCCTTTCAATAGAAAAATCTTTTGTAAAGAAGATTATTTGTGTTTGTATGTGTTAGATAGGCTTTGTCCTTCTGAAAATTATTTCCATGGTCAGATTAATGAAACTGAAGAGCTGACTAATGAAGCTGCAGAGCAGACTAATGAAGCTGAAGACCAGACTGACAAAACCCAAGAATAAGAAGCTGTTAATTTTTCCATAAGTTAAGTAGATCATTGCAGGTTGTTTAGCAACTATTGATAAACCACGCACTAGCTCTAAACCCGTGAAGAAATACGTGTCTCTTCAAGAGATAAAACCTTACTCCAAGGCTGGTCCAAGAAAGGTAATAAGAGTAGGAAAACAGAAATAAGAGAGATTTGTTCTAACCAACGCCAGTAAAAAATGCTCTTGATAGGCAATTAAAAAGTAAAAAGAGGAAAAAAGCTAAGAGGGGATTGTTTTCAAAACAAACTCTGCCTGTTATACTCTGAAGCTGACGATGATCCAGATTATTTCCCAGCTGCAACTGATCATCGAAGTACTAAGAAAGATTACTATGAAATATCCACACATAACATGTGTGACACAAGCAATATCTGTATAAAGGATTATGTTTTAATCAAGGAGGGTGAACAGAAAAATTAGGAAATATATTTTGTTGGAGATATCATAAATTTAAATGAAGTCGAATGTGAAGTACTTTATATAAAAATACTTCAACCCTAGCTTTAAATTTGTGCGCGTTGCAGAAACTTACATTTTTTTTTTAAAACTCAGATTGTGCTGAAACTTTCACCCCTATCCCTTCGGGAGCAACTGAAAGAAAACCAGAAATGCTAATTTTTGAAACTGACTTGATTCAATTTATGTAAAACGAAAGATATTTCTTAAACTAATAGAATTTTCTTACTTTTCATCTAGGACTATAATATTTATATAAAGTTCTTTTTTTGTCTTTTAAAGAAGTTCATATTTTGTATTTTAATCAAGTTCCTTTTTAGTATTCTATTAATTAAGTTTTGTTTTTGTATTCAGCCCATTGTTCATAAAATAAACTATATTGGGTGAAAATTGCTTGCATTATTTGGAGTGTTTCATTGTACCCCAGTATGTGTTTCATTGTACCCCGGCACACGGGGTACAATGAAACACTGTAAGACATTTACTTTTTGTTATTTTCGAAGCATACAGATATTGTTTAAAACATGATAAAAATTTATATAGATGGCGAAAATACAAGATTAAAAGTATGCATTACTTATATTTTTGTGCATACAAAATTGTGGATAGGAAAAAAAAAATTAGTAAATTTTGTTTCATTGTACCCCGTCTTCCCCTATACAGCTTTCTGAAACACGTCAAAATATTAGAATAACATTTAGATTGGCTCAAAATATTAGAATATTTTATTTTACGCAACAATATTACCTTATGAATATGAATTAAATGGTAGTTCATATTTTGTAGCACCCCTATAGCTTTCATAACAGCATGCAATCAATCTTGCATAGTATATACAAGGTGTTTACAAACATTTCTATCAATATTAGCCCAAATAGACTTTATACGTGCCACTAACACATTTTACTTGAAGGAGGATTTTCATGGGGTTTTTTCTTCATTATACACCATAAGTTTTCGATGGGATTAAGGTCTGGTGAGTTTGGAGGCTAAGGAAATACCTTAATGTTGCGTTGGCGGTACTAATTCTTAGTTGACACTGAGGTATGCGGTGACGCTAATTCTTTTTGAAAGATGAAATCATCTACAAATAAATCTTCTGATGATGGATTCATGTAATAGTCCAAAATTTCTTGACACATCTGAGAGTTAACCTTTTCGTAGACGATGCATAACTTTCCAGGTCCTTCTGTACTCATGCAACCCCAAACCATGACATTAGCAGCAAATTTTACGGAACATTTAAGGCAATCTTTATCAAATGCTTCTTGTTTCATTCTCCAAACTTGAATACCTTGATTACCATATGAAACACAAAACATACTTTATCACTAAATAATATACTTTTCCAATCTTCTTCACTGCATAAACGTCTTGATTTACACCAATTCAATCTTATACGCTTTTGTTTTGCAGTCATGAGAGGTTTTGTTGTCAATACACGAGATTCAAACTTAAATTTATGGAGACGTCTTAATGTTGTCGATGTAGAAACTTCAACTCCTTTTTTTTTCCATTTTCGGTGCAAGAATTGCACGTCTTGATTTACAAAAATTCAATCTTATACGCTTTTGTTTTGCAGTCATGAGAGGTTTTGTTGTCAGTACACGAGATTCAAACTTAAATTTATGGAGACGTCTTAATGTTGTCGATGTAGAAACTTCAACTCCTTCTTTTTCCATTTTCGGTGCAAGAATTGCACATTTTTAAAACGATTTTTCTTAACTATACGCTTCAATTTTGTGTCATCTCTAGCAGATGTTTTTGGTTTTCGGCCGCCATTTCGGCGATTATTTTGAAATTTTCCATTTTTTTAATATTGTGTTAGTATTTTACTGACGTTTGATTGCGAACAATGTAAATAATTCGCTATATAACATGGATTTCTATCGTGCCGATACAAATCAACCATACGAAGTTTATTAGATTCAGGAATATCACTCACACGATCCATTTTAAGGCGAAAAAGAAAACAAACTACAAAAAGAATACTGATTTAAAATAAAATCGTCTGAATTTAATCAATAATGCCACCAATTATGAATTAGTGATAATTAAAGGAGAATTACTGTGAAATATTCTAATATTTTGAACCACTTGAATAAATATTCTAATATTTTGACTTTTCGAAATAATTTTTTTCAAGTAATCTTTTCAAAAATGATATTAATTTTAAGATAATAAATAAGTTTAATCAACAATTAGTTCTTAATAAAAATATCGTTTGCATATTTGCATTAAAAGACATTAAATTACCAAACGATATTTTCAATTTGTAAAAAAAAAAAGTAATTATTCTAATATTTTGAATATGAGCTGTACTAATATATCACATGAGTAATTGAAACCGTTCACTGCACTATTTCCAAACACTATATCGACACTTACACCACTTTCCTTGTAACAAAATGTTTCCCAAGACAAAGTCGCTGTGTAAAATCGTTGGTTTTCTGCACGACAGACACGCTAAAAACACTTGATTCAGGTGTTGAATTAAGTGAAAATATAGCAAATTTACGGTAAACGCTGGTGCCAGAAGGCCAATTGCCACCACAATGTCGGAAAAGTAGTCTTCGACATATTTAATTGAATAATGTATGAGAATATAAATAAGACGAAGAAAACAATTCGTGAAAAATGGTAGCAATTGGCCATCTTGCTTACTTGTTTTCCATCCCATACAATATATTACAACTTATGTGTATGTAGCGAACAGATTGTGTCAAGAAGTTACAGAATAGAAGTCGAAACGAAGAAAATATACACTTCAACAGCTGAAAATAACTAAACCTCTTGTTTTTTTTTTCTTCCATTAACCGAAGAGGAACTTCACGAGTTATTATCAGTTGTCTGTGGACGTGTTTTATTTAGCCGCGTTGAATTTAGAGTTAATGCATTATGAGAACAATGTTCCTGTACAATACGATAAAACAACACCTAATATACTTAAAACAAAAGAAAAATTAAAACATATAAATTAGAAAGTTTATCTCGTATGCGTACTGATTGCATTAATCATGACATCAATATCAGTAATATTCATCTTTTGTTTTGCGATTGTCGAAATAATTAATCCTGAACTGCCAAGTCTCCCGTTATTTGAATACCAGTATTTTTGTATATAAAATTTTACTTTAATTAACCTCAAAATTCTCCAATTAAATAAAACAAAATTTTTATAAGAGTACACTGATTTTCAAAAGTCTGGAGACTAGGAAGCTGAGATAATCGCGGAGAACATTGCTGTTCACACGTTCCCGCTATAGTCTATTATTTATCATATGAATGGTACATATTTCAAATTTTACTTCCGTCTATTTAATAGCTATTTTAAATGTTATATATAAACTATAAATTCAATACAAATAATAATATAATAATTAATATTGAGTTTTATTTTATTGTCCATTTAGCCGACTACTCCTTATAAAAATGAAAGTATTTTTTACAAAAGAATCAAGGATATTTTTTCTATACTAAAGGAGAATGGATTCGAGACTAGGAAGCTGAGATAATCGCGCAGAATATTGCTGTTCACACGTTCCCGCTATAGTCTATTATTTATCATATGAATGGTACATATTTCAAATTTTACTTCCATCTATTTAATAGCTATTTTAATTGTTATATATAAGCTATAAATTCAATACAAATAATAATATAATAATTAATATTGAGTTTTGTTTTATTGTCCATTTACCCGACTGCCTCCTTATAAAAGTGAAAGTATTTTTTATACAAGAATATAGGATATTTGTTCTATACTAAATGAGAATGGAATTCTACTTAATTTTTGTACAGGTGTAGCACCAATATTTTTTTCAAAGAAATTTATATCATTTGCATTATTCGGTGACTACTATAACATATATTTTTTTCAAGCGATTGTATAAAACTTTAAAAAAAAATTAATTATTATTTGCTATAATTTTTTGCATACATATAAAAAATTAAAAGATATAAAACAACATATAAAATACTAAAAAAAAGTTGTATTTTTTCGTATCACTGTAACATGATTTGTTAAACTATTATTAATAACTAAAATAATCCACCCCTATACCCTAGTTTTTCTTTATATCTTAAAGTACGAAACCTAAACACGCATAAAAAGGGTACATATTTAGAGATGATAATATAACAAAAGTTTCTTCCTATATTGTTAATGGGGGGGGGGGGACCTTGCTATGTTTATCCTGCGAGATACTTTGACATTTCCTTCATTTATTACTTACCCATCCTACGTAATATAGAGTAAGCCTTCTAATCATTTTGAAAATCGAAATTTTTTTGACGGATTTATACGTTTCAGACACTAAAAATTCCGAAAAACGTATCTTTAGAAACCAAATTTTGCCGTCCATCTGTCTGTGTGTCTGTGTGTCAGTAAACGCTCTACCTCCCGAACAAATTGGTATAGAGACTTGAAATTTGGTGTGTAATTATTATGTAATAATAGGAAGAAGCTTATTTAATTTCAGTAACCTCGATTATCCGGAACTATTTTTTTCGGATTCTCGAAATATTCATTGTGATAAAAGGTATATAAATTTTTTTGAAATTTTTTATTTTAAGGACTGAATTTAAAAGACAACAACAAGAAAAAAACATAAATTTTGCATAAAGAATGAACTCGATCGGATAATTAGTTGACGAGATATTTGTAATTCGATTTGCCATACTCTTCGATTTTTCATGACCCTGAATTTCCTTCAAATTTCAATTCAAAGCTATATTTTAATTGAAAATGAGACGCTTAATCCGACGCAGAAAACTCTTAGTTAATATGAGTATCATTTTTGGAGTTATAAGGATGTTTATTTTACGCAATTCATTAATAGAGCATTTAAAGTTTAGGACGTCATTAACCCACGATTTTATTCGAATTGCAATGCATTTTATAAGTAGTTTACCTCTGTTTTATTTTCATATTTTATATTATGTATATCCATAATGGGTAAGTATTACGGTGCCCCCAACGACTAGTTTTTTTTATGCAATTAATGATTGTATTAGCAAACTTCTACGTGTCTTTCTTGTAATTCCTTCAAATTTAACTTAGGCATAATAAATTAAAGTTTAAATGCCTGCGATAATTTCTTTTTGAATCATTAAAAACATTATATTATATAAGTTAATTTCGGTATCATGTGCACTTTTTTTCGGAAAATTTTTATTATGTATCTTAAAGTTTTCTAAAACGAATATTATTACCTTAGAAAATGTCGTTATCCAAATTTAATGACATTTACATATGTGAGCAACTGACTCATTAAGAAAGATAAGTTGATCATTTACCTTCCAACGTTTTTGAAGACTCACGGTGATCGATTTCTAATTGCTCTCCCAATTTTGAGGGAAGCTTATCTAATTAGATAGCAAACTCAAATCTTGAAAATATACCTGAAAGTTTTCAGGCTAATTAAACTGAGAAGACACTTATCGAACTTTTTAAAAGTCGATTAAATATTTTTTGGCGTTTATTGAATAGATATAAAAAATTCATTTATGCAGAAAATTTTAGCATATCGTTATATTAGAAATATGAAGTTATATACAGATATTCTAACGCATGCACACGCACACACGCATACAGAAATATGCGTACATACACATGCGCACACAGAAATATGTATTTACAGCATAGTTGTAAACAGTTTTAAAAAAATCAAGAAGGTTGATGTTAATTATCGAGGCAAAACTTTGCATCGGGAATCACAGTCGCAGTCCGCTTATTCAGTCAATATATACAGGGTAATTTAGCCCATTTCAAACCGAACCCAAATTTCTGTTCATAACGTTAGAAACCAAACAAATATCTAAGCGAACATTATAACTCACTACTTTTGCTTTGTGGGAAGTATGACATTCAAGTGCGCTTTAACTCGACTAATGACACCACATGTGCTGCCAGCTAAATTCTGAAATGAGGAATGTCTAGTTATATCATGCTTTGACACGAATGGTGGGTATTGCCCGCGGTTATCTTTTTGTCGTAACACCTTACACAAAAGAAATTTAATCTCTTGTAATTTTTTCTAATATATGTTAATCATTATTACGTTAATGATCAAAAACCCGGGATCAGCTTCGAATGGTACATCTTGCATTCATTATTTAACAACTGGACTGATACCTTGACTGCCTATAAACAATTTATTATTCTTTATGCGTACTAGCTACCCTTTTATTTTACCTATTTTTATTCTGAATTCTGAATATATTATATTATGAATATAATAACCATAATAGTTATAAACCTTTTTAAACAAAATATATTGGATATATTTCTTATTAAGATTTGTTACACAATTTATTCATTCCCAAAGCGTTGCATGTCAACTGTCACCTAGGATGTCCCGAAAATTTTACACTGTTCACTTTTCAATATTTCAAAGATTTCTCATGTAATGAGTTTGGTGTAGATGCTTTTTTAAACTTTTAATTTATAGTAATTTAAAAGTTCAATAAATATTTTATTGTTTCCCTTTTCCGCTTATTACTTTTAGTTTTAGTCTAAAACATTAATTATCAAAAATAAGGCGATTGAAAATTACAGGGAGTGGCTTCGTACAAAATTGAAATTGCACCACTGTGGGGCGTTTGGGAATCAATGATTTAGACGTATAACGGGGCTGGAAAAGTGAAATGCTTCCTGCAATTTCATGAAACTTATTCTGCCGTACTAATGCAACAAAATGCTCGTGGAGAATACAAGAAAAGTTACTTAAAATATGACACTAATGTAGCATATCATATTGAATTATCGATTTTCAAGAACTGATTTATCGATGACATATTAGTAGAGTAATGCAGTATTGACGTATCAAACATTTGTAGGAATTTGTTAAATTTTGCGTACTTTACAATCTTATTATAATGTGTGCTCACATGTTTGTTTGTAAAACAGCGCATAATTAACAATTATTTTTGCACAACTAATTAATGTGTACACGGAATAACATACAATGCTTATTATCACTCCTTACAATTTTAAATAAGTACTGAAGCACTAATTTGATACTTTAGTACACGGAAGCAACAGGTAATGAAACAGAATATGAAAATGTTCCTGTAGTAATATTCATTCGTAGAAAGTATACACAGATTATATTTATAAACATATGTACATACGCAGCTGAATATAAAAGCTGAATTAATTAAGTAAATTTTGGTTACTGTATCAAATATTAAATGAATATAATTACAATTAATTTAGAATTGATTGTTTTTTTTACATTTACAAATAACAATAAGTATAGTGATTCGTTGATCACCATGAAATCATTAAAATGATAAAAATCATTAAAATGAAATCATGGACAAAATTCATTTCACAAGAACTAATTTGCGTACCCCAGTTTTCTCTTTAATAGTAGTAAAATTATTTTATATAGTACTCATTATGAGAGACAATTATGTCATACAAAAATAATCATCATGTAGTACATCTTTTAAGTACTGTCCATACAGATTACTATTATCAAAATAGAAGATAATATGTATGCTGTGTCTTTTATGTGCCACAAATTTACATTAAACAAAACATCTACCATATCACGGATTCAAATGTGTCCGTCCGTAACTTTAAGTGCAACAACAACAACAAACTAGAAATCATGGCACATGTTTCGGTCTTGATTGCATATATCTTCATTTCTAAATATCACATAATTCTATGTGGAGAATTTTAGAAACTATGTTTCTAATTTTAATATTTTACCACTACAAAAATGTTCAATTAAATGTAAGTATGCAGAGACAAAATGTTGTTTAACCCTCTGAGCGTTTTGAAAAAGAGTAAAATTTTAATGTTGTTTTCTCTGAATTTTGTTTTAAATGCTAAAAAAATATGATTCGTTCAGCATTATAAATAAAACTTAATTACAAATATGAATGTAACCATTGAGAGTATTAATCATTCTTCAATGTTTTGAAAATTCATTAAATCTATAGAATTATATTATCTTAAACATTGCATATATTGCAGTGAAATCTGGAGCTTAGTGAACGGAAAATTATGTTCCACACGCTTAGAGGGATAAAATGTAGATAATATAATTAGCTAGAATTAGCAAATCCAATGTAAAATTTGTAGCCATTCTAAACTTTGGATCCGAGTGAACGGTAATGTAGTTGGATATTTCAATATCTGAACACTCACATTTGGAAGCCAATTTTATTTACTTCATAGCATGAAATTTTAATACCTTCGGCAGAATAATATAGATGAAATGTACTATAGCTCAAGAAGGTGGCATTGCCTTTTTAGACAACAAACACGCAGAAATAGCCTGAAAAATATTATGCTAAATCGTACAAACTCTTACATGCTCAGAGGTAAATATTGAGGACATTTCATTAAGTACTTTTTTACATAATACAGTTTTGAAAATGTTATAATACCGGGTGATTATAATTAAAGTTACGATTTCAAAAATCGATAATTTTAAAACTACTGGTCAGAATGACTTGATATTTTAGCAGAACAATCGTGAGGCAATGGAATTTTGTTTGGCGAAGGAAAAAAAATAGTTCCAAATTGTGCCGATAGATGGCGTTGTCAGGGTAATGTCAGGGAAAAGACCAAAAATGTATTCTTGAACACTTTCCGGCGCGGAGTAAATTTGTTTGCAAAATGATGAAATAATAGACTGACACCGGAATTTACAAACGAATCCATTACTAAAAAGAAACTTGCTTATTTTCTGGTTCTTAATGAAAGGAAAATTTTAATTAAATACCAGGTGATTATAATTAAAGTTACGATTTCAAAAATCGATAATTTTAATTAAAACTACCAGATTGGTCAGAACAGTCAGATTGACTTGATATTTTAGCAGAACAATCGTGAGGCAATGGAATTTGTAAAAAAATAAGTTTCAAAATGTGCACATAGATGGCGCTGTCTGGGTTCACATTGTCTGAAGATATGCAAATTACTAATACGTGACATGCGCACCGCAGACATAGCAACCATAAAAATGCAGAGCAGCAGCTCTTTGCCTGAATGCTTCATCATGACTCTGACTATGAAGGATCGCGCTCTGCTCTTGAAGCTTTTTTATAAGAACGATGACTGTGCACTTACAGCTATTAGGAAGTTTCGGACATTAAAATCCATAAAAAAAGGTCCAATAACAACAAATGGTCTGCAAAAAATGATTGCTAAATTCGAAGAGACCGGTCCATTTGACGTTAAACGGGGTAGAGGAAGGAAACCAGTTTCGGCTGCGGCAGTGGAAGATGTGGCTACAGCATTACAGGAACATACTGACAGTGATGCTGGAATCAGTAGTGCAAGGGGGATTGGCCGAATGCTGGATATGCCGAACAGCACGGTGCGTAAAATCCTACGGAACATCTTACGCTGTTATCCGTACGAGATAACTCATGTGCAGGAGTTGCTACCTGCTGACCTGGAAGCACGGCAATCTTTTGCACTACAATTTCTTGCCCGGATGGAAGTGGACAACGGATGGCCATGGAACATTCTGTGGTCTGACGAAGCCCACTTTCATTTGCAAGGTTCTGTAAATATGCAAAATTGCAGGATATGGGCGACCGAGAATCCGTCCCAGCTACAGCCATTACCTCTTCAGTCTGAAAAGGTCACTGTGTGGTGCGGAATAACGGCAGCGTTTATCGTCGGTCCGTTTTTCTTCGAGGAGATCACACCTGCGGGTCCCGTTACCTGCACAGTTACTGGCAAGCGGTATGAAGCACTTTTGCGTAACCATGTTCTTCCGGCACTTCAACAGCGTCAGTGTGTGGATCGCGTAATATTCATGCAAGATGGCGCTCCTCCGCACATTGCTACTACTGTGAAGCAGCTACTGAGTGATAATTTCGGAGATGATAGGATCATAAGCCGCCATTTTCCAACAATGTGGCCGCCACGTTCCCCCGACTTAAACCCGTGTGATTTCTGGCTTTGGGGGTACCTGAAGAATGTTGTTTATAGCGGGTGGATTCAGAATCTAACCGACTTGAAGGCAAGCATCACACAACACACCCATTGCATTAGTACAGATACCCTCCGATCTGTTGTGGAGCATGTCGTTTTGCGCTTCCAATTAGTAGCGGAACAAGGCGGAGGGCATATTGCGCAACTTATGCCTTAATAATCAGTAAGGTGTTTGTTCCATGAAGCTCTTTTTTTTTTTCATTTTTTGTCATTATCGCTGTCGTCGCTGTAAACACGTAGTGTTGTCTTTTCGCTAATAAATTTTTAGTAAATCTCTGAACTCTATTTTTTTTTCCTTTTGGCAACATCATTCCTATGTTTAACGGGCGGTGGTTACAAAAAAGGACACCCAATTTTAATTCTAAAACTGACAAACGGCACCAAGAATATTAAATTAAAATTTCCCTTTCATTAAGAACCAGAAAATAAGCAAGTTTCTTTTTAGTAATGGATTCGTTTGTAAATTCCGGTGTCAGTCTATTATTTCATCATTTTGCAAACAAATTTACTCCGCGCCGGAAAGGATTCAAGAATACATTTTTGGTCTTTCCCCTGACATTACCCTGACAACGCCATCTATCGGCACAATTTGGAACTATTTTTTTTTCCTTCGCCAAACAAAATTCCATTGCCTCACGATTGTTCTGCTAAAATATCAAGTCATTCTGACCAGTAGTTTTAAAATTATCGATTTTTGAAATCGTAACTTTAATTATAATCACCCGGTATATTAAATAAAATATGGTTCCAATGGCCATGCATAATTTTGGTGCAGAAACATTGATATTTAAAATATAAAAGTTCTGCTTGAAAAAAATCTAACTTTTTTTCGCTTTCTTTCCGCAATCCGTATTGTTCCAATAATTTAAAATTGGGCGACCAGTCTCAAATTTTTATATATTAAATAAATTATTCTGAAGTTGTCTGTGTTAAATTTTGGTGTATTTACAATGTTTTATAGGGTACAAAGAATTTGGTTGGATATTTAAATTTTTTTTTCACTTTTGACAACATTATACCTAGTTGCAATTTCTTTTAAATTTGATGTGCTTAATATTATGTGTTTGCTTTGAACTTTTTATAAATTTAACAATTATAATTCCGCTGCTTGGGAGAAATTTCGGTGAAAAATATAAATTTTTAAATATTTTGTGTCTAAAATTATTTTATTTACGTTATTAACACATTCTTGTTGTCCCTCCCGGCGTTGCCTGTGCCTGTGATAAAATCTCAAATGAACCCAAAATAAAAAATACTGATAATTAATTATAAAAGTTCTCGTAAGAAAACATTAATAAAAAATTTTTGTTGTACAAACCCTCTGAAATTTTTAATGGTTATAAATGCAAAGGTTTTACAGCCGTGTAAAAATGATGTCAGATATATTGTTATCTGGTTGTAAAATAAATATGTTTTCTTTCCCAAAAAACAACCCTTTTTTAAATTCTATGGAAGAGGAGAACTCCCCCCCCCCTCCCATTTTCCTTTCCAGTCTTCAAAAAAGTGAAAGTCCATTCCTCCCTTCCCCTTTTGTTCACCCCTCTCTCAAACAAAACAGGTGGAAGATTTGATGCTCCATCCAGGAAGGGAGAATAAAAGTAGAATGAAGAATAATTTAGAAGGATTATTTCCTATGGGTAGAGTTGTGAGCACTGAAAGCCAATAAGCGAGCTATTTTTTGCCCAACACTCTTGATTCTCCTTAATTTTATTTCCTGCTTAATCCACCCTTCAAAAAAAGTTGAGGCATGTGAAGTAAGGTCGAATTTGCACTGAAAAATTATGACTTTTCTCCTCGCTTTAATATATTTTATGCTCAGAGATAAATATTGATCATATTTAATTTTTTTTAATTCTTATTTGTGTACTAAAACTTGGAAAATTTTATGTATTATACAAAGTGTATGTCCATTGACCGTGTATAATTTTGATGCAGAAATATTCATATTAGTGTATAAGTGTGCCCGCCCTCTCTCTCTCTGTCTGTCTCTCTTTTTGTTTTCCAACAATCGTACTTTTTTTTCAATAATTTAAATTGTTATACAGCTTTGAAATTTTTGTATGTTAAATAAATCATTCTTAATTAGTATGTGTCAATTTTTTTGGATTTACAGTGCTTTCTAGGGTACAGAGAGCTCAATTAAATATATATATATATATATATATATATATATATATATATATATATATATATATATATATATATATATATTTCCCATTTGACATTATAACTGTTTATAAAATATTTTATTCAATATACTTAAAATTTTGATAGTGTTTTGAACTTTTTTATAAGAGTTAATCCTAATTCCACTGCTGGGAAAAATTTGGTGTAAAAATGTTAATTTTTAGATATGTTGTGTTTTAAAAATATTTTATTTATCTTGTGCTCTTAGATAAATATTGAGCACATTTCATTTTTTTTACTAAAGCTTTAAAACGAATATGTATTATATAAAATGTATATCCCAGGATTGTATATAATTTTGGTGTAGAAATATTGATATTTAGGGTGATACCTGTTTGAAAAAAATATGGACGATCTTTATTTATTTATTTATTTATTTATTTATTTATTTATTTATTTTCTAAAATCTTAAATTTTGCTTCAACTTTGAAATTTTTAAATGTTAAATAAATTATATTTACGTAGTTCGTGTTATATTTTGGTGTATTCAAAATGATTTAAAGGATATAAAGGGCTCAATTATTTGTTTTTCAGTTTTAACAACTTTATACCTGGTTACAAATTATTTTAATTAGTACATAAAATTATCCCAGTGTTTTGAAGTATATGTAAGATTTGATAATCATGATTCCGCTGCTTGAGAAAGTAAAGAATTTTATCAAATTAAAGAATGACTCGTAAGTAATCTGAAGTGCAGGCAATGATCTATTATACCAACTGGTTATCTCAGCTCAGCTGAGACAGTGGGCGTCGCTTGACTACTCTAAAGTGGAGAAGCTCGGTAGCCAGTCTTTCTGGTTAGCCCATGTGTAATGCAAAATGACGAATCATCTTTGCAATGCAATGGTTAGCCCATGTGTAATGCAAAATGACGCATCATCTTTGCAATGCAAATGGTGGTATTTAAATTATTTGAGTAATACATTACCTATAGATATATATTACATAAAATAATGCAAATTGATTTATTTATGCATTTTCTTTCTGTTTTGTTAATTAAATGACAATTCTGAGAAGAATATCTCGTACATCTGCCAAATGATAATGATGATATATTTCGTATATGGAAAAATATTTTCTTCAAAGACGTTATTTTTAGGAAAAAGATAAAAATGTATAATACGATTGATCAATATGCAATTAATCATATCGTTTTTAAATTGCTGCGTCTTACATCAAGTATAGAAAAATGTATCATCAAACATTGTCTGTAACAGCTGGTTCACTTTGATTAACGAAATAATAATATTCTCCTATTTCCAAAACAAAATCTAATAACTGCCTTATCTGAAAAGGGTTTTATTTTGTAGTGATATATTTAAAGTCAACTTTTAATATGAAAATATTGTTCTAAAGGTGTCAATTCATCAGAAATACGAGCGTTATATTAAAAATATATACTTTAATTCGCGAATTGTTTATTCTTTTTTTTTAAATATTTAAATATTTTCCTTTTTATATGCATAACAAAATTTAGTTTAAAAAAATGCATGAAATTCAAAACATTTTTGAAAAATTTTTGTCAATGTGCTGCGAATAACACTTATAATTATTCAAAATTAATATTAACAATATACATATTTCTTATTATATTCAAATATATATGTATAAATATATATATATATATATATATATAAGAAAAAATGTAGTGAATACTACAAATGTATCTGTATCGAAACCTAATTTTTAAACGTTCTTTTGCATGATTCCACATGTGCAGACAAAACTGTGTTATTAGAAAATAAATGTAAAATATTTCATTTTTTAATGGAATTTTTTTTAATAACTTCTTTAACTCTTTCATATTTAAAAAAATATTCCCTAAATTATTCCTGTGGAAGAAAATTATGTTTTCTATTTTTATTTAAATCTAAAATTTTATAATGTATTTATAAAGTGTCAATAAGTAAAATGAATATATATAATTAACATATAAATTAATATTTATAAGTAAAATTAATACGGTAATTTATAATGTTGTTAAGAATGCTCTTCGGAGATAAAATCTGCATAGTATTTCAGTAAATTAATTTTCTGTAAATAAAAATATTATTATATTAAGACATTTTATTTATTTATTTATTTATTTTTGAAGAAATTGTTTTTTAAATCTGCTTTCTTTGTCATTTTATATACCACATTCCTCGAATCTACGAAGCACATTTATTTCCTAGTTTCGAAAATAATCTTTTCTTTTTTTTTTTTTTTTTTTTTTTTTTTTTTTTGTAAAACTCGTATATAACACGCAAGAAAGTAATGAGGTAAGATAAAATTATTGGGCGTGCAAAACATGGTAAATCCTCCTTTTATTTCTTCTTCACAATTTTCTAATCTAGCATCCGATACTCATAGATGCCCATACTGTAATAAAAAGTAAATAAATGTTCACACTTCGTCCATACTGAACAAATGTTTCTTAATTTACAAAACATAATATAACCAAGAACAAACGTATGCAATAACATCTTCTGAATAACCCATGATTCCATAAAAGTGTTCTACATCATTAGAAATATCGGAAACCAATATATTTTCGAGATTTAAAGAATCATTTATAAAAACAAAGTTTATTTTCCTGCCACTGATTTTCAGAGACTTTTTGAGTAGTTTTTATAGTGTATTAATATTTTTTTTCAAACAGGAATATTGGTTTTTAGGACGCTATTAATTCTCAATTAAACATGTATAGATTTGTATAGCTGTATTATATTAAATTTGTATAGCACTGTAACTTAATTTTTACATCCAAAAGTGATAAAATAATATAAATTTTTAATTTTAATGTTAATATACTATTAATTTATTATGTTTGGGGTAAAACATGTTTGTTCAACATGAGAATATTTTCTTGAGAGTTGATATCATCTGAAAAACCTATATTCCGGGTTGAGATACGTGCGCTATAAAATCTATTCGAAAACGTTTCCAAAAATCAGTGGCAGAAAAAAAAAATTGATTTTATAAACGATTCTTTTAGGCATGTTATAACTTTTTTATTTTATTTTAATTTTAAATCGAAAAAATTTTAAACATGGTTTTACTCTTTAAATTTAAATTTTACTATTTTAAATTAACCCTCAAAACCTTTGAGGTAAAGCAGTTTTTTCGAAATTTGTATTCCTTCGAAAGTTATCCGCCTTTTGGTGTTGGCTCATTTTTAAGCTCATTTAAAGTTTGAACTCAAAAGTATCAACTTTACAACATTTTCCTGGATTCTATGAAATATTAAAATACAAACTTACATAAATTTAATATCTGCCTTATTGCAAAACCTTCCACAAAATTTAAAAAATAATATTATGTAGAAAAAACAGATCCAATAGAACCCGATCAACTTTCCGGTGTTTATGAAATCCCATTCACCAAGGCAGATGGAACAGTACAATACTATATAGGAATGACAAACAGAAAATTTGAAACGAGAAAAAAAGAATATATGGCAGACATCAAATATGACAGAAGAACTACTACCTTAGCTAGACAATATAGAATAGAGCTGTTGCAGATCGATTTCAAGAATAGCAAAATATTTTTTCAATCAAAAGCTTATTTCCCATCCATTATGCGTCAATGAATTGAAATATATTTTTGAAATATAACATTTGCAACGAAGCCGCTTCTTTTGAATTACCTAAAATTTTGCACGCGATGATTTACAGATTGAAAAGGCAATACAAATTCAAATAAATAATAAATTTCACGTTTTCTAGTTTGACCAATTTACGCACCTGCTTGACTTGGACATGCGATCTCGTGGTTTATATTTACCATTTTCAAAAAACTATGCGAAATTTTTTTATTTATCATTTAGATCTGAAGATGTCGCCGATAGAGCGAATGAAACATATGCTATCTATATTAAAAGGTATTTTTAAACATTTTGTGTTATGTTTTTATCACTTTAAGCATTAATTAGACTATAATTTAAAGTTAACAAGTGATTTTATTATATTATTTGTAAGTAATATTTCGACATTTCATTGAAAAAAATTCATAACACTTAAAAGTTGTGCAGGTTTAAATTTTATAATATGTACGTGCACTCATATCATGTACTGCTTTTTTTTTACATCTCATAAAATTATTAATAAGTTCATTAAAATAAAATTGTTAGTATTGGTTGAAGGTAATATTTATGTACTAGAAAAAATATACATTAGTCAATCTGTATATTATACCGACATTTGACAGCGAAAATGTCAGCCCCCAAGCGTTCTTAATCGCTCTTAATACTTTTCAACAAAGTTGGAGACATGGGTAACCGGAAAAGGTCATTGTATATTTTCTTTCTTGGTTATACTATAGTTTTGTAGATTAAAAATATATTTGTCTTTTATCACAGTGCATTTTAAACATTACGACAGATTTGGGATTCCTCATACCCCTTTTAGAAGGAAAATGCGTTTAACTAAAATTCAGTTTAAATAACAGAGTTGTATAATTTAATTAGCCAAGAAAACACAAAAATAACTTTTAAGGAAACAAAAATCAATAATAAAAATTGTAAAGCCAGTATGTTAGATTAAATCAGTCTCATTTAATACGTTTAATTGCTGCAAATGTTGTACAACCATTTTCTTGTGCAAATAATTCTATGTGACTTGATTAACAATGCGCTTCAGTTAACTTGACGTATGTTCACGGTAATGCAAACAATGGCGTAAAGCGTTCAAAGTACATAATTTAATTATTTTAACTGAAAAAAAAGAAGTATGTTAATATCAGCTTTCTTTTTATCTGTAATCAATACAAAAATGATTTTGTTCTTCAAATATCTTTTCACTTTGAATTTGTAGACAAATATGTGTAAAGCACACTTTTTAAAATTTCTTTGATTACAACATCCCATATTGCTCACAAAGTATACTTTAGAGAGTAAGTATTACAACTTTAGAATGTTTCTTTCTTTTTTTTTTCTTTTGGATTAAATAAGTCTAATATTGACTACGGTTGTGGAATGATCTTAGATTACCAATATAAAGATTGTTTCTTTCTTTTTTTTTTCTTTTGGATTAAATAAATCTAATATTGACTACGGTTGTGGAATGATCTTAGATTACCAATATAAAGATTGTTTCTTTCTTTTTTTTTTCTTTTGGATTAAATAAATCTAATATTGACTACGGTTGTGGAATGATCTTAGATTACCAATATAAAGATTGTTTCTTTCTTTTTTTTTCTTTTGGATTAAATAAATCTAATATTGACTACGGTTGTGGAATGATCTTAGATTACCAATATAAAAATTGTTTCTTTCTTTTTTTTCTTTTGGATTAAATAAATCTAATATTGACTACGGTTGTGGAATGATCTTAGATTACCAATATAAAGTTGTTTCTTTCTTTTTTTTTCTTTTGGATTAAATGAATCTAATATTGACTACGGTTGTGGAATGATCTTAGATTACCAATATAAAGATTATTTCTTATATTAAAATTTATATAATAATTTGCCAGAATATGAAATATTTTTTACAATTCTTTATTTTCTTTCCTAATATGAAAGCTAAACTGAAATGCATTAAAATCCACGTTAAGAAAATATTAAAATACGATTTGTTACACAAACGCTTTTTAACATTGTTTATGAAAAAGGTTCGTCTGTCTGTCTCTCTGTCCGTGCTCTAACTCGCGTAAATATACTCGTATTGCCATGCAATAGATATATATTATTGACGTATATTATGGAATGTTTGGTATTAAAAATGAAGTGTGTAGCACTTATAGTTCCTTTACAGGGGCACTCAAAAGAATTCGGTTACAATAAGGTCTATGGAGAAATATCATTTTCGGTTTATTTTATTAACGTTTCACTAAAACATTATAATAAAATATAACACCTTGTAATAATATATTTCTTTTAAAAGCTACACGGTGTAAATTAACAGCGTAATAAATACACAGTAAAATAACTTTTGTTATGTTGTTTGACATGTTTTGGCTCACTCCGAGCCATTTTCAGAAACAAATGAGAATATTCCATAATTGCATGTATCTTTGAAGTTATTATTTAAAATTCTATCATTTAATTTTCATGTACTTTTTTTAAATTACGCACGTTATCTTTTATTTTTACTTGGTTGCTTATTTTCATATATGTAACCATGGAGTAACTCGAGCCACAATTTTGGTAAGTTAAAAGATGCCGCATCGTTGCATATTGTATATTTGCGTGTTAGTATCTCTATTGTTTCTCTTATTATGGATGGATAGTATAGACTGAAGGGAAAAATTATTTTACTTTTATTGAAATTTATTTGGAATGTTTCTTAATGTTATAATCTTGCCAGGGCTTTATACTCTTTATACTTTTATATATTTTTCTTTATACTTTTCAATATTATCCAAGCTTTTTTGAAAAATTAAAATACAGCCTTAAACGTTTCAATATCTGCATAGTAGCCAAACCCCCTCAAAAATTGAATAATATCATTTGCAGTAAAACTGACCCATTTAATATGGAGAATTGTTAAAGGGTATATGAAATATCTTTTATTAAAGAAGACGGATCTAAGAATTACTATATTGGCTTGACCTGCATAAAATTTTGTTACAGAAAGAAAGAGTATATAGTTGATATTAAGTATAATAGAAAAACCCCAGTCCTGGCAAGATTATATCAAGAAGAAACCATCTCAGTTCAGTTTTGGAAACTGTTAGATAATCTATGCTTGCCACATAATTTTTTGTTAATTTCATGTAGTATATAGTATATTAAATAGTTTGCGATAAAAAATATAAGAGTATTTAATACAATCACAAATATTTTTTGTTTATACAAATACTATTATTATCATATAGTTATCGTAAAGTTATTGTCATACTTATTTTTATGTACTCATATTAGTTATTTCATTAAATGTTTTTTATTTTTTTTATTTTAATAGATAAAAAGTTTATAAATGTATCAAAACAGGAATACTTATACGCTCTATGATTAGATTCAAGTATTAAAGAGGATAGAAAAAACTTAAGCAAAACTGAGAATAAAAAGTGTGGATTTGACACGTCATTCGTTTCGTCATTTCGAGTATCAGTGATAAATATATTTCAATTATTTTTTTCACGTCATTATAGTCTGTTGTTTGGCTGTGATATTTGTTTTCGTAAAAAAACATGCTTCTTGACAAATACACATCAAAATTACAAGTATCTGCCAGGCACAGGATTATCTTTGAAATAATATTTCCATTTATTAACAATAAATAGAAAATACTAACACTTCAAAAAGAATGTATTTTTAATTTAAAAAAAAAAAACAGATAAAATTCTGCAAGAATGCAAATATTACATGACGAATAAAAATAATGTATGGCTATTAAATAATTTTTACAAAAAGTATATACATAGTTTATATATATATATATAGATCGATAGATAGATAGATAGATTCAATAAAAGATCAAGCAATTGACGTACGAGAGTGCGTTTTGGATGAAAATGTTTCTTATGATTGAAAATTTTGTTTAAGCAAATAAAAAAATTAGTTCAAAAAATTTCTCATAGATAGCGTTGCTTCTAAAAAGTTATCGAATAGGTAGAATGCCTTTATAGAGAACAATGGCAAAAAAGGCACAAAGCTTACGCACAGGTTTTGTACAAACTATGGCAACCCGCGTTCTAGAACTTAGCAATATTCGCCCTTCTAATGTTTGTTGACTTGCTTGACTCGTCTAATCGAACTCATGACGGTCGACTCCCGCCAGCTCCATTGCACGCACTTTGTGGAGCTCCCGGATGTAACTCTCTGGTGTTATGAATTTCCTTGTGGCTATCTCGTCCCTGTATATTGACGATGACTTATAAGCGGGCACTTGATGTCAAGCACACAAGTCAGATGTATGTTCTCAATAAACAAACTCTTGAAGGCGAATACTGTTAACGTCTGGAATGTTGGTTGCCAAAGTTTGGGCAAAACTGTGCATACACATTGCACATTGTGCGTTTTTCGCCATTGTTATGTATAAAGGCATTCTACCTATTCGATAACTTTCCAGAAGCAGCGCAATCAATCAGATTTTTTTTAAACTAATGTTTTTATTTGCAAAAGAAACACTTCAATTCAAGCCGCATTCTAGTACGTCAATTTCTTGATTTTTTATTGAATTCTAAAATGTGTCACACTTTAACCCTTTCGGGCACAGACAAATTCTCTTCGTAAAATGCGAAATTACTGACTGACACCGGAATTTACAAACGACTTTTTTAGAATATAAGAACTCCTTATTTTAAGCTTTCATTGTAGAAGCAAAATTTTATTAAAATACTAGATAACCCGCCCGGCGTTGTCCGGGCCCGAGATAATCACAATCTCAGAGAAAGTCGTTAACTCCCTCCCTCCCCATACCCGCAAATAGAATGAATAATTTGTTCAAGAGAACCACCGTCACCTACATCAACGCGATCATTAAAAAAATAATTACATTTTTCTGATAATTAGAACATAACGAAGACGCTACGCTAAAACAGCCGGTAGATGCCACCCCTTCCCGACCGCAATTTCAAATCTATATCTTAATTAGTTACCTAAATTTTTGTTCATTAGTAAAAATAGGCAATTATTTCCTTTCATTTTCGCAAACTAAATGGAGGGATTTTCCCGAGAAACAGATCTCTTTGTAGTTCAGTTTTTAATGAAAGCCGATCCCTGTCTGAAACTTTCTGGGGTTGTTTTCACTGGCGCCTGCAGATTTTTGCCAGTTGTTTTGCGTAAATTAAAAAAATTACCAACCGAATTTTTCAAAAATCACATAGTCAGGTACAGAATATTTTTTTACATATGCTCAGAAATTTTCAAATTGATATCTCAATTAGTTTTCTTAAAATTTTCTAATTAGTTAAATAATTTCAAATTCGTTCATTTCCGGTCGTTGGCATTTTAGAAGCGATGGTTAATGATAATCTAATTAATATCTAGGCTAATTATTAAAATATTAAAATTCTGAGGCTCAGGTGCACATGGCCAGACCTTGGACTATCTACACCTATATTTCCAGACTTCTAGGTGGACTAGATTTTCCTAGCCATCGCCCACAGACACGCAGAGCGAAACTTTCTTTTATTATTATAGATTCTTCTGGCAGAATGCAAGTTTGGAATTAAAATTTGGTGTTCCCGGAGTGGGACCACTGTGCCGGAAAGGGTTAAAACATAATCAATAATAAAAAAAACAATTGTATGCACTTACGGTTTTTTATGTTCTATAAATAAACTATTGAAGTTTTTTAATGAAGTGTAAACTATATATACTAAATAGATAAACTAACAATGGCCGCCTGGATGTCCAGGCATAACACCTTTGGAATTCTTGTTACGGGAATACGTGAAAAACATTGTTTACCAATCTCCAATACGTGACACTGATGAACTGAAAAGTGGAATTACACCGGCCATCCAGACTTTTGGTTCTACAATGCTTCATAGAACGTGGTTAAAAAATCTCGTATAGACTCGATGTGTCGAGCAAAACTAATGGTGCGCACGTTGAAATCGCGGATTAAAACATTACAAAATAAACTTTCATATTTTCTTTATGGAACGTAAAAAACCGTAAGTGCATATCATTGTTTTTTTTTAATTCTTTATAAAAGATATATCGCGGAAAATTTGCTTCTAGGGTAGCTAAGTATAATGCAAAAATAAAATAAATAAATTGTTACGTTTGGCGGTAGCGCATCGGCCCTAAAATTTGAGAAAATATAAGATTTTTATCGTTTTCAAGGGGGAATGCGAGACTTGTTTTGCTTTGTATTTTGATTCGCTATACCGCAGAAAACTCACCTCTAGGTTAGCTTAGTATAATTCAAAAATAAAATAAATAAATTGTTACGTTTGGCGGTAACGAATCGGCCCTAAAATTTGATTCTTCGCAGCAAATGTGGTGGTGAAAGTGCAGTAGTGTTCCGGTGAATCATTTCAATGTTGTATGTAGTTAGGAAATTGATTTTAGCTGGTTTAAAACTCCTGATTAACTTTCTTTTAGAAGCTAAGTTTCTAGCCATTATAATTTTTCTGAAACCTAACTCTATTATATGATTCCTTTTATCTACTATCATACTCAAAAGCAAGTTTTCTGGACGGGCAAAAAGTACATTTCTCTCAGTTGCTGGGTCAGTGACTTTCAACAAGTTTTCGGGCAGGAATCTTGAAGATTTTATAACTTCAAATGCATGTTCCGGTCTGTTTGTGAAGTATTTACTTTTTTATATAAAATCACACAGGTATGTATGACTTTAAGGGAAAATAAAGTAAGATCTTGCTCTCGTCTGTTGTGTTTTGAATACCTAAATACAATCGGAGAACTTTGTTCGCCGTTGTTAACCACCTTGAGTGGGAAAGTGTGCAACATTCACGAACAGATGAATCTTGAAAACAGTTACCTGATTTTATAGCACAACTTATGTACAACATGTACTGCTGACCTGCGTGCGTTGGTCATGTTTCACTCTCTTCAAGTTCTGCTCAAAACATTTCCAGTAGCATTCTTTCTTATTTGACTGAGGCTGGATTTTCACTTCATGAACTGAACGGTATTAGATGTGATGACACCGTTACTAATATGGGGTGGAAAACCGTGTTATTCGCACAATTGAAGGTCATGTTAAACGACCACTACAGTGGAGGGTGTGCCTCTTACATTTCAATGAATTGCCATTCCGACATTTGTTTCAAACTTTAGATGGTGAAACGACTGGGTCACTATCATTTCATTATCCGATTGGCCCACAGCTCAGCAAAGATGAGAATCTCCCAGTAGTAAATTTTGACAGTGTTGAGTATGAGATTTCAGAAATGGACAAGCAAAGTTTATGCAAAGATAAGCTGTACCTGCTGAACATAAGTTATGATATAAATTCAGGCAGCTGTCCTGAAGAATTAACTGTTCGCGAGCCTGGCACACTTTTCTACTCAAGATGGGGAACTGAGGCGTCAGAAAATGTCATCGGCTCCAATTCCAGAGATGGTTTTATAAGAACTATACTTATTTCAATATCGTGAATGCTTAGTTTTTCAAGCTAATCTTAGTTCAAACTAAATTCATTTATACCAAAAGAAAGTAAAGACAAATAAAGTGCCATATTTCATTACAAACTGAATATTTACACAATCAGAAAAATAATATTTGGTTTCAAGGGAAATTTGTCAATTTTTATAAATGTTTTTTTAAACTTCATACTGTACTAATAAATTGTAAAATGAACTATTTTTGTTTCATTTATTTATCATTTCTATACTTTGTTCTACTAAAATGTGTCTATATCTACTTGTTTTGGAAGCTATTTGATTTATTTCCATTTATTAGAAAAATTAAAAGAATTGTATATTATTTTTTCGAATTTTAGAGAGGATGCGCTACCGCAAGACGTGAAAATCTATTTATTTTGTTTTTGCATTTTACTAAGCTGCCCTAGAGGCTCATTTTCCGTGGTATAGCAAATCCAAAAACAAAACAAAAAAGTTCTCGCACTACCCCTTGAAAATGATAAAAATCTTATATTTTCACAAATTTCAGGGCCGATGCGCTACTGCCAAACATAACAATTTATTTGTTTTATTTTCGCATTATACTAAGCTACCCTAGAGGCAAGTTTTCCGCGGAATAGCGAATCAAAATACAAAGTAAAAAAATTCTCGCACTCCCCCTTGAAAATGATAAAAATCTTATATTTTCTCAAATTTTAGGGCCGATGCGTTACCGCCAAACGTAACAATTTATTTATTTTAATTTTGCATTATACTAAGCTACCCTAGAGGTAAGTTTTTCGCGGTATAGCGAATCAAAAAACAGAACAAAAAAATTCTCGCACTTCCCCTTGAAAATGGTAAAAATCCTTTATTTTCTCAAATTTTAGGGCCGATGGGCTACCGCCAAACGTAACAATTTATTTATTTTACTTTTGCATTATACTAAGCTACCCTAGAGACAAGTTTTCTGCGGTATAGCGAATCAAAAAACAAAAAAAAGTTTTTTTCGGCCCACCCTAGTATATAATTGCAAGGTGTTATGATTTGTTATTTAAATGGTGTATTTCAGCAAATGTAATTTGACACACGTGTTTTCGTATTGGTATTCCTATTCACTTTAAAATATATTGTAGCAGTGAAGCATTGTAGGATGCATTGAAAGCAATCTAGGATGTTTGGAAGTGGGCAAATACGGAAGATTAATTTGAAAAAAAGGAGAAAGACAGAAATAATGCTTTTTTAATATATACTCTGTGCAATCAATTACCAGTTGTGGCAACTCGGTCACTAACTACTCATAAAATAAATCATTGTAGAGTTAGATTTAAAAAAAATGAAAAAAAAAACATGCTTGAAAAGTTTTTAAAAAATCACTAATTTGAGCTGCAGATTTCAAATAATATTTCATTTGAAAATACCTTTTTCCTCTATCCGACAATATACAAATTGATGTTATGCGGATATTGTTAAGAGCAATAAAAGTCAAAAATATATCCCCTTTGGTACCATCATTATAAATTTCTAAAAATAGCTGCTTCTTTCTGGCAACCGTCTAAAGTTGAACTACGATGTTTTTAGCAACGACAGAAAAGTACCTTGTGAACGAAATAGGACTTCTTTGATAAAACAATATTGCAATGTATACATTTAATGAAAAATATGTAACCTATTTCATCATTAAAATTTTTTTTTTCATTTATCGACATTTTTAAAGTGTCAAATATGGCAGGCAAATACTTTTATGTTATTTATTTGAAATTTTCATTGCTGGAAATTTTAACGGAAAAAAAATTTGAATGTATGCATTTATCTATCAAATGTTTGTTTGTCTATATTATCTGCAAAAATATATGAAACCATACTTCACAAAAGTTAGCATTTAGACATGAAAACTTCACTAAGATGTATTTAAATCTCTAATAACAAGATATGTAATGTATTTATTAAACTTTATTTTACTCGTGTATAAATAAGGATGAGTTTTAATGCACATTAATACATACAACAGTTTTGAGACGTTATATGACATAAGGAAGATGGAATTGAATGAACAGACCAAATTAAATATTTCAACTGTTTGAAGTAATTGCATTTTTTTCTGTATTGAAATACAATGTAATATGCGCACAATAGATATTAACATTTCTATTTTACTATTTGATATTATAAACTGTTTTTCATTGATCTTAAGAGAAAACACTAATTTCCATCCAAAAATCAGCAACCAGGAAAAATAATAGCATAGAAAAAAAGTACATTCGTGAAATGGGAATTATATGTAAATTTGATCTATAGAACATCATTTACAACTGAAATAAGACGAAAGTTCTTTACAAAGCATAAAAGTTTCCTATTATCATAAAGATTTAAAAATACAAAGTTTAATTTGCAAAATTATTTTTAAATCTTTTAAAGGGGGTATGATCATCACACATAGAATTTGGCGTCCTGGGATAGCGATTGTTGTATTAAAGGTGCTTTGACATGAGGCGTTCAGGGCTGAATTACGCTGAGAGTATCCTTTCCAGTAATTGTGGTTTTAACGGGTTATAAACCTTTATATTACGTGTCGATTAAACGATTTATGGGGAGGGAACTACACATAGTGCCGTTAGAGTAGTTGTCGTATTAGCGATTTATAGGCTCGAATCAAACAGGACCATTTATAGTGTTCGTCTTAGTCATGTATTAAAGATGTATTCGCACGAAGTGCACAGTACTTTGTTATTGAGATTGCCGTATTTGCTATTTATGAATGTGAAGCGCACTGAATTCGATTTCAGCGATTGGAGAATTTTTGGGGCTATTCAATTTTTGTTTTTCGCTTTTTACCAGGAAGGTGCCAAAATCTGCTTGTGCAATTCTGCTAATGTTCAACCTGCTAGTTCTTTATAGAAATACATCTGTTGTTTATTAACAGTACAATAAATTACATAAATAGATATTAAATTACTTAATTTATATTGTTAAACACAGATACATTATTTTCAAACTACTAGATCTTGGCTGTCAAATATAAAAGCAGGTCAAGAGTCAGACATTTCAAGTCATCAAAGGCGTTTTACTGGTATTTTACATAATGAAGATAGTACTTTATTTGTTTTGGAATGGCAAAAAATAAAGAAGTTAATAAAATTTTGTCAAGGCAAAAAAGCACCATATCATGATAAAACAACAATTTTATAAGAATAAAATAAAACTAACTTTAAGAGATTGTTCTTCACCTTATTCCACGCCATTTACTATTATGAAACAGTGGTGATGAAAAGTAAGAAAATGGAAAATCCATTCTCGTTGACATACATTTAAAAAAAATAAACAGCATTATGTAACCTACTTTATTGGAAATCGGTTTAAATGTAAAAAAGACATATCTTTAAATGTCAACTATTTTCACACTTTTCCCTATATGTTTTCGACCTTATTGCGTTTCAATATATGTTTTATCACAACAAATCCCATAACAACCCACATTACATTTGAATGTTATATTTACCAAAGTATATTTATCCATATTCTTTTGTTTTATATAATGACTATCATTATAGTCATTCTTCGACAGGGGAGAAAGAAAACGAATATGTTCAGCACTAAATTTAAAAAGTCCATCCGCCTGTACCGGGAGGAAAAGTTAGCTTTCATAGTCCATGTTTTTTTTTTAATTCAACTCATTTTACTCAAATACCCGAAGCTAAAATGCTGGGAACCCGATTATAGAATATTTAATCCCGGGTTTCGTTAATACTCAATTTGAATGCAAATTTCAGCATGAGAGTTACAGCATAACAAAAATGAGATTGTTTCAAAATGTCACCATAGAAATTCAAACTGCCATATCTGAGCCATTTTTTAACGTAAAACCAAAACAAAAAAGTTCCGGAATCCTTGTATCACGATCTATTACTTAAAGGAAAAATCTTTTCAATTTATAAATTTTTATAAACTTTTTTTGATTTTTTTTAAAATTAAAAACATTTAACTGGAAACCATTTTGAAACAGAATGGACAACGAACTCGGGTGAGACCTTGGTATGTTCTGTACACATGATCAATCATATTCATATCGGTTCATAAATACCAATGTTCCGGAATCCTTGTATCACGATGTAACACTTATAGGAAACAACTTTTTCAATTTATATTTTTTTATACATTTTCTAAAATTTTTAATTGAAAAAAAAAGTAACTTGCCGCCATTTTGAAGCAAGATGGCGCATGAAATTGGCCAACGAAATCGGTGGAGATCTTGGTATGTTCTGTACACATGATCAGTCACATTCATATCGGTTCATAAATACCAGAGTTACAGCATAACAAATATCAGATTGATTCAAAATTTCAGCCACCCTAGAATTTCAAACTGCCATATCTCAGCCATTTTTTAAGATATAGCAAAAACCAAAAAATTTTCAAGAATCCTTGTATAACGTTCTAAAACTTAAGAGAAACAATTTTTTCAATTTAATTTTTTTTGTACATCTTTTTCAATTTTTAAAAATTTAAAAATTTTCAACTGGCCGCCATTTTGAAACAAGACGGCGGATGAGGCTGTCCAACGAAGTCGGTCGAGACCTCGGTACATCATATACACTTACTCAGTCACATTCAAATCGGTTCATAAATAAGAGAGTTACAGTATGAGATATCTCATATATATATATATATATATATATATATATATATATATATATATATATGGGCTGTTTAATAGCCTCTGCTTGTTAACTAGGAGAAGACCCTTTAAATGCCTCAGAGGAGGACTTAAAGGAATCGACTGGGAGCAGAGACTTAATGTCCAATCCGCACCTTCCATCGGTGCAGCCTGTTAGTACTCTTGCCTAGTGCATGGGGAACGAACGCGGATGGGCTTCCTCCAACCCGCTTGGCCAGCGTGGAGGAATTTGGCCACCTCCCCCCTTATTTTACCATGAATTCACAAAACAAATCACGGCCCTCAATTCCCGGCAGTCTGCATGTTCCTGATTACGGCAGCGATCAGAAAAACATGAAGACAGAGGGTGCTAAGAATCACCGGGCTCGGCTTGGCTGCCATAAGTTGATGACCTTGGCTACGTATAATGGACGATCCTTATCTTCTGAAAGTCGTTTACAGGAACTTGAAGAAGAATTAGAAAGAATCAACTGGGACATTCTAGGATTATGCGAAGTAAGAAGAAAAGGTGAAGAGAAGATTGATCTTGCCAGTGGACATGTATTGTACTACAGAGGTACAGAAGATGGAAAAACAAGTGGTGTAGGATTTCTGATTCATAAAAGGTGGAAGAATCAAATCGTAGAATATGATAGTGCATCAGATAGAGTTGCAAGGTTAGTTATACAAGTGTCAAAAAGATACAAGCTGCAAATTACCCAAGTTTATGCACCAACAATTAGCTATACTGATGAAGAAATTGAGGATTTCTATGAAGAAGTAGCTTCAATGCATCAAAAAGGAAAATGCTACATAAAATTAATAATGGGAGACTGGAATGCTAGAATTGGGGAAAAAAAGAAAGGTGAATTCTCAGTAGGAAATCATGGATATGGGGTGCGTAATGAAAGAGGAAACAGATTGATTGAATTTGCAGAATGTGAACAGATGTATATCATGAATTCATTTTTCAAGAAAAAGCCACAAAGAAAATGGACATGGCGTAGTGCAAATGGCTCAACAAGTGAAATCGACTACATCTTGACAAACAAAAAGCATCTTATTCAGGATTGCAGCGTTCTCAATAACTTCAATACAGGAAGCGATCACAGGTTAGTTAGATGCAAACTGCTTTTAAATACTAAAGTGGAAAGAATGAAGCTTTTGCAATGCTCAAAGAAATCAGTCGATATTATAAATCTCCAGAAACATAAAGAAGAATTTAATTTAGAACTTAAAAATCGTTTTCAAGTACTTCAATCAATCTTAGAAGAAGAACAAGATGTTACAGTAATGAACAAGAAAATAACAAATACTCTACAAGAAATTGCAAGGACGATAGCTGGTGAAGTACAAGTAAAGCAAACAAAGAAAATAACAGAAGAAACAAGAAGATTGATGAAGAAACGCAGAGAATTTAAAATGAAGAAAAACTATCCTAAATCAAGAGTTGAATATGCAGAATTATGTAAAACGGTAAGAAAATGTGTTACAGAAGATATCAGAAAATTTAACTGTGATCTTGTCAAAAAAGTTCTAGAAGATAACAAAAGTTTAAAATCAGCTAAGCGCAAACTGTGTGTTGGAAGAAAAGGTATTTTTGCACTGAAGAGAGCAGATGGAACAATCACCAAAATCAATAATGAAATAGTACACATTGTCGAAAAATTCTATAACAATCTATATAAATGTGAAGATCAAAGGGAAATCAACCTACGTGATCCACTAGTAAACATAACAGAAACTGAAGAGATAATCCCAGTGATGACAGATGAAGTTGTACAAGCCATTAGAGGCATGAAAAAAGGTAAATGCCCTGGCGAAGATGGAATTACAATTGACCTTATCAAAGAAGCAGGAGAAGAATTTGCAAAAATGCTAGCCATACTGTTTTCCAAATGTCTCGAGAAATCAGATGTACCAGAAGATTGGAATAATGCTGTGATGGTGTTACTTTATAAGAAAGGAGAAAAGGAAAACATTAAAAACTACCGTCCAATCAGCTTACTGTCAGTGATTTATAAAATTTTCACCAAAGTTTTAACGACAAGACTTGAATCAGCTCTGGACTCAGCTCAACCTAGAGAACAAGCAGGATTTCGAAGTGGATTTAGCACAATGGATCATATTCAAACAGTAAGGGAAGTTATAGAAAAACATAAAGAATATAATTTACCTCTCTGCCTTGCCTTTATTGATTATGAAAAAGCATTTGATTCGGTCTACACATCTGCAGTAATTACTTCTCTGGAGGACATTGGTATAGACAAACCTTATATCAATATCATAAAGAAGATCTACAAGAAAGCAACAGCCACCATCCGTTTGGACAAAGGAAAAGCGAAGATCAAGCTTGGAAGAGGAGTAAGACAGGGAGACACCATTTCGCCTAAGCTTTTTACTGCTGTCTTAGAAAGTATTTTCAAGAAGCTGGATTGGGAAAACAAAGGGATTAGAATAAATGGGGAATATTTAAGCCATCTCCGGTTTGCTGATGACATTTTAATTTTCAGTAATAGCCCTGAAGAATTGCAAAATATGCTAAAAGATTTGGCAGAAGCTAGCATTAATGTGGGATTAAAAATAAATTTGGAAAAGACTAAGGTGATGTTCAACTCATTTGCATCAAAAAAGAAAATCGTCTACAACAACACTGAGATTAAAGATGTTGAAAGTTATGTGTACCTTGGACAAGAAATATCATCAGACAACAGTATCATGAATGAAATCAATAGAAGAATAAGAAATGGATGGAGTGCTTTTGGGAAGAACAATATTATTCTGAAGAGTAACATGCCTCTTTGTTTGAAAAGAAAGGTGTTTAACCAATGTGTTTTGCCTGCACTAACTTATGGAGCAGAAACTTGGACACTAACAAAACGGATGGTACAAAGATTACAAACAACACAGCGAAGTATGGAAAGATGTATGCTAGGCATAACCAGAAGAGACCGAAAGAGAATAACGTGGATAAGAAGTCAGACGAAAGTTTTTGACATCATCGTGAGAATTAAACGGCTAAAATGGAAATGGGCTGGGCACATTGCAAGAAGACAAGACAATAGATGGAGCACAAACACCCTACAGTGGTATCCCAGAGATGTAAAACGACCAAGAAGACGACCTCAAGTAAGATGGAGTGACGAAATCAGAAAAGTGGCCGGTGTTAATTGGATGACTAAAGCACTAGACAGGCAACAATGGAAAAATCTGGGGGAGACCTACATCCAGCAGTGGATTGAAAACGGTTGATGATGATGATGATGATGATGATGATGATATATATATATATATATATATATATATATCATCATTTGAACGGAGGGTGGATTGGGTATCTGGGGGTCATGATCGGTGAAAATATACCAAACTTTTTTGGAATTGCTTTCCTCCGAACGGCAGCAATAGGTAGCTTTTTGTAATGAAAGCTACCTAAAAGACATTGATTCATTTTCCATGACTAAACCAACCTGTATTACAATAAAGGGATCCTTGGTAATAATTCGGCGTTGAAAATGGCATAATATTTACAAGTAAACATAAATTGTCATACGTGAATTCGAAGCATTTTACTTCGACTGCATCAACATTAGTCATTTTTCTTAACTTTTTATTTTCTCGGTTGAGAGATTCCGAATTATTACTATACTGTTAAAATGATATTTTTCTTCACATTTTGGCAAAATCTCTCCGCTACGTTTTTCTAAAACATAAATCTACAATACATACTGTAATTGTTTGTCAATAACACATCATTTTTAGGTGCCGAAGGAATTAACGTATTCTATATTATACTATTATGTGTTCAGGTTACATTCATGTAAAATTTCAGCAACAAATAAAAATATTTTTAAATATTAATTTACAGTCCTAATATGAAAAAAGTCCTTCCGGCCTGTACCGGGAGGAAAAGGTATCTTTCCTATAGCTTCGTTTTAAAATTTTAGCTAATGTTACACGAAAACAGCAAGCTAAAATGCAAAGAAAACGTTTACAAAAGATTCGTTAATACTGAATTTTAATAAGAAATTCACCAAATTATTGTGCAATAGCAAATTGGCTTCATTTATGAAGACTAATTTTGGTCGTCAAATGTCGCCATTTTGGCGAGAATTTGGCGCTAACGGATATGAATATATAGTTTTATGCGTATGATTGGGAAAATTATTACAACAATGAAAGAAAATAATTTGCGAGTAATCGCGTTAATGTGCTGTTTTGTTTCAAAATGTCAGCCACCCTAGAACTTCAAACTGCTCTATCTCAGCCATTTTTTAAGATAGAGGTAAACCAAAAAATGCTCTTGATTTCTCGTATCAAGGCCTAACACGAAATTAAAAAATAAATTTGAATTTTTAAATTTTTTGTATATTTATTATAGTTTTAAATTTTTAAATGGTCGCCATCTTGAAACAAAATGGCGGACCAAGCTGGCCAACGAACTCTGTCGAGACATTGGTGAGCTTAATACACACAATTAGTTTCATCAAAATTGATTTATAAATACGAGCGTTATCGTATGACATAGGTCAGATATATATATATATATATATATATATATATATATATATATATATATATATATATATATATATATATATATATATATATATATGGATATATATATATATATAAATCAACATTTGAACGGAATGTGGTTTTGGGGCCTGGGGGTCATGATCGGTGAAAATATATCGAAATTTTCCGGAGCTGCTTTCCTCCGAACGGCTGCAATAGGTATCTTTATGCTTTTTTGTATTGAAAGCTACCTAATAATGTGGCGCGTTTCATTGTTGAAAGGTATGTTGTGCATTTTCATTCAGTGCACCAACACATTTTTAGATAATTGAACATATGGAAAAAACATACTTGTGATAAAGAGATATTTACTACGTTTCTCACATATTGATTTTATCTTTTCAGCGAAATAATAAATTGAATTTCTTTACATTTCGGATTTAATGTAGAAAAGTTTCATTTAATCAAGATTACTTTAAAAGTAATTTATTTAAAAAAAAGAATTCCCCATAAGCAGTTAACCATAGGCGCTTTCTCAACAAATTTTATTATTCTAAAATAAATAATAAGGTAAATATTATTTATGTGAATATGTTATAATATTGTTTTTTTTCCGTTAATATCAATAAAATGTGTAAGAAAATAAGATAACATAATCTAGATTTTCTATACCCAAACTATACACATATAAATGAAATTCTTTTTTCAAATTAAATGCAAATATCTACGTTACAAAAATATATTTTCATCCTCTAGACACCGTGACAACCCTGTTTTTTTTTGTTTAAATCCCCATCTTTAAGTATTAATATGCCTGTTTTTAATCTTGTTAAAACTTATCTGAAATATTAAATTTGTTTTGTATGATATTCGAAGAACATAATTTTCTAAAATAAACACTTTAAAAGTTTTAATATGGACGCCAGAAAAGAAAATTATAATTTTGTTTCAAATATTCCCTGTTTATTTGTTTTAGTAATAACAAAATTTTATTTTTTATCATTCAAATTAGAATGAAAATTTGGTGAGATTGTTTCGTATTTACTAAAGAAGTTTTTGAAAGAGACATCTAATAAGAAAAAAAAATATATTCAAAAATATTAGTCGAAATAAAAGTTTTTGAAATATGCATATAACATAATAGAAATTGATATATTATAAAATAAAAAAATAAACATTCTATTATTTACTTTATATTTTGTGACAGATTTTGAAAAAAATAAACTTATTAATTCTGATACCGATAGGAGAAATATGCCTTCATTTTAAATGTAAAACTTAAAGATTGCATGTTTTAGCTCTATCTTCGTTATTTTACGTATAACGACACACAATGATACACATTAATATATATATAAATATATATATATATATATTACGTTTTCCACGCAAACACAACATGTTTGGAATGCTTTTAATCTACATTCAACGAAAAATGTTAATTCCTATGATGATAATTCATCATTAGTTACTGAATAATATGCTGTTTTTACATTTTCACCTAAACACACTATTTATTGTGATGACACAATGTTCATATCTACGTATTTTTAATGACTAACATTTATTGTTGTATGGTCCCGTAAAACTGTCAGAAATAAGCGCAGCTGAACAATCAATGTAGTACGCTGTGTCAGACTTGTTCATGGATTTAAATATTGCTTGTGACCCCACATGAACCAAGGCTGTTTCCAGTCAACTACATCGGGATATTTTAATAGACGACCTATGATCTACTTTGAAGGCGAGGCTGTGAGTTACTTCAACAGCCAACCATTACAGCCAAGGAAAAAATTATAAGGACACGTTGAAAAATGAGTAATATGTACGAGGGCATTTTGAAAAGTAAAGATACACCGTACGCCGGAGGAAAAGAAAAGTTTTGGCAAGCAAGTTGGCAACACATGTGTTAACCTTGAAGCGTTAGCTTTTTCCTCGCGGTCGTTCGCCATTTCAACGTTGATTCTGGTTTGAGTAGGTCGTGTTTAAAATGGTTCCGCCGATTCAGAATCCCGCCAAATGCGAAGTGCGCTCCGTCATACGTTTTCTTCATGCAAGAGGTCAGCGACCAGCGGATATTCACAAAGAAATTGTTTCTGTTTATGGGAACATTAGGAATCGACAAAATGTAACGAAATGGTGTCGTCATTTCTCTGAAGGTAGGACCGATGTTCATAACGAACAAAGAACAGGTCGGCCATCTGTGATTTCTGATGCCCTTCTTCAGAGAACGGAGGAAGCAATTCGTGCGAATAGACGTCTCAAATTGAAAGAATTGCATCAGATCAAACCGGAAGTGTCAATGACAATTCCACGACGATGATGAGATCAAAGATGAAGTTGAAATATGGTTCCGACAACAGGCGGAAACCTTCTATGACTGTGGGATACAAAAGCTTGTGCCCCGACTTAACAAATGTTTAGATAACGGGGGTTATTATGTCGAAAAATAATAAATAATCCAGTTAATAAGATGTAACTTACGTTTGCTAAATAAATGTTTTTTTAAGGAATGCGAGCCATTGTATCTTTACTTTTCGAAATGCCCTCGTACTAAAGTAATCATCAACTGAAAACAAAATCAAAAATAATTTACTACTCGTCATTAAGAAACATTAGGAACCTATTAATATGAAATTAAATTACAATAAAATTTATAAATCACATATTAGTAGAAATACATTACGCGAAACATGGAAAAAATTATAAGGACATAATGAAATATGTCTGAACATTAAATTAATATTCTACAAAATCACCTTTTTTCTCAATGACCCTTATTAATCGTTCAGTCATTGACTCAGAAAGTCCAGTTAAAGTTTGTTTAGAAACGTATTTCCACGCTAATTCTATGGATGATGTCAAATCATCTGTATTTGCATATTGTGTGCCATGCTTATATACTTCTCTAGATAAAATGCCCCACATATTCTCTGTGGGGTTTAAATCAGGGTTTCTTGGCGGCCAATCCAAAAGTTGCACAGAATTGGTCTTGAACCATGAACGTGATGCACGAGACGCATGGCAACTTGCATTGTCTTGTTGAAACAAATAATAACCACCTGTGATAAGAGGTGCTTCAGCCAATACTTTCTCAGCTAGCATATCCACATATGAATCTGAATTCATGCGTCCTCGAATGGACACGATTGGTGTTGTTCCATTGGCTGCAAAACCTGCCCACACCATCACAGAAGCTCCTCCGAATTGGCGTTTGATAAAACAGGTTTATCTTTTCGCAAGTCATATCAATAATGGCAAAAACCCTCCGGTAATAAACCCTCCAAATAATTTTTTTTTCGTCCGAAAATACCACATCTTTCCAGCGAGATCCAAAAGAAACGTGTTTTTCAGCAAATTCCAATCTAATGTTCTTATGTAGTTTTGTAAGTAGTGGACGTGACCGTAGTTTAGCATATCTAACATTGGGATTCTTTTCCAGAACATTACGCACTGTTCGGCTAGTGCATGGTAGATTCATTTCTGTTTTAATTTGAGTAGAACTCTGTTTTTTAACCCCTTAATCGTCGTGCCCGAGACATTCACGGGCAGTGTAGGCTACGCCTGTTTTATTCAGATTATTTCATTCCCACCAGTTTTTTAAAATAGTATAATTGGCTTTATTCTCGCATTATTTTATCTGCCTATTAAATAAACCGAATATTTCTACTTAAAAAAACTGGTGGTAATCAAGCAATCTGAATTATTAAAAAGTAGCTTACACTTAAAGAGCGCGACGATTAAGGGGTTAAGCAAGCTCGACGCGCAATTTCACGTTTCTGGCGCATAGTCAAAGAAACAGGCCTACCTGTATCCTTCTTCTTGCCATAATCTTTTGGTTTTCTCAAGAAATTATAAATTACTGTTTTAGATCTGTTTATATTCCTTGCAATATCACGTCCGCTCATTCCACATTTTCTGTAAGCAATGATTTTTCCCTTTTCAAATTCAGATAGTTGTGTGCTCTTTGGCATAATGAAGAACGAAAGAAACTGAATAGTCTTAGTACGGGACAGTTTTAGGTTACTTTAAACAATCCTATGACACTAACAAATATGCAAAATTTTGTTTGCGGTTTCAAAAGAAATGCTTGTCTTTATATTTTTTTTCCGAGCAGCAAGCTATTAAAACCTTTTAAATTCATGCCTTTTAATGAATTTCCAAATTTTCTACTTAAAATTTGTTTATAAATGTTCCGTTTCAAGCCTTTTTATCATACAAATACTTGCATAATTTTCTAGTCAGGCGGCTCCTACATTTGGCGACTTTTCGCTTGTCCTTATAATTTTTTCCATGGCTTTATTAATCTTATACTCAAGGTGATGTTTTAGTATGCACATTTTGGTGCAGTTTCTATAGCATCTACCATAATTTCATGAGTAAAAAGAGAGAATTAAATTCTTCTTCTTTTCTCCATGAAAAAAAAAGTACTTCTCTAACAGTTTTAAAATGTTGGTTCAAAGAGAATGTTCTCTGTTTTTTTATGTAGTCTCGATAACTGTCGAGAAGTGAAATAAATATATTGTATTGAAGTTTTCTTTTAGTTAAGTATAATAAATATTTTTTAAGAAGAACTATCTACTTTTAGTATTAATATGCTAGTGATATATCAAATTATCATTGAAGCTAACAATAATTTGCTAAACTATACAGAAAGAAATGAACAATTAATTATTTATTGTACAAACGTAGCACAACCTACAGATAGAGAGATGACTAAGCTGCTGATTTACAATTAAAAAAAAAATACCTTATTATTTTCAATTATTTCTGCAAACATTTTTTTATATTTTTTATACATTGATGTCGCGTTGAAAGAGTGCACATGGAGATAAAATAAATTTATAAAATAAACTGTAACCTTATAATTAACGCTACGTTTGTAATCTATAATGCAGAATTAAACTGTTTTTGCAGATACATGTAATTAAGATGCTCTGTGAAGCGTCAGTAATATTCAAACACTTAAATCTAATTTTTTACAATGCACATTTCAGTGTTGTAATTATGTAAATAAACTTTCTTTATTATTTTAATTCAATTGGTTACTTTTTTTAATTCGTTAATGTAAGTGTGTTTTCATTATTTTAGGAAGAGTGTCTTTTTTCACAATCTAGGTATTAAAGTCAAGCCCTTATCTCTTCTTTTATTAATTATATAAATTAAAATCACTACGGATTAACCTTAGATGATTGTTTTTTGGCTAGGAATATGATCTGCTAATATTACACAACGCTAAATTTTATTAAAGGTTTTTAATAAGTAATCTAATTATTAATTCAGTCAATATTTTTAGATTATAACATCTTATCCCCAGGGTCATTGGTGCTTATAATTCACGATACATCTGGGAATTAATAAATAATCTTAATTTACATTTTCTAAACTAATAAGTATATTGTCGAATTCTAAATAAAATGTCTGCAATTATGTCAAAACTGAGAAACGGGACTGTAGCATTCCATCACTTACATTATCTAATTGGTATACAAAGTATTTAAATATTACATATACGAAAGTTGTGAATATTTTCTATAAAATAAAGCATATACTTTATTTCTTTTAAAAACCGAATTTAAAATGAAATATTTCATCTTCTAATGTACATGATGCTACACATTTTGTAATATGAAACATTTATCTGTTTTCATTTTCCATGTAAGAAGATTTACTTCATTCAAAACGTAAAATTTGCGTCATGCTAGTCATATATTGAATACTTACATATTTACATTGTTTTAAGCATAAAACAAATAAAATTTTATTTTTTAAATCCTTGTAGATGTATACAGCATATTTTTAAATTATTTTTAAACCAAAATTTATATTTTAGAGTGCACTTAGAATAAAATCTCTTTATCCATTACTAAAAGACTATTTCCTTCAAATTAAATCTATGATTGCTATTAAGATTATCAGCTCAGGGGAATCTTATAAGATTATTATTAATAACGCAGCAGAATATCACAAAACGATATAAAACTCGTTTACTGATATTATTATATTATCATTACCATATCGTATGGAATTACTATCATAATGGTATTATATGAGGATACCAACCACGGTAATTTATATGTTAATAACACCACCATATGGTATAATATCACCGTTAAACCAGCGGTAATATGTTATATATACATTTTAAATAAATGTATTGCCATGATATTGGTTTATACCTTAATACATTAATAATAATGATAAATTAATACATTACAATTTTCGAAATATTTTTCTCTTTTTTTACATACATTTTTTACACAAATTTAGAACACACAAATTATAAATTTTATAAGTTACAATCAATGTATATCATCATACATCTCATGTTGAGATGTATCTAGAGATGAGACGGGCTCAGCCCGAACCCGAAAGCCCGGGCCCGACACGGGCTCGGACTCGATTTTTATATCAGCCTTTGGACCCGTGCGTACTCGGGCTTATTCTTTCTGAAACTGACAATTTTATTTATTCTCATATAGAAAACATAAAAATAACTTTTCCCCTAAAAAATTACATATTCCATTTCAAGTAATTTTAATGTTATTTTGATCAGAATGAATAGAAGGGGAAAAAGAAGTTTTATTTTTCTTTTCTAGTATTAGAATGTTACTTTAAAAGAAAATTCATGGTATTTGCGACGCGACTGGCGACTGAGTGATATGGCGCCAATACGAAGAGGCGCGAATAATTTTTGGTGCTAGATTTTCTATGGAGACAGTCGGATACTTTTTAATTGGAACGTTCATTTTATTTATAATTTTTTTAGAGATGTAATGCGAGATGAGTAATTTTTTTTTGTTTTTTGTCAATGGGCATTAGCTAAGGTTTGCAAATTTTTAGTCTTCTATTGTGTTCGAGTCATACTCTCTTTTGGTATGAAAATAATGTTAGTGAATCGATTTTTAATCATGAACTCTGCTCTTGTTAAAGCTCTGCTTTGTACATTTACCAAGAAACTTTCATTCGTAAGTAGATATAATTGTCATCTATTGTTATTCCGATAGAAAGCAATTGAGGATTGTTTCCAATTTTCCTATATAAAAGCACAGGATCTTTCAGATAACGGTGTACAATTTTTAATTTAAGCTGAATTTCAGGAAAACGGAATGTTTTTTAATTAACGAATCAATTATAAGTTACGATATACCACCTTTAATAAGAAATAAAACATTGTTCGATTCTTCGGCATAAAAATAGTAATTTCTGAAAATTGCATGCATTTATTCATTAAACGCATTTCGTTAATTTGGCCATCAGATTTTCCTGTTGGGAAAGAAAAATATTTACATCGTTTTAAGGAAGTATATTTATATTTGATACCAAACTTCTCTTTTGATAAGATTGAATGTAAATTTCCATAAAATTAATTATGTGCACGAGATAAACATTTATTTTCACGTACGAAGTTTTTTAAAAATGAGATATTATACTTTTAAAACAATTTTTAAATATTATGCATTTTTTTCTTCATCGGTCTTGGGCTCTAATGACACAAAATGTTTCGGGCTCGGATTTAAAATCATCGGGCTCAGGCGGGCCCGGGCTCCGAAAAGAGAGCCCGAACTCATCTCTAATTTATACGTATGCCGCTTTTAAAATATTCTAGCTCAATAATAAAAATATCACTTGGAATAAATCTAAAATTAAATCTTTTATCCTTAATTAAAATGACTTTCTGTCAAATGCTGATGACTAAATAGGTATTTTCTTAAAGAAGTGTTTTCGGCGTACTTGAAGCTGTTGATTTTATTCTGAAAATGCAGTCTAGCAGTAATTTCTTTGGAACTGTTAGATAAAGTTTAGATGGACCATGTAGAAAATATAGTTAAGAATTCGTTTGCTGTGCTAATGAGAATCTAGGTTTTGTTTTCTTTTAAGGAGAATTTTTATTAATTAATAGATTATCTGTTTGAAACACTTATGTTTTTATTTTCTTGTATCACACTGGTTGATTATACATTCTAAAGAAAAGCTATTGAGTTTAATCCGTCTGTGCCAAAATTTACTTTCCCACTCTAACATTTGTTTAATTATAACTGCTGTATTTATAATACAATACTTATTGCGTTATAATTTTCTTATTATTCTGTTTGCAAATTTTCTAAATTAATTCTTAAAAATGGAAAATAAATCTATCCAAAAAAATATATTATTTTATTTTCTTAAATATAAAATTCCAAACTTTGGGACTTTAGGCATAAATGGGTTATTATACATTTGAAAGATTTTATTATTCAAAAACCATCTTAAAGAAATTTTTCTAAATATATTCCTACGCAAAAAGTCTTTACAATTTAGCGAAATCTTCCCAAAAGTAGAAATTAACTTAAACGTTGTTAAAGGGAAATTAAAGAGTTATTATCATTACAGATTGCCTCAAATATTACGTAAAACAATCTACAGAAGAAGCAAAATAAAAAATATCAATTTTTAAGCAAACAAGTGATATTCTTATATAACTTTTGATTTAAACTTCGGGATACGACGATCATCTCTTAAACCGCTATTAAAAGAAACTCTAAAAATAAATGTTTAAAATTGCACATTAAAACAGGTATTCTAATTACACAAAAATATTTATCTATATGTATGTAGAAGCGTATAAATTGCGAAATACACGGCTAAAAGAAACTCTAAAAATAAATAGGTAAATTTACACATTAAAACAGGTATTCTGATAACACAAACAAATATTTATCCATATGTTTATAGAAGCGTATAAATTGCAAAATTCGCGGCTGTTAGTAAATTTCAAAATACATATTGTCTTGTTTATTTAGATGATAACACTTTAACCTGCCTAAATTTATAAAAAGTTATCTAATAACTCTGAAATACACAATTTAAATTAATAAAGCACAATTTCCCTATTTTAACGAAACGTGTTTTCCGTAAATTCAAGTAAAATTTAAGGATTGATGTTACTTGTTTCCATTTTATGTTTAATCTGAGATTGATTCGCCTTGCAAAACTTGCTGATAGTGCTGTTATTTATTTAAATAAGAGGGAGGATGTGTTTAAAAATGCCTTTCCAACCACTGAAGAGCTTAAGGCTGGTTTAGTCGACTTGTAATTTTGATTTGCTGTTTTCCGTATTTATTAAATATTCCTGTTTCTTTTACTGTTCAAATAATTTCATAATTTTCTACGCCTTACCTAAATTCTTGAAAATTCAAATTTTATACAATGTTTGATAATTACTTTGTATTGTAGTTTTTAAGACCTGCTTTTTGTAACAATATTTGCAATATTTCTCACATGTATTTGATATGTATATCTGTATCTATATCTATCTATCTATCTATCTATCTACATACATATATATATGTATATATATATATATATATATATATATATATATATATATATATATATATATATATATATATATATATATGTATATATACGAGGGCTATCCAGAAAGTAGATTACGCTTTGGAATAAAAAATAAACAAAGTATAGGAAACAAATTTTATTATATACAGATGAAAGCCACACTCAAATACTACTTTTCTACATAGTCACCATACAAATTAAGGCATTTATCGTAGCGATGTACGAGCTTGGAAATGCCTTCGTCGAAAAATTCGGCCGCCTGCGCCTTCAGCCAACAGTTCACGTGTTTCACCCATGTTTCGTCACCAGTAACGATGCGATCGAGTAAAGAGTCACCATCCTTATGGTAAGCGTCCAAAAAGTTCAACGCTGCAGCCATTCGCTGATTTTTGTGGTCCTCTGTCAAGATTTTTGGAATCCATCTTGCACAAAACTTGCGGTAACCAAGCTTTTCGCTGATGATTTCGTGCAACAAACTTCGCGAAATTTGTGGAAAACTCAAAGAAAGTTCCGTTATTGTGAACTTATTACTGCACGCACCTCGCAGCTCGCGGGATTTTCAATTAACGCAGACATTTCAAACCGTCACAGTATCTGAACGGAGCACAGCACGAACCTCTCACTAGCACGGCTAGATGCCGACTGAGCTGCGCAACGCTCTGACCCCAAGATGGCCGCGCTAGCCCCGCCCCTAGCGGACACAGACGAAAACGTAATCTACTTTCTGGATAGCCCTCGTATATATATATATATATATGTATATACATATATATATACACATATATATATATATATATATATATGTATATATATATGTATATATATATATATATATATATATATATATATATATGTGTATATATATATGTATATATCCATATATATATATATATATATGTATATATGTATATGTATATATATATGTCGTTTTAAGGAAGTATATTTATATTTGATACCAAACTTCTCTTTTGATAAGATTGAATGTAAATTTCCATAAAATTAATTATGTGCACGAGATAAACATTTATTTTCACGTACGAAGTTTTTTAAAAATGAGATATTATACTTTTAAAACAATTTTTAAATATTATGCATTTTTTTCGGCATCGGTCTTGGGCTCTAATGACACAAAATGTTTCGGGCTCGGATTTAAAATCATCGGGCTCAGGCGGGCCCGGGCTCCGAAAAGAGAGCCCGAACTCATCTCTAATTTATACGTATGCCGCTTTTAAAATATTCTAGCTCAATAATAAAAATATCACTTGGAATAAATCTAAAATTAAATCTTTTATCCTTAATTAAAATGACTTTCTGTCAAATGCTGATGACTAAATAGGTATTTTCTTAAAGAAGTGTTTTCGGCGTACTTGAAGCTGTTGATTTTATTCTGAAAATGCAGTCTAGCAGTAATTTCTTTGGAACTGTTAGATAAAGTTTAGATGGACCATGTAGAAAATATAGTTAAGAATTCGTTTGCTGTGCTAATGAGAATCTAGGTTTTGTTTTCTTTTAAGGAGAATTTTTATTCATTAATAGATTATCTGTTTGAAACACTTATGTTTTTATTTTCTTGTATCACACTGGTTGATTATACATTCTAAAGAAAAGCTATTGAGTTTAATCCGTCTGTGCCAAAATTTACTTTCCCACTCTAACATTTGTTTAATTATAACTGCTGTATTTATAATACAATACTTATTGCATTATAATTTTCTTATTATTCTGTTTGCAAATTTTCTAAATTAATTCTTAAAAATGGAAAATAAATCTATCCAAAAAAATATATTATTTTATTTTCTTAAATATAAAATTCCAAACTTTGGGACTTTAGGCATAAATGGGTTATTATACATTTGAAAGATTTTATTATTCAAAAACCATCTTAAAGAAATTTTTCTAAATATATTCCTACGCAAAAAGTCTTTACAATTTAGCGAAATCTTCCCAAAAGTAGAAATTAACTTAAACGTTGTTAAAGGGAAATTAAAGAGTTATTATCATTACAGATTGCCTCAAATATTACGTAAAACAATCTACAGAAGAAGCAAAATAAAAAATATCAATTTTTAAGCAAACAAGTGATATTCTTATATAACTTTTGATTTAAACTTCGGGATACGACGATCATCTCTTAAACCGCTATTAAAAGAAACTCTAAAAATAAATGTTTAAAATTGCACATTAAAACAGGTATTCTAATTACACAAAAATATTTATCTATATGTATGTAGAAGCGTATAAATTGCGAAATACACGGCTAAAAGAAACTCTAAAAATAAATAGGTAAATTTACACATTAAAACAGGTATTCTGATAACACAAACAAATATTTATCCATATGTTTATAGAAGCGTATAAATTGCAAAATTCGCGGCTGTTAGTAAATTTCAAAATACATATTGTCTTGTTTATTTAGATGATAACACTTTAACCTGCCTAAATTTATAAAAAGTTATCTAATAACTCTGAAATACACAATTTAAATTAATAAAGCACAATTTCCCTATTTTAACGAAACGTGTTTTCCGTAAATTCAAGTAAAATTTAAGGATTGATGTTACTTGTTTCCATTTTATGTTTAATCTGAGATTGATTCGCCTTGCAAAACTTGCTGATAGTGCTGTTATTTATTTAAATAAGAGGGAGGATGTGTTTAAAAATGCCTTTCCAACCACTGAAGAGCTTAAGGCTGGTTTAGTCGACTTGTAATTTTGATTTGCTGTTTTCCGTATTTATTAAATATTCCTGTTTCTTTTACTGTTCAAATAATTTCATAATTTTCTACGCCTTACCTAAATTCTTGAAAATTCAAATTTTATACAATGTTTGATAATTACTTTGTATTGTAGTTTTTAAGACCTGCTTTTTGTAACAATATTTGCAATATTTCTCACATGTATTTGATATGTATATCTGTATCTATATCTATCTATCTATCTATCTATCTACATACATATATATATGTATATATATATATATATATATATATATATATATATATATATATATATATATATATATATATATATATATATATATATGTATATATACGAGGGCTATCCAGAAAGTAGATTACGCTTTGGAATAAAAAATAAACAAAGTATAGGAAACAAATTTTATTATATACAGATGAAAGCCACACTCAAATACTACTTTTCTACATAGTCACCATACAAATTAAGGCATTTATCGTAGCGATGTACGAGCTTGGAAATGCCTTCGTCGAAAAATTCGGCCGCCTGCGCCTTCAGCCAACAGTTCACGTGTTTCACCCATGTTTCGTCACCAGTAACGATGCGATCGAGTAAAGAGTCACCATCCTTATGGTAAGCGTCCAAAAAGTTCAACGCTGCAGCCATTCGCTGATTTTTGTGGTCCTCTGTCAAGATTTTTGGAATCCATCTTGCACAAAACTTGCGGTAACCAAGCTTTTCGCTGATGATTTCGTGCAACAAACTTCGCGAAATTTGTGGAAAACTCAAAGAAAGTTCCGTTATTGTGAACTTATTACTGCACGCACCTCGCAGCTCGCGGGATTTTCAATTAACGCAGACATTTCAAACCGTCACAGTATCTGAACGGAGCACAGCACGAACCTCTCACTAGCACGGCTAGATGCCGACTGAGCTGCGCAACGCTCTGACCCCAAGATGGCCGCGCTAGCCCCGCCCCTAGCGGACACAGACGAAAACGTAATCTACTTTCTGGATAGCACTCGTATATATATATATATATATGTATATACATATATATATACACATATATATATATATATATATATGTATATATATATGTATATATATATATATATATATATATATATATATATGTGTATATATATATGTATATATGTATATGTATATATATATATATATATATATATATGTATATATACATATATATATATATATATATATATATATATATATATATATATATATATATATATATATATATATATATACATATACATATATATATATATATATATATATATATATATATATATATATATATATATATATATATATATATATATAAGAGATCTTTGTATCTAGGGCTACGTTGGGAGATGACCTTTATCTGTGTGAGTGGCAACATGAATTTTTATAATTACGGCCATTTTGAATTTCAAAAGAATGTTGTTCCTAGAAATGAAATGTGAACAATCTTTTGGAAGCACAAAAGTTTTTATTTTGCAGTTGAATTGTAATATTATTTCGGGTAACAAAATACTTTTCATTCAACTACAACACCTATTTTAATCGATGTAATTGTTATGCTGTGGTATCATCTATCCAAGTGCAATCTGTAATAAAGCCCATTTTCTATGAAATCACCGTATGGTGTATCTAGGGCCATATAAATATCATAAGACCCATGGTACAAAATAAAATTTTAAATTTTAACGTAGAATAACTCATGAAAACAAGATTTTCATTTATCATATTAAGCTTTCATGCTAAAATTTTGAAAAAATTTATAGAATTCAAATAGTTCCCATATGGTGGGTTAGTGATATGTGAATTTGTGAGTTATTTTTTCCCATTGTTAAAAAAAATTGCAATTTCAAACACATTTTAAACTAGTGGATGTTTGACTTTGTTATCTGCTGATGATTGTTTTATAAAATTTTAAAGTAGGTTTCTTTTTAACACTTCCCAACATAGTTGAAAACTGCATATGAATTGTGTTTGTCTGTCCGTGTGTCAAACTCGCATAAACATACTCGTATTGATATAGTACATTATTGTAGTTTAGCATATCATGTTCGATATTGGAGATGAAGTGTGTAGCATTTATATTACATTTACAGGGACACCCAAAAACATTCCATAGCTCTATGGTCCATGGAATAAAATCATTTGTGGAGCAATTTATTGATACTACAATGTTTCAAACATAATGAAATTAATATGCATTAACTATTTCATGCTTTCACCTGAGTATACAGCTAATAGTAGCATTTATTTTTCAATTACAGGAACTTACAAAATAATTCTTTTACATAATGATATGAGGGGGATAGAATGACAGTGGTATAAGTCAATATTTAGTAATTTGAGAATTGGAGGGTTTTATGAAACTTGTCGCTTTGCCGTTGCAAAAAGTGGTCCAAATTGTTTTGTTCTCTAGCAACTCTTTAAGTGAACTATGACTTACTTGACTATCGCAATCAACAGATATTAATATACATTCAGTGAAACTATGATTATCTAGATTTTAAAAAATGTTGACTTACTTCACTGTCATCCTAACCCCCTCATATATGAGGTTAATCGTTTATGGTGCATTTTGTGGTGTTATGATACTTCAAACATACTGAAATTTAAAAGGATCAGTAAGGTTCACTACAACTTGTTTTCGATAGATTTTGGATTACGTACGATTTATCATTCATGTACAGAGACGCACAACAGAATTCTGTTATAGGACTGACTATAATCGTTAATTGCTGGAAGTGCTTTTTTCGCTGAGATATGCCATTTTATGTAACTTTTAGTATATTATGTGCTGTTTACAAATTCTCTAGATCATTTACAGGGCTGTATGAAACACCGGATGTAGGCAAGAATTTCTGAAAATGGATTTTTACTGTGTTATGCACTCAGGAAAAGAAACTGATTAAACTACAAAACATATTTTTTGAGTACATTTTGTAGTTTTAGCAAAATTGGAGTAAAATTGAACCATTTTACTTCAATTAACAAAACATTTTTGCTGACGATACAAATTTTTTTTTTTGGAAATGCAAAAAAAAATTTTTCTTTTGTTGATTCAAACAAAATTTTTATTGACCCATATTTAAACAAAAAATTTGTTTAAATATAGGTCAATGGAAATTTTGTTTGAATCAACAAAAAATTTTTTCTTCTTGAAAACCACTTTTTTTTGCAATTTCAAAAAAAAAAAAATTGTATCGTCAGCAAAAATGTTTTGTTAATTGAAGTAAAATGGTTCAATTTTACTGCAATTTTGCTGAAACAACCAAAATGTACTCAACAAAAATGTTTTGTAGTTTTAATCAATTCATTTTGAGTGTGTGTTTTTTAAATTGCTTATTTAGATAATTTATTTCATCTCATGAAAAAATTAAATTTCTTAATGATATTCTGTTAGTGTAGGAAAGTATTTCATCATGTATCTCGGATGCATGAGATTTCGTTCTTGTTTATTATAGAGTTCAAAATCTTAATGGATTAACTACCGGCCCTAAATACATTTGTGTGCTTGTCCCTAGATCCATTAATATTGTTTTATAAAATGATTCTATTTGGTGTATTTTACATTTTAAATATGTACGATACTTCCGATAAGAAGAAAATACTATAAACGTGCTCGTGCATTAATTTATCAATTTTAAAAGTGGTAGTCATTTAGTTTTTATTTGGTAAAAATTAGTGATCCTAGGTACAAGGGTGCCCTCTGTAGATATATATCTATAGATATATATAGCGTTATAGTCACATACGAGCACAATTAGAAAGAGATAGTAAAATAATAATGTTAAAAGTATAGGAACTTCGGGTATTATGGAATACTATTTAAATTTGTGGGCCTGCCGATATTGTTAACCCCAAAACCGAATTCAATTACAAACTTCAACTATCGGCGAATAGCTTCTATAGAAAAAATTGTTTTACGATATTTCCTCACTTGTAAACAAATAATAATAATAATAATAATAATAATAAACGTTTTTTGAGCGTATTAATAGATAGTCGGGATATATGGAATAGGTAGTTAAAAAGGAAGAAGACGAACAAAATTTGGCAAAAAAAAAATTTAATGGTATCAAGAGAGCATGATCAAAATATAGCGTCTGGGTATTCAGCCAATATACTTCAGTTCATTCTTCAGATTTGCACAAATCACAAATATAAGGATCTTTCTCATGGAGTATTGTGTGATATTGGTATTCCATATAACCCTACACTGCCCGTTTGGGACAAAAATATTCTATGTTTATTTGGTGCGCATCACGAGCTTAAAAACGAGTATGCATCATAAACTGTTAGTATCTCGGTTTACATTTCAATGTAAAAATATTTTAATAATGAATAAAAAGTATTGAAAAATTATCTCCTCAAACTTTCCAAATACAGAAAGCAAATATTTATTCACACAACTGACACCGAACAATGAACTGTGCTTTCTGGGGAGCATTCTGGAAAAGTTTTTAAGTAGTTTATGATATTGACACTTGGTGGAAGCACTTTACCAAACGAGTAACGTGGTATTCAATATTAACCGACTGTTCCATAATACTCGAAGTTACCCTATTTAATTGAAAACCGAATTAAGGAAAATCAAAGTGAACATAAAGTCCTTCCCTGAATATGAAATTTTAGTGCGCAAAACAAAATTATACTTGCATGTATGTTTATTTTAAAAATGTATAAATGCACTAATAGATTTTGCGATAAGACTAATTACTTTACTACTTTTCGACATACGTATCCTTCATTGGTTTTAGTTCCATGCTCTTGACGTCTGAAGGATTCCAGTTATATTTTATTCACAATTTATAATTTGCAATTATACGTACATGTATATTTATTTTTACAATTATATTACCAACTTTCAAAGTGCGTCTCCTTCATTGGTCGTAGTTTCATACTATTTACGTGTGCAGTATTGCACTTATATATTATAAACAATTTGCAATTTATAAATATACTTATACATGTATATTTAGTTTCATAATTACATTAGTAAGTTTGGACGTGTGTATCTTTCGTCGGTCGTAGCTTTATCCTCTCTTCTCTTTTCGTCTGCATGATTGTACTTATATCAAACTTGTAATTTATAATGTACATTTATATTTACAGGTATGTGTGATTTTAAAAGTTTAGTATGCTGTTATCGAGTTCATAATAAGACTAATTACATTAGTAAGTTTCGAAGAGCATCTCCATCGTCGGTCGTAGTTTCATGCTTTTTACGTCTGCAGAACTGCACTTATGTAATATTTACAATTTACAATTTGCAATTATATGTACATCTATATTTATTTTCATAATTACATTAGCAAAGTTCGACGTGTGCCTCTTTCATCAGTCGTAGTTTCATGCTCTTTTCTCATTTCGTCTGCACGATTTCACTTATATCATACTTATAATTTACAATTTACAATTATAGTTACAGGTATGTGTGATTTTAGAAATTCAAAAAGCATTAATCGAGTTCATAAAAAGACTACACTGTTAAAAATAATCTGAAATTCACGGGTATTTTTTACCTGAATTTCACAGAAAAAGTCCCTTTTCACGACAAAAGGGCCTTTTCCGTTAAAAACAGAAAACTTCCTCATATTTCCTGAAAACAACGGAACAGACGGAGAAGAAAATAGCCAACGGAGATATTCCGTTATCTGCTGCATATTTATTTTCAGTGTTTCAAAAACTGACATGTTGCTGCACATAAAAACTAAAAATTCAATAAATTAAACTTTCGACATTATTTAAAACAACAGCAACAACAAAATAGTGCTTTCGAATTTAAAAAAGCCACAATTAATTTTTCCATTCTTTTAAAATTATTTGCAATTCATTTTTTAAAGTTATAAAAAAATATTCGCACTTAAAATATATTCTAAACAAACAGAATAATATTAATATAAATATATATATATAATAGTTAAATTAAGTGAAAAAAATTAATTTTACTCAAAAAAGCAACAAATAAAAATAATGCTTTCGAATGTGAAAAAATAACAAATAACTTTATCATTCCTTTAAAATTATTCACAATTTATTTTTTAAAGTTAAAAAAAACTCGCACTGAAACTTTATATTCTAAACGAACACATTTAAAAAATGCATTTTAGTTGATTGAAAATAGATTTTCTCAAAAAAGCAAACATTTTTTATCGAGTTTGATTCAAAATATAATATTCATATTTTACATCTAACATTCAAATTAAGAAAATATATAATTCATGTTTTTATCCTCTATTTATACTAAAGTTTTCAAACATAATCTAATTACAAAATATCCCCGCAATTAACTTCAAAATTACCAGTTTTCTTAATCCCAAATTGTTTAAGTTGCAAGCCGAGATTTGAAAAAATCACCTATCATCGTTTCGAACTCTGAATATAGCAAGGGCCCGCTAGTCTTACGGTAAGGCACTTGGCTCAAGGCACAAACGTCCCCAGTTCGATCCTCAGGTATACCAGTAAGTATTCTTGAAGTATATCAAATATTAAATTAAATACTCCCCTAATAGTCAACAGATGGCAGCACAAAGATAGATGTAATGTTTTAAAACCGAGTTTATTCATAACGGAAACTTACCGTTTCTTCAAACGGAGATTTTCATTCTTTTATCTCTCAAAACGAAAATCTACTAACGGAACGAAAAAAGTCCGGCAACTTTGCTGCCAGTAGTTTTACCGTGAATGAACGGATTTATGTTTAACAGTGTTATTATATTAGTAAATTTCGACGTTGTTTTATGTTTTTCCGTCTGCAGAATTGCGTCTGTCTCTGAAAGTTTATAAACATTTTATATAAACATTCTTTTCCTTAGCATCTCTAAAAGTAATAAAATTAATGCATTTCATCATTAATATTGATACTTTTTTATTCATTATATGTAATTTGAAATGTCATACATAAACATTAATTATTTAATTATTTATATTTGTAGAATTAATTGGATTATTGCAATATCTATAGTCTGCACTTTAGATAACACTTCAAGTTTACTCAGTTTGTAAGAAAAAAATATTTATATATTTTTTTTTCAGAGTGTATTCCTTAAAAACGCTCTTTTAGAATAAGCTTAGAAAACTTATTTCTTATCCGTAATTAAAAGCTCTTTCTACGAAGCACTGTAGATTGAATTAGTATTTTCTACGGAGACTGTTTTCTTTCTGCTGGAAAGTGTTTGATTTAATTCTGGAACTGCAATCTAGCAGAATGTTCTTTGGAACTCTTTGAATGAGTTTATTGGAAGCACGTACTAAAATATACTTAAGAATTCCCTCTGCAGTGCAAAAAAGAATCTCTGATTTATCTTATTAAGAATACATTCTTTGAAATGATTTCGTTTATACTACAATAAAGTGGTATATTTTAATTCACAGAATTCGTACGCTATATGTTGCGCTAGAAATATATTTAGCTCAATAAAACATTATAGATCGATTTAAGACGACATAAGATAAAATAAAACAACTCTTTGCCTCAGCGTGATGAGATTCTAATTACAGTAGAATGTCGCTAATCCGCAATAATTAGACACATTACCAGTTCAGATTAGCAAAATTTTGGATTATCAGTAATTCCGATATAAATAAAATCAGAAAGGCAGAAGAAAAAAAGTCCTTCCGGCCTGTACCGGGAGGAAAAGGTAGCTTTCCTATATCTTCGTTTTAAAATTTTAGCTAATGTTACATGAAAACAACAAGTTAAAATGAAAAGAAACGTTTACAAAATATTCGTTAATACTGAATTTGAATAAGAAATTCGCCAAATTATTGAGCAATAGCCAAATTGGCTTCATTTATGAAGACTTATTTTGGTCGCCAAATTTGGCGATATTTCGCCAAATGTCGCCAATTTTGGCGAGAATTTGGCGCTAATGGATATGAATATATAGTTTTATGCGTATGATTGGGAAAATTATTACAACAATGAAAGAAAATAATTTGCGAGTAATCGCGTTAATGTGCTGTTTTGTTTCAAAATGTCAGCCACCCTAGAATTTCAAACTGCTCTATCTCAGCCATTTTTTAAGATAGAGGTAAACCAAAAAATGCTCTGGAGTCCTTGTATCAAGGCCTAACAGGTAATTAAAAAATAAATTTGAATTTTTAACTTTTTTGTATATTTATTTAATTTTTAAATTTTTAAATGGCCGCCATCTTGAAACAAAATGGCGGACCAAGCTGGCCAACGAACTCGGTCGAGACATTAGTGACCTTAATACACACAATTAGTTTCATCAAAATCGATTTATAAATACGTGCGTTATCGTATGACATAGGTCAGATATATATATATATATATGGAGATATATATATATATATATATATATATATATATATATATATATATAAATCAACATTTGGACGGAGGGTGGTTTTGGGGTCTGGGGGTCATGATCGGTGAAAATATATCAAAATTTTCCGGAATTGCTTTCCTCCGAACGGCTGCAATAGGTAGTTTTATACTTTTTTGTATTGAAAGCTACCTAAAAGAGATCAGAAATTATATATAGACAACTATTCATTTATTAGCAAGGAACAAAAAAAAGGTGTCGGAATCCTCGTATGCTAGGCCTCAAGAAGTCTTTGCTCCTGAAAACAATTATGAGGCAGTTAGTGTTCCTGTATCACATTCTGTTGCTGCAAATGCACAAGAAATATAACCTAGATCTAAAACGCAAGAATCAGACGCAACAAAATGTGACGTCATTTTCATGGGACGTAGTCTCATTAATGCTGTTTTTATACAGACTCTTTCAGTTACGTTTTTGGGCAAATCTTAAAAGTTTCTTTATCCTAGGGAATCATTAAACATATGTAAGTTCTTATAGGTTCACAATATTTCTTTTTTTTAAGTAATATAAAATTATGCATGCTGAAATTACTTTTTTGATTTTGAAAAGAATTTTCAGTTGTATATAATTTCATTTATTTTTTTAATTTCAAATAAATTTTATACGGCATTTTAGGACTTTCAAAATAGCGTGATTCTTCTGTAATTCATCGAATCCTTTCGAATCCTCAAATAGTCATCATTTCGTGCTACTGAAGTGCATCTGGGGCCAACGAAAAATACAAATAAACGAGTTAATCCTAATCCTAATAATATTATAAATCCGATTGTGTGCAAATGTTAGGCTGAAGCCAGCGTCAAAATGGAGAATTTAATTACCCTGTATCTTTGCATATAGGTTGATTATAACCCGGGAATGAACATAGGCTGGTTTTTGTTTAATATTTTTCCTAATAATTCAAAATTTCATTATTTTTATAGAGAATAAATGGACATTTTTCCTTATACAATTTTAAAATGGTTAAATTTACATAACCGTTGCTAACATTTTATCGTTGCCAACACTAAATCAAAAACCGGAATAATAATTTTTACTCAACAGTTTAGTTATAATTGAAAATTTTTCACGTGAAAAATGAAAATGAAATAATACAATTTAAGAATTAAAAAGAAGATTAAATAACATTACTAGAAATAAAATGTACTTTTTTTTAGATTTTGATAATAATACAAGGTTTCAATTTTTTTTTTCAATTCAAAAGAATATGTGAAAGAATAATTTCAGGTCAAAATAATTTTCTTAATAATTAAAAATTTTATAATTTTCTTAGAGAATGAATGAATATTTTTTCTGTAAAATTTAATTAAACATTTTACATTGCTAAGCATTATCGTTGTCAATAAATACAAAACATGGAATATTAATTTTTTCTCAACAATTATTTTTCAACTAGCCGCCACTGGCGACCAGTTTGGTCTCCCTTAAATGTATGTTAAGCACTGTAACACGTTACTTTTATTCATAATTTATTTTTTTTCCGTAATCCTTCGCCAAACAGGAAGATTGTAATAGACAAATCAAAAACTTTTTCGATCATGGTAGCATTTTGCATATTTTTTGTTGTTATGTATTTCATCTTTTTTGACAAAAACCGCTTAACCAACTTAAGCATTTCTGCTTCATATCCGTTTGCTTATCAGTTGCAATATGCTTGCTAATGAGGAGATTCTTAAACATATTAAGTAGTTTTCCGTAATTGGATCCATTGCCAAATGGCGTATTTTAGTTAATACGATTTGGTGCAATGAAGTCTATTTTGTGAAAGTCTTTAATGATATCCACCATTTACACTGAACCATATTGTTGCCAATATTTTTTGTTTGTTTGTTTGTTTCTCGCTAACATGGCTGTAGACTTGATTACGGGAGAATCAAGAAGAAAATCTATCATTATTCTCATTTAAAACGTCTTGAATAATGTGACATAATCGGAGTGCATATTATAACACGTAATTTTCGAGTATGGTTTGGTGAAACATTAAACTTTTGGAAGCCAGTTTTGATAATCACGTAAATATGTCACACCAACATTACCGCCTATAATTCTAATTACAGCAACCCGTTTTTTCTCTCTATGTTGCAACTCTACAGTTAATACAGGGTCATTCATAATTCCCTGCGGGGTTTCGAAACGTTATAGTAAAAAAACGAAGACGAATATGAAAAAAAGGAAAATATGAAATTATTCCGAAACTATTCAAATTTTAATTACATACATTACAGGTGTTCTATGTGTGAACCCTTGGTCATACGGCATACATCCATGCGATAGTCCAGTTCCTGCCATACTCCGTTTCTTTAAATTTTCGGTACCACACATGAATTGTTTTGTCAGTTGGTCCCTGATTTCGATATTTATTACGAAAGGCCCGTTGAACTGACACCACTGATTCAGATTTAAAGAAACGAAGTATGGCAGGAACTGGACTATCGCATGGATGTATGCCGTGTGACCAAGGGTTCACACATAGAACACCTGTAATGTATGTAAGTAAAACTGGAATAGTTTCGGAATAATTTCATATGTTTCTTTTTTTCATATTCGCCTTCGTTTTTTTACTATAACGTTTCGAAACTCCGGAGGGAATTATGAATGACCCTCTATAGTGCCCCGGTGCGTCTACGACAGCTGTTCCATCAGAACATTTGATTTCAAAATAAAAGTATCGTTTCTAATTTGTACACGCGAAAAATAAAAGCTGGTATTGGCGATTTAAAAAATTCTATTGGCGAGATTTGCGCCCAAATAACACAAAAGTACTTAATGATGTTATGTATTTTGTAAATGTATATTAAATTACTGTTTTGAAAGCGATTGGTCATTAATAATGGTAAATATGATTGGTGATTAACAATCATTTTCGGTGGTCTCTCTTCCTTTCACGTATAATACATAACTACCAAATTAACTGACAATTTGTTTCGAAATTTGATTCATTAAATATCATTACATGAGTTGTATTTGTTTACATTCAGCTTACATCAAGAAAAGATAAAGAATGAAGTTGAGTTGTATAGCACATAATTATGGTAAACTTTGATTGTGTAACTGGTACGAATTATTTTTTTGACACCAGGCAGCGCTCCCAAAAATCTTTCATGGAAAACTAACTTTACGAACGATTATCTCCATGGTTTAATGGTTTAATATTTTAAACCTTCACGACGAATGAATCTTTTTTTTTGTTTACTTTCATGGATAGAGAATTTGAACTGCGAAGCTAATTTCAACTGAAGTTATTGGAGAATACATACATAATTGAACGAAGTCATCTCTCAAATATTAATTTATTTTGAACGATCTTTCTAAAAATGTCACATTTATGAAGTTTTATTCGAAAAAATAATTTTTAATAAAAATGGCCGCCTGGCATATGAAAAATTGAAACGGACATTCCGGAACTGTTGATGACAGTCACATGACTTACGGTTTTATTATAGAGATTGAACGATTTTCACGTATAAAATGAAAATAAAAAAGAATTCAAAAGAAGATGAATTTCCATAATATTTGAAACGGAAATATGGAGTATTTGTTATTATACATGAAGTATGAAAATCGGTTAGGTTGAGAAGACATTTTCTGTCAAAGATTGTGTTATAATTAGAAGAGAAAATGAACAATAATTATTTTATTAAGGAAAGATTTCGCTTGGACCATGGAACTATGAAAAAATTGTCCTTGGCTTGGACAAATATTACGTCATAAATAAAACATGTGTTTTCAAATATTCGTAATAATACAAGGAGCATCAATATCAGTATATAATGAAAGTAGATATATAATGGACGTCATACTTAAGATGAAACCTGAAAATTTTTTTATCGATACTGATTAATAATAAGCTTGAATATAAGTTACATACAAATGTGAGCTTTCTGCTAAAATTTACGTCCTGATTGCCTGGAAAAGAAAATTAATAAAAATTATGTTATTAGAAAGGGATTTCTCTGGGGTAAAAGTGACGTCACATTTGAAATAAAACGGGAATTTTCCAATATGTTTTAAAAGGAGTGTGAATCAATTCCGTACATTAATAATGCAAGGATCAGTAAGTATAGAAAGTAGACAAGTTTCACGCCATATTTAAAATGAAAAATTTAAATAATTTTTTATCTATACTGATTATTAAGCATGAGTATCCGTTATATACAGATGAGAGTTTTCTGCTAAAAATCACATCACAGTTTTAAGAAAAAGAAAATGAACACGAATTTATTATATTAAAATTTGACCAAGTGTTTGTATTTCGCAACTACTCCTAGACTATCGAACGCAATGCGATTTAATTAAGATCGGTAATAATTGATCCGAGGATGTCACACAAACTGTCAGAATTGATCAGGTAGAATTGAATTTAAAGAAAAAGCATGTGCAATTAATTATTTTTGAAGGTTGGCTGTTAAAACGTTTCACAATGTCGTTAAAAGTAAAATTGTTTATCAGGAAAAATTGACATTTGTTTTTACCCAATTCGTCTATTTCCACGATTTTATTTGGCCCTCTTTTTTGCATTGGTTGCAATTTCATTTTCGCGATTACTTGGCACAAAATTTCACTTTTTAAAGACTGAGTTATGTCAAAATCCTATAACAAAAATACCGTAATGTCTCCTATGAAATGTGATAAAGAGTTAGTTAATTATTAACGTTTTTAACTATCGGGAGTGAAATATTTTGCTTAATTAATGTATTTAAACTTCTTTTTTATGTTGCGTGAACGAAGTCACGGGTAACAGCTAGTAATATTATAAAACTGATTGTGTGCAAATGTTAGGCTGAAGCCAGCGTCAAAATGGAGCATTTAATGATCCTATATCTTTGCATATAGGTTTATTATAACCATCAAATGAACATAGGCTGGTTTTTGTTTTATTTTATTCAAATATTTTTCTGAATAATTCAAAATTTCGTTATTTTCATTGAGAATAAATGGACATTTTTTCGTATAATATTTTAAAATGGTTAAATTTACTTCACCGTTGCTAATACTTTATCGTTGCCAAAACCAATTCAAAACCCGAAATAATAATTTTTACTCAACAATTTAGTTTCAATTGAAAAATTATCACGTGAAAAAGGAAAATGAAATAAAAATTAAAGAATTAAAAAGAAGATTAATTAATATTATTAGGAATAAAACGTACTTTTTTTAGTTTTTGATAATAATACACGATTTTAATATGCGTAACTATAGGAAACAGGCGAATATGGCGTCATGCATCGAAAATAAAGTGATATGCTTTGACTGATTAAATAAAATTATCTTGGGTTTTTTCTTCACTTTTTTTCTTTTGTACGAGAAAAATACTTGGCGTTTTACCGTCTGCGCACGGCTAATATAACTATACCGTATTTTTTTATTTAATTTTTTAAAAATTGAAAAGAAGTTTCAAAAGAAAATGGTTAGCAAATGGCAATAATATGCTCCACAAAATTATCCATGTCGAAAATGATGTCATGGATAGCGAGAAATAGTTATTTTCATTCTTAAAATTAAAAGAAATAACTGGATTACCTAAAACCAAATGACGAATGTTAATAGTTCCATTTTTGTTGATAAAACTTAAAGATTTAATATTGTTTCGTTAAAGTAACATAATTACCCCTATCCCAGTATTGAAATTAATTGCCTGGAAAAGAAAATTAACAAGAATTATGTCATTAAAAAGGGATTTCTCTGGGAAAAAAGAGACGTCATATTTGAAATAAAACGGGAATTTTCCAATATGTTTTAAAATGAGTGCGAATCAATTCCTTACATTAATAATACAATGATCAGTAAGTATAGAAAGCAGATGAGTTTCACGCCATATTTATAACTTTAAATGTTTTTTTTTATCGATACTGATTATTAAACATGAGTATCCGTGATATACAGATGAGAGTTTTCTGCTAAAAATCACATCATAATTTTAAGAAATGGGAAATGAACACGAATCTATTATATTAAAATATGACCGTGTGTTTGTATTTCGAAACTACTCTTAGATTATCGAACGCAACGCGATTTACTTAATACCGGTTATCATTGATCCGAGGATGTTACACAAACTTTCAGAATTTAAAAAATTGAATTAGATACCGAGATTTTTTTTTTTTTTTTGAAAATTGTAACGAAGTTTCTCTAAAAACGGAAAGTAAATTACTCCATATTTGTGTATAAAAAAAGAGAAATGAAACAGATCAGTATATTTTTTACGCCATTTTCTCATTAAAACTGAAAAACAGTATTTATTTTCACTTTGAATAAATAGATGGTGAAAACAAAATCTTGATTTCAGTAAATTATCCGAAAAATAAAAACATATTTTCACATATTCAAACTTCATGAATCAATTTATTCTAGAGAACAAAAATTACCTGCGAACATACTGTCATTTAGAAAACAAGATTTGTTTCAGCTATACATTAAACCAAGGAGGCCGAATTGAATTTAAAGAAAAAGCATATACTATTTCCAATTAATGTTTTTTTGAAGGATGGCTGTTAAAACGTTTCACAAAGGCGTTAAAAGTAAAATTGTCATCAGGTAAAACTGACATTTGTTTTTACCCAATTCGTCTATTTACACGATTTTATTTGGCCTCCTTTTTGCATTGGTTGCAATTTCATTTTCGCGATTCTTTGGCACAAAATTTCACTTTTTAACACTTTTGAACCTAGTTGAAAAGTGTTTATGACTTCGGTTTGTCTGCCGTCTGGCCGTATGGCCGTCTGTCTGTCTGTCCGTGCTCTAACTCCCGTAAATATGCTCGGATTGCCCTGAAATTTTTATATGTTATTTTCGTCATCTATAGCACGTTCCCTATTTCAACTGAAGTGTGTAGCACTTAATTTTTTTTTTTTTTTACAAGGACACTCAAAAGAAATCCGTTACTTGACGGTCTATGGGGAAAAATCATTTGCGGTTTATTTTAATGATTTTACACAATTTCAAACACATTGTAATTGATATATATCACTAAGGTGCATTACAAGAAGCTTAATATGGAATAGGGTGTGCATAGCACTTATAGTTATTTTACAAGGACAGTCAGAAGAATTCCGTTACATTACGTCTGTGGAGAAAAATTGTCTGCTGTTTTTTAAATAATGTTTCACTATTTTAAACGCAGTGAAATTTATATATATATCACTAAGGTGCATTACAAGAGGCTTACTACTGAATATTGTGTGTAGCAGTCATCGTTCATTTACAGGGACACACAAAATAATTCCCTACTGTCTGTTAACAATAATTCCCGGAAGTGCGTTTTAAGTTGCTGAACGCGATTTTAAATTTAACTCACTTTTTGTGTATTACTTGGTGTGTATAAATTCTGTAGATCATATACAGGGCAGCACAAAAGTTCGTGAACACATTTCCGTTTATTGACAGAAACTCCAGAAGGAGAATTTTAAACTGTGCTATGCGTTTCCTAACTAAACTAAAATTTAGCATCCTATGTAGTATATATACAAATCTATAGATCATATACAGGGCTGAATAAAAGTATTCCGATATTTTTACGAATATTGTATCTGTTGGAGGAAAATCCTGAAATTATGTTTTTAAATATGTTATGCGTTTTCCAAATTGTTTACTTAGATGTTATCTTTCAGCTTATTAAACGGTAATGTTTTGTAAAATTATTTTGGAAGCATTGGAAAGTGTTACATAATCTATGCTTGACGAATGATTTTTCGTTCTTGTTTAAGACTGAGTTATGTCAAGGTCTGTATAACAAAAAAAACTGTATTGTCTTCTATGAAATGTGATAAATAGTTCCTTAATTATTAACGTTTTTAATTATTAATAGTGAAATATTTTGCTT